>OW569412.2:47288900-48488900 GCA_937662695.2 Halyzia sedecimguttata | reverse complement strand
CTACTTTTTCTAGTCGAGAAGTAATTGCGACCGCAGTGCCATAGTGGTGTCATACCATAAACTAAGCGAGGAAGGCAACCATTGCCCGATGAAATTAAGTGAAACTCAAACAACTCCATTGCGAGGGAGACTTTAATGAAATAATTGCAGGACGTAAACTTGATCGTTGTCCTGAAGGCCGCTTGGAGAGTGTAAACAACTAGCACCATTGGTATTGCACAAGTTCGCAATGTACAATGTTATAAATAGGTGTTTTAGATTGTTGGTTAGTATGAATTTAGATGAACATTTCCCTCATATCAAAAACTTCTCGTAATAGAAATGCAATCGCCGAAAAATTACAGGGGTAATTGCATCGTGTACACGGCATGGCTGCAAAAAAGCCATGTAATGTATCTTGGCTGGTCTAAATATTTATGGAAAATTCCGAAATACGTCAAATTCAAGTATTAAATTGTCATTTTTCTTCGTAAAAGCAAATGCGAACCCTACCTCAATCCCCTTCGAGAGATAGGTATAAACCCCAAATTTTCAAATAGATAGTATGATGATACATCGTTTGAAAGGTCGCGTCATTCTCTATTTGTATATGTTAACACTTTCATGTTGAACTCAAAATAGAAAAAAATGGTCCAAGCACTGACGTGAAGTCAGAAGCTTTTGCGCGTATGTTCTATTGTCCATTCTTCTGTATTGGACACCCTTAATCGAATTTACCATTGTAAATTATGTTGTGCATTCTCCTGTATTGGACACTCTTAATTCGAATTTACCATGGTAAATTCAAGCTCATTCAGATCATTCATCCTATTAGGAAACTGTTTTAAATCTGATCTCTATGCCCTACGTACGATTCAGTTTCTAATTTCGTTATCTGTAAATCCGAATTTTTCATCAATTTTCAATAGTATTTTACAAAACTTGACTGAAATAGAGAAAATATTCTCATACTCGTTGCAGAAGGAAATTCCATTACTCATCGCAGTCGTGCTTGAATAGGAGCCCATTCTGCAACTAGTTTTAGTATATACTATTAATTTAGTTTCTTTTATGATGCAGTTCTAATATAAGAATCCATTGATATCATTCTCAACTCTGAGAAACCAATACTTTCGGAAATATGATTTGTCAAGGTTTGAACAAGAGCGTATTATTGTCCATTCTCCTGTATTGGACACTCTTAATCGAATTTACCAAGGTAGATTCGATTAAGTGTTCAATACAGGAGAACGGACAATATAATTCACCATGGTAAATTCGATTAAGGGTGTCCAATACAGAAGAATGGACAATAGAACATACGCGCAAAAGCTTCTGACTTCACGTCAGTGCTTGATCCAATTTTTTTTTTTCGTGTTTTTTTCAAATTTTCTAGGGGTAGGTTCTTACAAAATTTTAAACACGTCTTCATGTTGATTTTCTACTACTAGTTACCAAGATTCAATTCAATCGAATATTTATTTTTTGAGTTATCAAGGAAATAGTATTCCAGGTGGATATAACTCGGAAACCGTTAAACCGATTATGCCCAAAAACAAACTCAACTCTCCCTTTCGGATATGCAACCTACCCTGAAAATTGCAAGTCCCTATCTCCTTTCGTTCGAAAGTTATCGAGGCAACGATCACCCACCTACTGAACTAACACAAGAATGCTCGAATCTCCAACAATACTTAACCGATCGTATTAAAACTTGAAACTTGGCAGTAGAGTTAGGTTATGAACGCTCTTGCAAAATTTCAGCAATTTCAAACGAATGGTTACTGATATATAGAATTTTTTTTTTTATTTTCAATGATTTATTAAAAATTTTCTACAAATGCTATCCTCACCAAATTCTGCAAACATTTTTGCGTTGGTATTCTACAACTAATAACCATGTTTGAATTCAATCGGTTCAGCATTTTTTGAGTTAACGAGGAACAAAAAACCACCAAATTTCAGAAAATTTCAGATGGCTATAACTCTAAAACCGTTCGACCGATTATGCTCATAAACGAACTCAAATGTCGCATTCAGATGCACAACCTAACCTGAAATTTTCAAGCCGCTATCTCGTTCCGTTCTCAGGTTATCGTGACAACAAAAATATTTTTTAATCATTTTTTAATAATTTTCTAGCAATACGATTCTCACAAAATTCCACAAACGTGCTTAGGCTTAAATTCTACAACTATTCACCAAGTTTCAATTTGATCAGATCTATATTGGTTGAAAACAAAATTATTACTCGGAAACCACTGGGCCTATTATGCCCATTAACGAACTTGTCCGTTGTATTGAGATGCGCCACCTACCCTGAAAATTTCAAGTCGCTATCTCTTTTCGTTCTCAAGTTATCGTGGCAAAGGCCGGACGGCCGGCCGGACAGAATCAAATTTGACCTCGAATTCTTCATTGGGGAGTCGAATCAAATCGTTTGAGACCATTTTCGTAAAAAAATTCGAAAGTTACAGACATTTGGGCAAAATGATAACGCGATGTTCCCCAGAACATACGCGCAAAAAATGTAATCAAGTGATTACCGACAATCATTTTAATATTCCCTCCAATATTCCCAAATCTTATGGTGGGTTTCACGAAGCTTTGATTAGCTTATTTGTGGATTTAGTTCGATAGTTGCATCAAAATTGAACTGGAAATCGACGTAGAATCGCGCTAATTTGGCAATTAAGAGCTGTCAAAGCTTTGTGAAACCCATCGTTATTATAATAATACTAAACTTATTTGCCTCCAAGATGTGATAGAAAGAAAATAAAAAAAACATAACATTGTGTTCTACAGATGGTATCATGAAAACTACGTGAAACAAATTCTGTGGCCACGTTAGTTTCTTTAGAACGCCTTCGCAAAGTGTTTTTTGCTGATAATTTGTAGTTTATAAATTGTCTAATTTGCGTTTGAAAATCATTAATTTGAATATTTGTAATATTTACAGTATAAATAAGGGCAATTTATTATTATTATTATTATTATTATTAATTTTGAATAATGGTACGATTAACGGAAATACACAAAATTATAATTTTACAAATGATTGGTTATGGAGCACTCGAACACAAAAAGAAGTAAGTCGCTTGTTTCATGAGAAATGTTCGAATTTGCCGCCTATAACCCAAGGGACAGAAAGTAAAATAGAGAAGCAGATTCAGGACTTTGGGCATGTAGGGCAGATTGAAAAAGCAGTTGCTAATACATTGTGTGAGGATATGAAACTAGATGTGAAGCTTGACTTCGAAGAAAATCCACGTAAATCGAGTAGAGATGCCTCCACAACATTCAATGTAAGCCATACATCGGCTCTAAATGTATTAAAACAAAATATAATGCATCCCTATTAAATTATACCAGCTCAGAAGCAAGATTATTTTGATAGGGGAACGTTCTGTTGAGTGCTCTTTTTTACTCAACGGCCTTGCTAATCGTCAAAGTTACCGCTACTGGTCTACCGAAAATCCTCACTGGATGAAAGAAGGACACGCAATTCCATCAAAAGTTTATTTATGGACAAGAAAGGTTTGGAACCATATCATAGGCCTCCTTTTCATTGAGGGCAATTTGAATGGTGATAATTACTTAGCACTTCTTCAAAATGATATTCCAACTTTGGCAGATTTATATCCTGTTCAAGGAAATCCTGAAGTTCCACGGATTACGATCCAACAGGATGGATCACCACCACATTACCAACGCAATATCCGGTAGTAGTTCGACGCAATATTTCCAAGTCGGCGGATAGAAAGGCAAGGAACGATGTAATGACCAGCGCGATCTCCAGATCTTAATCCATTAGATTTCCTTTTATAGGGTATTTGAATATGTGAAGAGCATTGTGTACAAAACTAAACGCCTTGATTTGAATGTTCTAAAATATCGAATAACGCTTGCGATTAGGTCGATCACTCCTGAGATGTTGAATAATGTTGGAAGAAATTGTTATTTGAGGTTAGGATGTTGCCAAGACGTTCGCGGTGGAAACTTTCAACATCTTCTTCAATAACATGTCTTTTTTCTACATTTTGTACTACATTTTAGTTTTTGATATGGTACCATACTTCCATAACCGTCAACTTATCGCAGTCTTAATCAAAAATACATAAAATATAGCTGATTATTGCTGAGGTTCCTAACGTCCACTTCTACGTTACACATCTTAAGACACTACCGTTCACCATCTTGCACCCGTCTAAATAGGAACTAGTTTCCAAATCCACTACCTTCAGTGTTCAAAGGATCCCACTGAACTCTCGTACTTCAAATCCACCCAACTCGACCACTTCCACTTCTGATGCACTACGCGCGACTCGGGGTACCTTCCACCATTTTCACAGCTTTTATAGGGTTGTACTTCCAAGGTGGTGTTCAACGCTGATTGGTGAATCCCCCGGCTGAGATGCTCCGCTTGGAGCAATGCCATGTTGCTCAAACATTTACGAGACACGACACATTGTTCTGTTCTTAGCATTTCCTGTTAAGGAAAAAATATTCAGTGCCTCTTGACGGATTGATCGGATTCGCGGCACCTCCGAAGTTAATCTGTTCATGTTAAATGAATGTGGGTAGTTAATGATAACTACTTCACGACCATAAATCCAGTTATAAAATTTCTTGTAAGTGGATACTATGATCAAAAATTCATTTTCAATTTGTGCGTAATTCACTTCAGCTTTATTGAGTCCGCGGGAAGCGAGTGAGAATTGATACCCGTTTTTAAGCAAACCTGATCCTATTCCTTTGCTTGATGTATCCGTCTGAACCTCAATAGGTGCATTTTTATCAAAAATTTTAGAATTTGTTTATTTGTAATCAATGTCTTTAACGCTTCTAATTCATGCTGATGAGTTTCAGACCACTAACATTTTGTGTCATTCCTAGTTCAATTTCTCATATTATAAGTCAATTCAGACAGATTTGAAATTTTAAATAATATTAAAATACTCAATCAAAATCCTTTTTTGGCGCTCTTGTTCCTCGGAACAGAGTGCTTATCAGTTTGCCCAAATGTCTGTAATATTCGAATTTTTCGATGAAAATAGTCTTATACGATTTGGTTCGATTCACTGATCAAGAATCCGTGGTCGATATTCATTCTGTCCGGCCGGCAAGCCGTAGGCACGATAACTCTCGAACGGAATGAGCTAAACAGTTGAAATTTTCAGTGTAGGTTTGAGAGATAAATATCTCGACCAAGTTTGTTATTGGGCAAAATCAGACTAATGGTTTCAGAGTAACAAAAAAAATTTTTTTTTACGTAACAAATTCCAAATTTAATTTTTTTCAATATGCAGTTTTATCATAAGAATCCATTGATATCATTTTTTACTTCAACAAGCTAATACTTTCGGAGATATGATTTTTAAAAATTTCAATAATAAATCGTATTTTTATGTTTTTACAGAATTATACAGGGTGGTCCAGATCCTAACCAAGAAATTTTAACCACGTATTCTTCATCAAAAATAAGCCCTAGTTTGTCATATAAACATATGTCGAGAAATGCTTCCTCTCCGAGATACAGGGTGTTAAAATTATTAGAAAAAAAAATGTTTTTTTTTTCCTTTACTTCGGACATCTTCTCTAAATTCGTATTTGAGTGTGGATATTAACGCTTATTTTTTCGTAATTACACATTTTTTACAAAGATAGTCTTATTATTGCGAGTATTATTTTTATGTAGCATATCAAATTTCAGCGATTTGCTCATGCATGAGAGTGTTTAATTTTTTTACTCGGAAACGGTGCCTCTTACGTCAAAAGGTCAGGAGAATGAATTTGCTTCAAATTAAATAAGGATTTCAAGAATACATTTTATTGTTGGAAAAACCAGTGGCGTATCATTTTTTTGTCCAAAAATATTCAGTCTCGATGCAGTACGTACACCATTGGTTGAATAAAATAAAATATTGTATTCAAAAAGTGCCTCTTGATCCTTAAAACCTCTGTCCCAAATTTCATAAAAATATTTCAAGAAGTGTAGAAGTTATTGATAAAAAACATTTTTTTCTATAATTTCAACACCCTGTATCTCGTAGAGAAGGCATTTCTCGACATATATTTATATGACAAACTAGGGCTTATTTTTGACGTAGAATACGTGGTTAAAGTTTCTTTGTTACGATCTGGACCACCCTGTATAATTATTCTATGTATGAATTGATATAATGTCAACTTATATTCCTAAGACATGACGTTCACTAATTCATTTCAGCAATCGTAGAATTATGAGAATTATAATATAATATCATACTTTTTGTAGGTTGATATTTTCATGCCGATGGCCAATCCATATGATGATGGGAATGGTAATGGTAAGTTAATAATATTGAGTTCAGAATATCTCCAGTAAAAACAAATCTGGAATATTGGTGTATTTGAGTATTGGAGTGGATTTGAGGAAATAATATATATTATCGTTCATCATAGAATTGAGGAATGAATATCTCGGATGAGTTCGTTGTTGGGTAGAATTCATCTATTGGTTTTGGATTGATAATTTCTGGCACAATTTTTGTTGAATTCAAATTCTTCTATGATGTTTGAATTGAATTCGTACTAAGATGAAGTTCTTTCATAAGAATCCATTGATATAATTCCCAACTCTGAGAAACCAATACTTTCGGAGATATAATTTGTCTGTTTGAACAAGAGCGCCAGACAGCTCCCGTCCACAGGGCTTTAACCAATTTTTTAGACGGAGTTTGCATTGCTTATACACCTTCTATATTTTTCTGCGAGGGTTTGACTCTAAATTTCGAAATAATTTGACCTAAAAATTCTACTTTCGGTCATTTTATACTGTAATTTGCTAAAATCGAAATTCATATTATAATGCAATGCTTTTTCATGTTATTGAATTTGTATCTTTCCATACATATATTTTGCCTGGGCAGAAATCGGTCGTCAAAACAGGATATAAAGTCTTCAGACTTATCTTTCTTGGTCACATCAGACGAATTGTATATATCCAAATAACTGTCACCCAGTTGTTTAAATAATAGGACTATCTTCACTGCATCATCAGCTTCTTTTTTCCGTATGGCTATTAGGAATATTTTAAATGATTGTTTCCGTCTCTTCCAATTATAATGTTCAATGATGTTGAATGTGGATGGATTTTTGCAATTTTCCATTTTCGTACTTATCTGAGTACCACGTTTCAAATATATGTATTTTCTCTATTTCAGTATCGTGATGTGTCCATTCCAGCACTAACAACAGTGCTGGAATGAACTCATTCCCGCATTGTTTCTAGTTATATTTTTCGTTTTGTGGTAGTCGGCACTGACATTGGATCCTATCAAATTAAACAAACGTCAATTGACAATACAATATAATCTGGATATAGTGAAATAATTGTTAAGGAAAGCTTTATTTTCATTGAAAAATATGGTACTAGAGATTTCCTCCTTGCTAATTTTGAATCATTCATGCTATTAGGAAACTGTTTTAAATTCGATCTCCATGCCCTACGTACGTTTCAAATTCAAATTCCGTAATCTGTCAACTTTCGTAGTCACACCAACTACCAAGATAAAATACTAAAGTCACTAGGATGTATAATCCGAATTTTGATTAAATATCAACAGTATTTTACAAAACTTGTCTGAAATAGAGAAAATATCGTCTAATACTCGTTGCAGAAGGCAATTCCAACACTCATGCGTTCGAAATCTCGCTCCTTCGTCGCTCGTTTTCGAATTTCGCATTCGTGTTTTAATAGGAGCCCATTCTGCAACTTGTTTTAGAATATACTATTCTTGCTTCTTCGCTGATGCCTTTATTCAGATCACTTGGATCGCCACGTTATTTGACGATCGACCGCGACGTTTTCCAACATACAACAGAATCAAGGTGATCTTAGGGTGATTGACGTTAAGCTCTTTCTTTCTCACACCACTTTGCGGTGGTACTGAGGGAAGCATGCATTCGGCTAATCAGTATGCCTGTATGCTTGCCGCTAACAGTTATCATTATGACATCAACGTATTTCTGGGCAATGAAACCGCCCGCGGAAAGCCTTTCCAGAATAACATTCATCATCAGGCTGCACATCAGGTTTGATAAAACCCCAACTTTTGGACAACCCCTACACGTCAGCACAGTCACTACTTTCTTTCCCAAGTATGCCATGAAGGCTCGCTCATTCATCGTTGTCGATATCCACTTATCAGTGGAGGCATCTTCCCCTTTACGCCTAGTAGCATTGTATATGGAGGCGGACAGGGTGTTATCGAAAGCACCCCAAATATCATCAAACCTGGCAATTTTGCGGTGTTACAAATCAGCAGACTATGTTAATTATTAAATGAGCTAACGTATTGAATTTTCTAAGTTTAGTGCGATTGAAATTCTTCATTCAATGCTATTCTTTAAGTACCTTTTGGGAATAATGTACCACTAAATCCAAAACTAATGTATTTATTTGATGTAACAGACAAAGAAATCCTAAAAGTCTTAAAAAATATGAAAAATAAAAATACTTGTGGATCTGATGGAATACCAACCAGAATTATGAAGCACGCTGTACCTCATTTACTGACACCTTTGAAGTACATAATGAGTAGTTCCTTCAAGTATGGCATTTACCCAAGACAATTGAAGATGTCAATTTTTGTGCCTGTCTTTAAAATGGGAGACGCGAACAAGCTTGAAAACTATAGAACGATAAGTATGTTGGCGTCTATCTCAAGAAACACAGCATTATTGGAGCTCACGCAGACAATTTTTCATTGCTTGGAGAAGGGTAATGTTCCCGTAGGTCTCTTTTTGGATTTATCCGAAGTATTTGACTGCGTAAGCTCGACTAAACTGCTGGAGAAACTATTCAGTTACGTCATTCGGGACAATGTTCTGGATTGGTTCAGAAGTTTTCAAGTGTTTTGGGCCCGGCTCTCTTCGTTGTGTATTTCAATGATTTTGTCAACATCTGTGATTCTTCGGAAACATACTGTCGATCAATATGCCGATGACAGCTCCATCATTCTTGATGTTAGAGATTACTACGACACAACAGGAGCCATCAATCCCTATTTACCAAAGATAGAGAGTTGGCTAGGAGCCAATAAATAATTCTTAAATATCTCCAAAACGCAGTCTAAGGTATTCATTACTAGCCATTCTAGACGTGTTTGTCCGGAATCTGTTCCTATGAACAATGAAAGCATCAAATTTTATGATAGTGTTAAGTGCCTTGGTATTGTTTTGATAAACGTTTGAGGTGGAGCGAACATAGAGATCAGGTCTCTAGCAAGTTATCTTATATAATCTACAATTTTCGTATTATAAAAAAAATGTATCTATGTTAGCTCAATGATCAGCCTTTACTTCTCCAATTTTCGTTCAATTATGAATTTCGGGATTGTGTTTTGGGGCAATGCAGCTGATGCTAGGAGGGTGTTTTCTCTTCAAAAACTCGTTATAAGAACTATTTTTGGACTACAATATCGCGAATGTTGCAGAGGATTATATAAAATTGGTTCAAGCACTGACGTGAAGTCAGAAGCTTTTGCGCGTATGTTCTATTGTCCATTCTTCTGTATTGGACACCCTTAATCGAATTTACCATGGTAAATTAAGTTGTCCATTCTCCTGTATTGGACACTCTTAATTCGAGTTTACCATGGTAAATTCGAATTAAGTGTCCAATACAGGAAAATGTACAACATAATTTACCATGGTAAATTCGATTAAGGGTGTCCAATACAGAAGAATGGACAATAGAACATACGCACAAAAGCTTCTGACTTCACGTCAGTGCTTGAACCAATTTTTTTTTTCGTGATTTTTTTGAAATTTTCTAGGGGTGCGGTTCTTAAAAATTTTTTTTTCGTCATTTTTTTCCAATTTTCTAGGGGTACGGTTCTTACAAAATTTTAAACATGTATTTATGATGATTTTCTACTACTAGTTACCAAGCTTCAATTCGATATAATATTAATTTTTTGAGTTATCAAGGAAATAATATTCCAGGTGGGTATAGCTCGGAAACCGTTTGACCGATTATGCCCAGAAACGAACCCAACTCTCCCTTTCGGATACGCAATCTACCCTGCAATTTGGTTCTCTAAAATAGTGTCCATCCTGCAGCCTCCTCGTGGCGAGAATCGGGCAACGCTTCCTCGGAAGCGGCTAATAGCAGGCCATGGTGAGGGGTGTTCTCTGTAACTCAGGGGGTTCACCCATAGAACTGGCGTGGTTCCACCCAATTCCAGGCTTGTCTGGCTAAACGGGCGAATATGTCAGAGATGATATGAGCTAGCCATAGGGGGAGTCAACGCTTGAGGTGTCGGAGTCCTGTGCTTAGGCACAGACCACTAGTATCCGAGTTGAACTCGCTACAGGCGACTGTAACTATCCTGAGATCCATTTTGATGGTAACAATAGTACCACGGGAGAGGGGAAGCCCACCAGGCCGGTTACTGGTGCCCCTCTTGGGTGATGGCCTCGTGGGGGCAGAGGTTTGCGCTAGTACGTATACCCTCCAGGGCAACTGACGGGTCTTGTGAAGCCGTTCATGTGCATGCCCTTGAGTAAGGTGGGGGAGTTAGTCTAATATCGCTTGAGGTGTCGGAGTATGGGCACCCGTACCACTAGTATCCGAGATAGCGGGCTGGAAATTCCTATCCACCCTTACTATGAACGCTTCCAGCGTTTGAGGTGACGGTCCCTGGTGCAGGGGGACTAGTATCCAAGAATGTTGTGCTAGGATGTAACAATGAAGTGTCAGGGTCATTATGACTACTAGTATCCGAGTTACGTCGCACCATAGGTGCGTGCATGCATTTGTATGTGTATACAGTATGTCGTACTAATGGAGTACAGCATTGCTGAGTTGCTGGATTAGTAAGAGCGCTCATAGACCGCTACATAGTCTCTACATAGGAGTTGTGGTAGGTGCGGACTTCGCTTTCTGACCGAGGGTGGTGCTTGTCCTGCCGGACACGCGATAACGCGTGCCAGACGGTGTAACCTCGGGGGTGCGCCTCCTTAGGATCGGAAGAATAAACACAAATCGATCGCCGTCATCGTCCGGGTTTCGGGAGCTAGCAATAGTACCCTAAATTTGCACATGGCAACCGAGGGGTACATTGCAAATTGCAAGTCCCTATCTCCTTTCGTTCGAAAGTTATCGAGGCAACGGACACCCATCTACTGAACTCACACAAGAATGCTCGAATCTCCAACAATATTCAACCGATCGTGTTAAAACTTGAAACTTGGCAGAAGAGTTAGGTTAAGAAGGCTCTTGCAAAATGTCATCAATTTCGAACAAATAGTTACTATAGAATTTTTTTTTCAATTTTCAATGATTTTTCTAAAATTTTTTACAAATACTATCCTCACGAAATGTTGCAAGAATTTTCGCGTTGGCATTCTACAACTAATTACCATGTTTGAATTCAATCGGTTTAGTATTTTTCGAGTTAATGAGGAACAAAACACAACCAAATTTTAGATGGCTATAACTCTAAAACCGTTTGTCCGATGATGCTCATAAACAAACTAAAATGTCGCGTTCTGGTGCACATCCTAACCTGAAAACTTCAAGCCGCTATCTCTTTCCGTTCTCAAGTTATCGTGATAACAAAAATATTTTTTAATAATTTTTTTAATATTTTCTAGCCATACGATTCGCACAAAATTCAACGTTTTTAGGTTCATATTCTACAACTACTCACCAAGTTTCAATTCGATCGGATTTATATTGTTTGAAAACAAAATTATTACTCGCAAACCACTGGGCCGATTATGCCCATTAACGAGCTTGTCCATCGCATTGGGATGCGTGACCCACCCTGAAAATTTAAAGTAGCTAGCTCTTTTCGTTCTCAAGTTATCGTGGCAACGGCCGGCCGGACAGAATCAAATTGGAGCTCAAATTCTTCATTGGGGAGTCGAACTAAATCGTTTGAGACCATCATTTTCGTCAAAAAATTCGAAAGTTATAGACATTTGGGCAAAACTATAACGCGATGTTCCCCAGAACATACGCGCAAAAAGTATAAAATTTTAACAATTTAAGGTCTACATATAAGAGAGTGCCTTATATTCAATTTTTGACATAAGGAATTGTTTAAGACGTTTGAGAAATCGTCTATAATCACTAGAAGCATTGGCTATATTTATCCAAGGCACAATCTCTCATTATGTCAGAAAAATGCGTTGTACATGATCCTTAGAGTGCTCAATCACCTGCCCAACCATGTGAAGCTGATCACCGAGGAGAAAAGATTTCAAAGGACTGTGTGTGATATCCTCTTAGACCTAGAGCCTTGAAATGTTGTGGATTATCTCAACTCTTGTATATAAGGAGAAGAGTGTTCCTGATTTCATCTGTTGGGATGATCACTCTGTGTATATATGACGTGTTTGTTTTTTATATCCTAAGTATTTTTTGTTAACGATAAGTTGTAAGGGTATATCTTTGCAAATAAAGTATCTATCTATCTATCCATATATCTATTCAATTTCAACGTAAACTGCGAAAATTCCAGGCGTGCTTAATTCTATTTTTCGCAGCATTATTCCAAATGTTGCCTTATTTGCTTGCGAACTTATGCTCTTGTGGAAAGTATTTCCGTGACGATCTCTTCACGCCGCAGGAAAATTTTCAAATCTAACGAGCTCTGCTACTGAATAATTGCCAAATTCAAATAAATGTAGATTCTAAATTGCGTTTTCCAGGTCCAACCGAGTCAGCCAGAAATCTTCGAGTGCCATTATCGATGAGATTTTTCAAGTTTTACCTTATTAGTATTCCGCCGAAAACTCATTACAAAGTTTGTTTTATAATCTGATTTCCGGAAAGCTCAATAGGCATTTGCTGTGAAACTATACGTTGTAAAAATCAGAAAGAGTTTTGGATGGACTCAGTCCCAAACTCCGAATTATTTCATGAATTTATAGGAAATTCAATTTCGGAGCGGGTCCGTTCGTTCAATTTTATTGGCAAGGGTTGAAATTCAGTTTTCATAGTTCAAAGGATTTGGGTTTGTTTTGGACAGGCTTCCCATCTGATATGTTAAACAGGAAAAATTGAACACTGAAAATAGAATTATAAAAGCACCGATGTGGTGGCGGATGCTACAGCTATATGCTCCAGTCATTTAATGATACCTAGATTACATTGATTTGTAATACTTTTTACTACTTTACCGACATCAACGTTTATCCAAGATCACGCACACAACATTTCCTTTTATTCAGGGTGATTGGTTATAATTTTGTCGCACTGTGCAGGAGAAGAAGTTTAATTATTTAAAATATATTTTTGAATGAACTCTCTTTTAATTTATACAGGATATTTCAAAAAGATTTCCACGAATGGAATCGAAGAAAACAATGCTCATGTAAATGTGTGGAATTTTGCTTCGTAAAATCGAAATATAAACAATGGTGAGTATAATATTAATTATCCTATTTGCAGAAATTGCAGAATGTTTGAGCATCGTATCAGTAAAATAAAAATTTGTTTCTAATCATGTTTTAACAATGTGCCACTCAATTTCCGAAAATTCCGTTAAATTGTAGAAATGTTCCAATAAATTGTAACTAGGAACTCTTGCACTGAGAGAAAGGATTATTCATGTTTAACTTATCGACTTGTTAACCACTTGTCAGTTGAATATAAATATTTCATATTTGTGATTAACGTTATTTATTACATGCAAAATCAACCCGCCAAATTTTCAGCTTTAGGAAAAAAATTTCGAATGTTAAATAATTTTTCCAGGTATTTGTTGAATAAAAACAAATTATCTTTGCATACAATAAAGTATTTTTGATGGACTTCCGATTGTTGGTCATAACCAATTCTCATAGTGCTCAGTAATATTGGTTTCTTCTTAATAAATATATCAATACTCAACAAATATTTGTTTCTCTTGAACCTAGGTATCTTTATAATGAACTTATAGAAAGTAATTAGAAATGGAATGAAATGAGAATATACCCAGTAAGATACGCTTGTTTACAGGAACGATATTTCGAAGAACTTTCTACTCGCATTTTGTCACGTGCACCAAATTGACGAATGAACATTAAAATAGTATAAAGTGGGAGACTAGACCACCTGTCAGGACAGGATCCTCACAACCGCAAATTGGCGCGAACCGCGCGAGTCGTAACGGGTAGTTGGTAGTTCATAGTTCATTTCAGTTCTGGGTTCTCATGCATGCGCATGAGAACTCGTGAACTATACATAGTTCACGAGTTCACTCACGCTCCTTTGGTGTCGAACGGTACTGATCTGAATCAAGTAAGAATTATTTTATTTTATATTACTTATATTAGTTGAATTATTTTTTAATATCATTCATACATTCCTGATATAACTATCGTAATGAGTTAATGTTTGGTTTTGTTCAAGATCCTTTTTCTACATAATAAGCACATGGACACTCAAGCAACCACCCTATTGGATACAATGTCCGCCACAGCCACAAATCCGATAAACATCTTACTAAACAATTGGGGCTTGGAGCATTTGTCCAACAAATTTCACGGTAAGCAATTTTTAGTATTTTGTTTATTTCAATATGTTAATTTTGACGCCAACATACAATTTCACTTCAAATAACATTCATTTGCTGGTATATAACATGAAACATTTCCATTTAGCATATATTTTTACAACTAATATATGGTTGTTCAGAAGTAACATCAAAATGTCATCATAAATGGATATGATGTTTCCATTTATAAATGCTGATATATATAAAGGTATTTAGTATGGTGTCTTCTTCAGTTCAAGCAGACACCATTTTGATTGTTCTTGTAGCTGGAGTCAATTTGTTTTGTTTACTACACGGTATGTACTCAAATTATTTTTAAATACATATTACTTATATAACAACGATGAGGTCATAACAACGACATGAAATAATTGAATGAGTAAGAACCTACTTATATTTCGAAATAGTTTTTATGAATTTGGGTAAATACCTACCTACTTGCTATTTTTGTGTGATAATTGATGACCACCTAGACTATAATATCCTATTTAATACAAACTTGCATACCTAGGTTTACATATATGTATAATATTACACAGTAAAGTATGCATACTTAATGAACTGATGCATGGACTGAATTTTTATGTCATTACAATAAAACTTCTAAAGAAATATGTTGTACATATATGTTTCTTTTTCTTACAGAAGAAGGAATTACCCTCGATATATTGAAGGATTTTATTGAAGAAAAACATCTCTTGGAGTCGCTGGTTCCAAGAATTGGTGACCGTTTAAGACTGGTTCAAAAAGCAAAGGATTATTTTCATGCAGCAAAGGAACCAGAATACACAGTGATGTAAGTCAATTAAATGTATATATAAACAGTGTCCGCCAAAAAGTTTGCTTCGAGAGAAAAGTTTTTTAGCTGTGTTGTATTGCAGAAAATTATGTATGTATGTATTTTTGTTTTTTGTAAAATGTTTTTTTATGTCTGCAATAAATATTTATGTTCAGTTTCATTTGATATTTTATTCATTTTTTTACATCATACCTGAACTCATAAGAACTTTGATAATATTTGTTTATGAGTTTTAACAGGGTAATGAGTTCTGGCCAAAATTAATCATAAAATAAAAATAATATTGGCAAAATATATGTAGCTATAATAGTTTCAGTATAGATTTTCACTGAAACTATTATAGCTACATATATCTTTTGCCAAAATTATTTTTTTATTTTATGATTAATTTTGACTAAAACTCATAATCCGTCTCTGTTAAACTAGCCACGTCAAAAAAAAAATTTTGTATACCTTTTCAAAAGTAAAATACAAACTTATCATTTATTTAGGATAAAAAAATATTATCATACCTGGAAACATAACAATGTTTTATAGAACTATCTGAGGTACAATATAAACTGATCGTTTGTTCAAAGCAAAGAGAATTATGATGTGACAAAATATATCGATGTTATGGAGCAATTTTCGAGTACAATACAAACTCATCATTTATTTCACATTATCATTTATATATTGGGTATATGAATATATTTATTATACAATATGTGATAAGTTCGACGTAAACAAATATGTTGCTGCTTACAAAGAGATATATGTTATTAGAAAGCTTAACAGTGCTACTCAACAAGATATGATTGTTTAATATACAACAAATCATTTATTCACAGAAGTTTAGCATTTCAAACGTTAGTGTGAAACTTACGTAAGTTGGGCCCTATTTAAAGCTGATATTAGTTTGTGATTACCTGATTTTATTAACCACAAATAAACGTTTCTCTCAGTGTGAAGGTATCGAAAGAAAAGATTTTTAACTCAATAATGATATTACCCCTCAAAAAAAACAAAACAAAATATTCAATAGCTTGACAGACTTTGGTAAACTGACCAAATTGAAAGGTTTTTTCAAAACCTACTGGTGAATATGTCATTCCAGACAAACAGTGAGCTTGCAAACTCATAAAGGATAATACATCAAAGAGCAACAAAAAATCCGGTGTTTATCAGTCAAATTACGGTAACAATATAACAAATATAACAAACTTTGTACTCGGAAACCGTTAGGCCGATTACACACTGAGAGAAATGGTAGGGTTAATAATTAATAAATCTTTATTTGGGACAGTTTTATTTGTCATAAATAAATTTTATCAATTATTCATAAATATTATTAATAGTTAGAACAACTTGATAAAAACCTTATTTCTCAGAAATATTCCATTTATTTGGGCAAGATTTATTAATAATCAAACTGGTTTATTAACAGTAAATAAATGAAATCCAGAAATGCCATGTTCAACAATATTATTAACTATAAACAAATAATTCATTTCCATCAAACAAATCCTATTTGAAGTAAAAACTGTCCTTATTTCTGTGAAACAAATATTTATTGAATTATGATTAAAGCAAGATTTCTTAATTTATAATAAATCTTGATTATACTTGAATAAGTGTTTATTATAGCTCGCTTCCTGACCGTGTAGTTCGACGTACCCCACCCCATTGGCCATTATACCGAAATGCGAATCTGAAAACTTTGTAATACAGCGATCAGTCACATTTAGTAATCTTTAATTCTTCTATTGGTTGTTAGGATAGTGCGTGATATTATAGGTGAGAGGAGAGAATGGTTGAATTCCAGACATTTTTGTTGCTAAATGGTTTGAGTCATTCAAAAAGTACATTCGAAGGTAAGGCTTAGTTTTCATATAAAATTTTTAATTTAGATTAGCTCAATCACTGACACTGATTCTCAAAATATTTTGCTCAATGATACTGAATGATATAAATACTAAGTAAATATATTTTCTTTAGAAAAATATGAAGTTGTTCTTAAGAAAACTTCAAATATAAGAAAATGAAACACCTGCTGCAACAAATTCAGGTTATTGATAATAAGGAATTCTTGATAATGGATTTGTAATTGCTGGAGTTTTCGGACAAATCCATTGTGAATGTAAATGTTTCTTTAGTATTAATTAAAGTTGTTAATATGTGTTCATTAGAAAAAAATATAAATCCATTTGATATCATTCTCGAAAATGTGGTGAAATTTATTTTGGAATATTTATAATTTCCAGAAAATCAGTTCGTTATTTCAATGCTATTAGTTTTTCATATTGAAATTTAAAAAAACCTGAATATGAATATGATATGAATCAGAAAAACAGTTTCGTTATTATTCATTCATATTGAAACTTGGAAAAATGTTTGAAGGTGAAATGTTTTTTTTCTTAATATTTTCCAGTAAATGCACCGCCCCTATAGTGATAGTGACAACATGAGACACCCTAGAAACTCTCTTCGTAATTCTTCGAACTGGCTCCTGTAGTTACATACCATCGAAAATTGGGCTGAATTCTGCACCCATAGAGATCAAGAAAGAAGACTACATAGAAAACTACCACAAATATCATATGGGAATTGTTATTATACAAATTTTAGAAAGTAATTCTTTTTTGCAATATACGTATACCTCAGTTTACATTCAACTAATCATATTTATTTGAACAATTAATTTCTTTCTCGAAAAAACATTCATTTACTGTACATAACTAATTATTCAATAAAAATGTACAATTTTTTTATAGTGAATTTTTCTCTATTCATAGTAAATATTAATTTCTGAATTGAATCTATATATAAATATATCTTTGTTTATTATGAGAATATTGATATTCATTGAAAAGAAATATTTTTTTCTCATAGATAACATTTATTTATTATAAATAATTCGTTATTGAATGAAAATAAACCCTTTTGATGTAGTGATAACTTCATTATCTATGAATAAATCGTATATTAATAATTAATATATATATATTAATTTCTCACCAATATATATTCATTTTCAAAACTCAAATAAATCCAATATTTAGTACAAATAAATATTTATTACGCCATATATGAATAAGGGGTTCATTTAATATGAATAAACTTTATTATTTATAAATAAACTCGCTAGTTCCCTAGAACATGCGCGCAAAAAATGAGCCGGAAAATTCATGTTATAATTTAATATATCATTCCCGACACATAAATTTCTGGTGTAGTCTCGAACAACCAGATATTTCAGTATCCTGAGTCGTCTGTAGCTCCGACGCTATATAACAGTGCTTTTGTAATTTTATAACTGTATAAAATTTACATTATTTGTGTGAATTTCATAGTAATTTGAATTCCCTTTGCAGCTCAAGTACACTAATATTCACCTTATTAAATTCGCCAAATTCCCTCGAAAATTAATAGATCCTAAAGCCCCTCCGCATATAACCCACGTGTAAGTAGAAGGACGTGATTAGGGCCCTTATATATGGGCTTCCCAAGATTAGGTCCGCAGATGCGACATATAATTCTATTGTGTTATGTACACAATATTGATGTGTGGGAGATAGATGATTTTCATGATTAACGCTTCCAATATGAAGGTAGAGAATCGACGGCTTCAGGAAGTAATCTTCACTAAGATCTAAGGTAACAGGTTTTGACACCGAGGATTGTTGATTACTGAATTTATTGGACACGATGCTGTTGATTAAGCGTCTGATCAAGGAAAAGCCCGTTGGTATAATTCCAATTGATTAAATGAATTGACAATCCCTGGAACAAGAACGACCATCTTTCAATGAACAGGGTGAGTCTTTAAGTTGTACATTAAATTTAACCATAGATTTCTAGGAATTCTTATATTTTCACCCTTGTAAATAATAGACTTAAAATTATTATTCTCTATTTCAGTATCGTGATGAGTCTATTCCAGCACTAAAAACAGTCCTGGGATGAACTCAGTCGCATTGTTTCTAGTTATATTTTTCGTTTTGTGGTAGTCAGCATTGACATTCGATCCTATCGAATTTCAACACACGTCAATTGTCAATATAATATAATAGGGATATAGTGAAATAATTGTTTTGAGGGAAAAGATTTATTTTGATTAAAAATAAGGTACTAAAGATTTCCTTCTTGCTAATTTTGAATCATTCATGCTATTAGGAAACTGTTTCAAATCTGATCTCCATGTCCTACGTATGATTCAAATTCAAATTCCGTAATCTGTCAACTTTCGTAACAGTCACACCAACTGCCAAGATACAATACAAAAGTCACCAGGATGTATAATCCGAATTTTTCATTAAATTTCCACAGTATTTTACAAAACTAGCCTGAAATAGAGAAAATATCGTCCAATTCTCGTTACAGAAGGCAATTCCAACACTCATGCGTTCGAAAACTCGCTCCTTCGTCGCTCGTTTTCGAATTTTGCATTCGTGTTTCAATAGGAACAGATATTTTAGACGTATTCCTGGATTATTTCCCTGCCTGAAGAGATCCTAAAATATTCCCATGATATCACATATTGAGTCTGGAGGCGCCTCGATGGCACTTAGTCGTCTAGACTACTTTTCTCTGAAGAGGTAGTGTTTTATGTTAGCTGTCATCTAAATCTTGGAAGGGCCTTCTTGGGTGTGCAGTTTTCAGAAATCAGTAACGCTCATGATATTGTTCCCTCTCAAACCCGTTGGTTTCAGCGAAGTATCACTAGGTAGAGGATCTTCCAATCAGCGTTGACGAGGTATAGCCCTTAGCTGATGAAAGGGAGAAGAACGGGAGTACGGGGGTGGAGATACGGTAAAGTAGTTCTAGGGGTGCTGCAGAGCACGAAAGACGTTGTTAAGGATGTTGGTTCCTATTTAGAGGAAAGACTGCTTAGAGGTAGATTAGAGACTGTTAAGAATCTCAGTAAGTGACGGTATTCAATAAGACGGAGAAGTAGACGTTTGTAGAAGTGGTGTAAGTGAACCTGTACATTATAGCATACAGTGATGTATTTATTCCAAAGTGTGAATGTACAATCATTATCCCTAGACAATGATACAGAATCCTACAGATTCCTCTCATCAAATAAAACACTTTTTGGCACTCTTGTTCCTCGGAACGGAGTGCTTATAAATTTGCCGAAATGTCTGTAATTTTCGAATTTTTGGCTGAAATTGAAAAAAACGATTTGGTTCGACTCACTGATTAAGAATCCGTGGTCGAAATTGATTATGTCCAGCCGTCCGTTAACACAAGAACTCTCGAACGGAAGGAGTTAGAGTATTGAAATTTGTAGGGTAGGTTTGGAGCTCGAATATCTCGGACGAGTTCGTTAACGAACGAAATCCACCGAGTGGTTTCGGAGTTATGGCCGTTTTCAGTAAAAACAATTTCTAGGAATATTTCCGGAACCGATCATTCGATCTATCTGAAATTTAGCATCAAATTGTAGAATAATGAATTTTTTATGCATGCCATGTTTTTGGCGCTCTTGTTCCTCGGAACAGACTGCTTATCAATTCGCCCAAATGTCTGTAATTTTAGAATTTTCGGCTAAAATTGGAAAAAATGATTTGGTTCGACTCACTCATCAAGAATCCGTGGTCGAAATCGATTCTGTCCGGCCGTCTGTTAACACGATAACTCTCGAACTAAAGGAGTTTGAGGATTGAAATTTGCAGGGTAAGTTTGGAGCGTGAATATCTCGGACGAGTTCGTTAACGGGCAAAATCCACCGAGTGGATTCGGAGTTATGGCCATTTTCAGTAAAAACTTTTCTTAGGAATATTTCCAAAACCGATCACTTGATCTATCTGAAAATTATCATCAAATTGAAGAATAATGATCTTTATATGTATGCAATGATTTTTGTTGATCGAGTTCTCATGAAGTGTAAACAAAATAAAGTAAAAATATAGTTGTTTCTTCGTTGATCTTGTTTCGTTGTTGTTTATTAGGCAACATTGTTCAATTGATTGCTTCTGACAAATATCTTGCGTTTCTTAGGCAGAAGCAAATCACAAAATAATTAATTTTTATTTTATAGATAGTTTGGAAGAGAAGACCCAGAGAGAAACCTTTTAATAATGAGTATACCTCCCACAGTATCCAACAATGATTACTTAGTGCAATCAGTGTCCTGAAAACACAGGTAATTTACAGCTCCCAATGTTAATTTAAATGTTCTCAAAATTCGCAATACGTGAATTGTAATTCAGAAGTGCACGTGTTCCGAGTGAAATACTGATGGCTGAAATCGGTCTTTCATTCATCCACATTTGTACCTATCAATTAATTCTAACATTCCATAATGATTTCTCTTAATTGGCTTTTGTGCATACAACATGATTTTCTATTTTACGATGGAAATATTGATCTTCTCCAAATAGAACAACTCGTATTGAATAGCATCAGTTGTAAAATTGAGTCAACTCTTTCATTGTCTAGAGATAATAGTCAATGGTTTGTTCGATATGAAATATCACAAAGCTTGCTCTTTTCATAAGTTTTTATACTAATTTTAACTAGTTTGTTTTCCCCACCGGTTGCACTGGACCTTCACCATTTTAGTTTTTCTCACATGTTCGGTCATCTCGTTACCTTTAATTAGATTCGATTTATCATTTTGATAATTGTCTCACTATTTCCTCTGTACTCATTTATTTAATTTTACTAGAATGTAATTCTGAAAATTTGTGTTAACGATCAGATTCAGTTTCATCTCTTATCAATTTAACAACTGTATAATGGCAACGTGCACTCAAGAGATTCAAGCTTTTGTAAGTAATTCATTTTCCAATTAGTTCATCATTGTATACCTCCTGTTTTTTCTGGTGGAATCACCATTCTCATATTTTGATAATTACTCATTGATCTCCATCACTGTAAACGTTGTGTTTTTTTGGTGATTACGTCTTCTCCAATTGACCTTATATGTATGCTCATGCCTCTCATTTTTGGCGCTCTTTTCCTCGGAACAGAGTGGTTATCAATTTGCCCAAATGTCTGTAATTTTCGAATTTATGGCTGAAAATGGTGTTGAATGATTTGGTTTGACTCACTGATCAAGAATCCGTGGTCAAAATTAATTCTGTCCGGCCGTCCGGCCAGCCGTTAACTCGATAACTCTCGAACGGAATGGGCTAGATAGTTAAATTTTTCAGAGTAGGTTTGAGGGATAAATATCTCGTTTAAGTTTGCTATTGGGCAGAATGGGTCCAATAGTTTCGGAGTAACCAAAAAAAATATTTTTTTTACATTACAACTTTTGAATTAGAATTTTTTTAAGATGCAGTTTCATCAAAAAAATCCATTGTTATCATATTCAACTCTAGCAAGCTAATACTTTTGGAGCTATGATGTTTCAAAGTTTCAATAATACATCGTAAGTTCTATGTGTTCACAGAATGTGAACACAGAATCTGTGCTTACTATGCATAAATGTCATCTTTTCTAGCTATTAGAGATTGTCAATTCGTAGTTTGAAAATATTTTCTCTTGGAAAGCAAGTATTCGATTCTTGAATTTGTGAATATATACAAGACTGTTTTGATGTAGTTTATGGATGCAATAGGAAAGAAGAACATGGAATCATCAGAAGAAATGACTGTTCGTTGACCACTGAGGTTAATATTTCCTTTTACTTCCTTAAGTAGTGAGACTTGTTCCTATATACAGTATTTTCATAATGTTGCTAGCAAAAAAATACTGAAATATGAATCTACATTTGTGTATCAATCATTTATTTTTTGAGTTAAGGTTCATAATACAGAAAAGAATGTGTTAGTGGTATGAACTATTAAAATTTCAATCATGAAAGGAGGCTAGTATATTATTAATATATTTTGAACTATTAAAATAATTTCTTCGTAATCCACTACCTACTCAAATATCAGGAATTAATAGACAATCTGCTATGATTGTCTCCAGCCTTGCTCTATACATTTCGATGATACTTTCCTTAGGTACTATGCACCGAGTCTAAGTTGCAACAACCCATACCACGAGGTTGAATCATTGCAGATTGCTCATTTAATCTTGATAAATAAATTTAATGACAATTTATGAAGCATTAAGGCATTGAAGCATTGTAGATTGCAGATAATTTTTGAAGCATTATTTTTTAAACCATACTTTTTGGCGCTCTAGTTCCTCGGAACAGAGTGCTTATCAATTTGCCCAAATGTCTGTAATTTTCGAATTTTTGGCTGAAAATGGTCTCAAACGATTTGGTTCGACTCACTGAACAAGAATCCGAGGTCGAAATCAATTCTGCCCGGCCGGTCCGGCCGTAGGCACGATAACTCTCGAACGAAAGGAGTTAGAGGATTGAAATTTGCAAGCTGGGTTCGGAGGGTAAATATCTCGGAAAGTTCGTTAATGGGCGAAGTTCATCAAGCGGTTTTGGAGTTATGGCCGATTTAAGTAAAAACATTTCTTATGAATATTTCTCAGACCGATCACTCGATCTATCTGAAATTTAGCATCAAATTGTAGAATCATGACCTCTATATGCATGTGAAGTTTTGTATTGACGAGGTTACCGCGAAGTGTCAAAAAAAAATTTTGAAAATTAAAAAAAAAAATTTCCACAATAACTCTCGAACGGAATGAGCTAGGCAGTTGAAATTTTCAGAGTAGGTTAGGGAGATGAATATCTCGGTTAAGTTCGTTATTGGGCAAAATAGGCATGATGGTTTCGGAGTATCGAAAAAAAAATTTTTTTTTCAAGTAACAAATTTCAAATTCAATTTTGATTAAGATGCAGTTTCACCATAAAAATCCATTGATGTCATTTTTAACTCCAACAAGCTAATACTTTCGAAGAGATGATTTTTCGAATTTTCAGTAACGAATCGTAATTCTATGTTTTCACAGAATGCTATAATTAATCTATCTAAGCTTTATTATATGCTCTGTGTTCATACTCGTACATATCATCCTGTTCTATAAGACAGAGTCAAATTCATTTCAACTATTTGGATTTGATTTCTTCCATGGTGCAGTTCTCATTCTCAGATTGCTCATTTAATCATGATAAATAAACTATTATTTGAATTGAATTTCCTTTATGATGCAGTTCTATCATAAGAACACATTGATATAATTCTCAACTCTGAGAAACCAATACTTTAAGAGATATAATTAGTCTGTTTGAATTAGAGCGCCAGAAAGCTCCTGTCCACAGGGCTTGTACCAATTTTTTTAAAATTAATTTCTTTCATGATGCAGTTCTATCATAGGAATCCATTTATATAATACCCAACTCTGAGAGACCAATACTTTCGGAGATATAATTTGTCTGTTTGAACGAGAGCGTAAAAAAAATTCCTGTCCACAGGGCTCGAACCAATTTTTGTATTAACAATGTGTACAGTACTCAGAAGAAAAATATTTAGCAACAAAATCCTGAAACAGGTCAATTTTTGTTTCACTTTTACCAAATTTTCATGCATTTTTGAAGGATTTTTGTTGCACCCTGTGCCATCCCCATCAACCCTCTAAATTTTTTTAATGGGGAAAGTGGGTAATGTGGTAGTTTTTTGGCAAGGTCTTCGTATCTTCTTTACAGGCAAGCAGAAATTTTCAAGAAAAAAAATTTCTTTTTTGAAAAATAGTTAGTTCAAAGAGGATTTCAGTATGTTGCACCCCTACGAACCCTATAATGGAGGAAAAAATGGAGTGACATTGGAAATTTTTTTCGGCATTGAAGTACCACCCACTTCAGTAGAAACGTACTAATAACATACCTACTTAAGATCATAAGTGAAGCGCAGTGTTTCACACATTATAATTTTTCACGTGAGGGGGTTGAAAGTTGTGCTTGAACAAAACTGTAATGGTTGTCACATACAGCTTAGGCTTTCCTGTATCACCGACTAGCTCTGATTCTATTAGGGCGCCACCTTCTTTTAATGAGTTATTAAAAATGATACAGAAACTCAGGGCGTGGGAGTTTTAGAAATAAAGAAGGAAACAAGTCGATCAAATAATGAACATATATTAACTAGAAATATAATCACAAAATAAGCTGTATGTACATTAAAGGGGGATAGTAAAGTGTGTCATCCAGAATAAGTTCACTATCGCTGACAAGGTTATGTTAAATATACTCATAAAATTCGTAAATTATAGGTACACAAGGTATCAATCAATAAATCTTTCAGAATTAAGTGGCAGTAATAAGTTCTGATCAACCCAAAGATGTCAAATACAATTCACAATGAAATATAGTTCCCAGATATCTGTTCACATAAATTCTTAAATAATGACAGTAATCAATGAGCACTCAGATAATTCAAAAATATTAATTTCTGCTCAGTAGCAGATCTTCAGATTAAAAATCGTCAAATAATAACAATGAAAAACAACAAAATGAAAACTACAATGTTCAGATGTCAAAGGCACGATAGAGTCTCTATGGTTCCATCAAACCTCAAAATTACCGTTCTCTATGGTCAAATGTCAAGCACTTGGTTTCGCCAAATTAGCGTTGAATTTCCAGATGTTCGAAATTAATAAATGCACTGACCTTATATTGTCCTTGATACCAAATTTTGTCCACAATAATGTTCCCGTAATTGTATCAAACCTGAATGTAAACAGTTGTTATTCCAGCGATGTTGTCCAGCCTCGAAGAAATTCGTCCCGCTGAATGCACGTGATAAATTTCCCAACTTCCAATCTCTAGATATGACGAAGTAAAGAAATAATCCACACGATCGTCAATCACGCTTGAAAAGATGTCCGAATCAAACTCAAATACGGAGCCTAAATAAGGAACCTAAACAAGGAACCTACACAAGGAGCCTACACAAGGAGCTGAAAGAAATACAAATTAGGAAAATGCCTATGAAAAATTTCCATGACTTACGCAGAAAAATGGCCTCCTGGTTAATCCGAAAACGATCGATATTATTGAGCTAATATTCCAAAATATCCAAATCCAAAACCAAAATCATCAGCTTCAATAATTTTCCCAGCTAACAATCCTTCGATTACTCCGAAATTAATAGATATTTGCGTATATTCAAAGGACAGTCGAAACCAATTCTTTCTACCTCTTAGCGTCAAAGAAAATTTTACATAAGACTGAAAATCGGCGTTTCCGCGTCCGCTCAGACGCACTCAACAACGCATGACGTGCAGCAATATGTGCCAACAATCATCGATTCTGGACAGCGCGCTACCAGTGGTGGTACAAATATCTGGTCCAAGCATCAACGAATTTTATTCGACGATTTTGAAGCGTGACATCCCCCTCTTCCTTCCACAGGAGGTTATCTCAGATCACCGACGACCAACATCTGACTCCATCAACCTGCGCAAATAAAAGACATCGGGTCACTGAAGGTGACCAAATACCTAAACAAACCAAAAGCAATTCTAGCTAAACCTCATGTATACCAATCCCAGCCGCTACAATTTCAGTTCGTACTCCATCATACACATCAACACTCATTCCTTTCATTCATCGACTCTTACCAGTTAGCCCCATGACTGGCAACATCCTAGTCCCAAGGGCCTAACCCTTGTGGAGGGACTTGCCGGCCCTGAGCCACACCACAGCCAGAAGTCGCCCGGACAAGGCAAAGTACGACGAGGTCGCCCAGACGAGCAGGAACCCCCCCCCCCATGTCGACAAGGTTAGCCGGTCACCATCCCAAGTCTAGACAGTGGTTCCCCCAAAGATCGAGCGCCGTACCGCCGCACTCCTGTCATCGAAGACAGCCAAGCCAGACCCCACCAGCTCCCGGTATGGTCCAGGACGCCTGTGCTAACCCAGATGTGCATCAAGTCTATAGGTGGCTGTTTTCGGGTTCCAGCCTCCAACAACCATAGCCCATAGCCTTCATTCACCCACACGCAAGCAATCCGGTACTACAAATCCTATTATGGGATGACCGCCAGCAATGACCCGCGAATGTAGAAACCAGTATGAGATCGGCAACAGGAAAAAAAAACAAGATTAAGGCCATAAAGTGGTAAGAAAATGGTCGCTTACCAGTTGAGCAGTGCGTGGGGCTAGATGTTCAGCTCCCACCTCGTCTGCACAACAATGAGTAAATTTTGAAGAAAAAGGAAAATACATTAAAGCCGATTTCACACTAGAATCCAACCCGGGATCACGCAGACGACCACCGACACAAAAGTCAAGGCAGCACCCAATTGCCCGCACTTTCGCTCGCGATCAACCAGCAATAAAAAAAAAGGAATCACTTCAATCACCCGGTCCACAAATATACCAGATTCACTACATGCCAATCATTCTATTATTCTAGAATTAATATCCTAAAACTCGAAACCAGACAATCCCTTATCGATAGGGAAAATTCTCAAACATCACTAAATCCTCAAAATCTACTAAACAAACGTGACAGTCTCAAAACTAACCACTAACATCACCATGGTTTCGGCGGACAACCTAACACATCCGAACCATTGACTTCCGTAGCAATAAGATATCAAGAATCCCTGGAGGAGCATACTGATTTAAAGTCTTTTACGTGCCATACACCTTTACTTTTGCCTGAGTCGTCAATCAATTCATAAGTCCAGTGGCCCAACTTTTTACCGATAGTGTAAGGTCCCACATATTTTGGCGCAAGTTTCGCGTTATAAAACTCCAATGCATTGGAGAGTGATTTATTCCTTAACCACACCTTATCATCCACATTATATGAAACTGGACGTCGGCGCAAGTTGTACCGCTGTTTATTGCGCTCCTGAGCCTTACGAAGTCTATTCCGAACTTCCATAAACAATTTTTCGAAACCTAATCGTCTCAGACCCAAATCAGGACTCACGGTAGGTATAGGATATTCGTATTCCGACGCATCTAGGCGAGGTTCTCGACCAAAATTGACAAAATAAGGACTATGTCCGGTGGTTTCATTTCTAGCCGAGCGCATGGCGCACCCCAAAGCAGCTAGATTATCTGCCCATTTCTGGTGACTATCAGACAAGTAACATCGGATCAAGGTCTTTATGGTTTCATTGGATCTTTCGGTAGGATCTGCACACGGATGATAGTATGGAGTATACAGGATTTTAGTGTTATATTTGTTGCAGATTGATACAAATTCCTTGCCGCGCATCTGAGTTCCATTATCACATAAAAGAGTTTGAGGAACTCCAAAGACCAAAAAGACTTGCTCTTCTACAAATTTGGCTAGAGCCTTGGAAGTGGCTGTACGTAAAGGCGTAAACAAAACAAACTTACTAAAGTAGTCAGTAACCACCAAAAGATATTTATAACCCTGAGTTGACGAGGGTAGAGGTCCTACGAAATCTAGGCTGATGGTCTGCCATGGTTCCACGATTTCCGGTCGATTTCCCATCAAGCCTGCTGGAGCTTTTAAGTCTGGCTTACAAGACTTACAGATACTACATCTGTTTACATAGCGGACGACATCAGCGTGCATTTTAGGCCAGCAATAACGACGGCGAATTTTCCAAAATGTTTTGTAAATGCCAAAGTGACCAGATGTTATGGAATCGTGGTTGCGCTTCAAAATTGCTGATCTAAACTCTTTGGGTACGACTAACAACCATTTTTCCGATTCTCCAGACAGCTCAGGAATCCTACCATTGACGTATTTCAGAAGCAGTCCATTTTCTAGCCTCCAATTGGAATATTTTGCCGGGAATTTTTCTAGATTTTCTCGCATCTTGATATACCATTTGTCGGTTGTCTGGACAAAATCACCATCGCCGAACTCTTCTGACCCACCATCGATATTAGCCATATCTGAAACCTTGAAATTCTCGTCCCCACTCGGAACAGATCGAGAGAGCATATCAGGTACGATGTTATCTTTGCCCTTACGATGTACGATTTCAAAGTCGTATGGCATCAGCCGTAAACTCCAACGAGCTAACCTGCCCTGAGGATCTTCGAGATTGTTGAGCCAAATCAAAGAGTGGTGATCAGTTATCACGACGAAACGATTACCCTCTAAGTAATGCCTTAACTTCTCGATTGCTCAAATGACTGCCAAGCATTCCCGTGCGGTGGTAGAGTAATTCCTCTCTGTTCGACTGAGAGTCCTTGAAAGGTATGCGATAACTTGCTCTCCATTTTCCGCTTGCTGACATAAAACAGCACCAAGTCCATATGAACTTGCGTCGGTCTGCAATATGAAAGTCTTGCTAAAATCAGGACATGATAAAATAGGTGCGGTTGTCAAGCTCTCCCTAAGTTTACAAAAAGATGATTCGCACTCCTCAGTCCACTCCCATTTTGCGTGTTTTCTAGTAAGCGCAGTCAGAGGTGCGATTAACGTGGAAAAATTAGGCACAAACCGACGGTACCACGAAGCTGTCCCCACAAAACGGCGTATCTCAGTCACTCCTTTGGGAGGTGTAATATTCAAAATGGCCTCAACCTTAGCTGGATCTGGTCTCAAACCATACGAGTCTACAACATAGCCGAGATATTTAAGTTCGGACCGACAAAATTGACTTTTCTCTCTGCTAATAACTAAACCAGCAGAAATCAAACGATCAAAAACAGTTTTCAAGATTTTCATATGAGTCTCGAAATCAGGGGTTACAATTATAATGTCATCCATATATACCAAGACATATGGTTCCAAATCTGCGCCTAAAATAGTGTCAATCACGCGCTGAAACGTCGCAGGACTATTTGTTAGACCAAAGGGCATACGCTTAAATTGAAACAAACCCCTACCAGGTATTGAAAATGCGGTATATTCACGAGAGTTTGGTGCTACTTCAATTTGGAAGAAAGCGCTTTTAATATCCATAGAACTTATATATTTTGCATCCCGAAGAAGATCTAAAATGGTGGAAATATTGCGCATGGGATAAGCATCTTTTTTCGTGACAGCGTTAAGACGGCGGTAATCTACGCAAAACCTATATGAATCGTCCTTTTTCTTAACCAAACAAATAGGAGACGACCAACTACTTCTCGACGGTTCTATAATATCATCCATTAACATTTTCTCTAGATGTTCGTCAATAATTTTTTGTTTTATTGGAGAGACCGGATAATACCTCTGCTTGATGGGTCTGACGCCTGACTCTATTTCAATGAGGTGTTCGCCCACTAAACTCTTTCCCAATTCGTCACCCGTTCGTTCAATCTAAGAACCAACCAGATTATCCAACCTAAACTGTTGTTCCCCATCTAATGAACTAGAATCATGCAAGCTACTGATCTCAACTTCAGGTTCTTGTTCAGCAAAATGCCATACGTCCCTGTTAAGATTAGGAACAATCTCCATAGCTTTCCAGAAGTCTATACCGAGAATGAGGGTATGTGAAAGTTCCAAAACTACCAAAACATTCATCCATTTAACTTTGCCCTCCAAAGACATAGGAACCCTAACTTCACCCAAAGAATCACATGTCTGACCATTCGCCACCGTACACCGGACGCGAGCTGAATTTAACCTAAAGCCTAACTTCACCAAGCTGTGGTAACCTGAACTACCCACTATAGTACGCGAAGCACCAGTGTCCAGTAAACCCTTGAATCTATACCCTAAAATGGTAACGTCTAGGTAAGGTCGTTGATCATTGGGAGCGTGAGCAACTATGTAATCTAAAATAGCAAATGTGTTATCACCAAAACCATTCTTACTGTCACAAATCGTATCACTAGCTTTAATCGGTCGAGGAGCTCTATCCGGGGCAATATCACGACCACTCAATTGTCCCGGTTCTAGTTTAACGAACACTGCGGGCAATTCCTACTCGTGAAGCCATGTTTGCCACAACGATAACATAATATTTGCCTAGGCATCGTACAATTTCTGACAGTATGTCCCAAACGTTGACAATTCCAACAAGCTCCAGAAGAACCCACGGGTTGATTATTCTGAACAATTGGACCAGCAGGAGGTGACCTAGATTGTGCTGATGAGACAGGTTGTTGACGATTCCCGGGAAGAGGATTATTAGACCCAAAGGTCAAGACATTCTCTGCACCCGAAGAATGACCAGCGGATATATATGCAAAGTCTGGATCAACGTAAGCTTGACGACGTCTACTAGGTGGTACATAATGTTCTGCACGAAATTTCTTACGTTCTAACTGCATACAAGCATCCTCAAGCTCACTCATATCGGCAACTGCCGGTAACTGGGTGGAATAAAAAGGTGCTAAGTTACGTACAACTATGTTCAGCTTTACTTCCTCATCAACCTGGCCATAGCGACGGAACATTGAATTGACACAGGTCAAATAATCTACAATAGACTCAGATGGAACTTGAGTCCTACTCAAAATATCCTGAAATAAACGTCCACGATAGTCTGGTGGCTCATAATGTTTTGTTAAAAGCTGTGTTAACTCTTTCCAATTGTTGAACCTGTTCCTATTCGACCTAAACCAAAGCAATGCTCTACCAACAAACAAGTCTACTGCTGAATCAAACAAGTCCTTCTCGGTAACTCCTCTAGCTCTGCGAAGCTCTTCCACTCGTTCTAAGAAATTGTGGACTGACATTTCCCTAAGGTCTCCCGAAAATTGCACATTCCACTTCTGAAGGTTACGTGAAGACGATGAATGCATACCTGATAACGACATTCTTGTACTAGACCTAACCAAACTGGGTTGTTCTACCTCAACTTCCGATTCACTACTTGATTCGTTCACGCCTAAACTGGACATCATCTGAAACATCTCACCCTTAGAATAAGCTAACTCCACCTCGCCAAACATGTCTACTATCCTGGTCCTAGCACGATCCAACCTACCCTGCATAGCATCACTAAGCTCTACAGATGACAAATGCTCACACCTATCAGACAAATGGGTCAACCTAGTACACACAATATGGAATTCTCCCCTCTGGACAAGTTTACCTAATTCTTTCACCTTTTCCTCAATAACAGCGATCTCAGCCGACGAATCACTCAACTTGAACTCTGGATAAGTAACTGACCTATAAGCTTTTTCTAACTTCAACAATGGTCTTAATAAAGTACGTAAATCTTTAACGGTTTGGTTCGACAAAGCCTGAAGACCTCTTACATTTAGCTCATAAACTAATTCGTCTTTAAGCAAAAGGTTCATATTGAATTTGGGACGAGCCATCTCTAAATAATTCCTAACAAACTCCGAACGTAATCAACTTATATAAAAAAAAAAAACAAAACCCAAAGCCCAACTTACATATGAAATTAATAAATATTGGTAATATGGCACGAAATGCACGAGCACTCAGCGGAAAAATTCTTGCGACAAATCAAAGATCTGAACAACAACTGACTCAAAATTTTTCTGGTTGTTCAAAAAGTAAAAAGAAGAGAAAAAAAAAATCAGCGACAGTCAACACACTCTGGATACTTCAATAATAATAAAAAAATAAATCGCAACTTATTAATAAAGAAATCAAAATAATAATCCAGTGACTCACGCAGGGCACTGGAGCACAAATTACAAAATTTAAATTTAAAACAAAATTTAAATGAGAGGGTAGTAATTTCGGGGCCTCACGTTTAGGGTGCCAATTAATGTCACATACAGCTTAGGCTTTCCTGTATCACCGACTAGCTCTGATTCTATTAGGGCGCCACCTTCTTTTAATGAGTTATTAAAAATGATACAGAAACTCAGGGCGTGGGAGTTTTAGAAATAAAGAAGGAAACAAGCCGATCAAATAATGAACATATATTAACTAGAAATATAATCACAAAATAAGCTGTATGTACATTAAAGGGGGATAGTAAAGTGTGTCATCCAGAATAAGTTCACTATCGCTGACAAGGTTATGTTAAATATACTCATAAAATTCGTAAATTATAGGTACACAAGGTATCAATCAATAAATCTTTCAGAATTAAGTGGCAGTAATAATTTCTGATCAACCCAAAGATGTCAAATACAATTCACAATGAAATATAGTTCCCAGATATCTGTTCACATGAATTCTTAAATAATGACAGTAATCAATGAGCACTCAGATAATTCAAAAATATTAATTTCTGCTCAGTAGCAGATCTTCAGATTAAAAATCGTCAAATAATAACAATGAAAAACAACAAAATGAAAACTACAATGTTCAGATGTCAAAGGCACGATAGAGTCTCTATGGTTCCATCAAACCTCAAAATTACCGTTCTCTATGGTCAAATGTCAAGCACTTGGTTTCGCCCAATTAGCGTTGAATTTCCAGATGTTCGAAATTAATAAATGCACTGACCTTATATTGTCCTTGATACCAAATTTTGTCCACAATAATGTTCCCGTAATTGTATCAAACCTGAATGTAAACAGTTGTTATTCCAGCGATGTTGTCCAGCCTCGAAGAAATTCGTCCCGCTGAATGCACGTGATAAATTTCCCAACTTCCAATCTCTAGATATGACGAAGTAAAGAAATAATCCACACGATCGTCAATCACGCTTGAAAAGGTGTCCGAATCAAACTCAAATACGGAGCCTAAATAAGGAACCTAAACAAGGAACCTACACAAGGAGCCTACACAAGGAGCTGAAAGAAATACAAATTAGGAAAATGCCTATGAAAAATTTCCATGACTTACGCAGAAAAATGGCCTCCTGGTTAATCCGAAAACGATCGATATTATTGAGCTAATATTCCAAAATATCCAAATCCAAAACCAAAATCATCAGCTTCAATAATTTTCCCAGCTAACAATCCTTCGATTACTCCGAAATTAATCGATATTTGCGTATATTCAAAGGACAGTCGAAACCAATTCTTTCTACCTCTTAGCGTCAAAGAAAATTTTACATAAGACTGAAAATCAGCGTTTCCGCGTCCGCTCAGACGCACTCAACAACGCATGACGTGCAGCAATATGTGCCAACAATCATCGATTCTGGACAGCGCGCTACCAGTGGTGGTACAAATATCTGGTCCAAGCATCAACGAATTTTATTCGACGATTTTGAAGCGTGACATGGTCAACTTACATTCGGTGACAAATTTCATCAGGTACCATCGTCTCAAAGTAAATGAGCCATGACAAAGTGCATATACTGAAAACCTCTTTGAACTAACTATTTTTCAAAAAAAAAAATTTTTCTTGAAAATTTCTGCACGCCTGTAAAGAAGATACAAAGACCTTGCAAAAAAGTGCGTCATGACCCACTTTCCCTATTCAAAAAATTTAAAGGGTTGATGGGGATGGCACAGGGTGCAACAAAAATCCTTCAAAAATGCATACAAATCTCTGGTAAAAGTGAAACAAAAATAGACCTGTTTCAGGATTTTGTTTCCAAATATTTTTCTTCTGAGAAAATGAATTTATTCCATAATTTTGACGGGCACAACACAGGGTGAGTCCTTAAGTTGTGCATTAATTTTAACCATAGATTGCTCTCATCAAATAAAACACCTTTTTCATTTACCATTTTTCCAAATTCGGCACAGGAAAAAAGATACAGGATGTTGCAATTTGAAAAAATTATCAGTTTTCCTTTTGTAGCTTTGACATTGTAACTAAGAATGCAATGAAATTTGGTGTAAAATTTTTTCTATAACTATAACACATAATCTCCAATTAACAGTTTTTTCCTACTTCTAGTAGTTTCCTCGTTATAGACTCGCGAATTCATAAAACTATGAGAAATTACCATAATGAAAGCAGATGAAGGTTATCTCGAGTCATTTTAAGAATACACAATCATTTTAGAAAATTAAATTACTCTTCATCAATTCTCCTTAAACGTACAGTTTTCGAGATACTCAATATTGAATGACATAAAATATCATAAAAATTCCATAAATTTAACTGTTTTTATCAACCCGGACCTGGAATAGGATAACCATATACCTAATAGACATCTAATACGTATATGAGGATAACATATGATCTGTGCTCGAATAAAGACATAGACTGGGTAATGATCTCAAAGCTGAGACTTATAGAATGAGGTATAGTTGGTATAACCTCTATAACTCACATAATATTTTTCTACATTACCATTCAACCATAATAAGAACCGTAAACAAAAGCCAATAATTATTCAAATAATTTGAATCGCAGGGTAACTTATCTTTCGGGAAATAAATGAATACGCTTACCATGATCTGTATTAATCTTTGCATTCATCTCTATTTATCCCGAATAGTTAATATAAAACGAATTTTTTCATAGTGTTAAAAATGTTAAATTTCAATTATAAGTATCATTCCACATATCCATCCCAATTATTATTGAAGGTTAGGTTAGGACCACAGAATACATTCTGTGGCTAACCTTATGTATTATATTTCTGTGCCTGCTTCACAGTATGAAAAATATTATACTATGTGTATAGGAGGTTGTTACTTGTCTGATTGTTTTCAGAATTCGACGGTTTTCATCAAGGTTTCTTATCTAAAAAACTCAGGTTTTGATATACTTAGTTATCTGTGGATATAATCGAAAAGCTTTATGATACCCGAAGTCCGTTAACCTGCTTGTTAAATATGACACATAAATCATTTAATCGTGAACTTAACGTATCTTCGTGAAACGCATGTCCAGATTCTATTCTATCTATAGACCATAGACTGATAGAGGTAAGTTTATAATTATTGTTTATTATAAATTGGTTGAATGATTTATAATATAAAGTCATTTATATGATGCATATTAAAATATTTTATGGATGACAGAATAGGCGATGAAGATATTGTGGATATTCAATGAAAACTAAGTTGGAGTCAGTGTTTTAATATTCAAGAAGAATTTTTTTCAAAAATGCAGGATGAAGATTATTTAACCCTTAACTGGCGTGGCCAGAAATTTTAACGCTCCGTGCGCGGCAGAGTCTCTGGAACTCTGGAGTGTTTGAAAGAATTTTTTCTGTTCTAAATGGCGAATTGGTTCCTGTTTCACTGAAAAAATAATTGAAGACATACAATGGAATATGATTCAATACATAAATGAACATATCATCTTATAACAACTCAGTAAATATGTCAAACAAAACAAACTCAAAAAGAACTCTAGGGAAATTAACATTAGGATTTTTCTCTTGATTCATTGGACAAGAGTGAAATGGAAGTTTTTTTTTCATGTAGAATATGTTACGTAGATACTGTAGTATAGAAAAACTGAGAATTTGAGTTACTATTCATAAAGAGCAAAATACTGACAATGGTCCAAATCTCATTGAAAAAAAAATCGAAAATTGCCACTCATTTAGCGTTTCAATGCACTGAAAACAATTTTTTTTTGCAAAATTGCAGACCAATCGATGTTATCCATCCCACACATAAATATTTAGTTTTCCTCTTCAATTTAGGATCACATTTAGAACAATATTTTCTCTGATTCCTGGGCAAAACATCTCCAACTTGTGATGGTGCCTGGGGAGCAATATTTTTAATAGTCCTAATTTCAATTCTTTTAATAAATTAGTTTTCTGGGATCTTTCAACAGAAGAGTTGTTTGGCCAAACCTTCAAAAAGTATAATCGTTCAAGTCGTTTTGTGTCGGAACAAGACTGGTGGATGAATTGAAAAATTACACTAAGCGCGTCACGGAGTCCCATGGACTCTAAGCTGCTCAGAATAAGTTCTACTTGTGAGAATTCAACGAATTTCACTGAGCTATCGATAAGTTATCCCACCACAGGAAGGTACTCTAATGCGCGAATCACTCGACCAATAAAAACGAAGATTACACGATTATTTAAACATGCAAGAGTCCGAGGGACTCCGCAACGCCGGTTAGCGTATTGGCATTGTTTACTATGCTGCAACGCATACATGCTGCTGCAACGCGGTAAAGAATGACCGAACCAATGCTCTTTCTACCCAGGTGTTCAGACGTAGTAAATATTGTATTATTGATACGCTGTTATTCTCGAGACATTGTTTACCGCTTTGCAGTCCCATCCACGTTCGAATGTGCTTTCACGTTAATAAATATAACAGCAACATACTACCGCCAAAAATAGTTTACTAAACCTCTAAAACACTCTAAAATAATCTAAAAGACAAAAAAAATTTATAGTAAATAATACAAATACACATAAAAATAAAAATAGTATAATATAGTAAGTATCGCTAAAAACAATTTATTAAACTACACTAAAATATAAAAAAAACTACATTAACTGCAAAATCCACTTAAGAATAATCCTAGTGTGCATTTCCATGTGATTTTGCATTTGGTCTATTAATACGTTTTGCGCCGCATGATAAACCACGTCTAATTTTTCTTCGGCTCACTGATGTTGGCTGAACAGTAAAGTTTTTTAGCGAGAGATTTTTTGATACGTGAATAAAATTTAATAAGTCAGAGAGTGTTATAATGTTGTTTGAAGTTTCATAAAGTTGCATGACATTAACCATATCAACCGTATTATGTTTGGTTGCTATTTTACTAATTCGTTCAAAATTTTCTGATACAGCTGGGGAATATTCTTCACCTAAATTTGTTTTATTGGCATTCTCGACAATGTTTTTTTTTCGATAGAAGAATTATCCTGTTGCATAAAAACATTGCTTTGTTGCTCTGCACTAGTTGGCAAGTCATTTTCTATACTCACATCAGTTGACATGCCTTCATAAAATTCTGGGGATACGTTTTCTCCTAGAGCTAATTGTGCTAATACTTTTCTGTTATCGGTGTTTATTTGCATACAGGTCTACAGGTCCTAAACGTTATTTCAAACTTATTTTGTATGGCGTAAGGGTCCTTACAATATCTTCCACCCTGCCAAAACTGTAGTCGCAAAATGTAATATCTGCCTACCTATGCAGTATAAAAAATAATTTTCATCGCTCTCCGAAGAAAGCAAATTTGAACGTGGTTGGGACTGCAACGCGGTAAACAATGCCTCGAGAATGATAGCATATCAATAATACAATAGTTACTACGTCTGAACACCTGCCTGTGCTGAGTCCTGGTAAGATATGTCTGGGTAGAGAGAGCTTTCGTTCAGTCATTCTTTACCGCGTTTCAAAAGCATATGTATGCGTTGCAGCATAGTAAACAATGCCAATACGCCGCCGGTTAAGGGTTAAAACCATTTCATTAGTCTTGAGTGAGTAAATAAATGAGTTATCTCAAACAATTTCATTGAATTTCGATCAGCAGATAATAAAGCTTTCATACAATTGTGCGATATTGAATCCCAGTGTATCTGTGTTCAAAACTTCAGACAGTTCAGGGCTGGCTTTGCACATAATTAAATCTTTAAACGATTATAACTTTTTACCTGAGCCGAATCTGGAAAAAAAGTAAATGAAAAAGTTGTTCCAATTGATGAGAGGAATCCATGGTTAAAATTAATGTACAACTTAAAGGCTCACCCTGTATATGTATTTAAATTGGTTTTAACAATTTTTCCAACTCAATCCTCCGAAACAGTCCACGGCTTAAAAATTATGACGAAATCTAACCACCCTGATTTTAAACAAATACAGTAGGTGTTTCTGTGTTCTACACTTTCACATGGTTCAGGGGTGGCTTTGCACATTGTAAAATTTCTAAACTCTCATAACTTTTTTCCTGAGCTGACTCTGGAAAAATGGTAAATGATAAAGGAAATGATCAGGAAAGGTTGCAAATGAATCCACAAGAATAATTTCTAGTAAAAACTCGACTATAAGTAACAGTTTCTCACGTTCTAATGAATCTAATTTCAATAAAGGATCACAAGAAGTAAACAAAGAAAAAACTGTTAAAAATCTCAAAGCACCTACTTTGGAAAGTGTTGAAACTCCGATTGTACTTTCTAACGCTGAATCATCTCACAATGCCCCAAAGACAACTGGCGATGAGGGCTTTACGTTAGTTGAAAATAAAAGGAGAAGATATCGTCGCAGTAACCCTATTCTGGGCACTGGTAAAGGGGATAACTTTACAATTCAATCAGCACCTAAATTCAGATATTTGCATGTATGTAACCTACACCCTGATATGGAGGAGAGTATAATTGTTAGTCATCTGGAGAGTAATGGAGTTGAAAATGTGAAATATACGAAAATGAAATCTAATAGACCAGAGGAGTATTCATCGTTCAAAGTCATGGTACCTGAACATCTTTTTGAATCTCTGAAAAACCCGGAAATATGGCCAGAAGGAGTAAGATTGAATAATTTTTTATTCCATCTAATCAAGAACAAAACCAACGAATAAAGAAGCGATATAATTTGGTCCATCAGAATCTTCAATCAGTTGGAAATTGCTTCAAATCGACTGGAGTTGTGTCATTTGTCACTGTGACAGAACATTGGAAAAGTGACGATGAACTTCTTAACTACAAATTTTTAAACTATAATCTAAAATCGTTTTTCTCCCGAAAAGCGGGTAAGCACGGAGGCTGCGCTATATATTGCAGGAGTGGGATCATCGATTCCATTTGAGTTCGAGTGTTCAGCTGTTGAATGTCTTATTGAAAGTAAAAAAACTATTATCATTTGTATATATCGACCCAGCTGTTCTAACACGTCGGACATAGCTTGAGAAAATGCATAATATCCTTGTGAAAATAACAGAGGAATCTTGTTCTTTTGTAATATCTGGAGATTTTAACATCGATATTCTTACAAATAACAAAGTAGCGGAGAAGTTCATCTCACTTGTTGAGGGTTTAAATGCGAAATTAATGATTTGGGAACCTACGAGAATAACACCAACATCTTCTACATGTATCGATAATATAATAACAAATATCGAAGATGACATTTTTGCTAGTGTTGTCGAAGAACATATATCGGATCACAGGACACAAATATTTACTTTCTCGGCTGTCTCAGCTGAGCATCGTAAAAAAAAATTCGCTTGATAAATGAGTCTAACACTGAGATATTTTTGAATTCCTTGTCCCTTGTGGACTGGAACATACTTTCAACCGACTTCTGTACTTGTGTAGACTCCTTATGGAATATGTTTCACACAACCTTCAAACGAACATTTGATGATTCATTTCCATATATTTCAATTAAAAATAATAACAAAATTAAAGTTCCCATCACAACCAAGGTTCAAGAACTCCGTAATTATCTGAGTACTCTATTTGTTATTTTACAACAAGATTCGAATTATAAAAGTCATTATAGAAAAGTGAAATTCCGATATGATAGGCAGTTACAGAAGATGAATCAGGACTATTTCAGAAAACTAATTTCGGAGAGTAAAAATAAGTGTAAAACATCTTGGAACATATTACGTAGGCTAACGGGTAGAGATGTGACTGGGATAGATGTCCTGGAGCATGTTGGCAACCCACAAGACCTTGCGAATAACTTTAGTCGATTTTTTGCATAAGTGCATTCAGAATATTCACATAATTCTAATATATCAGGTGGGCCATTTGCTCGTTATCGCAATAACAAATCCTTTTATTATTTTCCCGTGGATGAAAGTGAGGTAATAAGTGTGGTCAATAAAATGAAGAGTAAAGCTTCTTGTGGGTATGATGATATACCTATAACAGTTATAAAAAAATCGATTCATACAATTGCTAAGCCTCTGTCCCATATTATTAATCGAGCTTTTACGGAGGGTTTATTTCCATCTGCCCTCAAATTAGCTGTGATCAAACCTCTTCATAAAAAAGGAGATTCAAATGATGTTCGTAATTACCATCCGATCAGCTTACTGACTGCATTTTCAAAAATTTTCGAGAAAATTTTGGTGAACAGGTTATTGAACTTCTTTCATAAATTCCAAATATTTTCGAAAAATCAACATGGTTACTTGCGCGGTAAAAGCACCACCACGGCTCTCTATGAGTTAACATCGGGTATTGTTGAAGCACTTGAACAAGGTGAGGTTCCCATCGGACTTTTTCTGGATCTATCTAAGGCTTTTGATTGTGTAAATCACCAAAGACTTTTGGACAAATTAAAATTCTATGGTATTCGGGATAACCAGCTAGAACTGCTTTGTAGTTACCTAACCAACAGAACGCAGAAAATTTCCGTTAACGCTGGCGAGAAAGTTTACACGTCCAAAGAAGAAGTTCTTAGTATGGGTGTACCTCAGGGGAGTGTTTTGGGTCCTATTCTTTTTCTTTTATACATTAATGAAATACCTTCAGCCATATCTACTTTCAGCCAAAAAAATGTCGATATACTTTTATTTGTGGATGACACAAATGCACTCATTAAAAATGAAGACCTCAAATATTGCCTCGAACAGACATAAACAGCATTTGATCTAATAAGTATTTGGTGTAGTCAAAATGGGCTCCATCTAAATGTTGATAAAACTGAGTGCGTCATGTTCAGGACTAATAGATCTAAACAAAATTTCCCGGATACAATAGATTTCCACAACACCACCGTTGAAATATCACAGACCACTAAATTCTTAGGAGTTTATGTGGACAGTCAATTGAATTGGAGCGAACATATTCATCAGCTAAGTAAAAAACTCAATAGTGCCCTTTATATGATAAGGGTGTTATCTCGACGGGTGGATGGGCAACTTTTGAGATCCATCTATTTCGCCAGTTTTGATTCTCTATTCTCTACTCAGGTACGGAATCGTGATTTGGGGTGGAGGTTCTGATTGCAGTAAGCTGTTTGTGTTACAAAAATCTGCTTTAAGATCCATGATTGGTCTAAAATATGGAGAATCGTGTAGAGGGCACTTCAGACAGAATAAGGTTCTAACTTTCTTCGGATTGTTCGTTTTAGAGTGCATTCTCTTTGTGAAAACAAGTCCTCATTATTTCGAGAATTTAAGGAATATTAATAACACAAGATATTATAAGTTAATTATAGGAAATTCAAGAAAGTTCTCACAGACTTGATCATAAATATCGAACCTTATTCGATTTCTGAATTTCTTAGTTATAAATTCTAGGATGTAATTTGGCAATTTTTTTGTTTTTTTTTTCTGTTACTGACGGTTTCCCATTTCTTTGTATATTTATTCATGATTCAGGGAATAAAGCTTTTGTTTGTTTGTTTGATTTTTTAAAGGTGTTTCATTTGATGGGAGAAATCGATGGTTAAAATTAATATACAACTTAAAGACTTACCCTGTATAGTCTTCTCAAAATCACGAATTATTAAATAGGATATCAGGTGTATGGAGGGTGCTTTCAGAGACGATTTCTCTTGTGCTGTCGTTGAAGGGCGTTATCACTTAGTAGACATAATAATAATCATTATACATGGTGATTCCAATTTAGCTGTGGATCGTAGAGGATTATATTCAATAATAACGGAAAATCATCAATTTCCAATATATGTAAGTTCTTGTGATTTTCAAAAGATTTCTCACCTTAGTTCATTTCTAGTCAATTATTTTCTACGTTAGCCGAATTTGCTCATTATTTTGAATAATTTTTATCAGAAAAGGATATAATACATATGAAAAATGTGGAAAAGCTTTTTTTTTAATTACAAATTTTAAATGAAAATTTTTTCAAATGCAGTTTCATCATAAGAATCTATTGATATAATTCTCAACTCTAACAAGCTAATACCTTCGGAGATATGATTTTTCAAAATTCCAATAATAAATCGTAATTTTATGATTTCACAGAATGCTGTAATCGACAATTAACGTCCGTATTTATATCAATACATATCACACATGGCATCTTATCTACCGACTTAGACTATAGAAAGTTTACCGATAAATCAGACATGTCATATTTAATTCTTCTTCTATTCAAAATAAATACGTCCTCTTCTATAAAACAAACTAGGATTGAATGCAAAATGACCAATGAAATAACCTCAGCTATGATAGGATTATGGGATATTATGATTTTTAGGTGAAAATATAATGCCCTTGGATAATCCATATGATGATGGAAATATATACTTTGGTAAGTTAATCAAATTGGGTTCAGAATATCTCCAATAAAAACTAAACTGAAATATTGATTGATATAATATATAATATATCATGATTTAATCATGATAAATAAACTATTGTATGAATTGAATTTCCTTTATGATGCAGTTCTATCATAAGAATCCATTGATATAATTCCCAACTCCGAGAAACCAATACTTTCGCAGATATGTTTTCTTTTTAACTAGAGTGCTAAAGCTCCTGTCCACAGGGCTTCCCCACATTTTTAGTTGAGTTGCAATTCGACCGGATAGGTATTATCTGAAAATAAAATTAGTCGAAGAACGTTTTGCGATTATGCCCATTAACGAACATGCACGCGAAAAAATGGAATTTCTGAAATGCCAGCTTTGTAGTGGATCTTAGTCAGCAGAAAGGGGTTTTCCGTATTATTAAATATGAGATTTATTCTCTTTTACCCATGATATGAACAATATATAACTTAAACACATCTCTGATATTTGGATGCATTCTGAAACATGGCTTCTACCCAAAGAGATCAATAATTGCAAAAAGTTTCATCGTACGAATGAAATCTTGTACTTCGAGACAATATAATTGTATCTGGATGCCAGATCTGGTGAATATTGTAGTTCGGATAGCAATTCGCAAAACACTGGCCAAAAGTTTCCCAGACGACTCTGGCGTCTTTGATATATTTTGCCGACTCTTATGTGGTGCATACAAATCTGCTAACTTTCGTTTCGATTTAGGATTCTTGTCTTGGATGAACGTTAATTCTACATTTCAAGTTGACGTCAAAAATTCATTTTCATCCTGCTCGAAATATCCATAATTGGGGATACAACATTCCGATGGTAAACGATTTTCTGCTTAAAATATCCCCAAAGTACAAAAATCGAGAAATAATCTAGAATGTACTTGTTTTGAATTTCATAATATCCTTTCTTCTTGACATTTATGGTAAATTTTGAACTGTGGGATAAGCATTGTTCGATACATTCTTTATGGCGAATGTCTTCTCCATACAGGCATAAAATCATTGAATCTGTAGTGAAAAAAAATTGGTTCAAGCACTGACGTGAAGTCAGAAGCTTTTGCGCGTATGTTCTATTGTCCATTCTTCTGTATTGGACACCCTTAATCGAATTTACCATGGTAAATTCGATTAAGGGTGTCCAATACAGAAGAATGGACAATAGAACATACGCGCAAAAGCTTCTGACTTCACGTCAGTGCTTGAACCAATTTTTTTTTTCGTGATTTTTTTGAAATTTAATGGGGTACGGTTCTTAAAATTTTTTTTCTCGTCGTTTTTTTCAAATTTTCTAGGGGTACGGTTCTCACAAAATTTTAAACACGTCTTTATGTTGATTTTTTACTACTAGTTACCAAACTTCAATTCGATCGAATATTTATTTTTTGAGTTATCAAGGAAACAATATTCCAGATGGGTATAACTCGGAAACCGTTAGACCGATTATGTCCAAAATTGAACTCAACTCTCCCTTTCGGATACGCAACCTTCCCTGAAAAAGGCAAGTCCCTATCTCCTTTCGTTCGAAAGTTATCGAGGCAACGGTCACCCATCTACTGAACTCACACAAGAATGCTCGAATCTCCAACAATATTTAACCGATCGTATTAAAACTTGAAAATTGTCAGTATAGTTAGGTTATGAAGGTTCTTGCAAAATTTCAGCAATTTCGAACGATTAGTTACTGATATATAGAACTTTTTTTTTTTATTTTCAAAGATTTATTTAAAATTTTCTACAAATGCTATCCTCACCAAATTTTGCAAACGTTTCCGCATTGGCATTCTACAACTAATAACCATGTTTGAATTCAATCGGTTCAGTATTTTTCGAGTTAATGAGGAACAAAAACCACAAAATTTCATAAAATTTCAGATGGCTATAACTCTAAAACCGTTTGGCCGATTAGGCTCATAATCAAACTGAAATGTCGCGTTGTGGTGTACATCGTAACCTGAAAACTTGAGGCCGCTATCTCTCTCAGTTCTCAAGTTATCGTGACAACAAAAATATTTTTTAATAATTTTTTAATAATTTTGTAGCCATACGATTCGCACAAAATTTCACAAACGTGCTTAGGTTCATATTCTACAACTACTCACCAAGTTTCAATTCGATCGGATTCATATTGGTTGAAAACAAAATTATTACTCGGAAACCACTGGGCCGATTATGCCCATTAACGAACTTGTCCGTCGTATTGGGATGCGCCACCCACCCTGAAAATTTCAAGTCGCTAGCTCTTTTCGTTCTCAAGTTATCGTGGCAACGGCCGGACGGCCGGACGGACAGAATCAAATTTGACATCGAATTCTTCATTGGGGAGTCGAACTTAATCGTTTGAGACCATTTTCGTCAAAAAATTCGAAAGTTACAGACATTTGGGCAAAACTATAACGCGATGTTCCCCAGAACATACGCGCAAAAACATAAGAAATAGCAGACTTCAAGTTCCCGAATCATTGGGGATGTTCCTTGAAATATACTGCTCCACAAAAGTTGACGAAGTTCAAAAATTTTGTGACCGTTTCAAATGTTGCTGATTCTTGTCCACCGCATGTTCATTTATGAGAAATCAAATGTTTACTTTCTTATGGTATCTGAATGGTTTGTTTGCTCCTCGTTTGATAACTTTTTCAGTTTCAGGCTAGTTCCTGTCGTTCCTGAGAGTTTTGGATCAGTTATTGTGTTACGTTCTTACAATCAACTTTGATTAAAATTCTAAAAATTTGTTTTTCCAAGCCTAGACATAAACTTGGATCGAATGAAGGCAATAGGACTATGGGCATGATCCAGGCGGGACGTAATCAGAGAGATATTGCCCATTTCTCTCAATTAGTGAAAGCGTAGTTTCCTGGCCCGTCCATCGATATCGAGAAACTGGAAACGTGACTGAAAGACCGAGAAGTGGACGCCCAAGATCTACCAGTCCTGCACAAGATAGGTTTCTGACTGCGTCTATCCATAGAGAGGCCTTTAAATGCTAATGTTGTTTGGGTTTCGATTGAAACAGTTCGTCAATGTTCGAGACACTAATTTACATTCTCGACGACTCTTGAGAAGGATTCCGGTAAATATGCGACTTCGATTGGAATGCGCCGAAGAGCACGTGAATTAGAACAATCAGTGGAAGTCTATATTGTTCACAGATGTTGCCTAACAAACAATAACGAAACAATATCTAAGATGAAAATATTATTTCGTTACGTTTCGGAGTCTAAATCAGACTCCTCCGTCCGACACTTAACTAAAAACTTCTGTACTATTTTTTGTTGAATATCAGAATAGCTCGAGAAATAGCTATATCAACAGAAAATAATTCTGAAGAGTTTCGTTCATTGATAGTTTAAATTCACGTGCTCATTCCAATCGAAGTCGCATATTTACCGGAATCCTTCTCATGAGTCGTCGAGAATGTAAAATATGAGCCATTATTTTACATTCAAAATTATCATTCAAAAGGCGCTGTTGCATGGTTAGATAAGTACTCAAGGCCTCTCTATGGATAGACGCAGTCAGAAACCTATCGTGTGCAGGACTAGTAGATTTATAAAAACCACAATTACAATTTTCCTTCAACCACTTCATTTGGTATGCTATTTAAGAAGTCCACCGTTGCGCTCAATGTATTACTCTCCTTGATAAACTCGAACTGATAGTCGCCCGTTTTTTAGATGAGTAGCAATGAAAGAATTTATTTGACCTTATATTATTCGTTCTAATATTTTCGTAACCACACGAATTGCACGAATAGGTCTGTAGTTGTTCAATAATTGCTTGTATCCATTTTCGTATATTGGTATGACTTTTGTAAGCATCTTCAAATCACTACGGAATACTCAATCGAAGAGTACTGAATTTACCAAGCTTGTTAATATTGGAACCAAGTTATCACTAAGCATCACTACATCGCCGGCAGTTATATCGTCGTTACCTGGAGCAGAATTCGTCCTCAGCTGAGAAATGTTTTTTTTCATTTCCTCATCATTTATTGGATGACGACTGTGCGCTTCACCACTGTAACATTAACCAATCACTTGTGTAGCTTTTGAAGAAGGGTTACTTCGTATTTCATCTTCAATATCTTTTACTATTCTGCTACCAACAGTTGTAAAATATTAAACTGATTGGCAATCTCGAGTGGTTGCTTTACCAATACTTCATCAACCATTATATACTCTACTCTATCTAGAGTTGCTGTAGTTAACTGTTTAATGAACTTTCATTGTTTGGCAGCCCTCGATGCAGCTTCATCCTACTTATGTTTGAGGTACACTTTTTCAAACCTTTATAGAATTATTTATACTTTTTTTCCACTTACAAAATTTGTTGGCTAGTTCTAAGTTACCTAGTTGTTTAATTTTTTTTATAGATTTTATCACATTCTAAAACTTTGTCCAGAAGGTCTAGGTAATCCGTAGGTTATTAAATCTGTGTTTGATTATATTTGTTTATCCTGCTTCATTTTTATCAACTTAATTATGGCTTTCAGCTGATGGCAAGAGATTATTTGCTTATTACGAATTTCCCTATCAAATATGAACTTCAATTTATGATGATTCATCCCTTTCAGTTCAGTAATGGTGGTCGCCTTTTATATTTTGGATTCAAGCTTGTATTAAATTTTTATTTTTCTATGATCTGATAAAGGTTTATCCGCCGCTGATACTTGATATTTGTTGATTTTTTTTGTCAGCTATAGCATTATCGACTAGAGTCCTTGTAAGTGATGTTACCCTAGTAGCCTATTCCTGTGATATTTTATTTAAGATTCGAAAATTAAAAATTCTCAATGTATCCTTGTAATAAACAGTATTGCGTTTTTATTCCAAGAGATTTATATTGAAATCCCCCACAACAAAATGATCGGGTGGCGAGACAGTATGCTTTCCAAATAAGTTATAGATTCATTCTTGATTTGTTAGGGAGGCCTGTACAATACGCTTATCTTCAATTATATCAGTAAGTTGTATACATACCCAGTTGATTGTATCCTGAGAATATGACCTATCCATTTCGACATATTTTATACCGTGCTGGATATAGAGAGCTGCACCACCTCCTCTTCGATTTTCTCTACACGAATGTATTGTATTATACCCATTTATTCGGTACATAAATGTTTCCCCTTGCTTCAGCCATGTTTCCGTAATCTTATATTTTATGCTTTGTGCATTCATGTATTAGATTTTTAGTTGCAAGTTTTTCAAATCTTCTTCTTTTTCGACAATATTAATCCTCCTGCTTTCCGCTTTCTTGACAAATGTTTTTCCATTATTAATCCAAGTGAATTTATACTGATTTTCACCTTGACCAGCCCTGTGCAAACTTGAATGATGGTAAATTATACCTCGTAAGGTCAGGGTTTATATATAATTTTCCACCCCATTGATAACCTATTTTCTTTGCATCCAAGGCCGTTCTTTGTTTAGCTTTCATAATCTTAATTTTTGGTTGATTGTTTTGGAATGGATTACCCAGCCTTACACAATTAAATTGATATTCGGTAATAGGTACTTGCAGTGTCTCCCCAATATTTTCTACTATCTCATTTATAAATGATATAGTAGCAAAAACTATGAGATAGTAGAAAAAACTATAGTTTTTCATGCAGACCGCAATGAATACCATGTATAATAATATTGTTGTTCAGTTCATTATGGGCATTACCATTCAATTGAAGCCTTACGTCAGTTATTTCATGCTTTAGTTCTTCATTTATTCTGATCTGCTCGTTATATTTTTCGTATAAAGAATTATACTTTGCATCCATTTCCGATAGTTTGTTAACAACATCATCGATGGAATATGTTGTTTCCATAATCTTGTTTCTTGACGTAGTATTAACTACCATTTTGCACTCTTTGCATATCCATGGACTGTTCGATTTACTTAATTTCTGGTAATGATTGACTCTCATCCCCAGGCCTGACCTATGTTTCCATTCAAAACATTTAAATCGCACCTACTTCAGACGCTGCAGTTGTCTTTCTCGGTATCGCGATCAGGCATCGTAAAGGTGTTCACGGAGTACACAATGCAAGTGCGTGACTAAGTCTTATTCTTGTTCATTCTTTTTTGCGCGTATGTTCTGGGGAACGTAGCGTTATCATTTTGCCCAAATGTCTGTATGAGTTCGACTACCTGATGAAGAATTCCAGGACAAATTTGACTCTGTCCGGCCAGCCGGCCGGCTGTCCGTTGCCACGATAACTTGAAAACGGACTGAGATAGTGACTTGAAACTTTCAGGGTAGGTGGCGCATCCTAATACAACGGACAGGTTCGTTAATGGGCATAATCGGCCCAATGGTTTCTGAGTATTAATTTTATTTTCAACCAATAAGAATCCGATCAAATTGAAACTTGGTGAATAGTTTTAGAATATGAACTTAAGCACGCTTATGAAATTTAATAAGAATCACATAACTAGAAAATAAAAAAAAATCATTAAAACATATTTTTGATGTCAAGAAAACCTGAGAATGGAAAGAGATAGCGACTTGAAATTTCCCTGTTAGGTTGTACATGTGATTGCAACATTTGAGTTCATTTATAGGCATAATCAGGCGAACGTTTTTCGAGTTATAAACATCTGAAATTTGGTTGTTATTTCCTCAATAACTCGAAAAATACAGAACTGATCAGATTCAAACAGTAATTGAGGAAATGACACCCAAATTTCAGATGGTAATAACTCCAAAACCGTCTGGCCCTTTATGCCTATAAACGAACTCAAATGTTGCAGTCAGATGCACAACCTTACCTGAAAATTTCAAGTCGTTATATTTTTCCGTTATAAGGTTATCCAGATATTACAAATATTTTTTAATAATTTTTTAAAAATTTCCTAGTGATGCGATTCCTACAGAATTTCACGAACGTGCGGAGTTCATATTCTACAACTATTCACTAAGTTTCAATTTGATCAGATTTATATTTTCATTATGTTTCTCTGATGATACCGCACTCGCTTTTCACATTCGAAAAACTCGAAAACCTCTATTGAACCTGCTCATATAGCTCAAAAATAATCGCCAATTTAACTCACAAAATGAACAATTTATTTTCATTTTGATTTATATTCAACTTAGTAATCCAAATCCAGGCTCAGCACACCATTATCTCTTCAACTCTAGTAGTAGGGGAGCCCAAGCGGGGATTTTGGGATTTACTGAAGCGCGGCAGATTAATATATGGGGGGATACCTTGTACCTGGTTAAGTTTTTCCACCAAATATGAGCCATATATATATGGCCGCCCGTCAAGGATAAAGCATCAGATTAGTAAAAAAAAGTTGATCATCGGAAATTCTCGAGCGCGTCAGATTAAGGTAGGGCGAGTTAGTTACATGCTAAAAAGTATATATTCCATTAATCTGACAATTTGAGAGTGACGTAAAGAAGGGGGAGGGTTACAAAGTTGTAAAAAAAAACGACATCTTGACATTCTCGAGCGTGGTAAAATTTTTTTTTATTTTGACGGGAATAATGCAAGAATTACGAAAAATATACAATCTTACGATTTTCACAAGCCGAAGTAATAAAAATTAATTGATAAAGTTGAATGCGTGCAGCTATGCCATGCCTATATTCCCCTCTCCGTGTTTCTATTCTCCTCTCACTCTTTCTCTATCTATTGCTCTCTCACTCCGTCCCACTCCGGAAGAGGATTCTACTGATGAAGATGATTAAAAAAAATACCCTTAAAAATTAAATTTTGTATAATTATTATTTTTATAAATATTCTCCTCAAAACAACATAAGCTTTTTCATTTGCACGCTATTTCCTGAGCTTTTCGATTAATTAAGTGCAATGATTTAAAAAAATAAAAAACAAAAAAAATTATTGTCAGATTTAGCGAATCCCTCCAGACAATCGTCAGATTAGGAGACAGCACGTCTAGGCCATATTGATGAACCATATATATCTTAATCTGACGCGCTTGAGTATTTCTAATAGGCGATTTTTTTTGCATATTCTAATAATGACCACGAGTTTGCGTTACATCCCAATCGTCAGATTATTATACAAGAGCATCATTTAAGGTTCACTTAACACCCCCTTAGAAAATCTAACGAGTTCGATAAAAAAAAATTTTTTTCATTTTCAACCCTTACGTATGATCACCTCCATCATGGAAACGATCCGATTAACATCTATACATTTTTTAAAATACGTAGGACACAGATGCTATCAATATCTGACGCGCTCGAGTATGTCCACGTAACGGTTTTTTTTTACATTTTTGAAAATTTATATCCGCTCACCCCACCGATGAACGGGTATAAATTATATAACATTTTTTCTTCTTATCATCTAAGCTTGACAACCCAATAGCTCTCTATGACGCTCGAGTAAATCCCGAATTAGCAACGTGGGCTCCCCTACTACAGCACTGGCCTAAATTGATCAAGGCTACTTGAACAATCTGATCGAAAGTATGATTAGGCGTTACTGAACTTTATTTTTTATATTGGTCACTTGAAACTGTGAAACTTATAAAGAAATGCGCAAAAGAATGAGTTAAATAAGCGAGTAAACATTTGGATTTCTCATATTTGTTAAAACAAAATGGAAACATTTGAACAATCTGAAAATTTCTGAACTTCCGTAACTTTTGTGGAGCAGTCTATTCAACTCTTCTGTTCATTATTTTCAATATAATTGAAATGTCCCAAATCCCGTGGAACGGTCGAAAACGTTTGAATGCGCGTTCCAGTTTGACCCAGATACGGAAAAATCATAGAAAATATCCTCAAGAATTTTCTCATTTACTGAACCTAGGACCTAACAAACATTTCTATCACGACGAAACGTAGAACTTCAAGATTAAAACAGAACATTCCGTTGTTATTCTTGGATTGATTCACATGAAATGATACGAAAGGAAAGAGAGGAGTTTTGATTAAGATTACCCTCGGGAAATCTTCGTCGCACTAGATTTCTCTTGCCTGAAGTAAGCTTTCATAATTAACGTTCGTTGCTGTGGACACTGTCGAAGAATGAATGAAATGCCCGATATTGTGAGGCTGACAGTGTGCAGTCGGGCTCTAATTGCTACAAATATAGGATTTTCAAAAAATTAAGCAATCTCAACAGGAAGTCAACAAAATATTCCCGCCAGCATAAGCTGGTGTCAAATGCTACGAAATGGAATAATTGTGAATTTTTCGTTATGTAAATACCTATTAACTCAAATGAAAAATTATATATGATTCGCACTTATTTATTCAATACTAGCTGCCCGCCCCGGCTTCGCACGGTTGAAATGCTGATACTAAATATACTACAGAATTTCCTTATATACAACGTTCACAGCATTCTTGTCGTTAGACCATACAAACATGTTTTCTTTAGAGGTTACTCTTGAAAGAGTGACATATAATTGGCCATATGAATATAAAAACACTCAACGCTCAAATATGAGCCTGTAGCGTTGAAAGTTGGAGCCTACGATTTATTAATGATCATTGCAAAATATATCATTAGCGGAAATTGTAGGCGTTTAAATTGGATCAGTGAATCCGATGGTATCAGAGGAATTCGGGGAATCAATACATCTATCCTGGCTGAGACAAGCCTCACCCTCTACAGATGATTCTCTGGCTCTCTGTATTCGATTTCTATCCCTATCCTGACTGTGCCGCCCCCCCGGTCGTAACCACCGCAACCGCTATGTCCCTGCATTTTAAATCTCCAATATCTTCGAAAATATTCATTTCAATTACATGCTGTAAATGGCCTGTTTGAGGTGTTATTGAACTGTATATTTTATTTGCAGTATCTGTCTTATTCTTTTCAGATTCATCAATGAACCCCTCAGCCACAGTAGTTGATCGCCAACCGCCATGGCGTTTCAGTGGCGTTATATCCCCTACAGCATCTACTGATGAAGTTGTCGACGAAAACAAAGCCCTGTGTATAAATTACAGTCTGGTAATTTCGAAAATGTAGCAATGTCTTTCCCCATTGCTCCAAATTCATTAATGCCAATTCTTTGTGAGTGATATTTTTCAATTTGAAATTCAAGGAGTAATATCGTTTGCGATATATCAGTAGGACGAAGACTTAAATATTTTTTTAACTATGGTATAGACATTTTCCGTAACAGTGAATTTTCAATTAATTTTTGTTTTTGTATTTGATACACTGACCATGAAAATAGATCCATGCATCCATAAGGCCCATTATTGAAGCAACCTAAAATAAATTATGATATTAATTAGATGATGAAAATGATTCAATTATTATGAGATCTACTACCTTTGTCGCCAGATATTTCTCATCAGAAGCTTCATTTATGAAATTATTTATTTGTTCTGACATAACAGTGTCTGCCTTTTTAGCAAATTGTTTCTCTGATTGACGTTCAAGAAACGCGCGTAATTTTGGATAATTCTCTATATTGATTCTATTTATGTTGAGTGTGCTTCTGAGCATGGAGTAGAAAGTCCATAAAGAAGATGCTTCATATTTAGGGCTAAGTTTACTAAAATATGCCAAAAGAACTGGAGATGTGCATAATAATTCATCTTATCTTTCTGAATTCATCTTCTTCAGCAAAATATTCACGGTTATTAGGTATCAACATAATTTAAAAACGTCAAATTTATTCGACTGGTGGATATTTCCAAGGAAAGCAGTGAGTTACAGCAGTGAGTTATTATAACTCACGTTGTTTGTTTGCCAGATACTATTAATTGAACGAAAGCAATTGAATAATGAATATATAATTTAATAGGAGTAGATAAAGGTACTTAATTGGATAAGGATCAATGCTGTATTGCTTAAAATAGCTTCGTAATACAGCCATTATTTCTCGTAGAATGTACAGGATAAAAAATGGTTATTGTGGGTTATCCTTAAGAGATAGACATATACCATCGCGGACTTTTTTGTAGACCTTTGTAAGTTCAGCCAGCGTTTGCAATGTAGACGCAAAAAAAGGTGTTTATTTACGACAGCACATTAGAAACCACTAAAATTATCAGTGTTTATCTAATATTATTGAAAGGTTATTTTCTGGGTTTTCTCTCCCAAACTCTGAAAAATATCTATAAAATAAAAATCAATTATTTTGTGTACCTCCCACAGTATCCTTTAATGATTATTTATCTAATATATTATGCATGTATTATACACATGAACCTTCCTATTGAATCACTCTCCGCCGTATTCACAAAGTATTCAATCTCCGTTAAGTCCTAACTAAGATCCTCAGTTGAGGATAAATAAGAATCGCAACCTCAGTTAACTTATGTAACGGTGCTGAAACAGGCCTGTTTCTCGTTAATTTTCACTTAAACTGAGGTTGCGATTCTTATTTATCCTTAAATGAGGACCTCAGTTAGGACTTAACGGATATTGAATGCTTTGTGAATACGGCGGTCTATCTATTAAAAAAACCGCATCAAAATCCTTCACGTAGTTTTAATCTAAGCATACATAGGAACAGACAGACAGTGGAAAGCGATTTCATTTTATACTATGTAAGGATTGTGACGCGGTTCGTCGACACAAACTTCCTCAGACTACACCATACTAAATTCTTAACAAGTAATGATCTTCCTATACCTCGACATAATTGATGACCAGGAATATTTCTGTTCATCATACGAATTATTTAAAACTAGTTTGACAATGTTACATTGCTTGTACTTTGTAAACTGTGAGAACGTTTTCTGGGGCTGGATATAACCTGCTTTCCTACAACCTACTCGGGTGCCAGTTGCAATAGGTTTTGCAAGGTTGCAACTTCTTGATGGTCTCGGTTCGGTATAATCTAAACTGTAAGCGATTAATGAGTGTGTCTCTTTCAGACACTGAGACTGCACGGGTATATCAAGAAAACTCACCCTGTTTATATACAACTTTACTACAATATTTACACAGTTCAATAAGTCAGCATCGACAACAATACACAGTGTCAGAGCAGCAGTAGGTATGAGGAAGAATTGAGTCCAAAGGCAATGTACAGGAATTTCAATAAGAAAATCAAGGCTATTAGTGAACAAAACTACATGAAATATGCAAGTAAAAGCAGGTGTGTAAATGGGGCAATAGCGGTTAATAATAGGTTAATAGCAGCTAATGAAAGGTGAGAGCATACCAAGCGAATAATGAAGTACAATTGGTGGGGTGTCCGTGTATGCAGAACCCAACTCTGCTACTGGTAAGGAATGTGGTATCCAAAGAACCAAATTGTTTTCGGATCTTTCACCCGGACGACTTTAAATTCTTAAGACCTCATTAGTTAATCACGGAGATGTCACGCCCCCAGACGATAAGTCAAGTAACCCCCAGCTGACGACTGAACGCTCGCCTTAACTTGATAGGCCGAAGGGCACTCAGACCATGGGGTGGAAACTTCCTCACTAGAGTCTGGTTCGTGGAATAGTTCGAATAATTGAGGATGTCTGCCATCGCGATTTGTGGATCACGTGATGACACCACGTGATAATTTATCAGCTGTCCGCTACTGGCCCGCTTGGTTTTACTTTAACATAGTTTCGGTGAAATCCTTGTGTTGTAAAATAAAATTTTTCGCATATCAATGTTTAATGTTCGGTAAAAAACTGTAAGAATACAAGTAAAGTGAGTAAGTTGCACAGGCTTCCGAAAGATGATAAGGCGAGGGCGTAGCCAGGGGGGGGGGTTTTGGGGGTTCAAACCCTCCCCCCCCCGAAATGTTATTTTTCTCTTAAAAAAAATTTTTTTGCTGCACAAAATGACCCTTACACCTCCAAACACCCCCCCCCCCCCCCCCCCCCCGAAATTAATTCCTGGCTACGCCCTTGTGATAAGGTAGGTAAGTCCTTTATAGGTTTAGGTATTCTTAGTACTTTATTGCTTGCTGCGTAAAAACTATTTCAATCGACTTAAGGAATGACAAGATACTTTGAATCTATTTCATGAAGACGATATTGACCAAAGGGCCAGAAAATACCTACTTAACTGACTTATACAAACACAAGAACAAAACAGTGAATAGAAAATGGAATATACATATTTAATCTCTTTTTTTGACCTGCATACGATTGTTTATTTGTTAGTGGGGTTAGTTTTTGTATATATGAGCAATAAAGTACTCAATTATTAATACCTACTTAATTGATATATCCAAAAAACTGTTATATCATCGTTTTCAGCTGATATGGCCAGAAGGAACAGGACGCTTGGACTTGATTGCTAAAGCTAAAATATTCATCTATGAAAACCACGGCATTTGTTTCAGCTATTTCAATCCGTCCGAATTTATAACAAATATCAGGGGTGCAAGTTGTACCTCCTGGTGTAATTCCTCCTGGTGTAATTCCTTCGCTATGCTTGCCAATGGATGTTGGAATACAGGGTAAATGGAATGTTTTCATTATATTGTTCATATCTTGAATGAAAATAGTTGCATAGGAGCTTGCACACAACCTCAGTTAAATATGCAGATTCAAAAACCTGAAGTCTTTGTGAATGTCTGCTTTCAGATGACCTGAAAATTACACATGCATCCTCGTAAAATTAATGCAATTAATTGATATTTGAATTTCTATTACTAGATCCACATGCCATTGTAGAAAAAAGTATTTCCATTCGAAAGCAAGCAGGAACTTCACGTTCATTTAAGATTTCCATTTATTGATACTATTTCATTTAAAGTTGTAAATTTCAAAATGATATATATGTTGATATTATCCATGATATAAAATGCTTGATGATTTCCTGGATGACCATGAAGTTCACTATGTGGCTGAAGTGGAACCTCAAATGCTTTCCACCCCACGTAACTTATTTTATTTACCAATATAAAATGAATATGTTTCATTATTATATAAAATTGAATTGTTATAATTTCTTTTCAGGAAAAACGAGAAGGGGATGTAGGAAACGAAGACTCTCCTAGCCCTCCCCAGAGGCTATGGAAATATATAAAATTTAAAGTGTATTAAACCGCAAGATAAGGAAGATTTATGAACAGAATAAAATCCTGAAATTGGTAGTCAAAGAGCTATAAAATGCATGCCATTCTTTCGGACACTTGATGAACACACCAAGCATTCATTTTCTCCAGTCTCAAAACTTGAAACCCAAAGGAATGCGCTTACTGTAAATGAGAAAATCCTTTTTTTAGTTTATTCAAAAACAGTGATACAAACTCCTCACCCACATTTTTGCGGTTCCATTCAGAAAAAACTTTGTTAAAATTATTGCATTCAGTTAATTTCAAAACAGGTATAAATTCTAACGTAATGGATTCAATTGAACTTAAGCTTAAGAGAATGGATGAGAAGCAAAAATTTTGTTCCATTTTGTTTGTTTGATGAAATATCAATCGAGCCTTCTCTGCAATATAACAAGGCTAAGGATTTAGTTGAAGGCTTCCAAGATAATCCATTTTTGCGCGTATGTTCTGGGAAACATCGCGTTATCATTTTGTCCAAATGTCTATAATTTTCGAATTTTACGCCGAAAATGGTCTCAAACGACTGGGTTCGACTCCCTGATGAAGAATTTGAGGTCAAATTTGATTCTGTCCGTCCGGCCTGCCGGCCGGCCATCCGGCCGTTGCCCCGATAACTTGAGAACGGAAAAAGCTAACAACTTGACATTTTTAGGGTATGATGGCGCATCCCAATACGACGAACAAGTTCGTTAATTGGCATAATCGGCCCAATGGTATCCGAGTAATTATTTTGTTTTCAACCAATATAAATCCGATCGAAATGAAACTTGGTGAATAGTTGTAAAATATAAACTTTATTACGTTTGTGAAATTTTGTGAGAATTGTATCACTGGAAAATTCTAAAAAAATTATTGAAAAATATTTTTATGACACGATAACCTGAGTACGAAGAGAGATAGCGGCTGGAAATTTTCAGGTTAGCTTGTGCATCGCCACCATTCGCTGTTGGGTCAAAAAAATTAACAGTGCTGTGCCTAAGGTGGCGTAAGGACACAGTAACAAAGCCTACACAGAACACAACTGGTTCTCCTAACTCAGGGCAAGCTCTTAGAGCTTATGAGGGATCTCCTTGTGGAAGACCCAGGAGGATCAGTATAATAATAATAATAATAATAATAATCTGAATTCGACATTTGAATTTGTCTATAGGTATATTCGGCCAAATGGTCTTGGAGTTATACCCATCTGAAATTAGGTTGTTATTTCCTCAATAACTCCAAAAATACGAAACCGATATAATTCAAACAAGGTTATTAGTTGTAGATTGCCAAAGCGAAAATTCTTGAGGAATTTCGTGAGGATCGTAACACTAGAAAATTTGATAAAAATCATTGAAAATAATTGAAAAAAATTCTTTATATTAGAAGCTGTTCGTCCGGCATCGCTGAAATTTTGCAAAAGCCTTCAGAACCTAACTCTAAGTTTGAACACGATCCATATTGTTGGAGATCCGAGCAGCCTTTTGTGAGTTCGGTAGCTGGATGGGAATCGCCTAAATTTTTCGAGAAACTTTAAAACCATGAATGTCATGATGACATATTTTTTCCTCACAAATCTATGGGAGATGATAGCCCTACATTAGGGTTCTGTAGCGGTCAGACCTGGTATTGAAAGAGATCCTTCTTAGGAGGAGGCAACTAAATATTGAAGGGATTTCTATGAACAAGAGTGAATATCTTTGAAAAATATCGAAGGCAGTTCTTCTTCAAGAGATCCATGCGCCTACAGAGGAGTATATTTGTGAGACGGGACTTTTGAAAGGTTATGTATTATTTTTAATATGATACCGCTGAAATCTTGCTGAAGGCTTCAAAACTTAACTTTAAATTAACCACACCATCTGAGCTTGTGAGGTGAGAGGATCATTTGTCGATATCAAATCTCGTGATGGGTAGAGATGCATTTGAGGCAAGTTTTTATATCACTAATGAGAATATATCCTTATGATTCACCCCAACACATTAAGATCTATCAAAGGGTAACTAAACTTATAATTTTCTTTACTTTGATTATTTAAATTAGATATTAATTCCAGTAATATTATTCAAGAATAATTATGTATTCTTCTCCTAAAGAATAATTGAAGGTAGACAATAATGTGTTAATTTTTCCATCATTGCTCTCTATCCTAACTTCACAAAAAAAAATTGGTTCAAGCACTCACGTGAAGTCAGGAGCTTTGCGCGTATGTTCTAGGGAACATCGCGTTATCATTTTGCCCAAATGTGAAATTTAATTCTGTGGTGCCGTCCGGCCGTCCGGCCGTTGCCACGATAACTTGAGAACGAAAAGAGCTAGCGACTTGAAATTTTCAGGGTAGGTGGCGCATCCCAATACGACGGACAAGTTCGTTAATGGATATAATCGGCCCGATGGTTTCCGAGTAATAATTTTGTTTTCAAACAAAATAAATCCGATCGAATTTAAACTTGGTGAATAGTTGTAGAATATAGACCTAAGCACGTTTGTGAAATTTTGTGAGAATCGTATCGCTAGAAAATTATTAAAAAATTATTAAAAAATATTTTTGTTGTCACGATAACCTGAGAACGGAAAGAGATAGCGGCTTGAAAATTTCAGGTTAGGTTGTGCATGTGAATGCGACATTTGAGTTTATTTATGAGCATAATAGGCCAAATGGTTTTAGAGTTATAGCCATCTGAAATTTTCTGAGATTTGGTTGTTCTTTGTTCCCCATTAACTCGAAGAATACAAAACCGGTTGAATTCAAACATGGTTATTAGTTGTAGAATGCCAACGCGAAAATTCTTGCAGAATTTCGTGAGGATGGTATAACTAGAAAATTTCAAACAAATTATTGAAAATAATTGAAAAAAATTCTATATCTCATAAACTATTCCTCCGGCATGATTGAAATTTTGGAAGAGCCTTCAGAACCTAACTCTACTGCAGAGTTCCAAGCTTGAACACGATCGGATCCATATGGTTGGAGAACTGAGCAGCCTCTTGTGGGTTCGGTAGCTGGATGTGAATCGTCGTATGATATGTTGTCTATGGTCGTATTTTTGCGAGAACCTTCAAAAATATGAATGTCATGATGACATATTTTTGCGCATATGTTCTTGCGAAAATCGTGTTATTTCATCACAAATCTATTGGAGATGATAGCCCTACATTAGCGGTCAGACCTGGTTTTGAAAGAGACCCTCCTTAGGAGGAGGCAACTAAATATTGAAGGGGTTTCTATGAACAAGAGTGAATATTTTTGAGAAATAGAGAAGGCGATTCTTCTTCAAGAGATCCATGTGCCTTCAGAGGAGTATATTTGTGAGAGGGGACTTTTGAAAGGTTCTATATTATTTTTAATTTGATATCGCTGAAATTTTGCTGAAGGCTTCCAAACTTAACTTTAAATTAACCACACTTTCTGATCTTGTAAGGTGAGAGGCTCATTTGTGGATATTAAATCTCGTGATGGGTAGAGAGGAATTTTAGGCCAGTTTTTCTATCACTAATGACAATGGTAATATATCTTTATGTTTCACCTCATCCCCTTTAGATCTATCAATGGACATTTATTGGTTAAGAATAAGTAATTGAATATTACTAGAATTCAATTGAATTTCATTCAATATGTTAGTAACTAAACTTATAATTTTCTTTACTTTGATTATTAAAATATGACAATAATTCCAGTAATATTTTTCAAGAATAATTATGTATTCTTCTCCTAAAGAAGAATTGAAGGTAGACAATAATGCGTTAATTTTTCCATCATTGCTCTCTATCCTAACTTCACAAAAAAAATTGGTTCAAGCACTGACGTGAAGTCAGGAGCTTTTGCGCGTATGTTCTATTGTCCATTCTCCTGTATTGAACACTTTTAATAGAATTTACCATGGTGAATTCTTTTGTCTATTCTCCTGTATTGGACAGCCTTAATCGAATTCACCATGGTAAATTCGATTAAGAGTGTCCAATACAGGAGAACAGACAATAGAATTCACCATGGTAAATTCGATTAAGAGTGTTCAATACAGGAGAATCGACAATAGAACATACGCGCAAAAGCTCCTGACTTCACGAAAAAAAAATTGGTTCAAGCACTGACGTGAAGTCAGGAGCTTTTGCGCGTATGTTCTATTGTCCATTCTCCTGTATTGAACACTCTTAATCGAATTTACCATGGTGAATTATATTGCCTGTTCTCCTGTATTGGACACTCTTAATCGAATTTACCATGGTTAATTCGATTAAGGCTGACCAATACAGGAGAATAGACAATAGAATTCACCATGGTAAATTCGATTAAAAGTGTTCAATACAGGAGAATGGACAATAGAACATACGCGCAAAAGCTCCTGACTTCACGTCAGTGCTTGAACCATTTTTTTCATCATTGCATTCTATCCTGACTACACGACAAAAAAAAATGGTTCAAGCACTGACGTGAAGTCAGGAGCTTTTGCGCGTATGTTCTATTGTCCATTCTCCTGTATTGGACAATCTTAATCGAATTTACCATGGTGAATTATATTGCCTGTTCTCCTGTATTAGACACTCTTAATCGAAATAACCATGGTGAATCCGATTAAGATTGTCCAATACAGGAGAACAGACAATAGAATTCACCATGGTAAATTCGATTAAGAGTGTCCAATACTGGAGAATGGACAATAGAACATACGCGCAAAAGCGCCTGGCTTCACGTCGGTGCTTGAACCAATTTTTTGTATTATATTTCTCATTTGATTCTGTCCTTCTAAATGTATATTGGAGTAGAATATATTTCCACATTATGTTGTGCATAATGATATCCATTTTTTGTACTACTCAAGGCAGCCATTCATTCAACCGTTCTTTCATATTCAAAGGTATGGGATTAGGGATGACTTTCATGTAGGAAATGTTTTCTACATTATGTTGTATATAATACTATCTGTTTTTGCACTCTTGTTCCTCGGAACAGAGGGCTTATCAATTTGCCCAAATGTCTGTTATTTTCGAATATCGTACATTATATTTCACATTAATTTTTTGCCCAAATGAATATTGTGAATTCTGACAACATTGAATTGCTCCTTCAAATTTGAAGGTATAAGGATAATTTTATTGAAGAAAGTTTTTCTCGCATATGCTCTATAATTTATTTTTTAAAGATGTCACACTAAATTTTATTTTCATGCCAAAGGTATTTTTTAATTTCAATATTCTTTCTCTTTCTAATATACATGTACATTAGTTCATATGAAATGTTGAACTTAAAGTCATGAATCTGAATATAATTTTATTGAAGAGAGTTTTGGGATTTCATTTGTTTCCTCTCGATTACAGCGAAAACCATTGTTCCAAAAACATTGTCAAATGCCAGGTTTTTGACGAGTTATCACTAACTTGGTGTTTGGCAGTTTTATGGAACAATATAATAGAATATATGATATATGGGAGATATATTTGAATTTGCCGCTCGTTCGACCTTCAAATAATTCCCGCGCTGTACCGCTAGTATTGCAAGGAACAGAAATAAGGTTAGAGAAGCCCATCTACAGTATATCTTGTCTATGACTCAGACGTACACTTGAATCTGTCTCAAAACGCCACAAGACGAGCGACCAATTAATGTAGTGGTTGAAAACCAAAATACAAGTAGTACCTGCGGCGGACACTGTGCGGTCTTCAGAAGAGATCATTCAACAGAACTTCAATTACTGAGGCTCATAGAATACATCATCGGATACTCGATAGAGTATCATACGGAGGTTGGCTTATAAAATTAAGACTGCAGGATAATCGAGCAAAATGTGCAAGATTATCAGAAGCTATCTGAGAGACAGAATTTTCGATGTCTAAATAGAGTGTGAATCTTCGTCTGTAAGATACTTAAAAGCGGGAGTGCCATTTCTATATAATATCTATATCCATGTTATGCCAAAAGATGCATGCACGATGGTAATCCTCTACGCAGATGACACAGGATTTACTTTCAGACATCGGAGAGCAGGTGTATGAAATGGAAAATCCAGATAAACGGATGAAAGAGTCAAGCCATCCTCATACAGAAGAAACAAATGAAAGTTGGAAGAAGAGCAGGTGAGCTTAGGATAGATTGCGTAGAAGTAAAGTGGCAAAATGAGGAAAAAATATATAGAGGTGATACTAGATAAAAAAGATCAACATGGATAAGCCACATTAAATTCGTAGTCAACATAACAAAGGCGGTATGAGCAGACTATATGCGCTAATAGGAAGGAAAAGCCACATAATTAAAATATAAAAAAGCACTGACGTGAAGTCAGTACTCCCGTGAGCTTCTGAGGTATCATCTTGGGGAAGACTTGTGAGCGTCAGTATAATCATAATCATGTTTATAGCAGCCGCGTCAAATCAGATTGACCCCAATTCAATGCTCCTTTAGTATTTACCTCCCATAACAAAGACTATCTGCAATTGTTGTTTGCGCGTGCTATAAACTTGATCATGATTATACTGACCAAGTATTCCCCAATAAGATACCTCAGAAGCTCATGTGAACTTGTACGACTAAGGAAAGTCAGTTGTGTTCTTTGTCAAATTTGTCGCTCTATCCTTATGCCATCTTAGACACAGAACTCTTAATTTATGACCAGACAGTGAATGGTGTCCACTACCCTCTGGGTAGATCTCCGGATCGTTTCATCCACTGAACTTGAAACCCTCATCATTCAATTCAAATTAGCCAACGTGAACACATGCGCCAAAGAGTACTGACTTCGCGTCAGTCATGTTTGATATTTTTTAAAGTTCCTTTAACAAATTCTGGCTATCGATACTGAGATCAATACAGCCTGGCTATTAGTTTTACTGGATATCGAATTAAAAGAAAATGCGGTTATGGGACCCCCGTTTGGAACGCAATTGCTTACGCATATTCTCCCAAACCGAACATAATTCAATATAGATCTTCCAAATATAGTTATTCATAAATTGGCCCTATGGCTACGATATATTCAACTCGAAATAAAGTTATTTCCTCCAAACTGAATTATTGGTACGCAGAATTGCCATGAAATTTCTCTTATAACCTCACAATATCGGCTCAGTACCAGATACATGACCGCTAGACGCAAATCACTCCTAACATAAGCCATACAACCCAAAAAGAACCACAACTGCGCATGCGTTATCTACTCGTGGCTGAAAGTACTCTAAAAATCACATACCTGACACCAAACTCAGATTCTTCAACTCCAGTGGTTCAGGAGATATCTCAGCTTCAATCCGTATATCCGCGGACACTCCCAAGGAGATTCTATGGATTAATAGCATCCTGCACCTCCAAAACCCAATCGTCTCAGAGGAAAACTCCAGCAGTTGAATCACTTCTCGTCTGCTCATGCGCGTAACGTAAATGCCCGTCAGGAGTAACATGAACGTCTAAATTAGACCCAGGCCACGGTACGGACACTCAAACTCGGAAACAACGCTATTTCCCCCAAACTGACTTGTCCGTGTACCTGGTTTCCCACTATAATTTGACTTCCCCTTTAACTTTGTTACGAATGGAGATATGAAAAAAGATTTTTTACAAAAGTCGTATGAAAATAGCTGAATTTTTTCAGGATGTTTTCACGAATTAAAATATATACAGGTTGAACCAGATACGGATATTGAGTCTTAAATTCTGGGCACCAGCAGTAACGCTTCGTCTTTGAAGATGGAAACTTTGTTTCCGAAACATATGTCAGACGACAAAAAACTGTAGTGTACAAGAGTGTAGTTACTTTTATAGTGTTCTGGGAACCACCTGGCAAACTCAGTAGACAGTTGTCAAGTGGGAGACTGTGATTAATCAACTAACTGCACTGGTAGCGATATTACACACTCCATTGGTAACAATATTTTCACTTTATGTGAAGAAAAATAAAAACAGAGCATTACCAATGCAGTTAGTTGATTTATCATAGCACACCACTTGAAAACTGACTACTGAGTTTCCAGGTTGTTCCCAGAATTAAAAACTATAGTTATCAAAATAAGAGAGATAAACAGAGAGCCCTAGCCAAATATAAAAAAAATTATAGAGATTTGAAAAAATTAAGTCGTACTCAATATCTTGTCCTCCCTGTATATATTTCAATTCTTGAAAACCTCCTGGAAAAATTCAGTTGATTTCGTATAACTTTCGCATGGAACATTTTATTGAATCTCCATTCGTAACAAAGTTGAAGGGGGGTCAAATTTTAGTGGAAAACCCGGTACATAATTGCCATGAATATTTATTTAAAACATCACAATATTCGCTCAGCACTAGACCCATGACCGATCGTCTTAAACCACTCCAAACATAACCCAAACAACCCAGAAGCAGTCACTTCTCCTTTACGTATGCGCAATCCACTCGCGGCTGAATATCACACACCTCACAAAAAACTCCGATCCTACAACACCAGTGGTTCAGGAGATATCGCACCTTGAATCCACGCAGAACCTCACCAGGGGATTATATGGAGGAATAGCATCCCCCACCCCAAAACCCCAATCCTCCCCAATGCGAATAACAAAAAAGGCTCAAAAGAGGCAGTTACACCCCCAGCCGTTCACCGTTCAGACAAATTTAAAATTCCACATATTGTTCACGCACTAGTTCAATTGCAACGGTAGTTACTTATCCATATTTCAATCAGTCGCCCTCGTACATATGGGTAGTTCTCACGAAATGTTCCACTTTGGTGTTCATGACAGTTTTCTGCTACATAAAACTGGTTTAATCGTTTAATTCTCTATATTATATCCTTTTGAAATGTAACAATCACTATAAAGAATAAAAAATTGCAAAATATCAAAAATTTTAATTTTCAACGCTAGTTTTCTTTCCAGAAGAATTGAAAACCTCACCTCCGTGACTGTTCCTCTTAGTTATCGCATTGTCCTAAACTTAAAATTATAGCATTAATGGAATTCTGGCACAGCGTATTTCTAGTTCATTATCCACAATTAACTAAATAATGTTGACATGATAAAATCTCAATAAAAAAATTATCTGTGTTCGAATTATACTTCTATTAGTCGATGTTCCTGCATTATCTATCACCTCCGTGAAGCGACATAGTAATTTGACTCTTTAATCGCAAGATGACGGTATCTTCATCGTGGACCGCCTGGAATATCGGTTGATACGCAGGTAATACTGGCCACTTGAGATTTGAACTTCAAAGTGTAACTTATTGGTTAAATTCTTACCCAAGTGATAAAGACGTGTATGGGAAATTTGGGATTCTCACTTCCGTGAAGATGAATTGTAAGGTAGGAGATTATTTTATTCAATTATTTGTTATCTGAATATACTTAATTACGAAAGTTATTTAATGAGTTAAAATATTGTTTTGAAGCCTTTTTCTTTAAATGAGAAATTCTATAAAAAAGTAAAATTTCTCACCTCCGTGAATCTCACCTCCGTGAATATAGTAATTCACGGAGGTGAGGTACTCTTCACGGATGTGATAATAATATTCTGTTCCTCCTTTCAGGACATGACTTCTAACATTATTAAAAAAAAATAAGAAAAAAGCTACTGCATCTCATGAAGAACAGAAGAAAAAACAACGAAAATCTATGAGAAGACTTCAGGAAGCCCGAAAATATGATCCTGAATTATACGAAGAAGAAAAACGTAAAGAACGAGGGCTATTATAAAAGAAAAAAGGAAGGAAAAATATTCTGGATATGTCCGAAAGAGAAAAATTGGTTCAAGCACTGACGTGAAGTCAGGAGCTTTTGCGCGTATGTTCTATTGTCCATCCTCCTGTATTGGACACTCTTAATCGAATTTACCTTGGTGAATTCTATTGTTCGTTCTTCTGTATTGGACACTCTCTTAATCGAATTTACCATGGTGAATTCTATTGTCTGTTCTCCTGTATGAGACACTCTTAATCGAATTTACCATGGTGAATTCGATTAAGGCTGTCCAATACAGGAGAATAGACAATAGAATTCGCCATGGTAAATTCGATTAAAAGTGTCCAATACAGGAGAATGGACAATAGAACATACGCGCAAAAGCTCCTGACTTCACGTCAGTGCTTGAACAATGTTTTTTTTATATTAAGGATATATGAAATTTTTTTTTTCATTTAAAATTTAACATTATTTCATTTCCATGAATATTGTCTCACATCCGTGAAACCCGGTTTCATGAAAATCTCATTATTTCACAAAATACCAACGAAAGTGTGTAACCTTAGGCATAAGATTAATAAGAATTAATTTCTGGTTTAGGATATCAAAAAATAAATTCGATTATTGTTAATTTATTTTTTTTTAAACAAAACTGCGAAAGGGGAACATTTGGTGGGAATTACCCTCATCAAGTTGTTAAACGCGCAATAAACACGTCGAAATATGTTTACCAGATGTTATATATTCCACAGAGAGAGAGAATTCGAACTGAAATAATTTGTCCAGTATGGAAGTTCAGAATTACTATTTTTTTTAGGCTCCTAATGGTCTGTTCCCAGTGAAATTTTGCCGAGGATTTTGTACACCACAAGAGGTCATCATTGGTCACCGAAGTGCCAAAATTTAACTCAATCCGATATTCGTTTTCGGAATTTCAAGCAAATTGTTCCCCTTGTAGTTAAACATCTTCTAAAATTTTTCCACTCATGCTATCTCCACGAATTTACCATGGTGAATTCGAATTAAGAGTGTTCAATACAGGAGAATGGAGAATATAATTTACCATGGTAAATTCGATTAAGAGTGTCCAAACCAGAAGAATGGACAATAGAACATACGCGAATAGCTCCTGACTTCACGTCAGTGCTTGAACCATTTTTTTTTGTCGTGTAGTCAGCATAGAATGCAATAATGAAAAAATTGGTTCAAGCACTGACGTGAAGTCAGGAGCTTTTGCGCGTATGTTCTATTGTCCATTCTCCTGTATTGAACACTTTTAATCGAATTTACCATGGTGAATTCTATTGTCTATTCTCCTGTATTGGTCAGCCTTAATCGAATTAACCATGGTAAATTCGATTAAGAGTGTCCAATACAGGAGAACAGGCAATATAATTCACCATGGTAAATTCGATTAAGAGTGTTCAATACAGGAGAATGGACAATCGAACATACGCGCAAAAGCTCCTGACTTCACGTCAGTGCTTGAACCAATTTTTTTTCGTGAAGTCAGGAGCTTTTGCGCGTATGTTCTATTGTCGATTCTCCTGTATTGAACACTCTTAATCGAATTCACCATGGTGAATTCTATTGTCTGTTCTCCTGTATTGGACACTCTTAATCGAATTTACCATGGTGAATTCGATTAAGGCTGTCCAATACAGGAGAATAGACAAAAGAATTCACCATGGTAAATTCTATTAAAAGTGTCCAATACAGGAGAATGGACAATAGAACATACGCGCAAAAGCTCCTCACTTCACGTCAGTGCTTGAACCAATTTTTTTTTGTGAAGTTAGGATAGAGAGCAATGATGGAAAAATCAACACATTATTGCCTACCTTCAATTCTTCTTTAGGAGAAGAATACATAATTATTCTTGAATAATATTACTGAAACTTCACATGCGTATAAAGGACATGATTCTACAATTTGATGCTAAATTTCAGATAGATTGAACGAACTTATTATAATTATTTATTATTATTATTAACATTACAACAAGAGTTGGGGCAATTAACCCATAAACTCAACAAAACTAAATTAATAGGTAGATTATTATGTGCTCAATAGTTCCTGGTAGAAATATAAAACTATAAGAAAAAGAGAAAATTGAAAATATCAAGCACTCCGACACGTCAGTCACCAAAAAAAAAACAAAAAAAAAAAAGAAAACTCCAAACACCATCACTTAAAACTAGTTCAGATTCTGACCATATCGATCCAGCCTGTTTTTGAAGGCATTCACGCTAGGAGCGTTCACTACACTCGACGGTAGACTATTCCATCTATCAAAAACTCGGTTGGGCAAGAAACTCCGGCGCTGCGAGGTTCTGAAATTCTCCTTCCCCAACTTGAACTCGTGTCCGCGCAGATGAGTGGTGCATCTTTTGAATAAATGATCCATTTTAATTCCAAAAAACCCCCTCAGCGCCCGGTAGGTCACAATGAGGTCTCCTCTGTTTCGTCGATCTTCGAACGTCTGCAGATTCATCATCTTTAGACGACTTGGATAATCCGGTCTGTTAATACCAAATGGAATTCGCGAGTTCCAACGCTGCACTGACTCCAGGAGAAGTTGGTCACCCTTGACAAATGGACACCATACAGGTCCAGCGTACTCCATTAGAGGACGGACATAGCTACAATAAAGCAGCTTACATGTTTCCATACTACATTGTCTGAAAGCACCCTGGATCATATAAGTTAATTGTCTTGCTCTCGCTGAAACACTCGCAACGTGTCGTGTCCAACTCAGATTCCTGTCCACGATAACACCTAAATCGTTCATGTAGTCAACAGAAACGAGGGGGATATCCTCAATATTATATAGATATTCTGGATTTTTTTTGCCGAGATGTAGCACACAACACTTGTTGGCGTTCACGGGCAACAGCCACTTCCTAGACCAATCACTCACCACACATAGATCGTCATACAAGTCTCTCGAGTTGGAAGCAGAGTTGTAAATTTTCAAATCATCAGCGTACAGGGCACACTGAGATTTCAACAATCTTGGTAGGTCTGACGTATAAAGGAGAAAGAGAACAGGACCCAACACCGATCCCTGTGGTACGCCACTCGACAACACGCCCTCCAGAGAGGAATGAACACCCTCCACACGAACACGGAATGTTCTGTTCTTAAGAAACCCCTCAATCTAGGAAAGTAAGCCACCCCCTATTCCTAGATGATTCAACTTAAAAAAAAGACGCCGGTGGGGTACTCGGTCGAAAGCCTTCGAGAAATCTAAGTACAGAACGTCCACAGGAATGTTGAGATCCAAAGAATTGGTCCAGTCATTTAGGCATGTTAAGAGGTTGGTCATAGTAGAACGACCTGGAACGAAGCCATGCTGCTCGACGGGAATGATGTTATGCGCTAACGCGAGATATTTACGCTCCAAAACCACCTTGCAATTTTCAATCCGCTAACTCCTTTCGTTCAAGAGTTATCGTGCCTACGGCCGGTCGGCCGGCCGGACAGAATCGATTTCGCACTCGGATTCTTGATCAGTGAGTCGAACCAAATCGTTTGAGACCATTTTCAGCCAAAAATTCCAAAATTACAGACACTTGGGCAAATTGATAAGCACTCTGTTCCGAGGAACTAGAGCGCCAAAAAAAGAAGTTTCGTATGACAATTGCCCAAAACAGGTTTAAAGTACCTACAAATAGTAGGTATTCCCTAAAACATGTATGAAAGAAGATGAGTAATAATATGAAAGAAGATGAGTAATAAATAAAATACCTTGTAATCGATCAAAAATTTCCTGATCTACGTTCACCAAATTTTCTCCTCTCTCGAACTACAGAATTATGCTTTCAATATTTACGTAATATTTTCAAACATTTTCGGGTGAGGTCCCCGTTGCATCGCTAAAATACGAGTATTTCAACCCCAATATTTTTGAAGTTACAATATTCCCTTCTGTCAAGTTGACATGACAATTCATACATAGAATAATTATATCAATGTGTGAAATACGATTTACATTGAAATTTTGAAGAATCATATCTCCGAAAGTATTAGCTTGTTAGAGTTAAAAATGATATGAATGGATTCTTATGATAAAACTTCTTATTAAAAAAAATTTAATTTGGAATTTGTTTCGTAAAAAAAAATTGTTTTTTTGTTACTCCGAAACCATCTGTCCGATTTTGCCCAATAACGAACTTAGCCGAGATATTTATCCCCCAAACCTACTCTGAAAATTTCAACTCTCTAGCTCATTCCGTTCGAGAGTAATCGTGCCTACGGCCGGACGGCCGGCCGGTCCGGCCGGCCAGACAGAATGAATTTCGACCACGGATTCTTGATCAGTGAGTTGAACCAAATTGTTTAAGACCATTTTCATCGAAATATTCGAAAATTACAGACATTTTGTATAATATATATATATACATAATACATAATCATACATATATATATATATATATTCTTTTGAACTTGAGCATTACAATTAATATTTCATCTAACAATAAAGCATGTGTATGAAAAAAGTGTTAGCAGAGGTTAGTGTAACGGGGTACCATATAATTTGATATATGATACTAGAGCTTAGGGAAAAAACCTCAGCAAAAAAACCCTATCTCCCCGTTAGTGTTGTGATTTATGAAAATTGAAATTGTTAACAAAATATGCTGAAATATTAAATATTGAAGGGCATCTATTTCTTCATTATCGCTTCTTCCTTCAACAATCAGAGAAGTTTCTCCAAGGTACCCGAAACCCAATCTGGAAAAGGAAAAGGCAAAGGGAGAAAACGAACAAATTAAAAATGGAATATTCTATATTTTTTTATTAAATAGATTTAAAACTCGCTACCCATTCTAAAAAAGATTCAGAAACATTATGAATAGCCCTAAAACCATCTTTGAATCTATATATGCGACAATTATTGACTAAATGATCTATGGTTTCCTCTGCTTCCCCGCATTCACAACTAGGGCTCTCAACTGAGTTCCACCTGAAAAGCATGCTGTTGCAACGACCATGACCGGTTCTTAGACGATTCAGAATAGACCATATTCTCCTTGGAAGATTAACCCCGGAACTCTATTTGAAGGATCAGAAATTAAATCTTTGTTGAATAAATTGCAAGAAATCCATTCAGACCGCCAAACTTCCTTGTCACTTTTATTCGAATTAAGAAAACAGTTGGACCATAAAGGGTTTCGTGACTTCAATCTGGGAATCTTATTGTCTGGAATGTAGGAGATAATCGGAAATGAATTCGGAAAAGAATGAAATTTATTCCAAGAATTTGAAACAGCAGTCTGCCTGCGAATGTGGGGCGGGACAATGTTTGAAAGAACTGGCAACCAATGAATAGGTGTAGATCTAATAGTTCCAGTGATGATTCGCATAGATGAATTCAACTGTGCATCAATTTTTTGAGTATGAGCACTATTAAACCAGACGGGGCAACAATATTCAGCGGCAGAAAAAACCAAGGCTAAGGCAGCCGTTCGAAGAGTAGCTGCATCAGCACCCCATGAAGTACCAGCTAATTTCTGCATAATATTATTTCTCGTTTTCAACTTCAGACGCAAATCATCCAAATGAGCTTTGAAATTCAAAGATGAATCTAGTTTCACTCCTAGATATTTAGGATAAAAATTATGTCTCAAGAAAGAATCACCGAAAGACACACTCAATGTTCTATATTTTTGGTGATTGTTCAAATGAAAGCAAGAAACCTCAGTTTTATTCGGATTCGGACACAAACGCCACTGAAATAGGTACTTTTTCAGAATATCTAAATCTGCAGATAGATTTTTTTCTATACTTTGGAAATCAGAATGACGAAATGCAAGGGCAATGTCATCAGCGTAGATGAATTTCTCAGACGAAGTAGCAGGAATATCACACATAATGTATACATAATACATAATGTATAATAGAATATGTACTATGCACTTGTATATTTGTTCTTAAATTCAGAATAAAGAATCATATCATTTGGGCAAATTGATAAGCACTCAGTTCCGAGGAATTAGAGCGCCAAAAAGCCGAGAAGATATTTGAAAATGCCGGGTACCGGGTGGCGTATTGGCATTGTTTACTATGCTGCTGCAACGCGGTAAAGAATGAATGTACCAATGCTCTCTCTACCCAGACATATCTTACCATGACTCAACAAAGGCACGTGTGCAGACGTAGTAACTATTTTATTATTGATTCGCTGCTATTCTCGAGACATTGTTTACCGCTTTGCAGTCCCAACCACGTTCAAATATGCTTTCTTCTCCAATTTTGCAGTTCGCGTTCAAAAAAATAACACTAATATACTATCACCAAAAATAGATAACTAAACCACACTAAAATACAAAAAAATAATTTACAGTAAATAATACTAATATACATAAAAATAACAATAGTATAATATAGTAAGTTTCGCTAAAAACAATTTATAAAACCACACAAAAATACAAAAAACTATATTAAATGCAAAATGCACTAAAGTATAGTCCTAGTGTGCATTTCCGTGTTATTTTGCATTTGTTCTATTAAGATCAGTATTTTCCTTTAAAGATCTTTGCCTTTTAGGATTATTTGGCATTTCTTTCTTGGACGGCCTACTAGCTTGAATACGTTTTGCTACGCATGATAAACCACCACTAATTTTTCTTCGGCTCACTGATGTTGGCTGAACAAATACATTTTTTTAGAGATATATTTTTTGATTCATGAATAAAATTAAATAAATCAGAGGGTGTTATAGATTTTTTAAAGTTTTATAAAAAAATTTCATAGCATTAATCATATCAACCGTTTAATATTTGGTTGCTATTTTACTAATTCGTTCAAAATGTTCTATTGCAGCTGGGGAATGATCTTCACCTTAAATTGTTTTATTGGCACTCTCGACAGTGTTTATTGTTTCGATAGAAAAATTATCCTATTGCATAAAAACATTGCTTTGTTGCTCTGTACTAGTTGGCAAGTTATTTTTTATACCCACATCAGTTGACATGCCTTCATAAAATTCTGGGGATATGTTTTCTCCTAGAGCTAATTTTGATAATACTTTTCTGTAATGGGTGTTAATTTGCATACAGTTCCTAAACGTTATTCTAAACTTATTTTGTATGGTTTAAAGGTCCTTACAAAACATTCCACCCTGTCTAAAACTACAGTCGCAAAATGCAATATCTACATACCTATGCATTGCAGTATAAAACAAATGATCATCGGTTTCCAAAGAAAGCAAATTTGAACGTGGTTGGGACTGCAACGCGGTACAGAATGTCTCGAGAATGGCAGCATATCAATAATACAATAGTTACTACGTCTGAACACCTCCCTGTGCTGAGTCGTGATAAGATATACTCCATTCACTTTTATAAAGTCTCCCGGTTGGCCATGAAAGTTTGACACATTTCACCGTGTATTTTTTGAAAATGTTAGGTTATGCTCCTTTTCCTGTCAGATAACTACGAAACGTCGTCCTCTCTACATAGAAGTCGTAGTAATTACGTATTTTTTCACAATGTGAATTTTCTTGGGAAAAATAATGAATTTGAGAAGATATTATGTGAATTCAACTATTCCAAAGACCTGGCGACTGTGCAAGAAAATTTTTCATCTGTTGTTACCATGAAAAATATTTCACTTATATAAACTGGTAAAACTGGTTGGAAGATTCAGTTATGCTATTTTTTTGCACGGAAATCTAGAAGCACGTGTTGAAATTTTTATGAAAAATAACGGATACAGTAGTCCGTTTCTTTGAAAAAAGAATAAAAGAACCTGAATATAGCAGCAGAACTTCTAAACGAACAGACGTACCTATGGAATTCCCCACTTTTCGAAATTCTCAAGAAATAAGCCTACAGAAGACATTTAAATACCTTGTTGCACAACTTGAAATACACCAGTTTAAAAATGTAGTAGTCGCTATTAAACCTTCATAAAATATAGTGATAGGATATAGGAAACTAAGTCATTTCATTCTAGAGTTCAATATGTCCTAAGACAGAATGAAGTTTTACTATTGCAGATTTCAGTTCTGTATAGCACTTCCTGATGTATACTTTGTCTCTGGTTTCGGCATTTTCAATTTCAAAGCAAAGAGTTCTTTATTTTTCGAAGATAATGATATGTGATAATATTTTGTCTAAGATAGAACATTATGTTGATTGTTGAGAGTAGAAATTGGTAACGTCTGAGATAATTGTTTTGACGTTGACGAATTCCAGAAGTGCCAACCTGCCTCTGTTTTAGTAACAAAAACGTGATAGACCTAAATCATGGCCAACCAGGAGACTTTATAAAAGTGAATGGAGTAAATGTCTGGGTAGAGAGAGCTTTGGTTCAGTCATTCTTTACCGCGTTGGAACAGCATGAATGCGTTGCAGCAAAGTAAACAATGCCAATACGCTACCGGGTTTCCCACTATTATTTGACCCCCCTTTAACTTTGTTGCGAATGGAGATATCTACAAAAAAATGTTCTATACAAAAGTTGTGCGAAATCAACTGAATTTTTTCAGGATGTTTCCATGAATTCAAATATATACAGGGTGAACAAGATATTGAGTGCGACTTCATTTCTTTTAATGAAACACTCTATATTTTTTTTTATATTTGGCTACGCATATGTTAGTTTATCTCTCTTATTTTGAGAAATACAGAGTCTTAAATTCTGGGAACCACCTATCAAATTAAATAGTCAGTTGTCAAGTGGGAAGCTGTGATTAATCAACCAACTGCATTGGTAACGATATCACACTCCATTGGTAACAATATTCTCACTTTATGTAGAGAACGATAAAGACAAAGCATTACCAATGCAGTTAGTTGATTTATCATAGCCTACCAGTTGACAATTGACTACTGAGTTTCATGGTTCTTCCCAGAAATTAGAACTCTGTAGTTCTCAAAATAAGAGAAATAAACCAACACATGCAAATTTATTCGAAATCAGGAGAGAAAGACCTAGCCAAATATAAAAAAAATATATAGAGTGTTTCATTTGAAAAAATAAAGTCGCATTCAATATCTTGTCCACCCTGTATATATTTCAATTCGTGAGAACATACTGAAAAAATTCAGTTGATTTCGTACTTTTGTGCAGAACATTTTATTGTACCTCCATTCGTAATAAAGTTAATGGGGGGGGTCAAATTATAGTGGGGAACCCGGTACATGCCAATGAGGAGCTGAGAAGGGTTGTTAACTACGACCCAATAGAAGATGCCAAGACAATAAAACCTTACCGCAAAAGGCACAGGGATCAACTACTTAGAGAATTAAAATAAGTTAGTAAACTTAAATTCAAGAGCAACTGAAAGGAGAAATGATGCCCCTTTCATCAAACAAGATTAAGGAAGACAAATAAACACAAACACGACTTAGATCGTGTGAGATCATCTCAAAGAGGAGAAATAACTGGTTTATAGGAAAACATGCCCGGAACCCGATCACAGTAGTTTTAGCGGGTGAACCACCTTCAGGAGTAGTTTGTCCAAGAAGGATTTCTCCTGTTAAAAAAAAAACTGTGCGGTTAACCGCGCGTCCAAGCTACCGATCTATAAGTAACCCCCAGTCGGCGACTGGAGGCTCGCCTTAACTTTATAGGTTGGAGGGCATCCCGGCGGCGGCGTTCACTTGAATCTGTCTCAAACACCACAAGACGAGCGACCCATTAGTGTAGTGGTTGAAAACAGAAATACAAGTTGTTCGCCTATTGGAAACCAAAAATACGGTCTCAGTAAAAATACAGAGTAGCTTAGGTGGACGGTCGGACCCAACCCTCTTCCCATCAGAGTTACAAACACTTTACTGAATCTTTTTTCTCGTCGGTACACGGAATAAAACTGAACTAAAAAAATCTTCAATAATACGTAGAAACTGAAACCATTATTTCAAACTTAAAACGCACGAACGAGCTGAGAAAATTAGATATTTGCTGGAGCAATATCGGAAATAGATAATGGGGCAATTGGTGACCATGGAAAACCGATGTTAATACCACTAAACTATACGGAGAATTATGATTTTTATTACGGACAGCGAGTCGGGGATCATACAGGTCACATGTCAGAATTTACAGGAAATCTTATGTCGAAGAGGGGTCATGCACCTTTCTGAGTGGTCAATTACCAGTTCCAGTGGTCCAGTACATTCTAGAATAACTGAGGACCTACATTGTCGAAAATCACGTTACCCGTTTTGGCGCTCTTGTTCCTCGGAACATTCTCAACTGTCACAAATTAATAATTTCGGAGTTATGATTTTTCAATTTTTGAATAGGTTTTGAATTTAATTAGGAAATTCTGGAAATTTGACGCACAGAAACCAAATTAAACAAAAATTACAGCACGCTGGTGGTTTCGGACTAAGAAACCACCTTTTTTTTTAAATTTCAAATTCAATTTCTTTTAGGATGCAGTTTCATCATAAGCATCAATTGATATCATTCTCAAATCTAAAAAACTAATACTTGCAAAGATATGATTCTTCAAAATTTCATGATTTTTTTAGTTTAATTTATTTAAGGATGCAATTCTATCATGAGAATCCGTCAATATCATTCTAAACTCTGAGAAACCAATACTTTCGGAGATATGATTCGTCAAAGTTTGAACAACTTCGCCAAAGCTCCTGTCCACAGAGCTTTCCTACATTTTTTGTGTTACTCGGACTCCAAGGAAGCACTTAAACATGTTAAAGTTGACATAAGAGGCGGCGACAATCAGCGTATGAGTTTATTTGTATAGGATAAAATTTTAAATGAATCAGAATAATTCGACCTATAATAATCATTCCGCGGAAATTGAACAATTCGATTTTTAGGAAACCTACGGCAACGAAGAATTACATTGTCAAATTTGATAGAAAAGAATTTGCATAATGTAACCTAAAATTATTACGCTGAATGGAAGATTGATAATTCAGTTTTAGGAAAATTATAGTTACGAACAAAAATCTCAAAGTCTCAAACGATTAGTTTCTACTCAATGAACAAGAATCTGAGGTCAAACTTTTTTATGTCTGGACGGTTTGAATCAGTCTACCTCTTAGGCAATAATACAGGTGAGACCATTCCTACCCATCTACGTGGAAGAATTTAGTGGTTGAATATTTCCCCATCTTGCAAAAATATTGATATATTTGTAGGAATTATAATATTTCCACCCTTGGAAATAATAGAGTTAGGATTATTTTTACTGGTGCAGACGACATTTAACGATGTTAGTGCTAATAATTCAGACGTATTTCCCTATGTGAAGAAAACCTAACGTTCCCCATGACATGTAAATATTCACTCTGGAGGCGCGTCGAAGCCAACTAAGCCGTCTAGAGTCGCAGAATACTTCTCTCTGAACAGGAAATCGCTTAGACCATATTTGTATTAGTAGTATAGTAAATTTTGAAGAGGCTTCGTGGGAGAGCAAATTCTTGGACCTGCAGTGCTTCTCCCGGGATCATTCTCGAGGAACCCTATTGTACCCAGTGAAGTATCGAAAGGCAGAGGATCTACCAATCAGCTTTGACCACTTCCTTTCTAGTACAGCCCTAGCTTAAGGAGAGGGGTAAGAAGAAAGTACCAAGAGTTGAGCAAGGCAATTTGGGATAGAACTCTAATGGGTGCAGCTGAGCGCGATAGACGTTAGTTCGAGGGAATCTGTACAATCATTAAGGAAGTTAATTCTTTCTTAGAAGTGCGAGGTTAGACGTTAGATACTAAGTGGGAGTGTCGTAAAACCTTATTAGACGTGTGAAAAAAGAATGTTAGACGGTAGAAATGTACAGAATATAAGTATATAGTATCGAAACTGTTGGAGCCTCAGTTATCGACGATATTTGATGTATAGTTTATTACGACGGCAAAGTTGAAAATTGTAGAGTTATGTGAATAAACCTGTACATATCAGTATACAGTGTTCTATTTAATATCCAAATGTAAATGTCGAATCCTTCTCCCCTAGACAACGATTAATACAACTGAATAATTCATCATAATCATCGATACCTAATAATTAATCCACAAATATGTGTCTTTTGAAATACCGTATAGAAACTTCGCACCTGCTCTATTGAAAAGGTGACTGTTATAAAAATGATGATCAGCAAAGTCTGGATATGTGCGGCATAGTAAACTAGATTTTATGGGTTGTGTAATGTGATTCAACGGATAACAGCTATTTATCCAATATATTCTGCATCACAATGGTCATTATCCATTTACTCAAATTGATAGAGGTTCTGCCGAATACTTTATGCAAACTAATATCCCTTTCAATAAAGTGGATTTGTATTTCATGGTGTTCATATGGGCTAACTAATGAACTATTCGAATATTCTGATCATTTCCAACAACTGGAATAGAGACTCTGCAATATTTCATTTTTGGAGAGTCTCAAAACATTGTAATAAACGAAGATTTTGTGATATCCTGTCCGAACACATCTTTTTTCCCAATTAATGAATTAATTAATATTTTCATGAATGAAAAACCTTAAATTATCATTCCCTCGAATATTTTACTCCGTTCGTCTTTTTCGACTGGTACTGGTACTGGTTCATTTGGAAAGGCAAATTGAAAAAATATTTCTCAAGATATGATTAACAGGTCTATACAGGGTCATCCACGAATAACTGTACATTTTTGATGGTGAAGAGGTGGACCTAGTGGAAACCAGAAAACAACAATTAAATATTGCCTTCGGTTCTTCGTTTCTGAGATACAGCGTGATTTATCGATTCAGGCTCAACCTATGGTTAGCCATAACTCCCCAAGCGTCAAACAAATTCTTGTCAAAGTTGGCGAAAAGTAAAGAATAGGACTCAGAAATTTCTATTTTTACTTTCACGTCTAATGAAACACCGTAGTAAAAACTAATTCCGTGTAATTTTTCCTTCAAATACAGTTTCCCATTAGAATAGCTCTCAAAATGATTTGATACCTTCAAACGAACATAATTTTCAAGTGCCACTACGACCCTGAATATTTTTGCAGCTCGGACGATTTCAAATATTTTCATTAGGAAAAACAACATTCTGTGATGTTCCTGAAATTGAATCGATTAAATGTGGTGGAAAAGGTCATTCATTTTATTTTCGATTAGAGATTGTTTCCAAAGATTCCCAATATTTCCAACATTATAGATCCGGTAGAGTTTAAATCCAAAACTTAGCAGTAAAATAATGTTTGTAACGCTTTTCAAAATTTTTGCTATATCTGATGGATACTTTCGGTAATTATCTTAATATTTTCTGCTCATACGCTCTACACCAAATGCATATGTATTCGTCTTGGTATTTTTCAACTGACAACCGAGTTTTGATTCGATCAGAAAAGTATTTTTCCACTCGGTTGATTTTACCTATTAACTAACTCAACCGGCGCATTGGGTCTCCAAACCTACTTCGCAAATTTCAAGGCTCTAACTCATTTCGTTCGAGAGTTATCGTGTTTACGGGCGGATGAACACAAATAGGTTTGACCTCGGATTCTTCATCGGTCAGTCGAAACTCAACGTTTGAGACCACTTTTGGACGAAAGTTCGAAAAATACAGAAGGTTGGGCAAATTGATAGGGAAACCATTGCACCAAGATGAATAGTTTGTGTACTGTTCTAGTCAAAAACTCTTCTCGAAGGGTACATCTATGCAGAATCAGATGATATTAAAGATGAATTGATATCATATGTACAGGGTGTTTCATTAGACCCGAAAATTGAAATCAAAATTGCTGAGTAGTGCTCTGTACTTCATCGGTATTGTTTATATGAATAATTTGATAGCCTAAGATGATAATACCCGCCAAGAATGAAAATAATTTGTTCGTCGGTTTGGGAGTTATGGCAAACCAACTATTCATCCTGAATCAATAGATCACCCTGTAGGTATCTCACAAACAAAGAGCCTTAGGCCATATTTAGTTCGTGTTTTCTGGCTACCTTGGGCACCATCAAACTATGTAGGTGGTACACAAACTATTTTGAACCAACCGTAATAGATTTGTCAATTTTCTCGAAGGAATTTTTTTGAACACAATTTTATATCAGTTGAACTACAAAAGCGAGTAAAATAGTGGTGGTGGAAATATGAAAACATTAACAAGTGCATATAAAGAATGATGGAAATTGGTACATTTTTATGAAAAATATTTTGTTTGAAATTCGCACCATTTCAAATCAATATAAAAATTATTGTGTGTGTGGATTAATAAAATAAATTTCAATACAGGGATGATCATGAAGTGAAGTCTGATTATTCATTTACTCTCTTGGTATCCGAAACTTGAATAAACTCATATTCGCTATTATATTGCCTGGAAATTTGGCTGGAAAAAGTTACCAGATATTCTTCTGAAAATTCACCACCACTTTTTGAGAAAATAAACTCTTATGATTGATAAAAGTATCGAATACTAGTTGAATGCTTACTAAAGGATATGGGGCGCGTTCCACTAAGGTCTCACAACGATCACGCGCACGATCGCAGAACTGCGCAGACGACTCTACGAACGTTGCGATCGCCTAGGGGAACTTACACATGGTGGAAGTAGTAGCAACAACAATTATTCTCTTTATTGATTTATTCTAAGCTTTCGAATTTTCTCAAATTCATCTTCAAGGATATAAAAAAATTGACCATCACTGAACTGCGATATAAAGAAAGGTTCCACTATTGTCGTTCATAATGCTTATAATCATGTAATAATACCCCCTATTAATTAAATACCTTTATAATTAGAACGCATAAGAATATAAATATGACTGTGTTAAGAATTGCAGATGTAGCTTTTACTGATAACGCCACGTGCGTCATTGTTTATAAAACTATAAATAGCCTCCCACTCAATTAGTCGAGGAGAATTAGAGAATTGGAGAATCATATTGAGTACGAGTCAGTAAGAACGTAATTGTATCATATCATCCATCAATTTCTTCCGCTGTAAATAAAATCTGTTTCAATTTTTAAAAACAGTGTTTTTTACCCCAAATTCATAAATGGCGACGAGGATGGGATTAAACGCCGGTTTTCGTGAATAGATTGTGAAAAATCGTGAAAAAACAAACTTTCCGGAAAACTATCAATTTCAATTGTTAAGGTGTAAAGTGAACTAATACGAGGATATTGTGGTAGAAAACAAGAAGCCCTGATCACTGGAGTAGCGACCGTGACGACTTCAACCCTTCAACCCTTCAACAGCGTAGAACATTGGTGAGTGACAGCAATTCTCTCCTCTTTAATTTTTCCCCAGTTTCCTAATCTGGTCCAAAATTAGTCAACCTTTTATCCAAGTTTTGTGTGTAAAACTTGTACAAATAGTTTTTCCTAGGTTTCTTTGAAAAAAAACCGACTTAGATAGTTCTTCCCAGGTTTTTCTATTGTATAAAAACCGAATTAAAAAAGTTTTCCCTGTGTTTCTTATAATAAAAAACCGTGAATTTCTAAACTTTAATTAATAATAATTGAAAATAATCAATATTACGTCAATTAAGCATTTTTCTGGTCATAAAACCAAAAAATCAAATCACAAAATGGCTATGGAAAGAATAGATTTGTCATTAGCGGAGAAATTTGGCACTCTCCTACCGAAATTTTCGGGTATTGAAAATGAATTACATTCATTCATTAAAAGCTCGGAACAATATTTAATGATGTTTTTAAATGAACCGCAGATAGTTAAAGATTATTGTTTTGCTGTCGTAAAATCGAAATTAATAGATAGAGCTTTAGCAGAAGTTTCAACTTCGGATGTTCCAAATAATTGGGAACTTTTAAAACAATTTCTTTATGTAAAGTTTGGAGATCAAATTAATTTAGATGTTTTGATACATCAGTTACAGTTTCTAAGTAAAAAACCAAATGAGGATTTATTGAATTTTATAGATACTATCATTTCAATGAAAATCAGGATAAATTATAGAATAGATGCCGATATGATGCCTGATCCTGAAAAGCAATTATTCAAGACAAATGTATTGAGAATATGTAAAACGGTACTTATTTCGAATTCACCTATTGAATTACGAACATACCTTATTACCAATAATAATTTCACATTTGACCAAACTATAAATGCAGTAAAAGATTATATTTCTAATATGGCACAATACGATTTACTCGACAGGAGTCGTCGAAATAAAAATACTCAATCTCATCAGAATATGAGAAATTTTCCTCAAAATAATTTTTTTCCTAATAACAGAAACAATTATCAGAATCCAAGAAATAATTTTAATAATTTTAATCAAAATCCTTTTAATAATTATAATAATCGAAGCTTTCCGTCACAACCCATACATTTCCAACGAAGTAATGTTAGTACAAATTATCCAACTAATGGACAAGTATTCGGTACCCCTAATACAAATTATATAAATACCCCTAAACAAAATACGAATGTTTTCAAACCGAATCCTAATCAAAGAATACAAACCCCTCCAGAAAGAATGTCGATACAGACAAGAAACTACCCCCAAAAACGTGGCAATTATTCCACCCAATTTCAAATAAACCCCCAAAAGAAATTTTATACTAATAACCAGAATCCCCAAAGAAATCTTAATATGAATAATCAAAGCCCTCATTATACATTTGAAGAGCTAACTCATTTAGAATCTCCTTCTACTTCAAAACAAGAAGTCAGTAATTTTAACAATTCTACGAAAAATAAATTTTCGAGGAAACGCCTCAACAGAAGCGTTGACATAAATTCGACATTAGATAATTTTAATCAACTTCCTTATATTGAATTCCAAAATCCTAAATGTAAACTTTTAATAGATAGTGGATGTTCTGTGTGTCTGATAGACCCAAAATTTGCTTACAATAATTTCCCTCAAAATATTTTCAAGGAACAAACGACATTAACTTCATGTCATAAAAAACAAACTACTAATGAAAAAGTTCTAATACCATTATTTTCAGAATTTCACTTAAATGATTTGCATCCGTTTGTTGTGTATAAATTTCATAAAAATTATGATGGACTCATAGGAGCCGACTTCATGAATAAATATGGCCTTAGCCTAGATTTTAAAAATCAAATTTTGAGAAATGAATATTGTCAAATACCTTTTAGCTATCAACAAGTTTGTCAAAAACAGACAAAAATTCCAATTGAACTTTCGCATTTACAATCGACTAATAATGCAGATGCTCTTAGGAGAATTATTTTAGAATCAACCGATGAATTAACTTATGAAAATTTAATTGAAGTAAATGAAAACAATGATATCAGAAATGCCCCTTATATAACTGAGAAAGTAGAAAATTTATTTAGAGTTCCAAAAAAATATGCTTTAGCGCATTGTGTTTCCAGAGATTTCCATATGAATAAAGGTATAGCCTTAAATTTTAAACAAAAATTCGGTCGAGTAGACGAATTAATCGCACAAAAGAAATTAATAGGCGAAGTAGCGACATTACGTATAAATGAAAGAAATATTTATTATTTAATTACGAAAGAATATTATTATGACAAACGGGAATATAAAGATGTTTTCCAGTCACTGTTAAATTTGAAAGAATTATGTATTTTTAATAATGAAAAATATTTAGCGTTACCACGCATTGCTTGTGGTTTAGACCAATTGGAATGGTCTATTGTATTTAAAATGATAAAATATATTTTCCTGAATTCTAATATAAAAGTTGTCATACATTCCATGACCAACCGTCGTCAAGAATGCTTAGAAAACAAAAATATTGAATTTAACGGAATAGAAGATGATGTAATTTCTATGATGAATCAAATAACCGATGAAGAGTTAGACGAATGTTTAGATCTCTTGAATGTTAAGGATCAACATGAAAATAGTGATTTAGAAGTTTTAAAAGGTGATTTATTTGAACAGAACGCAAGTGATTTAACTATTCATAGTAATGTAGAAAATCCTATTTTAGAACTTCCTTATACAGAAAGAAGTTTGAATTCGTCAAATTATCAAATAATTTTCAAAATTACTCCGAATTATAAGGTGACAAAAACTAAAATTTTTGGAGAAAAACATAGATTTAGAGTTGAAATAAATTCAATAGACAAAGATCTATTCAAATTTATTAAAGAATATATCCGACCAAAATGTTCGTATACTTTATATTTTATATCTCAAGAACTAGAGAAACCCCTTATACGAATATTACAAAAAAAGTTTGATTATAAATCATTTGACTTAAAAATTGCGAAAACATGGTTAGAAGACGTAGAAGACGAAGAAGAACGTTTACTTAGAATACAGCAATATCATGAAACAAAAACTGTTCATCGTGGATTAAGAGAAAATTTAATTAGTCTCAAATCGAAATATTACTGGCCAAATATGAATAAAGATGTTCAAAATTATATTAACTCGTGCGAGATATGTCAAAAAAGTAAATATGAGAGAACTCCTATACAGTTGCAATTTAAACCTAACCCTATAGGATCGAAACCATTTACACATATTTATTGTGATACAATAAAATTCGGTCAAACAAACTGTTTAAGTTTAATCGATTCATTTTCAAGACTAGGACAATGTTATCCTTTACTCCAAAAGACAGGATTAGAAATCGTAGATAAACTAATAATTTATTTCAGTCATTATGGAATACCTAACAAGATAACATGTGACAATGGAATAGAATTTAAAAATAGTGTTGTCCAAGATTTCTGTAAAATTCATAAAATCGAAATTCATTATATTACAAATTACAATCCAAATTCAAATGCCCTAGTAGAAAGATTTCATTCTACATTAATTGAACAATTAAGAACAATTGACAATAAAAATTCCACTTTTCAAAATAAGCTTTCTCGAGCTTTATTGAGTTATAATAATTCCAATCATTCCAGTTTGGAGATGACTCCAATGCAAATTATTAAAGCCGACCTAAATTATTCCTTACCGATTGAGCGAACTCATAATGAACAAGTCCAGGATTATGTAGAAAATTATGTAGAAAACTTAAGGGATATATCGAAACACTTAGAAAAAGGCAAAGAAAAGAATTTAAAACGTTTAGAAAAAACTAATGAAAAACGGTCAGCTAAAGAAAAATATACTCTAAATGAAAATCCCGTTTATATTAAAGGACGTGTTATACGAAAATTAGATCCAGCCTACAAAAGAATAGAGGCTAGAGAAATTGATACTCATAGGATACAAGATGACAAAAATAAACATATCTATCATAAGAAAATAATGAAACAAAGAAAGAAAGTATTTAAGTAATATTTTATTTTATTGCAGATCCACTAAAAATAAATAAATAAATGAAGGCAGTCTGCCATAATCTTCTTTTTTTTATATATAACTTCCATGTGCATAGGCTCTCCAGTGGGAAAGGAACATTCAAAATGGACTACATCATTTGTAAGAAGTTTTGGAAGATATAGTACAGAGCCTCCATCGAACATTTTAATCTTTTTGTTATAATCATATTATTGAAAATAATCACTACAACCGTAGCTATAGAAATTATACCTTTACAAAATAATGTATTGCCTATTTTATTGGGAAAAGCTTATGTGACCAATAGAAACTTACAATTGATTTATCATATAGACCTAAATAAAATGGAAGAATTAATTTTCAGATATCAAAGAGAAATTGAGAATTTGAAAGATCAACAATTAGGTTTTGCACAAACGGCAAACCATAGATATTTGCAGCATTCGAATAAAATTAATATTAACACACTCGAAGAACTTCTTAACGAGAAAATTAGAATTAAAAGAGGATTGATAAATTTAGGTGGCAAAATTTCAAAGATATTATTCGGAACCTTAGATTCTGACGATGAGGAATTATATAGAAGTTATTTTAATAGCATAGAGAAGAATGAGAATACACTTATGAGGAATCAAAAACAAATTGCTACTATAGTAAATGATTTGAAAAATAAATATATTGATAAATTCCAAAAGATGAATGAAAATCTTGAATTATTAAAAATTGTTCCAGAGTTAAGAGCTGTTGAACAAATGCATCTTATGACCTTTGAACTCAAAGATATCAAAATTATATTGGATGAAATTCAAACTGCAGTAAGCTTTGCAAGATTGCACCTGCTACATGAATCTATTTTACCATATACCAAATTTGCAGAATTGATCAAAAATGTTACTATAATACCAGTATACCATCTGAAAGATTATTATCAATTATGTCATACAAAAGTAGTCTTTCGAGATAAAACTTTATTATTCTTAATATCGATTCCCACTATTTATGAACGGAGTTATGATCTGTACAAGTTTTATTACCTATCCCAAAGTAATTTAACCCTTCCTCAAACCTATCCTTATATGCTCTCCCAAGAAGAAATTCTAAAATGGTCGACAAACCAATGTCATCCAATAGAAGAAGACTTTTTATGTGATCAAGATTCCCTGAACAAACCTCCACAATGTTTGGAAAATATCCTTAGGAATCATACAGAAAATTGCCCAAGAACCAAATCTATGCCTGCATCAGATTTAAAGTTATTAGAAGATGAAAGCATTCTATCATTAGAGAACGAGAAAATCCAAGAGAAATGTCCTCAACAAATAAAACATTATTTTATTCCCCCAGCTGCAATTCTTCGATCCAAATGTGTAATTAGTAATACTCAAAAAGACATTTTTCCCGTAACTACTGTCAACGAAGAAAAATACATTATTCTACCCAAGATGACCACATCCATAAAGAACCATTCTAACGATGAAGATTTCAAGAAAGAAGATGAAATTCCAGACATCGACATAGAAGAACTGGATCAGTGGAATCATCACCCTTCGAAATTCAGCTTTTTATTATTTCTATTGATAACCATTATAATCATTATAATCATTGCTTGTATTTTGAAATATTTTAGAAAATACTTAAATTTTACTAAAGTCACACCTTCAGGTGATGCCTTTCTCCAAGAAGGGGAGGAATCATGTAATAATACCCCCTATTAATTAAATACCTTTATAATTAGAACGCATAAGAATATAAATATGACTGTGTTAAGAATTGCAGATGTAGCTTTTACTGATAACGCCACGTGCGTCATTGTTTATAAAACTATAAATAGCCTCCCACTCAATTAGTCGAGGAGAATTAGAGAATTGGAGAATCATATTGAGTACGAGTCAGTAAGAACGTAATTGTATCATATCATCCATCAATTTCTTCCGCTGTAAATAAAATCTGTTTCAATTTTTAAAAACAGTGTTTTTTACCCCAAATTCATAAATTTATACAATCAGTAGGTAAAGCTTAAAATATTATTCAAATCGGCAATGAAGATAGTGCCTGTGAACAGGGGAAGCTTGAGGACCACGAAGGCGGCCAATTGAGTCGTATCACGGCGCTTCAACATAGACACTTCATATAACTAACTCTACGAGACTGATTTGCTACTACGCGTGGAATATCTAACGTATGGTTTGGAGAGGTAAGTAGACCCTTATGCTTTCACTATATAACCCCCTTCTAACCCTTGAACTTTTTTATACCGTCCACAATAAGTACTTGTTTGACTGCGGGCCTGATTTGAGAGGCAGAATGGCATAATACAGTCTACATCGCGACTCGCGATTCTAGGTGTTGTATAGTCAACAAGTGCTTTTTGGGTCAAAATATTTGCGTATTCTCCGACAATTATGATTGAGGTGTCATTCGATTCGGAATGGCATGTAGATAGTTTTTGATTCCAAGGCCGCTCGCAGAAATTGCAATAGTTATAAACAATTAAGTGAAAAAAAGAAGGAGGTTTAGGTTTTCGCCATTATCTCAAAAACTATTCGAGATAATTCGAATTCAAAAAAAGGTTTAAATAGAGGAAGAAATTTCCGAAAAAAAAGTCCTGAATGCTGGAACTGTAGAAACAATATTTATATTTTCCTAGAGGGTTGAAAATATGCCCGAAAACGGGTACTCCGGCTTGCGCAAGCCTGGCCCCCTTCGTACCTTTGATGAATAGATATTAGGGCTTCACACGAGACGACAGTAGGCGAGAATATAAAGAATCTCGTCTCAGTATCGCCAATTCCCAAAAAATTAAGTCTCGTTTAAGTCACGGTCAGGTCAGTTGAGACAACTTGCTTGGATCAGTTCCTTTTTATCCGGCAGATCCTTCCGTGTTAGGGTGGGAGAGGTATTCTCTTCACGTGAGTTTCACGTCAGTAGTGGTGTTCCTCAGGGATCTACCCGTGGGCCAATATTATTCCTGCTTTATACTTCCCATCTTCCTTCTTGCTTCGCTTCCACATGCTCTATGTATGCTGACGACACAAAACTTTACAATCTACCACTAATTAATGCCGGAGTGCTTCAGCTGGATCTGGATAGACTGTCTCAGTGGTGCGAGCAATGGCTCCTGCCCCTCAATTTAGATAAGTGTCGCGTTCTACACATCGGAAAGAGCAATCCAACACTCTCCTATTTCATAAATGGTCATCGCATCACCCCTACCTCTAGTCAGTGCGATCTGGGGTTGGTCGTTTCTGATGACCTCACTTGGACCTCTCACATTTCAGCTATGACGAGTAGGGCCCGTCAGATGACCTACCTGTTGCAGAAAAACTTCAGCAAATCCGATCCGACTACATGTAAACTTCTATACGAGACCTACATCCGTCCAATCATGGAGTATGCGGGACCAGCCTGGTGGACTGCCCTTAGAGGAGAGGTTGACGCTCTCGAGTCAATTCGGAGGTGGAACACTAGGATCCCTTCCGGTACTGTTCGTCCTGATTATCCCACACGCTTACGTCTGCTGAATCTATCCACCTTCGATAGCAGACGGGCCAGAGGCGACATGATCTTCACTTGTGAGGCCTTGCATGGAATGTTTGGTCCTCAGCTTGAAGCCATCTTTACAAGAAACACGAATCATCTCCGTGGACATAATTACAAGTTGAGGAAGGAAAATTTCAGGACTCAGCCGAGACAGTGCTTTCTTAGTAACAGAGTTTTCTGCACCTGGAACAGCCTGCCCTCTGACGTGGTCGGGAGCAGCTCTACCAATAGTTTTAAAAATGGGTTCGATGGATGGCGCACCTCTCATTGATCATACGCATGCACTTTATTTAATTCTCTTTTCTCGTTTTCCTTTTGTTGCGGTTTTTTTCATATGTGATGGTTTTGCACACATCAATTTTTTCTTTTGAGTTTATAGGTGTAAATACCTCTACTCTTGTTAATTTAAATAATAATAATAATAATAATAATAACTGAGACGAGACGTCTCGTCTCGCTTAATTCTGGATAACGATAATAAATATTATAATATATAAACGAAATGGTAGATAACAACGAATAATTTTGTAAAGCTATATTTATTACGCTCTTATACAAAATAAAAAATATTTGTACGAGTACATATTTTGTTAAATTTTGAACAATGTTAATTTCATCTTTTAAATTCCTCGACCGAGAATTCAAACATTGTCACGCTTGCATCACATCATCTTTCAATGATGTACGTGTTTTTGCCATGATTATACCTGCTGTGGAAAATAATCTTTCAACCGGTACGGATGTAGTCATTAATAAATCATCGGCCATCTTGGAAAGTGTAGCAACTTTATCATGCACTTTCCACCACTCTAAAATACAATTTTGATTCCTATTTGCTCTTTCTAACAGCAAATATTCTTCAAACTCAGCTTTCCAATGTTCCGAAGGTTTTGTTGCGGTTTTAAAGAGGCTATCGATGTCGATACATTTTTTAATGGAATTGGACAAATTGGTAACGTTTTCAATAAATACCTTGTGTTCTTAGCGTATTCCTCATAACACTTTTCGAAACATTGAATAGCTTCATTATTCATTTCTTTACCAGTTTTATTATATCTACTTCTACAGATGTATTACAATAATTGTTCATATCTTCACTACAAGAAGCACAATATAATACAATAAATCTCTCCAGATATTCAAATTTTAAAGGCATTGAGATCTCGGGGCAATAAAAGTTGTCCGTTAAGTATTGAATTCAAAATGGCATCAGTTTTTATGGTTGTGAATTTTTTTTTAAATAATCTCAATTATAGCAAGGCCTTTGAAAAATTGTGTATTTCTAGAACGATCGATGTATAATATAGACAAAATATATTGGTAATTATAGTGGAAACTCTTCGTATTCAATTGTTTGCTGTAGGTGTTGAAAAAGGTCGAGTCGTAAGTAAGAGAAGTTAACTGTATGTATCTGTAGTAAATCAGACGATCTTCCAGGTAGAAATTTCTGAGCCAAAGAAACCCTTTCAATAGTACACACGTTTATTACTCAGTAGTTTATAGACACATATACTCAACCGAGATTAAAAAATCGATCTTGAAAAAAACACATTCAAACCTGAAATATAAAAATCTGTAAGGATAGATATTTATGATAAGAGATACTTTACTATAAGAACAGTTAACAAGTTGAAATAAAAATGTTAAAAAAATTATTTTGATTTACAATAAAATATTTCTAAGATAGTTACAAGAGTTGATATGTTGTAAAATATTTTGATCTCTATGTAGACCTTTCCAAATTTTTAGAATCAAAACATAAAATATATTTGACGAGACCAAAAACGAGACTCGAGCTCGCTCTCGAGTTGCGCTGTATGTGGTCTCGGTATCGCCTAGAATATTTTTCAAAACGTCTCGTCTCGTCTTCTCTCGCTTTGCCGAGACGAGAAAAATCTCGCTCTCGTGTGAAGCCCTAATAAATATTATTAATTAATTTATTTAACTTATATATTTTTAATTAATTAACTTATATAACTTGCTAATTTATTAGAAATAAAATTAAAAAAGTCAGGCACCTAAAGGATAGATCAATGAACAATAATCCGTGGTACAAAAATGTTTATCGCATCTTTTCAAATAGTTATCCATTAGTTAATTAACAATTTTTTGTAGCACGAACATTAACATTGCAAGTTCGATAATTGTTAAACTGTTTATCTGACAATTTTTTCCTTTCGAGGAGCTGTTTTTGAAAGGTCTTGGAATGGACTTGCGTTGGAAAATTTGAAAAATTATTAATTTTTGTTTTGTTATGAACAATTTAGTTAAGTGAGAAATCATACAGCTTCAATTTATAATATTACTATTTTCTTATGAAGAAACTACTTAAAAAATATTTTTTTAATAATTATTATATCTTTTTCACATGAATAAATTGTTAATAACAAAACGAAAATTAAAAATTTTTCAAATTCACCAATGCAAATCTATTCCAAGACCTTTTGAAAAACAGCCCCTCGAAAGGAAAACATTCTCAGATTAACAGTTTAACAATTATGGTACTTGCAATGTTAATGTTCGTGTTACAAAAAATTGTTAATTAACTAATGGATAACTAATTGACAAATCGCGATAAACATTTTTGTACCACGGATTACTGTTCACTGATCTATCCTGCAGGTGCCTGAATTTTTTTAATTTTTTATTTTCATATTCAATCAGTTCAAATAATATTTATTCATGGAAGGTCCGAAGGGGGCGACCTTTACGCAAGCCGGTGTAACTATTTTCGTGAGTATATAAAAACCTCTAGAAAAATTATGAATATTGGTCCGAGTTCCGGGAGTTGTGACCAATTTATGAAATTTCTTCCTCTTTTTGAATCATTTTTCGAATTTCAATTATCTCAGATAATTTTTGAGATAGTGGCGAAAAACCCAACCCCCAATTGTTTTCTTCACTTAGTTGTGTATAATAAGTGGAAAATGGAAAATATCCTATAACTTTTTTGCTAACCAAAATTTGGTTATTGTTTAAAAACGTTTCGATACCAATTTTTTATAAAGAATTCAATGGTGCTAGCAGTTTCTCCAACAGCCTTACAAATAATTGGTTATTCATAGAAAAAAAATCGAAAAAAGCCTGAAGCTTGTGCGCGCATATTCTATTGTCTCTTCACGTATCACATACCCATACAAGATACTGAACATTCATGCCGTCTTTTCATCGTTAACAAGTGAAGACATGCTTTGGGCCATATCTGAATTTGAATTTTAAAGTGAATACAATAGTGAACCTACCCAGCGCGAATTCAAACCTGGATCTCCTGCGCGTGTACGGTAGCCTCTCGGCCACCGAGATGTTGTTACTATTCTGAGATTTATATGATTTGAAATTTCAGATGTAGATACCAGTTCCATATTTTATTTTCATAAGAATTGCTAAAATACAAAGCCGATCGAGCTGAATTCCGGTACTCGATTATAATATGGCGGTTAGATCAGAATTTCAGCGGAATCTGACATTGTAGTAAATATAAAATTTTTGAAGAAAAAAATTTGTTTTTCTAGTAATACGATCCTTCTTAAAAAGCACTGACGTGAAGTCTGGAGCTATTGCGCGCATGCTGCATTGTCTATTTACGCCTCATGCAAAGCCGATCGAGCATAAATTCAGTACTGGTATGCACGGAATTTGAGCCCATTCATTCTGATGGATAGTTTCTGGAAAATAAAATTTCAATTTATCTCTAGTGATATTCACGAAATTTCGCGCATCGGCATTCTCCGAGTAATTACCAAGTTTGTTTGGATCGGATTAGTTGGTTTTCAGTTATTGAGGATATTCAACAACATTCATTATGGTTATACCCAGGTAGCACACAATATCTTATGGATATCCGTTTCAAGTCCATTTCAGGTCGGGATATCCTCATACATTTTATGATTATTTTACAGATTATATAGCTCATGTATTACTGAAGCAATAAAATGCATGAATTTTCCATAGTTACGGCGTATTGATAAGTGAATATACCATTGATGACGAGGTATAATCGTTTTGGTATTTCGAATCCGCCATATTGTGGTCAATTTCAATATTAATCAATGAAAAATTGAAAGTATTGATATCTTTTGACTCGGTATATAATTGAATATTCTCTATGCTCTTGTGATTTTATTACTGATTATTTATTAGTACCTTACTACTTATAACGTACTGGTATGTATCTGAAAGATAGAGGGAAAACGGTAGTTGAGTTTGATGTAAGTTAGAATTACTCTAAAATCCGTTTTTGGCACTCTTGATCCTCGGAACAGAGTGCTAATCAATTTCCCCAAATGTCTGTAATTTTCGAATGTTTTAATGTAAATGGTCTTGAACGCTTTGGTTCGACTCACTGATCAAGTGGTCAGAATCGATTCTGTCCGGCCAGTCCGGACACCCCTCCGTTAACACGATAACTCCGAACCGAATGCGCTAAGCAGTTTTCAGAAGTAGTTTCAGAGTAGGTTAAGGAGATAAATAACCCGGTTAAGTTCATTATTGGGCAGAATCGGTCTGATGGTTTCGGAGTAACGAAAACAATTTGTTTTTCACATTACAAATTTCAAATTAATTTTGTTAAGATGCAGTTTTATCACAAGAATCCATCGATTCGATCATTTTCAATTCTAACAAGCTAATACTTTCGGATATATGATTTTTCAAAATTCCAATAATAAATCCTACTTCTATGTTTCCACAGAAGGCTCTTATTATTTTATCTATGAATTATCGTATGATCTGTGTTCACACATGTCATCTTGGGCTTGCGTCCAACTTTTACGTATGAGTTGGATGCAAGTCCAAGAAACTGTATAAAACGGAACCAACCAATATGAACTTTGTCACATTAAAGAGAACTACTCATCTGTCAAATATTCTGTAACGTTTTACGCGCCACATCTGAGTGCGTTTTTCAGCAGGTGTTCGTTGCTTCCTAATAATTCATAATTAAATATACAAAGGCGATTTTGAGCAGGTGAGTTATTGATTTTCTCTATTTCAGTATCGTAATGAGTTCATTACAGCAATAAAAACAGTGATTTAATGAACGTATTCCCTAATTGTTGCTGGTTTTTTTTTTCGATTTGTGGCAACCAGCACTGCCATTCGATCCAATTCCAATACTTGTCAGTTGTCACTATAATATAATCGGGATATAGTCATAGTGAAATAATTGTTGAGAGGAAAAGTTTTATTTTCATTGAAAAAAAATAGATAAGAGAGATTTCCTTCATGCTAACTTTAGAACATTCATGCCATTAGGAAACTCTTTTAAATCTGATCTCCATGCTCTACGTACGATTCTAATTCAAATTCCGCAATCTGTCAACTTTCGTAACAGTCACACCAACTGCCAAGATACAATACAAAAGTCACTAGGGTGTATAAACCGATTTTTTCATTAAATTTCAACAGTGTTTTACAAAACTTGCCTGAAATAGAGAAAATATCGTCTAATACTCGTTGCAGAAAGCAATTCCAACACCCATGCGTTCGAAAACTCACTCCTTCGATGCTAGTTTTCGAATTTCGCATTCGTGTTTGAATAGGAGCCGATTCTGCAACTTGTTTTAGAATATAATATTCCTTGCCTTTTATGTGGTCGTCTACAGTTTTATTTTAAAATATTCATTCGTGAACATTAAATATTTGTTAAAATTCCTAATTTCTGAGCTACTTGGGATACGTATGAATATAAGGTAACTTTGAATCGTTCAATGTTACCCGCAATTTGAATTTGGTACATCGTGTAACTTTGAATTTCCATTTTAAGGTGGAGAATGCAACCAAAATCGGGAGAAGCGACAACCAGTGTCAGAAAATATGGTACAAAACGTGGGAAAGCCCTGTGGAAAGGATCTTTATGGCTTTCTTGTTCAAACTTTTACGAATCATATCTCCGAAAGTATAGATTTCTCAGAGTTGGGAATGATATCTATGGATCCTTATGACAGAACTGCATCATAAAATAAAATAAATTACATGAGAATCCAATGGTATCATTTCGAAGTTATTTTTTAATTAGACACATTTTGTATTATTATAAGAAGCCATTGATCATTCCCAACTCTGAGATACAAATATACTTTCGGAGATATGATTTGTCAAAGTTTCAACAAGAGCGCCAAAGCTCCTCTCCACAGGGCTTGAACCAATTTTTTCTAATAATTTGTCTATAAGTGAGCCAATTTTTTTCCCAAACTTTTCAGGTACCTATATACTTATAATTAATGGGTCATTTATACAAAAAATAAAGGACCAAATGAATATAATAATATATATAATTAGAACTACACAAATCTACCTCCACGATGTAAGCGAACCACTCGGTATGTCGGCATACTTCCACTCCGATCGCGTGAATCGTTCGTTCCAAAAAGTATGCTCCAAATCGCAACGAGTATGGCGTCTAGTTTTAAAAAATTAATTCGTTTGTTATATGCAAGATGCCTAGAAAATATTCTATCAATATTCTATGCATATATGCATACACATGATATACTATACTATAATATACTGGTTATATGAAATAATTCGAGTTTAGATCATTCTTCTCTAACCAGGAAGATCATAGAATAGAGCAGTGGATATGGTAGATCACAGATAACATAACTTAATACAATTTTGGCATTGAACATTCTTGGTGAGTGATAGAGATTTTCCTTTTCATCATTTTGCATTGATTACGTTCTTGTATTACATAAGTAAGGTTATGTGGAGTGTAAATACTCGATTAATTTCTGACTTGAATGAACTCTGTGATCATAAACCGGAATGATGAAGCAACGCCCTCAATGACAGATAGCTAAAATTGTGGATGCGATTCCGATCGCGTGGAACATATCCCGGTCGACCCGTGTACGTCAGCTCTAAGTAACACGAGTCCAAGGGTTCATTAATTGAAATAAAAACATTCCAGGAAATTCAAAATTCTGTAACAGAAATTCTAGTTCTATTTCAAATCCAACTCTTGCACTCTAGTCGAAACACTCGAAACACAATCGTAAAACCTGGTATATGCGAGCCCAAATCCCCAAAATCGGATCACACCGAAGGACACAGGAACTGCATCTGGAAGGACCTCAGCCAAATTGCAGTTTCGCGTAAGTCGGCGCCCAAACTGCAAATATTTTCGAAGATGTGGGCGCAGGTGCGGGCGTTGTCGCGGCGCAAAGCGACGTCCCGGGATCCACTGTTGCGACAGCAGTTCTACCGTTCGCTTCCTCTTTTCGCGTAGAGGAGAGACGCGTCGATTTCCGGATAAGATCGCAAACCGCGAGTTTGCGGAATTATAGTACGACCTTACAGCTTGAAGAGGTGTTAAAGGTGCGGTAACGTTGAGGTGTTAGTTCTTCGAGACAGTGACGTTTACGGATTTTTGGATGCGTGCGGAAGCTTTTCGGAAAATTCGAAGGTAAGTTTTTTTTTATCTGTGGGGTCAAATTTGAACGATTTAGGGGATTTGTGTATGATAACTGTTTTAACAAGATTAAATGGATATGTCAATATCTCCAACATGTAAGAGACTGAATATGAGAGTGAGTCACTGTTTTCAGTTTCCATGGAATCACGTTGGTTTTCAGAGGCTGACCTTATGTTGAACAATTTTATTTTTCCTACATGGGACCATAGCGATTTTCATGAACTTTGGAAGTTGTTAGTTTACTCCTAAATACGCAACTCGATCGGAGCTGTAATTTTGAAAACATTGGGAGAACAAAATTTACCTCCATAAAGTTAGCAGAGCCGCTTGCAAAAATTAATATATATTTTTATTGAAATAATATTATATGGTTGTTGAGTTTTCTTACATAACGATTCTTGAATTTCCTAATTTTCCGCGCAGTTTTTTAATTTTTTTCTGTCATAAGAACCTTCTCCAGACAATAAAAAACACAACTAAAAAAAATAGTGAAATCGGTCCAGCCGTTCACGCGTGATGGCGTGACGAAGGGATATAGGGACTAAATTTTATATATATAGATATATAGATATATATATATATATATATATAAATAAATATTCCAACTATTCAGTAATACACCCAGGTAACTTGGTTGATGGTATTTCTTTTTAACCTGAAATGAACTAAATAATAGTAAAACGAACAAAACGTATTTGTATTGAAAGAAAAAGTTTCTCGTGCCCTTATTTTTTTTATACGGGGTGGCTCTGCTTAATTATCTTCTCAAATTGAAATGGCTCAGTAAGCTAATTGCGATTGTTAAAGAATATTTATATTTTGTAACTATGCCCCTTCCAGTATACTTTATTATCTATCCGTTTCCTCTTTTTGGCGCTCTAGTTCCTCGGAACTGAGTGCTTATCAATTTGCCCAAATGTCTGTAATTTACGAATATTTCGATGAAAATGGTCTTAAACGATTTGGTTCGACTCACTGATCAAGAATCCGTGGTCGAAATTCATTCTGTTCGGCCGGTCCTGCCGGCCGGCCTTCCGGCCGTAGGCACGATAACTCACGAACGGAATGAGCTAGAGAGTTGAAATTTTCAGAGTAGGTTTGGGGGATAAATATCTCGGCTAAGTTCGTTACTTGGCAAAATCGGACAGATGGTTTCGGAGTAACAAAAAAAAAATTTTTTTTTACGGAACAAATTCCAAATTAAATTTTTTTTTAATAAGAAGTTTTATCATAAGAATCCATTCATATCATTTTTAACTCTAACAAGCTAATACTTTCGGAGATATGATTCTTCAAAATTTCAATGTAAATCGTATTTCACACATTGATATAATTATTCTATGTATGAATTGTCATAATGTCAACTTGACAGAAGGGAATATTGTAACTTCAAAAATATTGGGGTTGAAATACTCGTATTTTAGCGATGCAACGGGGACCTCACCCGAAAATGTTTGAAAATATTACGTAAATATTGAAAGCATAATTCTGTAGTTCGAGAGAGGAGAAAATTTGGTGAACGTAGATCAGGAAATTTTTGATCGATTACAAGGTATTTTATTTATTACTCATCTTCTTTCATATTATTACTCATCTTCTTTCATACATGTTTTATGGAATACCTACTATTTGTAGGTACTTTAAACCTGTTTTGGGCAATTGTCATACGAAACTTGTTTTTTTGGCGCTCTAGTTCCTCGGAACAGAGTGCTTATCAATTTGCCCAAGTGTCTGTAATTTTGGAATTTTTGGCTGAAAATGATCTCAAACGATTTGGTTCGACTCACTGATCAAGAATCCGAGTGCGAAATCGATTCTGTCCGGCCGGCCGACCGGCCGTAGGCACGATAACTCTTGAACGAAAGGAGTTAGCGGATTGAAAATTGCAAGGTGGTTTTGGAGCGTGAATATCTCGGACAAGTTCGTTCGATCTATCTGAAATTTAGCATCAAATTGTAGAATCATGACCTTTAACGCATGTGAAGTTTTGTATTGACCAGATTACCGCAAAGTGTAAAAAAAAAAATTTGAAAATTTAAAAAAAAGTTTTTCCACAATAACTCTCGAACGGAATGAGCTAGGTAGTTGAAATTTTCAGAGTAGGTTAGGGAGATGAATATCTCGGTTAAGTTCGTTATTGGGCAAAATTGGCCAGATTTAATTCGATTTCTTCCATGGTGCAGTTCTCCGTCTCATGATTGCTCATTTAATCTTGATAAATAAACTATTATTTGAATTGAATTTCCTTTATGATGCAGCTCTATCATATGTATACATTGATATAATTCCCAACTCAGAGAAACCAATACTTTCGGAGATATAATTTGTCTGTTTGAACTAGAGCGCCAGAAAGCTCCTGTCCACAGGGATTGAACCCATTTTTTGCTATCGATTGGATAATAATAATAATATGGTATCTGGTACACATACATATTTGAAAAAAACAATAATCACAGAGATATACAATGTCCGTACATGATGATCAAACCCAAAAAAACATGTGAATACAAATTTTAATTCTTCATTGTATCTGCGGGAAAAAAGCCCTCTCTACAGAATTTTCAAATATAACCAAATCAAATTAATCTGGCCCAAACACATCCACGGAAAATTTCCAACAGAACAAAACAAATTGTCATAATCGGTATTGAACGTCATAATAGGTAGTAAACGTCATAATAGGTTGTGAACGTCATAATCGGTGGTAAATGTCATAATAGGTGGTAAACCTCATAATAGGTAGTAAACGTCATTATCGGTAGTAAGCGTCATAATATGTAGGTATAAAATGGAAAATAATTGTACACGGTAGTACGGTAGTAGGATATCAAAATAGGTATAAACTTCTTAAATAGTAAAACAGACTAGAATCAATCCAAGTATAACGCGGCCAATTTCTGCGATCACACTCAGTTTTAAAACTGGTCTACATTGATGATTTTATGAATTCTTTCTCTATTTGTTGCTAACAACCAGTTTTTCACTCGCTTCTGGAACTGCTTATATCTTCTTTCATTCATCAATTGAAAAAGAAATGTGAAAACAAAATCTGTGATCGAACAGAATGAAGGACAGTATTTTCTAATAAAAAGCACTGACATGAGGTCCCAAGGCTGCAAAATCTTGTTCCATTAAAAGCAATACTTATGTACACACTGTTCTGGAGAATATACTCAACCCAACTTATTTAAGTTTCGGTAAAATCTCGTTGGTTTTCCAATTTTTGTTGAACAATATTATTTTTCGAATTTTGATCATTCACGAACCTGACCTTTGGTTCAAGTTTTTGAACCTACCCCGCGTCAAGACGGAATTGTTTGAATTTAGTTTCTTTGGTAGGGGGTGGGGGTACTTTTCAAAATAAATGATTCTTTCCACGGTAACGTACTAATAATAATTAGATTCCAAAACTGCGATCTTTTACCTTTCATTCGGTGTATCGTTGACACTTAGGGCTCGAACGGTTACAAAGATGTTATCAAAAGAATCTCGCAAACACACAACATCCTCGATAACGGGGTAGAGCACTACATACAAATTGGCGTTTTCCAGCTTCCCATTCCCATATAGCAATTTTTTCTCTTGCGGGTGTCGTTAGGGACCATATTTTCAGTATTATTTAGTACGTTACCGTGGAAAAAAATCATTTGTTTTAAAAAGTACCACCACCCCCTACCATTTGTTTTAGATGGGTTACAAAAACTTACTTCACCAGGGTTTCAGAGTACTCAAGCGGCTTACTCAAAACCGTCAAATTTCATTGATTCATCTCAACTGATGGTCTCTAAAATATTTGCAAAATAAGGCAACTCAACCCTGGCTTAAACCATCCCTAACTCAATCAGAATACTCGGAGGTTAGTTAAACAACAGGAAGTGTGACACCCTAATGGTACCCCATCACCTCCTTGCCCGTGTTGGTGTGGCGGCCTCGGACCCTGTATACAATTATTACACTCCACAAATTCACTACTACAACTTCCCTTAGATGAAGAATCTATTAAAGGGTTTTCCAATAAGAGGTGTTATTTTGAATAGTCCGCTATTTCGGTAGATTTCACTTTTGAAGCTGTCATTTTTTGACATTTTACAAGTAGAAACTACGCCATTAATAAAAATGGGTTCAAGCCCTGTGGACAGGAGCTTTCTGGCGCTCTAGTTCAAACAGACAAATTATATCTCCAAAAGTATTGGTTTCTCAGAGTTGAGAATTATATCAATGTATTCTTATGATAGACCTGCATCATAAAGGAAATTCAATTCAAATAATGGTTTATTTATCAAGATTAAATGAGCAATCTGAGAATGAGAACTGCACCATGGAAGAAACCAAATTAAAATAGCTGAAATGAATTTGACTCTCTCTTATAGAACAGAATGAAATGTACGAGTATGAACACAGATCATATAATAAAGCTTAGATAGAATATTTATAGCATTCTGTGGAAACATAGAAGTACGATTCCTTTATTGAAATTTAGAACTTCATCTTAGCAAAAATTGAATTCAAACATCATAGAAGAATTTAAATTCAACAAGAGTGCCAAAAATTATCAATCCAAAACCAATAGACGAATTTTACCCTACAACGAACTCATCCGAGATATTCATTCCTCAATTCTATTATGAACGATAATATATATCTTACCTCAAATCTACTCCAAGTCCAATACACAAATATTCCAGTTTTGTTTTTAGTGGAGATATTCTGAACTCAATATTATTAACTTACCATTACCATTCCCATCATCATATGGATTGACCATCGGCATGAAAATATCAACCAACAAAAAGTATGATAATATATTAGAATTCTCATATTTATAAAATTGCTGGAATGAATGACAATGAGACAACGTCATGTCTCACGAAAATAATTTGACATTATAACAATTCATAGAACACCCACAGAATAATTCTATCATTGTGTGAAAACGTAGAAATACGATTTACATTGAACTTTTGAAAAATCATATCTCCGAAAGTATTAGCTTGTTAGAGTTAAAAATAATATGAATGGATTCTTATGGTAAAACTGCTTATTGAAAAAAATTTAATTTGGAATTTGTTTTGTAAAAAATAATTTTTTTTTTGTTACTCCGAAACCATCTGTCCGATTTTGCCCAATAACGAACTTAGCCGAGATATTTATCCCCCAAACCTACTCTGAAAATGTCAGCCAGCTAGCTCATTCCGTTCGAGAGTTATCGTGCCTACGGCCAGCCGGACGGCCGGACCGGCCGGACAGAATGAATTTCGACCACGGATTCTTGATCAGTGAGTCGAACCAAATCGTTTAAGACCATTTTTATCGAAAAATTCGAAAATTACAGACATTTGGGAAAATTGATAAGCACTCAGTTCCGAGGAACTAGAGCGCCAAAAATGGAACGATACACGCTTCTAGAGCGCATTGAAATTATTAAAATTCGCTATAAAAATGGGTTCAAGCCCTGTGGACAGGAGCTTTCTGGCGCTCTAGTTCAAACAGACAAATTATATCTCGGAAAGTATTGGTTTCTCTGAGTTGGGAATTATATCAATGTATACATATGATAGAGCTACATCATGAAGGAAATTCAATTCAAATAATAGTTTATTTATCAAGATTAAATGAGCAATCATGAGAATGAGAACTGCACCATGGAAGAAATCGAATTAAATCTGGCCAATTTTGCCCAATAACGAACTTAACCGAGATATTCATCTCCCTAACCTACTCTGAAAATTTCAACTATCTAGCTCATTCCGTTCGAGAGTTATTGTGGAAAAGCATATTTTAAATTTTCAATTTTTTTTTTTTACACTTTGCGGTAATCTGGTCGATACAAACTTCACGAGTATTTCAACCCCAATATTTTTGAAGTTACAATTTTCCCTTCTGTCAAGTTGACATTATGAAAATTCATACAAGGAATAATTATATCAATCTGTGAAATACGATTTACATTGAAATTTTGAAAAATCATATCTCCGAAAGTATTAGCTTGTTAGAGTTAAAAATGATATGAATGGATTCTTATGATAAAACTGCTTATTAAAAATTATTTAATTTGGAATTTGTTAATGTGAAAAAAAAATTTTTTTTTATTACTCCGAAACCTTCTGTCCGATTTTGCCCAGTAACGAACTTAGCCGAGATATTTATCCCCCAAACCTACTCTGAAAATTTCAACTCTCTAGCTCATTCCGTTCGAGAGTTATCGTGCCTACGGCCGGACCGGCCGGCCGGACCGGCCGGCCGGACCGGCCGGCCGGACGGCCGGACAGAATGAATTTCCACCATGGATTCTTCATCAGTGAGTCGAACCAAATCGTTTAAGACCATTTTCATCGAAAAATTCGAAAATTACAGACATTTGGGCAAATTGATAAGCACTCAGTTCCGAGGAACTAGAGCGCCAAAAATGGTAAAACTCGAACATTTTTGGATCGTCGTGAAGCACCTTGTCGGACCGCAATAAAGGAATTGGTGGAAACATTCGAGCTGTTGTGACAAATTAGTTATGTGAAGAATAAAGCCCGTGCACGTCACTCAAGAACAGCCGAGAATATTGCTGCTGTAGCCGAAAGTGTTGAAGAAATCCCAGGTTTGTCCATTCCTCGTCGTTCTTTGGAATTAGGCATTCCACAAACGTCATTACATCGTATTTTGCATAAAGATTTGGGTCTTAAGGCTTATGAAGTTCAATTAACACAAGAACTCAAGCCGGCCGATCATCAATAACGTCGTGTCTTTGCTGATTTGGTCGTTGGAATGCATGAAAATTATCCGGTATTCCATCGAAAAATCATCTTGAGTAATGAAGCCCATTTCCACCTCGGTGGCTTCGTCAACAAGCAAGATTGTCGCATCTGGGGCTCGGAAAACCCAAGAGTTATTGTTGAAAAGCCTGTCTATCCTCAACGTGTGACTGTTCGGTGCGGTTTATGGTCCGGCGGAGTCATTGGACCTTACTTTTTCGGAAATAAGGCTGGAGCAACAGTTACGGTGGATGGATTGCGCTATCGAGAGATGATTAATGATTTCTTATGGCCGGAATTGGATGGTATTGATCTGGACAACGTTTAATTTCAACAAGACGGTGCTACGTGCCACACAAGCAACGAAACCATTGATCTTTTGCGGGAAAAGTTTCCGAACCGTGTTATCTCTCGAAGAGGTGATCACAATTGGCCACCGAGATCTTGTGATTTAACACCTTACGACTTATTCCTTTGGGGCAACGTGAAAGAGATGGTCTACGCCAATAGCCCAGCGTCGATTCAAGACCTCAAAGATGGAATTCGTGAGGCCATCGAGGACATAGGGCAGCCACTTTGCTATTTGGTTATGGAAAATTTCATTAAAAGGATATGGTCCTGTAAGCGTGGTCGGGGTGGTCATTTGCCTGATGTTATTTTCCACTATTAACGGCATAGCTTCTTCTTTATAATGAAATAAACATCCGATCATTTATATTGAGAAATGGCATTTTTCTTTGAATATCAAAATCACACCTCTTATTGGAAAACCCTTTACTATTTAGATCGGTCGCGACATACCACTTCCTTCAGTTAGTACGAATTAAATACATTTTCATATAAAAGGGAGATTTTAGATCGGATAAATATTGCATTTGTATAATTACTTCGTGCTTGTTATCAACATAACCGTAATAAGAAAATACATTTTGTTGTTTTGTTTAAAATGCCTTCAAATCTTTCACTCTTCGTAATTGTTATCTAATTGCAAGTAACAATTTACGTCGCAAACCACGAGATTACTGCTGGGTACTTAGAGTTAAGTATAACCTCTTTTCATAGGCTGTATATTCACATCGATATTAATCAACAAGATTTATTAATCTTCACCTGTTGTTTTTCAAAGTAGAAACAACAAAAACTCATCCAAAAGCATTTGGTTATTCGAATCGTAATTATCCTGATGAAACAATCAGGATCCAATACCTCGTATTATCCTGAATTTGGTGCAAATTTTCACGGTGCTCATTCATACGAAATAACTTTGGTCTACAGAAAATCCTCACGATATATGAAGATAGTTCCAAAATTTGCCATGAACAATTCATCGGAGGAACTGGAAAATATTCCTACCAGACTTTAACAGGCGAGTCTTGAATCTTTGATATTTCGCTAATTTTATTTAGGTAATGTCTTGAAATTTTATTTCAATGAGTTCATCACCTTGTTGTTGAAAACTTCTAGTACATGGCCAAAATTCAAAAGTATAATATGGATCCTTAAAAGCTGAAATTAAGTCGTCCTAAAGTCAGAATATGTTAAGCTCAGACTTTGTTATTCCTTCATAATATGATTTTCAGTTCATTATTGAGTTATTTGAAAACCAACTCGAGAGAAAATCCATTAACTCAGCCTACGGATAGTCACGCGAAAGCAAAATTAATAATGGATAGTATTTATAGGACAAGCTCATATTTCGTGTCACAACGGATTCCATCAGAAATTGATGAAAATGTTCGAAAGAACTCACAAAGAAAATATATCAGAAGCAATACGGTCGCTAAAAAAGGAAAAATCCTATATAAACTAAAATTTGCAACACTAATTGAAATACACATTTTGACCGATAAATCTAGAGATACTGAAATTTGCAATTTTTATACCTTTTAAATATGTAGGTATGTACCCACCATTATTATTTACTCCACTAGCAGCGAAGTTCCAAATTCTAACACGATCGGATATATATTGTTATTGGAAGTCGAGTAGGCCTGGGTGAGTTCAGGAAATGGATGGGTGACCGTTTCAGAGTTGTACCTATCTGAAATATTGTTTAATCGATAACTCAAAAAATAAAAAATCCGATCAAATTAAAACTTGGTAATTACTTGTAGAATGCCGACCGAGATGCCGACGCACTAATTTATGCGAAATAAATAAAATATCATATCACTACAGAAAATAAAAAAAAAATTCTTGCAAAATTTAATATTTCAGGAACTATTTGCCAGAATCCGCTGAAATTTCTTACTTTTACGAGGAAAATTTAAATGCAAGTACCGAAGCTCAGCTCAATCGGCTATGTATGAGGCGTGAATAAATCATGAGTGCAAAAGCTCCTGACTTCAAGTTAGTGCTTTTTGGGAATTTTTGTGATATAGTTGCCGGGAAAATCATATTTGAAATTATAGACTTTCAAACTAATTTATTAATTGTACGAGTCCTCTGTGGTTGAAAAGTTTATAATACTACACTAAACACTTATTCCAGACTCCTTATGAGATCGATCACTATTTCTTATTTTAAATTCAAATTTAAATAAACTTATACAATGAGCTTCAAAAGTATGGAATAATGGATTTCCCCTCTTTCATATGTCAAATTAATTGATTTTTTAAGGAAAATTTTCCCGTAATTCTCATTTTTCTACCATTTTCTATTACAAAGCAGTAATCGTCATCGATTTTTTTTTTAATTTGAAGCCCATTTTGAGCTCATGTATTTTGGCGCTCTAGTTCCTCGGAACTGAGTGCTTATCAATTTGCCGAAATGTCTGTAATTTTCGAATTTTTCGATGAAAATGGTCTTAAACGATTTGGTTCGGCTCACTGATCAAGAATCCGTGGTCGAAATTCATTCTGTCCGGCCGGCCGGCCGTAGGCACGATAACTCTCAAACGGAATGAGCTAGAGAGTTGAAATTTTCAGAGTAGGTTTGGGAGATTAATATCTCGGCTATGTTCGTTATTCGGCAAAATCGGATAGATGGTTTCGGAGTAACAGAAGAAAAAATTTTTTACGTAACAAATTCCAAAGGTTTTACCATAAGAATCCAACGATATCATTTTTAACTCTAACAAGCTAACACTTTCGGAGATATGATTTTTCAAAATTTCAATAATAAATCGTATTAGTACGTTTTCACAGAATTATATAATTATTCTATGTATGAATTGTCATAATGTCAACTTATTTTCCTGAGACATGACAGTTTTCTGGCCTGAAAGTTGATGAAAAGCGAATATAAGTGTAAAAACAGTCAAATAAACCTCCATGTGGCGATCTTATGTCGAAAAGTGAAAATTAAGAATATATATTCCAGGTAAGTCCCGACGTTATATTCCAATACCGGAGATCGATGAGATCGTTCGAGGAGCCCGATAGCCGGTCGGTCTGACCCGTCGGGTTTCGGAACGAGAGAAGGCGGGCTCAAATCCCGGAAAGGGAATTACACTTTTTGGCGCTCTAGTTCCTCGGATCTGAGTGCATATGAATTTTTATTTAAGATGCAGTTTCACCATTAAATTCCATCGATATCATTTTCAACTCCAACAAGCTAATACTTTCGGAGATAAGATTTTTCTAAATTTCAATAATGAATCGTACGTACTTCTTAGTTTTCACAGAATGCTATAATTATTCTATCTAAGCTTTATTATATGATCTGTGTTCATACTCGTATATTTCATCCTGTTCTAAAAGAAAGACTCAAATTCATTTCAGCTATTTTAATTTGATTTCTTCCATGGTGCACTTCTCATTCTCAGATTGCTCAATTAATATTGATAAATAAACTGTTATTTGAATTGAATTTCCTTCATGATGCAGTTCTATCATAAGAATACATTGATATAATTCCCAACTCTGAGAAACCAATACTTTCGGAGATATAATTTGTCTGTTTGAACTAGAGCGCCAGAAAGCTCCTGTCCACAGGGCTTGAACCAATTTTTGTTGACATGAATAGATCATAAAATTATAAATTCAGTAACGCATATGCAAAGCCATTTGAGTCAATAATTGTAGAGAAAGAAATTTTTTAAATTGGAAAACCATGTGAAAATTGAAAGAAAAGACAGAAACGATATTAGAATTGATACTGAAACTCATAAAAAATATTTAAGAGCATCTGAATGCCATTTGTTTCTCTTCTAGTACCTACTTGTACCCATGGAATAATGATTTGAATTAGTTTGTTAATTTTAATTCACCTACTGTCAAAAACTCAACTAAAAATTGTGCAATACAGGAGAATGGGCAATAGAACTTACGCACAAAAGCTCCTGACTCCACCTCAGTGCTTGAACCAATTTTTTTTCCGTAATTTTCAGAAATTTTCTAGGAGTACGGTTCTAAATAAATTCTATACAAGTTTTTATGTCGATATTTAGCAGTTAGTTACCCATCTTCAATTCGATTGATTTCTGAGATATATAGGAAATAATATTCCTGGTGGGTATAACTCCAAAACCGGTGGCCTGATTATGCCCAAAAGCGAACTTATCTCTCACATTCGGATGCTCAACCTACCCTGAAAATTGCAAGTCCCTTTCTCCTTTCGTTCGAGGCTACGGTCACCCATCCAGCTACTGAAGTCACACTCTGTTCGGATCTCCAACAAAAAAGATGCGATCGTGTTCAAACTTGGAACTTGGCAGTAGAATTATGTTTTGCAGGCTCTCGCTAAATTTCAGCGATGTCGGACGAATACCTAGTTACTGATATATAGAAATTTTTTCAATGATTTTCAATGATTTCTTTAAAATTTTCTAGTGACAAGATCCTCACAGAATTTTGCAAGAATTTTCGCGTTGCATTCTGCAACTAATAACCATGTTTGAATTGGATCGGTTTTTAATTAGTTAGTGAGGAAATAACCACTGAAATTCGGATGGGCATAACTCCAAAACCGTTTGGCCGATTATGCCTACAGAAAAACTAGAATGTCACATTCAGATGCAAACGTAACTTGAAAATTTCAAGCCACGATATCTTTCCGTTCTCAGGTTATCGCTCGGGTTATCGTGACATAAATAAAATTTTTTAATGATTTTATTAAATTTTCTAGTGATACGATTCTCACAAAATTTCACAAAAGTGCTTAGGTTTGTATTCTACAACTACTTACCAAGTTTCAATTCGATGGAATCTGTATTGGTTGAAAACAGAATTATTACTCGGAAACCATAGGGCCGATTATGCCCTTTAACGAGCTTCTCCGTCGTATTGGGATGCGCCATCTACCCTGGAAATTTCAAGTCGCTGTCTCTTCCCGTTCTCAAGTTATCTTGGCAACGGACGGCCGGCTGGCCGGCCGGACAGAATCAAATTTGACCTCAAATTATTCATCAGGGAGTCGAACCCAATCGTTTGAGATCATTTTCGGCCAAAAATTTCAAAATTAGAGACATTTGGGCAAAATGATAACGCGATGTTCACCAGACTATTTCACTCATATCAAAATCTGACCAACCACAGTCCAAAGACAGCTCGTATTATCGCGAAAACACCAACTGTCTTTGAATTATGATTGGTCTTACAACTTTGGTGCTTTCAACGACTCAACCATGGATACGGACTTTTTGACAAATGATAAATATAAATTACAGACGTTAACATGAGTCATTTTGTTCAAGAAATAGTCTATTGAAATATCACTCGTGACTGGATTTATCTCGTAAGTCTGTCTGTTATTTCATATCTCAACTGAGTTGCTTATAGAAAACACCACTCGTCCATCGGACTCGTGTTGTTTTCAAGCAAACTCAGTTTCGTTATGAAGTAAGTCGACAGACTTAACGCGAAAATTCAATCACTTGTGAATCACTAGTGAACATACGCGCAAAAATCAGACAGAATAGAAATACGGATTACTAGGGATTGTGGAGACAACACGTAGCCATTATTTCAATGAAAAATATCCTAGTGCTGAAACTGTAACTCAGGGTACTGTTGGTAAAATAAACAGGAATATTGGGCAATTAAAGAAAGAGCTGACGATAAACCGATGGAATGAAGATATAACCTTCCCTTTATAAAGCTCATCAAACACAGAAAACCCAACTAATACCATGTAATGGGGTAGGATTATTTTTGGTATAGGAGGGACTGAACACAAAACAAGAAAAGATTAAGCATGAAACGTACTAGTCAGATTTATTGACGTACGTGCAACATTTCTACGGATATTCGATCAGAGAAAATTACTTAATTTCACTGAGTGGTGTCTAGAATATTTTCTATTTTTCTTCTTGTTACGCCATCTACCAAAGCTAGCAGCAATTTCTGTAGCCTATTTCTGCATTTTGATTTGCTCAATATTTTAATGTTTTCTATCCTTTTTGTTCGTTATAGGACGCCATAAGTAAAAGAATATACCGGGTGTCCCAGTATACATGTTCCAATGGATTATCTCGGCCATTTCAAAAGACAAAAACTTGAAAAATTTATGATTTACAATTCGTTCAACGGAGAAAAATTAAAATTGAAAGTCACTTTCGGTTTAACCGGAAGTGGCTCTGACTTTTTTATGTCAAATAGCACCCTATAAATTTTTTGCAATTTCTTAATTCTAATTAAAATAACCATTCCAACGATGTATCACACTTTGTATTTTACATTTGATTTGATGGAGAAAACATCAATTGATATTTCAAATTGAAAGAATTGTAGTAGGCTACGATATTTTGTGTAATCTTGAATTTGCCTTCAACAATCGAGATCAATCAAATAAACCTTCCCCAAGTCGAAATCAACTATGTATTTTACCGAACGTTAAACAAGGAATGAATAGTAAAAGAAACAAAAAATGTAAAAAAGGGGACAAAAAATACCTGTAATAACTAAAGCATATGTTCAAAATGTTGATCATCTGCTTCTACACATATTTCAGCTCGGTGGACTACTTCACGCACTTTTCAACTCCTCAGCATTAAGGGCTCTATATGCATTCCTTGTTTTGTTTTTTAGATTTTCCACATCAATAGGAGGAGTCTGGTTACAGGATCTTTAAAAAATCCCCAAAGGAAGAAAACTAGCGGTGTTAAATCTGGAGATCTTGCGGGCCATCTTATCGGTTCATTTGAAGATGGATGGATCGGCACACACGGATTATAAGTCAAAATCAAGATCACACAAAATATCGTAGCCTACCGCAATTCTTTCAATTCAAAATTTCAATTGACGTTTTCTCCTTCAAATCAAATGTGAAATACAAAGTGTGATACTTCGTTGGAAAGGTAATTTTGAGTAGAAATTGCCAAAAATATACAGGGTGCTATTTGAGATAAATAAGTCAGAGTCACTTCCGTTCAAACCCAAAGTGACTTTCAATTTTTTGTTTTTCTCAGTAGGAGGTTCCTTGAACGATTTGAATATCATAACATTTTCAAATTTGTATCTTCCGAAATGGCTGAGATAATACATTGGAACATGTATAATGGGACACCCGGTATATTATTTACGTTGGTCCTAATCTCTATAGATCTATCTTCATAGGTATCTAAAAAGGAATTAATTGGGAAGATATTCTTTATAAGTCTATATATTTTTGAAATATTGAGCTGACAATGGTAACAAACAATTGCATCTAAATTTCGGATGAAGAATTCGAGTCTGCCAGTTCTTTCAGCTGGCTGCATGGCCGGTTAGTATTTAAATTTTGAAGTTCTTCTGTATTCTTTTAGAACGTATTGTCTGAATTCGCTATTTAAATTCAGACAAGTCAACTTAGGAACCTCTGATCAATGGACTCTGGTGAATTTGAGATTCCAATTCTCGATCTTTTCAGTCGATCTTGCTCAGTTATTTTAATATCTTGGCGACCGTTCCACGAACGGAGGGCTCATAATTATGACGTTTTTTTTTAACTCAAGGCTGAAAATGGTATTAAACCGTTACCGCCGTATTCACAAAGCATTCAATCTCTGTTGAGTCCTAACTGAGGTCCTCAGTTAAGAATAAATAAGAATCGCAACCTCAGTTGACGTGAAAGTTAACGTGTAACAGGTCTGTTTCACCACCGTTAAAGGCGTTAACTGAAGTTGCGATTCATATTTATCCTTAACTGAGGACCTCAGTTAGGACTTAACGGAGATTGAATGCCTTGTGAATACGGCGGATAGTCTGGACTAACTAATGATGAACCCGAGGACAAACATAGATCTGTTCTTCCGTCCAGCCGATCGGCCGTCAGCATGATCACTCTCGAATGAAATGAGTTGAAATCTGCAGAGTAGGTATGAAGTTCAAATGCGCCGGATAAGTTCGTTAATGTGCAAGATCCGTAGAGTAGTTTTGGAATTATAGCCATCTGACATTTGGTTTCTCATTAACTCAAAAATCCTGATCGGCTCGAATTATAGTTTGGGTATTAGTTGAAAAATACCCAAACGAAAATGAATTGAAAATTCCGTAAGGATCGTACGACGAGAAAATATTAAAAAAAATATTTAAATAAAATTGTGGATCTCAGAAACTACCCGTCACAGATCACTGAAATGTTGCGACTGCTCTCAAAACCTTATTTTACAGCGAAGTTCTAGATGTGAACTCGATCGGATCTATATTGTTGGACATGTTTGGGAAAGTATGGAAGTAGCTTGGAATTTCGATTGGGGCGAGTGTAAATCAAAGAACAACTTGAACATTATGAGAATATTCAATTGAAAAAAAAAATCACTATATATTTCGCTCAAATGTTATGTCGAAATTAAAATGTCCACTTTTTTGAAATTTCGGTTCTTTACAAGTAGTTAATAGCCTTCTTATATGATATTGCTCTCTTGTTCTCCTTCCGTTTCAAGTCGGAAGGTTTCAGGATCAAATCCGCCTAGTTAGTAGGGAAACGTTCTAATTAAATCACTTACTGTTAAGCCAAAATAAACGATGGCGTATATGAAGTGGCGTAGGAACAATTAATTATAATATGGGGTAATTGCCCCAAGTTTCTAGTATGGGGTAATAGCCCCGAGTTTTTATTTTGTCTTTTGAGGTCACCCCACACATGTGCAGTTGGGCACAATCGAATGATTTCAACAATCGATACGTTAGTTCTCGAGAGGTCTCAACAATCGAAAGACCTCTCGAGATGTTAATATGTCGGTCCTCGTTACGTCAGCGTCTTCCGTTATGGGCATGGACAAATTTAATATTGCTCCTCTTATATCTTCAATACGTTTTGACTTGCTATAACAGTATTCAAAGTTCATTACTTCATTCCCTTTTCCCGCTTGAAGATTATGCCGATTTATGTACTGAGTTCAGAGACGATTATTTGCAGTAGCGTAGTGGAGACATACAGTATACGTATACAGTGTGGCAAAACCAAATAAAATGAATTCATTATCTTGATTACTATACCTATTCATGGAAAATCCCGAAACACGTCAAATTCAAATTTTAAATTGAAATTATTCTTCATTATAATACAAACCCGTCCTTCAATTCCCTGCGAAAGACCGGTAGGTACCACCACCAATTTTTCAAATAGGAAGTATGGGCATAGTTTGAAAGTTCGCGTCATTCTCTATTCAGAAATGTTAACACTTTTATGTTTATTGAAAAACTCACAATAGAAAACATAGAATCAGATGATTACCAAAATTCATTATGATATTCCCTCGAATATTCCCAAATCTTATAGAATAATACTAAATTTATTTGCCTTCGAGATGTGATAAAAAAATTTGTTCAAGCCCTGTGGACAGTAGCTTTGGCACTTTTGTTCAAACTTTGACAAATCATATCTCCGAAAGGATTGGTGTCTCAGAGTTGGGAATGATATCAATGGATTCTTATGATAGAACTTCATCATAAATATAATTGCAGAGTTAGAAGGAGAAATATCGTTAAAGGCCATACCACACTGAATATGCTAGATACCGTCCGAACACTGAAGCCAGGGCGCGGTTAGTGCTTGGATGGGTGACCTTTTGGGAACACCGCATGCTGTAATCTTTTATCAATTTGGCTTCTGTGCGTCAATTTTAAGCAATTTTCGATATGAACGGCCGAACGGACGGACGGACCAGCCGGACGGCCGGACCGAATCTATTTTGACCACGTTTTCTTGATCAGTGCATCGAACCAAATCGTTTGAGACCATTTTCAGTCAAAAATTCGAAAATTACAGTCATTTCGACATATTGATAAGCACTCTGTTCCGAGGAACAAGAGCACCAAAAATGAAAATAAACCATAACATTGTGTTTTCCAGATAGTACCATGAAAACTACAACACTTTCTGTGGCAATGTTAGTTTCTTTAGAATGCCCTCGCAAATTGTTTTGTACGGATAAGTCGTAGTTTATAAATTGTCTAATTTCTGTTTGAATTTCATTAACTCCAATTTTGAATAAGGCTTCGATTAACGGAAATTAACAAAATAACATTTTCATAAATGATTGTTTAAGGATGTCTCACCCGAATACAAAAAGAAGTAAGTCACTTGTTTCATGAGAAATTTCGAAATTTGCCGCCTATAACATAAGGGACAATAAGTAAAATAGAGAAGCAGTTTCGCGAGTTTGGGCATGTAAGGCAGATTAAAAAAGCCGCTGCTAATACACTAGGTAAGTATATGTGAAATCAGATGTGATTCGTGACTCTGAAGAAAATACACATAAATCGAGTAGAGATGCCTCCAAAACATTCAATGTCATCCATACGTCAATTCTAACATGTGCATATCAAAACAAAATAAAATGCATCTCTATAAAATGCCAGGAGCTCTTGGAAGACGATTTTGATAGGATAACTAATTTTTGTGAGCAAATGATGAACATTTATTTATTTATTTATTTATTATTAACCAAAATATTACATGAAGTTTCGAGGTGAACTGGTCACCCGTACAATATTAGATGTAATAGTCCTACAGAAGTAAACTTAGTTACTTGTACATAGGCTGGCCAACCTAAAACTAACTTAATTCTAATAAATCAAAAATTACACACTACTAGTCTCATAAACAAGGGGTTTTTTTAAATAATAATGAGAATACCAACTAATATTTTTCTATTATGAAACTTTTCAATTTCTTCTTTATTTTTGCTCTATCTGTCCTCAACAGTTTAAGACTATCTGTTAATGTGTTGAACACTTTTATAGCAACATAATAACTATTTTTCGTACCTATTCGTTTGTTTATTCTTGGTAACTGTAGGCTCTTATTCCTTGTATTGCTTCTAGAATTTTTGTACTTATCTTTCAACCCAAGATAATGTAATGATACTGCTTCTAAATGAAAGAGTTGGCGTGGAGTTAGAGTATTGTAATGCGTCTGAGTATTATTCTTATTTATTATTTTTAGTATTTTTTTTTGAGTTCTTTGAATAAAGTTTAGGTTATTATCATAAGCTCCTCCTCAGGCAACTATTCCATAGTTCATTAGACTCTGAAAAAATGCTTGATAAATTACCATCAAAGCATCAGTTGCCATAAACTTTTTAATTTTGGCAAAAATAAAAATCAGGTATCTAGTTTTCTTAACAATATAATCAATATGTTTTTCCCATCTCATATTAAAATCGAAGTATAAACCCAAGTATTTGTGATAATCTACCTTTTTCAGTATATGATGACCTATGTTGACATTTAAATTTTTTGGCACACTATCACAGTAGTTACCATATGTTATATATACAGTCTTTTCAAGATTTAGCGATAGTTTATTTTGTTTAAGCCAAATTACCACAGTTTCTAGATCTTTCATCAATCTCACCCGCGCCTTCTCCCACGTGTCATCACTCGAGATGATGACGGTGTCATCTGCGTAGGATAATATTGAATTTTCTGGCATATCTTTCAGTAAATCGTTCATGTAGAGAACGAAAAGTATAGGACCTAAAATTGTTCCTTGTGGAACACCGATAGATATTTCTCTGTAATTACTTGTAGCATGTTGGATAACAATATTGTCCATTTGGTAAATGTTTTGATTTCTGATGAGAGCACATTTTCTTACAACGGCAATGCTAATCGTCAAAATTGCCGCTATTGGTCTACCGAAAATCCTAACTGGAAAAGAGAGGAACACATGCAATTCCCTCAAAAAGTGAACGTTTGGGCAGGAACGTTGGATGTTCGAAAACATATCATATGCCCCTTTTCATTTGAGTGCGGTTTGAATTGCTATAAATATTTAGCACTACATAACTCAAAATGATGTCGTTCCAACTTTGGCAAATTTATATAAGTCTCACGGAATACGATATGGTTCCAACAGGATATAGCACCACCACATTACCAACGCAATGTCCGGCAGTACCTCGACGCAATATTTCCAAAGCGATGGATAGGAAGGCAAGGAACGATCGAATGACCAGCGTGATCCCCTGATCTCAACCCATTAGATTTCTTTCTGTGAAGAGCATTGTGTACAAAACTAAATCTCTTGATTTGAATGACCTAAAAGATCGAATAACGCTTACGATTAGGTCGACTACCACTGTGATGTTGAATAATGTTGGAAGAAATTATTTATTTGAGGTTAGGATTTTCTAAATTTTGTATTAGATTTTGATATTGTACCAAATTCCGCTAATCGCTTGATTTTTATTTTTTTCTAATTTGATTTTTGACGAGACCTTTCAACCGATGTATCAAAAGTCCATACGTCCTATTTGAAAAATTGGGATTTGTACCTGTCTTTCGAAGGGGGTTGAAGGTAGGGTTCGGATTTCCAAGAAGTAGAATGACAATTTAAAATTAAAATTTGACGTGTTTCGGTATTTGCCATAAATATATACAGTAACTAAGATAATTAATGTATTTTATTTGGCTTTTCTACACTGTATATCGTATATCATATGAATCAAAGAATTACAACATGCGGCGTTGCCTTTCTCTATGCATGGCTTATCTGCTGTGCTATGGCCAAATGGCACTCATAAAATCTATCGATTGTTACAAGAACTTTTCAGAACAAATACTCCGAAGTATGAATTTCTACCACATGACAGAAAAGAAGAAATCATTCGAAGGTATTCGGTCGCATTTTGTAGGAATTTTCGGAAGGTCTTGGTATATTTCAACAATCGGATAATTCAATTATTTTCATTCGACCGGTCTCTAGTTCTCAGAAGATCTAGGATGAACGAAAACAATCCATCTGGAAGATAATGAAACGAATTAAACACCCCTCGTTAAATGCGAACACAACTCATTTCCTTATTTTTTGAGTTAATACTGAATTCCATTCAACTGTTAAATGCACAAACATACAGAAAATATTTGCAAACACCGTAAATTAATGTCCTTTCACTTTGCTCCCTGTTTCGTTCGCTGTAAATGGAAGAAACCTTTCATTTCTTTATTCTATTTATCCTTCCTTTACATTTCGCCTGTTCTATGCTGGTTTGGAAATACTCGGGGTAATTAAAAAATATATAAATGTCGGTATATTTTTGTGGCGGCGAATTTGACGGCTTTCATCCATTTTGAGTTGAAAGGGTTTCTTTGGGGAAAAGAAAACGCCGGGAAGAGAAAGAAATGTTCAACTTCCACGAACAGAACTTATTCAAAACGAAGTATGTTCTGCCGAAGCTATTTTTGAATGATTTGTAAGGTAGGTACAATACTTATATATAGTGTTCTGTGGACATATAATATCATGAATTCAAGTACAGATAACAATGAACACATGTACAATACAATACATCACCAAGCTCAATTCGGCGAAATTTCACATGTACGAGTATATCCAAAATACTAATTTGCTGAGATCCCCCGGATTCTATGGTTTGTGAAGAGGGCAAATATTCACATGTACAGGGTGGCAAATGTCGATGTTTGTATGGGGTATCTCGTTAACTATAGGAGATGCAACGAAATGGAGGGCGCTTTGTCGATCTCTTTTTTCGAGACAAATTCACTGGCGAAGATCAAAATTTGCTATCGTCTTTTGTTTTCGAGTTAATTAACTATAAACAAAAGTTCAGTATGTCGACTTTTAGATAAGTGTGAATATCATGGTTGTTTCTGAAGTTACTAACTAACAACTTTTACCTTATTGAGGCATTTTTTTTCTGTATAGGCCAGTGGCGGCAAGAAAATTTGAAAACAAAGTGCAATTTCGAATTATGTCCTAAAGTTGTATATTTTTAAATGGGAATCATAGTTGGTTGTGATTGGGTTGCAACGGATTTTTGGCGCTCTTGTTCCTCGGAACAGAGTGCTTATGAATTTGGCCAAATGTCTGTAATTTTCGAATTTTTGGCTGAAAATGGTCTTGAACGATTTGGTTTGAATCACTGATCAAGAATCCGTGGTTGAAATCGATTATGTCCAGTCGGCCGTTAACACGATGACTCTCAAACGGAATGAGCTAGACAGTTGAAATTTTCAGAGTAGGTTTGAGGGATAAATATCTCGGTAAAGTTCGTTATTGGGCAAAATCGGAGATCGGACATATGATGCTACAAAGTTTCAATAATACATCGTAAGTTCTATGTATTCACAGTGTGAACACAGAATCTGTCTGTGATCACTAATCATAAATGTCATCTTCTCTAGTTATTAGAGATTGTCAATTCATAGTTGTTATTTTCTCTTGGAAAGTATTCGATTCTCGAATTTATGAATATATACAAAACTGTTTTGATGTAGTTCATGGAGCCAATAGGCCAATATTACCTTTTACTTCCTTAACTAGTGAGACATGTTCCTATATACAGTATTTTCATAATGTTGCTAGCAAAAAATACTGAAATATGGATCTACATTTGTGTATCAATAATTTTTTCTTGGGTTAAGGTTCATAAAACAGAAAAGAATGTGTTAGTGGTATGGACTATCAAATTTTAAATTTTGAAAAGAGATAAGAATTTTATAAATATATTTTGAACTATTACAATAATTTGTTCGTAATCCACTACCTACTCAAATATCAGGAATAAATAGACAATCTGCTATGATTGTCTCCAGCTTTGCTCTAGACAATTCGATGATACTTTCCTTAGGTATTTCGAGTTGTGAAAACTATGCACCGAGTCGAATGACAATTTTTGAAGCATTAAGGCATTTAAGCATTGTAGATTGCTCTTTTTCTTTATAAGATAATTTTTGAAGCATTTTTTTTTAACGACACTATTTTTAAATTTAATTTCTTTCATGGTGCATTTCTATCATAGAAATCCATTGATATAATTCCTAAATCTGAGAAACCAAAACTTTCGGAGATATAATTTGACTGTTTGAACAAGAGCGCCAAAAACCCACAGGGCTTGAACCATTTTTTCCCCTCTTTCTAACGATGTATCATGTTGGGTCGCTTTTGATGTGCAAGTCTTTAATAGCGAAAGTTATTTTTATTTTATTATTTTTTTTTTGTTTTCGCGCTCATGTTCTGGGGAACAGCGTGCTATCATTTAGCCAGAATGTCTATAACTTTCGAATTTTTTGCCGAAAATGGTCTCAAACGACTCAATAATGAAGGATTCGAGATTCAATTTAATTCTGTCCGGCCAGCCGGCCAGTCGTCACCACGATAACTTGAGAGCGGAAAGAGAAAGCGACTTTGAAAATTTCAGGGTAAATTAGGCATTCCGAGTGAGGTAGTTAAGTTCGTTGTTGGACATAATCGGCATAATCTGCCCTTATGGTACCCACTGGAATATTATTTTCTCCATAACTCAAAAAATACAGATCCGATCGAATTGAAGCTTGGTAACTAGTTTTGTAATACCGACATAAAGGCGTATATGAAATTTTGTGATTATTATATCAATAGAGAATTCAAAAAAATATATGAAAAATATTAAGTAAAAGCAAAAATAGTGCAAAAGCGCCAAAAATAGTGGTACTATCTCCGAAAGTATTGGTTTCTCAGAGTTGGTAATCATATCAATGGATACTTATGATAGAACTTCATTATAACAGAAAATAAATTCAAACATCATGAAAGAATTTAAATTCAAGAAGAGTGCCAAAAATTATCCACGATAGCTGAGGTTATTCCGTTGGCCATTTTGCATTCAATCATATAATTTGCTTGACATGTCTCTTATCTACAGAACACTAGTAGCTCTTACCTGTTGATGAGATGACAATGATGAAATGCATGAACGCAGATGACTTTCATAGATAAGGACGTTAATTTTCGATCCAACATTCTGTGAAATCATATGGAGTTACGATTTAATATTGAAATTTTGAAAAATCATCTCCGAAAGTATTGATTTGTTAGAGTTGAAAATGATAGCATGAATTCTTATGAATAAATTGCATCTTAAAAAAAATTGATTGGAAAGTTTTATAGAAAAATTTTTTTTTCTTCGGTTTTTCGAAACTATTAGGCCCATTTTGCCAGATAACGAACTCATCCGAGATATGTATCTCCCAAATCTACTCTCAAAATATACACTATCCTGCTCATTCCGTTCGAGAGATATCGTGTCTACGGCCAGACATAATCGATTTTGACCACGGATTCTTGATCAGTGAGTCAAACCAAATCGTTTAAAACCATTTTCATCCAAAAATTCTAAAATTACAGACATTTGGGCAAATTTATAAGCACTCTGTAGCGAGGAACAAGTTAGCCAAAAATTGAAAACAGTAAAATCAATTCATGTTTTCATGGGTTATAATGCAAGGGTTGTGAATTTGAAAATGTTTTAAATAAAACATTGGTGCAACTCCTGTGGTCAGGAGCTTTGGCTATCTTGTTCAAACTTTGACAAATCATATCTTCGAAATTATTGGTCTCTGCGAATGATATAAATGGATTCTTACGATAAAACTGCATCATGAAAGAAATTCAAACAGACCGATTCTCCCCAATAACGAACTTATCCGAGTTATTAATTCCTCAAATCTACTATGAAAATTGTTACAAAATTTTGGCGGATGTGGAATTCCAACAGTGAGGTAGATTACCATGCATACACGGGAAGTTTTATCTTTTGAATTCACATATGCGAATTTAAATTTACGTCTTAAGGTTAAAAATTCATTCTTATGTTGAACGCTAGCGAGAAACACAAAGAGAAACGTGTATTGAGTTTATCAGTCAACGAATTTTGTTGGATAATTGTTTTCAAAGGTGTTAATTTTTCACAATTCCTAGTATTTTGGGATATTATTTCGAGAAGAAATTGTGAAATTACCGTTTCACACGGGATTTTCAACGCTCGTTCACTTAATCTCTCTGAAGCCGCCAACATCCAAGGTAAATGAAAGAACAAACAAATTATTGATGATTGTAAAATTGAATTTTATGTTTTCGTAGGCTTTTTATTAGGAATCTTATTAGGATTCCGATTGGGATTCTCATTGAGATTGGGCTACAAGTACACATAACTACATCTACATCTTCTTACAATCGAAAGTCAATATCGAAGTGAAACCCCGTAATAAGGCATATTGGACATTTCTCCTCATTAAAGTCAACCTCACACGTCTGCTTGACCACCCCCAAGGAAACGAACACCACCTCCAGGGAAAACTGCACCATCCCTAAAAGAATCCGTCCGGTCCGGCAGGCCGGCCGGCCGGTCCGGCCGTTAGCACGATAACTCTCGAACGGAACGACTTAGAGCGTTGAAATTTGCAGGGTAGTTTCGTAGCGTAAATATCTCGGACAAGTTCGTTAACGGGCGAAATCGACCGAGCGGTTTCGGAGTTAAGGCCGTTTTTAATAAAAACGTTTTTTATGAATATTTCCCGAACCGATCACTCGATCTTTTTGAAATTTGGCATCAGATTGTAGAATCATGACCTTTATATGCCTGCGAAGCTTTGTGTTGAACGGACGGCCCTAAAGTGGCAAAAAAAATTTTGAAAATTTGAAAATTTTGTTTTCACGATAACTCGAAAAATACTGATCTGATTAAATTGAAACTCAGTAGTTAGATGCAAAAGACCAAAGCAAACACTTTTGCAAAATTTCGTGAAGATCACGTGACATGAAAAAAATAAAAAAATTACTACTATTTTGCGGAATACTTTGCTTTTAATGCCGAATCATATGTTTTTGAGGTTCATGCTGCCCTTTCCGGGCATTTTCCGTATTGCGCATGCGCAGATGAGAAGTCCTTTAACTGCTGTAGTTTTCGTCAGAGAGGATTGGGGTTTTGGGGTGGCGGATGCTATTCCTCCATAGAATTCAGATCCCTGATGAGGGTCTGCGCATGCGTAGATTAAAGATGCGATATCTTCCGAACCACTAGTGTTGGAGAATCGGAGTTTTTTGTAAGGTGTGTTATTTTGAGAGGACTTTTAGCCGCCAGTAGATTGCGCATGCGCAGAAGAGAAGTGACTGTTTTTGGGTTGGATGGGTTATGTTGGGAGTGCTGAGTCGATATTATGAGGTTTTAAAAGAATATTCACATCAATTCAGTGCAAGGACAAGTCAGTTTGGGGATGTAGCGTTGTTTCCGAGTTAAAGTGTCCGTACCGTGGCCCTGGGGCTAATTTTGAAATTGATGTTACCCCTTACAGGCATTTTTCATTATGCGCATGAGCAGACCATCAGTAATTTAACTGGTGGTGTTTTCGTCAGAGAGGATTAGGGTTTTGGGGTGGCGGATGCTATTCCTCTATAGAATCCCCTGTTGAGGGTCTGCGCATGCGTGGATTAAAGATGTGATATCTCCTGAACCACTAGTGTTGGAGAATCGGAGTTTTTTGTAAGGTGTGTTATTTTGAGAGGACTTTTAGCCGCGAGTAGATTGCGCATGCGCAGAAGAGAAGTGACTGTTTTTGGGTTGGATGGGTTATGTTGGGAGTGCTGAGACGATATTATGAGGTTTTAAAAGAATATTCATAGCAATTCAGTGCAAGGACAAGTCAGTTTGGGGGCTGTAGCGTTGTTTCAGAGTTAAAGTGTCCGTACCGTGGCCCTGGGGCTAATTTCGAAATGGATGTAACCCCTTACGGGCATTTTATGTTATGCGCATGAGCAGACCATCAGTGATTTAACTGGTGGTGCTTTCGTCAGAGAGGATTGGGGTTTTGGGGTGGCGGATGCTTCTCCGCTATAGAATCCCCTGGTGAGGGTCTGCGCATGCGTGGATTCAAGAAGCGATATCTCCTGAACCACTAGTGTTGGAGAATCGGAGTTTTTTGTGAGGTGTGTAATTTTGGGAGGACTTGCAGCCACGAGTATACTGCGCTTGCGCAGACGAGAAGTGAATGGTTTTGGGTTGTTTGGGTTATGTTGGGAGTAATGAGCCGATATTGTGAGGTTTTAAAAGAATAATTCAGTGCACGGACACAAGTCAGTTTGGGGGAAATAGCGTTGTTTCCGATTTGAAATGTCTGGATGGTGGCCCTGAGGCGAATTTATAAATAACTATATTCGGTAGATCTATATTAAAATGCGTTCGGATTTGGAGAAGATGCAATTTCGTCCCTAACGGAGGACCCACAACCGAATTTTTTTCTGATCTACGGTAAAACTAACAGCCAAACTGTATTGATAGCTATATTTGTTAAAGGAACTTGAAAAAAAAAAAAAAGCACTGACGTGAAGTCAGTACTCTTTGGCGCGCGTGTTCACGGTGGCTAATTTGAATTGAATGATTCAAAAATTAACAGTGCTGTATCTAAGCTGCCCTCAGGATAGAGTAACAAAGTTGGAAAAGAACACAAGTGACTCTCCTTAGTCGCACAAGCTCCTAGAAGATTTGGGAGGGTCAGTATAATCCTAATCATGTTTATAGCACGCGCGCAAAAGCAGATTGACTTTACAATGAAAGAAAAAGTCTAAAAAGTCAATCTGCTTTGGCGCGCGTGCTATAAACATGATTAGGATTATACTGACCCTCCCAAATCTTCTAGGAGCTTGTGCGACTAAGGAGAGTCACTTGTGTTCTTTTCCAACTTTGTTACTCTATCCTGATGGCAGCTTAGATACAGCACTGTTAATTTTTGAATCATTCAATTCAAATTAGCCACCGTGAACACGCGCGCCAAAGAGTACTGACTTCACGTCAGTGCTTTTTTTTTTCTGGAGATATTCTGAACCCAATTTGATTATGTATCTTACCAAAGAATATATTTCCATCATCATATGGATTATCCACGGGTATTATATTATTAATATCACCTTAAAAGTATAATATCATATCATCCTTATAATTCTACCATAGCTGAGGTTATTTCATTGGTCATTTTGCATTCAATCGTACTTTGTTTTCTAGAACAGCAGTTGTATTTTATATCAAGAATAACAAACCATAAATAATTTTGATATTTATCTCACATAGGAAAATAAGATGACATGTAAAAACACAGATCATATAATAATTCATAGATAGAATAAATAAGTACAGATTTCTGTGAAAACAGAAGTACGATTCATTATTGAAATTTCGAAAAATCATATCTCCGAAAGTATTAGCTTGATGAAGTTGAAAATGATATCAATAGATTTTTATATTGAAACTGCATCTTAAAAAAAAATAATTGGAAATTTGTAATGTAAAAAAAAATTTCGTGGCTCCGAAATACTCCCAATAACGAACTTAACCAAGATATTTATCCCCTAAACCTACCCTGAAAATTTCAAATGCCTAGATCTATCCGTTCGAGAGTTATTGTAGAAACGTAATTTTAAAATAGAAAAAAAAATTATTGACACTCTGAGGCAACTTGATCAATACAAAACTTCGCATGTGTATAAAGGTCATTATTCTACAATTTGGTGCTAAATTTCATCCATAACTCCGAAACCGCGCTTGATGGGTTTCTCCCGTTAACGAACTTGTCCGAGATACTCCAAACTTACCCTGCAAATTTCAATCCTCTAAACATTTTCGTTCGAGAGTTATCGTGTTAACGCCCGGACGAACGGATGGCCGGACGGAAAGCCGTACAGACTCGATTTCGACCACGGATTCTTGATCAGTGATTCGAACCCAATCGTTTAAGACCATTTTCAGCCAAAAATTCGAAAATTACAGACATTTGGGCAAATTGATACGCACTCTGTCCTGAGGAACAAGAGCAACCAAAACTACTTCTATTTTTGACCCACGAATCACCTCCTGAAAACTTTCGTAGCTGTTTTTTAACACCATGTATATTAGAACGCGAGAGATGACCATACAGTATAATAAGAGAATAAAAGATACAGGGCGTTAAAATAGATATTTTTAGTTGGTTTTTGGCACGCTTGTCCACCTGAACAGAGTGCATATATTGATTTCTGTACCAATACATAATTATGTAGAACCAGTTAATTTGAAACATCAACTTTATATCAGTGTATAATTCTTTTTGGCGCTCTAGTTCCTCGGAACTGAGTGCTTATCAATTTGCCCAAATGTCTGTAATTTTCGAATTTTTCGATGAAAATGGTCTTAAACGATTTGGTTCGGCTCACTGATCAAGAATCCGTGGTCGAAATTCATTCTGTCCGGCCGGTCCGGCCAGCCGTCACGCCGGCCTTAGGCACGATAACTCTCGAACGGAATGAGCTAGAGAGTTGAAATTTCCAGAGTAGGTTTGAGAGATAAATATCTCGGATAAGTTCGTTATTGGGTAAAATCGGACAGATGGTTTCGGAGTAACAGAAAAAAAAATTTTTTTACGTAAAAAATTCCAAATTAATTTTTTTTCAATAAGGAGTTTTACCCTAAGAATCCAATGATATCATTTTATCTCTAACAAGCTAACACTTTCGGAGATATGATTTTTCAAAATTTCAATAATAAATCGTATTTGTACGTTTTCACAGAATTATATAATAATTCTATGTATGAATTGTCATAATGTCTACTTATTTTCCTGAGACATGACAGTTTTCTGGCCTGAAAGTTGACGAAAAGCGAATATAAGGGTAAAAAACAGTCAAATAAACCCCCATGTGGCGATCTTATGTCGAAAAGTGAAAATTTAGAATATATATCCCAGGTAAGTACCGACGTTTTATTCCAATACTGGAGATCAATGAGATCGTTCGAGGAGCCCGATAGCCGGTCGGTCTGACCCGTCGGGTTTCGGAACAAGAGAAGGCGGGCTCAAATCCCGGAAAGGGAATTACACTTTTTGGCGTTGTAGTTCCTCGGATCTGAGTGCATATGAATTTTTATTTAAGATGCAGTTTCACCATTAAATTCCATCGATATCATTTTCTTCTCCAACAAGCTAATACTTTCGGAGATATGATTTTTCTAAATTTCAATAATGAATCGTACGTACTTCTTAGTTTTCACAGAATGCTATAATTATTCTATCTAAGCTTTATTATATGATCTGTGTTCATACTCGTTTATTCCATCCTGTTCTATAAGAAAGACTCAAATTCATTTCAGCTATTTTAATTTGATTTCTTCCATGGTGCTGTTCTCATTCTCAGATTGCTCATTTAATCTTGATAAATAAACTGTTATTTGAATTGAATTTCCTTCATGATGTTGTTCTATCATAAGAATACATTGATATAATTCCCAACTCTGAGAAACCAATACTTTCAGAGATATAATTTGTCTGTTTGAACTAGAGCGCCAGAAAGCTCCTGTCCACAGGGCTTGAACCAATTTTTAATATACTCCCTGAATTTATTAAATCCTTGAAAAATAAGACTTTTTTGTGAATTAAAATGCGCTTCATCCGTAAACGAAATTAAGACAGCAAATGTTACATGGTTAGTTACATCCTGCGCCACAACACACTGAATGAAGAACAACTGAGCTTTTGGACGAATCGTTCGACGGCCGATGTTGTGTTTGTCGTCAGGCAGGTTATGGAGAAGGCCATTGAATATGATAAATCTGCATACCTATGGTTCATAGATTTGACTAAGGCTTACGGCAGAATACAGTTGGAGGATGTTGTGGGTGAATTGAACCACAGAGCAATCTAAATATTATAGAAACTATATATTGCTTCTATAACACAGGCAACACTACCATCATCAAATCGGGAACGACTACAACCTATGAAATAGAACTTATTACGGCAATAAGGCAAGGAGATGGCCTTAGTCGTATGATCTTCAATTTATTAATGGACAGAATAATAAACAACGTAAGGAAAGTGAATCACGGGTACAGAATGTAAATTGGCAAATTAAGATCTTGTGTTAGTATTATGTATGTGATATAATGCTGTTTGTGGATAGTGAGAGTGGTCCTACAAGCATTCAACAAATATGTTCAGAAACTCAACATGGACATTTCATTTCCTAAAGCAGGTTGATTGCTTAGGAACCATGCCGATGTAAGCTGCTGTTGAACAACAGAATGATTGAACAGGTATCCGAGTTCACCTATCTCCCGATATGGTAATCTGAAACAAAGTGTGAGATACTAGATGAATAAAGCAGCCCGAATAGTGAGCGCATTCAGAAACACTACTTGGAACTACAACCATATGTCAAACACCACCAAAGTGAGAATATACAATACATGCGTTAGACCTGCTATGACTTACACGGCGGACACATGAGCTTTAACTGCTGAAACTAAAAGAATGGTACGAACAAATGAAATAAAAGTTCTTAGAGCAGTAATGGGGAACACATTAAGTGATCAAATAAGGTGCAAAGAGATCAGAGAAGAATGCCAAACTGAAGACGTATTAAAATGTATCCGCGCGAGAAGAAGATTCTGGAATAAACATATATCACGGATGGATGATGACAAACTGACAAAAATCGTCATAAATGAAAATCCGAATCAAAGCGACTGGAAGACTACCAAAACGATAGAAGGATAGTGGGACCTTGATATCACAAGAGCAAGAAGAAGAGGAATAAAATGGGTAGAACAAGCTAGGTATAAGCATTCGAGAAGTAGAAGAAGAAAAAGAATATTTGCTCCAGCTAAAAAATATTCATCCACTAAAGCATACTTTATAGAGAAACAAAACCGGCAGCGCATTTACCTCCATTCAATATACGAATTTGTTCATTTCAACTAGTATTATTTCATCAGTCGTATTGCCACTGGGAATAACACAGTTACTCTTCCTATTGACTCAAGTTCGTGGCTGATTTTATCCGTTCAAATAACATGTTCTGAAATCCCTTTGTACTGTTAATTCGCGAACGGAATTAAACCGCAACTTCCACATGGACCAATTCAGCTAAAAGCTTGAATGAGGAAGAATATACAGTATCATATAGGGAGATAAAATAAAGCAGTTGTTTGTTAGCAATCATGAAAAAAATTCAAGTAGATGTTGGTTCAATGAACGGGATATTAGGGCGATATGGCAAGAATGGAGGAGACTAAATTGATTAGATGCTCCTTCCGCGGGATAGAACTTTAATATATTTTTCAGATATGAATTACTCCAGAGAGTTTTATGGCTGTTTTCGAATTACTTCAGAGGAAATTGTAGCATCAAAAATATATAAACATTTGCAGTCGCCAGAAGGTACGTTTTGGCGCTATTGTTCCTCGGAACAGAGAGCTTATCAATTTGCCCAAATGTCTTTAATTTTTGGATGAAAAAGGTCTTAAACGATTAGGTTGCACTCACCGGTCAAGAATCCGTGGTCGAAATCAATTATGTCCGACGGGTCCGGCCGTCCGTAGAAACGATAACTCTCTAACGAAATGAGTTAGAGAATTGAAATTTGCAGGGTAGGTTTGAAGCGTACATATCTCGAAAGAGTTCGTCAACGGGTGAAATTCACCAAGCGGTTTCGGAGTTATGGCCGTTTTTAGTCAGTAAAATTTTTATGAATATTTCCGGAGTCGATCACTCGATCTATCTGAAATTTTGCATGAGATTGTAGAACTTTCATACACATGCGAAGCTTTGTATTGATCGGTATGCCGTATAGTGTAAAAAAAAATCAAAAATATTTAAATTATCTTCCACAAAAACTCTCGAAGATAACTAAGCAGTTGAAATTTTCAGAGTAGGTTTGGGAGATAAATATTCCGGTTAGGTTCGTTATTGCGCCTAATCGACCTGATGGTTTCGGAGTTACGAAAACAATTTTTTGTTTACATCACAAATCTAGAATTCAATTTTTTTGGCACTCTTGTTCCTCGCAACAGAGTGCTTATCAATTTGCCCAAATGTCTGTAATTTTCGAATTTTTGGCTGAAAATGATCTTAAACGATTTGGTTCGACTCACTGATCAAGATTCCGTGGTCGAAATCAATTCTGTCCGGCCGGCCGTTAACACGATAACTCTCGAAGGAAAGGAGTCGGAGGATTTACATTTGCAGGGTAGGTTTGGAGGTTCGGAGTTATGGCCGATTTTAGTAAAATTATTTTTTATGAATATTTCCGAATAACTAGATCTATCTGAAATTTAACACCAAATTGTAGAACAATGACCTTTATATGCATGCAAAGTTTCGTATTGATCGGGTTGCCGTAAAGTGTCAAAAAAAGAATTTAAAAAAAATTTATATTTTGTTTCTACCATAACTCTCGAACAGAATGAACTAGGCAGTTGAAATTTTCAGAGTAGGTTTGGGAGATAAATATCTTGGTTGAGTTCGTTATTGGACAAAATCTCCCTGATGGTTTCAGAGTAACGGAATTTTTTTTTTTACATTACAAATTTCAAGTCATCTTATTTTCCTATGAGAGATAAATGTCAAAATTATTTCTGGTTCGTTATTCTTGATATAAAATACACCTTCTCTTCTAGAAAACAAAGTATAACTGAATACAATGTGACCAATGAAATAAGCTCAGCTATCGTAGAATTATGAAGATGATATGATATTATACTTTTAAGGTGATAGTATAATGCCCGTGGATAATCCATATGATGATGGAAATATATTCCTTTGTAAGATACATAATCAAATTAGGTTCAGAATATCTCCAGTAATAACAGAACTGCAATATTGTCTAAGTTCTAATTGATATAATATAATTTTCGGAGTAGATTTCAGGAATGAATATCTCGGATAAGTTCCTTAACCAATAATTTCGGAGATATGATTTGTCACAGTTTGAACAAGATCACCAAAGCTCCTGTCCACAGGGCTTGAACCAATATTTTATCGCAAGCGATATTCTTGCATGTAGCCTTTTTGGCGCGCTGTTCTATGAACGGAGTGGATAACAATTCGTCCAAATGTACATACCACAACCCATATGTACAGACGATGTAGCAGTCTATGAGCGCTCTTAATTACTGCCACAACTAAGCAATACTAAACTCCAGCGGTATTGTCAGCGAATTAATATAGGCCGGCACCGCTGTTGGGACGTAACTCGGATACTAGTGGTCCGAAGACTCTGCTACAGTCCGACACCTCAAGCGTTATACCCTTATTACACATGCCTTTTTCGTGCCTATTTGTCAGCCTGACTGACTGCGCCTGAAATTTTGAAGAAATACGCATGCGCCCGGGGCTATTTTGAAGATTGTTTCAGGCTTGAAAATAAATAGAACTGGTTCTATTTGTTCCCCCTGAATCGTGGGGATTTCAAGCCTTTTTGTCGAAATGTCATGTCTGCCAACACAATATTTATCTGTCTGACTTGACGTCTTAACATAACCTAGTTTATTCTATCCTTTGAATCGCAGCATTCGTAAATTAAATAATAAATTTATGTTTATTACTCTGAGGACGTAAACTAACTAAACTTACGAAGGCCAGATAATCTGTGACGATATCTCCGGGTGATATGAAGTTTTCACCAGTAGCCTAGTATCGCGAAGTAATTATTAATTTTTTTTGGAGAAATGCTTTCTGGAATTACAGTGTCTTTTTTTCTGTATGTGAATTTGCACCCTATGTAGCTGCATATTAAACGTTTCTTCAGACATTGTTAAAACACTTTGGTATTGTTTTGAAAATATACGAACAAAACAGGAACTTGAGGTAAATATGTCAATTTCTTCAATGTTTGCAGCTCTGAAACAAGCGTGAAAAAGCGCGGTGTAATAGTGCCACTCATTTGGGGGGAAATTCCACCAACAAATAGCCGTGAAAATACGCGCAAATATAGACATGAAAAAGGCATAGTGTAATAAGGGTATTATACCCCTATTACACTATGCCTTTTTCGTGCCTTTTTGTCAGCCTGACTGACTGCGCCTGAAATTTTGAAGAAATACGCATGCGCCCGGGACTATTTTGTATAGACTGTTTCAGGCTTGAAAATAAATAGAACTGGTTCTATTTGTTCTCCCTGAATCGTGGGGATTTCAAGCTTTTTTGACGAAATGTCATGTCTACCAACACAATATTTATCTGTCTGACTTGACGTCTCAACATAACATATTTTATTGTATCCTTTGAAACGCAACGTTCTTAAATTCAATAATAAATTTTTGTTTATTACTCTGAGGACGTAAACTAACTAAACTTACGAAGGCAAGATAATCTGTGATGGCTATCCTCCGAGTGATATGAAGTTTTCACCAGTAGCCTAGTATTGCAAAGTAATAATTAATTTCGTTTTTGGAGAAATGCTTTCTGGCATTAAAGTGTCCTTTTTCTGTATGTGAATTTGCACTCTATGTAGTAGCATATTGAACGTTTCTTCAGACATTCCTAAAACACTATGGTATTGTTTTAAAAATATATGAACAAAACAAAAACTTGAGGTAAATATGTCAATTTCTTCAAAGTTTGTAGCTCTGAAATTACTGCCTGAAACAAGCGCGAAAAAAGCGCGGTGTAATAGTGCCACTCATTTGGGGGGAAATTCACCCAACAAATAGCCATGAAAATAGGCGCAATGATAGACGTGAAAAAGGCATAGTGTAATAAGGGTATTACATTTTGGCTTAGCATTATTGGATTCTAGCCTACCTGCACCAAGGACCGACATCTCAAAACGCTGGAAACTTTCATAGTGGCTCGATAGGAATTTCCAGCCCGCTATCTCGTATACTAGTGGTACGTGTGCCCGTACTCCGACACATTATTTTTCATATTCAGGAATTTATTGAGTCATAATATCTTCGTGCGATATATTATGGTTACTTCGTTTTTTATCACAAGCGATATGCTTGCATGTAGCCTTTTTGGCGCGATGTTCTATGAACAGAGTTTGTGGTCTAAATGCGCCAGATAAGTTCGTTAACGAAAAATCCACTGAGTGGTTTCGAAATTATAGCCATTTGAAATTGTTTTTCCCAATAACTGGAAAAATACTAATCTGATCGAATCAAAGCACAGTGATTAGTAGAAAAATATAGACACGAAGATCTAGGTATGCAAAATTTTACGAAATTCAAAATATTCTTACTCATTATAAAGCTCATATTTCACTGTGAAAGAATTTACAATCCTATGTAGTTATATATATATATATATATATATATATCCTCACCGTAGTGTCTTGCCTGTTGAGGTAAAGAAAACTGTTTGTGACTCCCTGGTGCTGTCCAATTTTAATTATTGTTCGCAGGTGTTTTTCTCTTGTTTGGATCAAGCAACTTTGAACTCTGTACAAAGGATTCAGAATTCCTGCTTGAGATTTGTTTTTGGAATACGCAAATTTGAGCATATAAGCCATAAATTGGTGGATGTCAGGTGGTTGAATATGCGAAACAGATTTTTGGTGGGAGCTCTAGTTTGTTACCATCGCATTTTATTGTCTCGAAAACCATCGTATTTGTATCGGAAGATAACTTTCAGGGCTGACGTCCATAATCTGAACACGCGTAGTAGAGGGCTTATATCCTCTCCTCCTCATAGATTGTCAGTATTTGAGAGATCTTTTAGTTTCTCCATTTATAAATTTTACAGTAAGTATATAGGTACTGCACTTGAAAGTCTTCCCGTGTCATCCTTCAAAGCTAAGGTCAGGGATTTAGTTTATAGTGATCAGTGCAGTCAGAGAAATCATTAATTACTTTTTTGTTATGCATATATGGCAATTCAATATATATAGAATTATAAAGGTTGGAATGTTTACTCTTAAATTTGTTTTTTTTTGTTGTAACTGATAATTAATACCTTGGATTGTATTACCCATTACTTTTGTGTTATTTTTCTTCAGGGTTTGAGTGGAAGAGCAGGGGTTGCAAAGCAGTTTGCTTTGTAACCATCTGAACTCCGCCCTGTGATTTTAATTGATATTTTGGTGTATATTGTAATTTTTTATTTGGCATGGAATAAAGTCATTATTATTATTATTATTATTAATTCGGTCTTTATGAAACGAAATACATTACTCTGTGTCTCAGTCAACGTTCATTTTCGAGCCAATAGTGGATTGATGTATTCGAATGGGACCCTTAACCACCGCAAATACAGCACTGTTCATTTCCGAACAGTGAATGTATTGAGTTGAAACTAATCGGTTGATACTATTCTCGTCCAAAAAGTGTACCAGTTTTCTTTTGACGCTTGTTTTTACTTTCGGATTTAAATTCTTTGAAATATCGAGAATATTATTTTTTTTCCTGGAGCTAAGTAGCTTTGGGCAAGTTCCGTACCTGGATGGGTGGCCGCTCTGGCTATAAATATGAACAGCGCGCCTAAGCTCCTGTCCACAGGGCTTTTCCACTTCTTATTGCGCTCCTGTTCATCGGAACAGAGTGCTTATGAATGTGCCCAAATGTCTGTAATTTTCGAATTTTTGGCTGAAAATGGTCTTAAAATATTTGGTTTGACTCATGCACTGATCAAGAATCCGTGGTCAAAATCAATTCTGTCCAGCCGTTAACATGATAACTCTCGAACGGAATGAGTTAGACCATTGAAATTTTCAGAGTAGGTTTGGGACATAAATATCTCGGTTAAGTTCGTTATTGGGCAAAATGGTCTAATGGCCTAATGGTTTCGGAGTAACGAAAACAAAAAAAATTTTTAAATTACAACTTTTTGCGCGTATGTTCTGGGGAAAATCGCGTTATCATTTCGCCCAAATGTATGTAATTTTCGAATTTTTCGCCGAAAATGGTCTCAAACGATTGGGTTCAAATCCCTGATGAAGAATTCGAGGTCAAATTTGATTATGTCCGTCCGGCCGGCCGGCCTTTGCCACGATAACTTGAGAGCGGAAAGAGCTAGCGACTTGAAATTTTCAGGGTCGGTGCTGCATCCCAAACGACGGACAAATTCGTTAATGGACATAATCGGCCCAATGATTTCCGAGTAATAATTTTGTTTTCAACCAATATAAATCCGATCGAATTGAAACTTGGTGAGTAGTTGTAGAATATAAACCTAAGCACGTTTGTGACGTTTTGTGAGAATCGTATCACTAGAAAATTTCAAAAAATATTTTTTATGTCCCGATAACCTGAGAACGGAAAGAGATAGTGACTTAAAATTTTCAGGTTTGGTTGTGCATTTGTATGTGACATTTGAGTTTGTTCATAAGCATAATCGACCAAATGGTTTTTGAGTTATCCCCATCTGAAATTTGGTTATTTCCTTAATAACTCGAAAAATACCAAACCGATCCAATTTAAATAAGGTTATTAGTTGAAGAATTCCAACACGGAAATTCCTGCGTTATTTTATGAGGATCGTATCACTAGAAATTTTTTTAAAAATCATTGAAAAAATTCTATATATCAGAAACTATTCATCCGACATGACAGATATTTTGCGAGAGCTTTCAGGAGATCTGGGGAGCCTTGTGTGAGTTCAGTAGCTGGATGGGTGACCTTTGCCTCGATAACTCCTGAACGAAAGGAGATAAGGACTTGCAATTTTCAGGGTAGGTTGCGCATCTAAATGGGAGAGTTAAGTTCGCTGTTGGCCATAATCGGCCCAACGGTTTCGGAGTTATACCCATCTGGAATATTATTTCCTCGATGACTCAGAAAATATAGACCCGATCAAATTGTATAACTAACTAGTTGTAGAATATCGAAATAAAGACGTGTGTAAATTTGAGTGATAACCGTAACCCTAGAAAATAAAAAAAAATACGAAAAAAATTGGTTCAAGCACTGACGTGAAGTCAGGAGCCTTTGCGCGTATGTTCATTGTCCATTCTCCTGTATTGGACACTCTTAATCAAATTTTCTTAATTGATTAAGAGTGTCCAATACAGGAGAATGGACAATAGAACATACGCGCAAAAGATCCTGACTTCACGTCAGTGCTTGAACCAATTGTTTATTATTTCCGGCTGCTGTTATGCAGGAAGGCTGAACATTTTCGCATTTTCGCATTATCGCTCTGACCGAATCAACCACTTTCTTGGCACGATAAGAGCACTTTTGATCGTTAAATCGTTTTTCGTTATCGGCGCGTAAAACCGTTGCACCTGAATTTGTTGTGTTTTGGCGAAATACGAATATGATATAGATGACCAATGTAATTTGAATAGGAGATAATCAACCCATTTTTTTTTTGTGGGATATGTATTTTTGAAACTTAATATCAGTTGAACCACACTGCAAAATAGTTAAATTTCTATATGCTTGAAAAAATTCCATTAAAAGAATACAATTGATCCGCTAGGATAATCTTGAAATCCAGTGAATGTATTATAATATGTGAGTATAATATATATTATGTGTATGTGATGTAAATGAGTTTTTGCGCGCATCGCGTTATCATTTTGCAAGTGTCTGTAATTCTCGAAATTTTTGCCAAAAATTGTCTCGAACGATTGAGACTACCTTATGAAGAATTCGAGGACAAATTCGATTCCGTTCGGCCGGACGTCCGTTGCCTCGATAACTTGAGAACGGAAAGAGATAGTGACTTAAAATTTTCAGGGTAGGTGGCGCGTTCCAATAAGACAGACGATCTTTAATGAGCTTAATCGGCCCAATGGTTTCGGACTAATAATTTTGTTTTCAATCAATACAAATCGGATCCAATTAAAACTTGGTGAGTAGTTGTAGAATGCATACTTCAAAACGCTCGTGAAATTTTATGAGAATAGTATAACTAGAAAATTTAAAAAAATATTATCGAAAAATATTTTTCATGTCAAGATAACCAGAGAACGAAAAGCGATAGTGGCGTGCAATGTTTAGGTTAGGTTTTGCATCTGAATGTGACATCTGAGCTTGTTAATAGGTATAATCGGCCAAACTATTTGGGAGTTATACCCATTTGAAATTCGGTAGTTATTTCCTCAATATCTCAAAAAATACGAAACCGATCCAATTCAAATATGGTTATTAGTTGTAAAATGCCGACGCAAAATTTCTTGAGGATCGTATCACCACAAAATTTCAAGAAAATCATTGAAACAATTCTATATATATGAAAATATTCACACATCAGATAATATAATAGGTACCCATTTGCAATGAGAAAGTAGAATCACTCACAGGCCCTCTGAAAAGCCATATCTAAATGGAAAGTTTTTATCCCAAAAATATTATATTGTATATTGTATTTTGCTGTAGGGGGTAACGTTGCACTGCGACCTTAAGGTCTATGGATCTCACGCATCTTTCTACGTACTTCTGCCTGAAAGAGGCTCGGATAGGACCAACCTAGCGATAGTGAGCATTTGGTACCTGCAACATATTCTCCAGCGCAAGCTTCTGTAGTGGTTTTTGAACCATCTGTTTACCACTAAATGGCATTCATGGCTTCATGGGCCATTCGTCTATCGCTAGATGAAGTGGTGTGAGATTTGTATTTGTGATAATCTCAAGTGCCCTGGTAGGACAGATTCCCATAGCTCCATTAATACACACACAGGCCAGCCTTTGTACTTTTTCGAGGACTTTTCTCGTGCTAGTCTTGCTTATTTTTGTGCACCAGACTACTGTCCCATATGTGATTATGGGTCTCACAATCATGACGTACATCCATCGCAGCATATTAGGGTTATAGCCTCAAGTCTTACCGGCTAGATTCCAGCACGCCATTAAAGCCCTTATTGCTTTGCTAGCAGTGATTTCAACATGCCTATTCCACAGAAGGTTACAATCTAGTGTTAGCCCTAGATATTCAACTTCAGACTTCCATTCTATAATATATCCGTTCAAAAAGAGGGATCTCACAGCTGGAAGGTGCCATCTCCGAGTAAACAGAATCACTGTGGTCTTGTTCGGGTCTATGCTCAGCCCCACTGAGAAGCACCATAGCTCGATAATTCTAAGGCCATTCTGTAGTAAGTCCCACAAGGTGCCCTTGAATTTAGGTACCTGACTATTGGGGCCATATGTCATCAGCATAGCCTATATACCCGAAGCCGAGCTCCCGTATCCGTAGCCGTGGAGGAGCTGGTCCACTACTAGGCTCCAAAGAATGGCAGACGTTACTCCCCTTGAGGTGTTCCACGAGTGGCTTTGACAGAAGTAGTCTCACTACCCACCTGTGCCTCGATTATCCTCGTGGACAACAGCTCATACATCCATTTTATAATGGTTTTATTCACTCCTCGCCTTTCAAGTTCATCTTCAACAGACAGATGTGTTGTATTTGCATAGGCACCAGATATATCCAGGAATGCACACATTGCGATTTCTTTGTTGTCCATATTTCTCTGGATGACTTCAGTCAGCGGATACAGAGCAGTCTCTCTCCATTCTTATGTAGTTGTCCACTACCTTCTCCATCGTTTAAAGTAGAAACGATGTCAGACAAATGGATCTAAAAGATCGAGGATCAGTCACGTCTTTCTTCCCTATTTTTGGTATGAAGTCTTCTTTTGCCCTTCTCCATTTACAAGGCACTTGACCCAAGGCTAAACTACTTCTCATGATTATGATACTTTTGTTCAAAACTTTTTGTTTTTGTTGGCACAAAAAAGGTGGATGGAAGGAGTATTAATAATCAATCACCCGGTAGGAGTTTTTCGTCCAACATGTGATCAAAATAAGAACTGGCTCCTTCAATTTCGGGCGAATAGTTTCTTTGAATCGTTTTTTGATCATATGCATAATAATGGTCTCCGAAATACGTGAATAATATAGATGAGATTTTCACAAACTTTAGTTGAAGCAAATGCGTTTTTTATATTCAATAGCTCCATCGTGCGCTGAAGAATATCCACCAAGTTTGGATGTTTATATATTTGATATCATTATCATCCTTTGTTTCGGAAATAATTAAAAATATTAACTATTAATAATATTTATGAAGAAGCAGAAGTTTTATTTTTAATTAATGTCTATGGATATCTAATAGAGGTAATTCATTAAAAATCTCAAACGTTCATAAGAATTAAAATTGATTCTGTTAAGTATTTTCATCATGAAATGCAGAGCGTAATATCCGAGTTTTACTCTTGTATTAAGCTATGATTACCATTATTTTCAAATAACGACAACGCAAAGCATCATATAGTTCAGTCAATCTGGCAAAAATTAAATCGTTCCGATACAGAAAATAACCAGTGGCTGAATCTTTGTTAATAGTTGGAGAATGATGTTAGAAAAGGGTTTATTGGGTCGGCCATGTTGGACCGTGATGCGTGTTTTGAAAAACTCAAAAAAATTTTGAAATGCATTTATCTCGTGATCTATGCATTTCACAGAAAAATTTATTCAAGAAAAAATGTAGAGGACATCGATATCTACAATTAATCTCATTGGTGCTATGCCGTACAACAAAAAATGCACGCAGTAGGTGGCGCTAAAGTTCCAAAATAAGAGTTTTTCCACTATTTTGCTATTAAATTTTCTTTTTTCAACTATATTGTAAATGTAAATGTTGTTCCCTTTAATATTACGAACAACTTTTATTTGAACATTTTTTACATACAACTTACCGTTCGAAAGTTATAGTGTAATACAGCGCTGAGTTAACATCGCAGTGCTGCTAACGGTATTTTTCTCGGTCCTATTAAACTATTTTAATTGTTAACATTTTTCATAAATTATTTTATAAGAAATCATTTTTCATAACAAAAATAAAGATTTGAAAACTATTTCCGTTCAATAAAATAATGTATAAAAAAATTTGATCAAAACCTATAATTATTCATAATAATTTACAATCGCTAATTGGAAATATTACAAACAATGTTACAAACAATATAAATTATTACATCTTGATCAAAACAATAAAGATACGTCAGTTATATGCACCACAGATGTCCTCATACTTTGTGAAATCGTTGTAATGGAATTTTCAAACTTCAGCAAGCTGTAGCTTCAAAACGGTAAGTTGTATGTAAAAAATGTTTAAATAAAAGTTGTTCGTAATATTAAAAGGAACAACTTTAACACTCTTATTTTGGAACTTTAGCGCCACCTACTGCGTGCATTTTTTGTGGTACGGCATAGCACCAATGAGATTATTTGTAGATATCGATGTCCTCTACATTTTTTCTTGAATAAATTTTTCTGTGAAATGCATAGATCACGAGATAAATGCATTTCAAAATTTTTTTGAGTTTTTCAAAACACGCATCACGGTCCAACGTGGCCGACCCAATAAACCCTTTTCTAACATCATTCTCCAACTATTAACAAAGATTCAGCCACTGGTTATTTTCTGTACCGTCGAAATGCCAGATTGACTGAACTAATATGAGATTATTCGATTTGAATTGTGGAAACATAAGGGAATCCATAAACTTCAGGTAAACACTCCGCTTGAGGTAGCAATTGTTATTCTCCTGACTGAAAATACCGGAATAGACGATTAATGTGTGAATTCCGCGTACCGAGTAATTAGTTATTTGAGCCGTGATTTTCATGAACGCAAGAAAATGGAGTGGAAAAATACTGGGATTTCCAGTAATTTAAGGGAATAAAATTATGTTTTCGAATTAAGTCGGTAGTGAAGAATGAATTTCAATGAAGTTTTCGACGTTAAACGTTTTTATTGAAAAGGCAGAGAATAATGTTTGATTTCGGTTTTAAAATATTTAAGGCACGGCTTGTTTTCATATGTGTTGGCGCATAATGTGTACACCCAGAGGGCCAATTATGTTTGTGATAGTGTTCCATTAGTATTTATAGCTCTACGTAATCAAATCAATTGTCCTCTTATCCGCGTCCCATTCTAGTGATAATATCTGAAGTTGAAATATTTCTATATTAATATACGTCAATAACCAATTTATATTATAATTGTCGAAGATTCATCACCGCATACCCAGAGAATAGCCGCTCACTTGGATAGCGGTAAGATTTATTAGTATTTTTTTTTTCCGCTCAAGAGGAAAAACCTTTTATAGGCCCGCCCTGAGAGGGTCTGCTTCTCTCAGAAGTGTGAGACAGTTGGTGATTGGTTACTCACTAAAATATCTCTCGCACATTCCTTGGAGTAGTTCTGCGTCCTGCCCTTAGAGCGTCCCTTAACAAAAGAGATGAGCTGCAAGCGACCTTCGCATTGATGAGACCCGATGACTCGAAGTCATCAGAGCAACACCGCTTTCTGCAAATTTGGCCGCTAAATACACGGCCTGGGATTTGCAGGCCGGAATCATCTTTAATTCGGTCACGTAGTTTGATATCATTCCGCCTAGGCATCCTATGAGTAGTACGACCATTCTAACTTTATGCTTTGGATACAGTATCCTCAGTTCGAACACTAAATCCTTGTATTTTTCCTAGTTCTGTTCTTCTTTCATGACCACATTATTATCTGCGGGAGGAAAATTCGACGACAAACTATTCCTTGAGTTATTTGTCCAGCAGGAGAATATCTGGATTTATGGCGTGGATCTGCCGAGATGTTGGAATCGCATAGTTCCGGTAGATGTGAGCTCTGTCATTCTCAACAACTGCTTCAATCTTCAGAGGCACATATGGTAGCACTGGCTCATTGTCTATACCATAAACCTCTCTCAGATGGAAGTAGAGAAGTAGAGTGCCGGATTGCGTCTTTCCAAATATCGTGATGGAGCATGGAATCTGCAAGTAGACAGAAAGGTATATAACAGTTTCCTGCTTACTGTGGCACGCTCTGCAAGTTGTTCGGGTGCCCACTTTCATGATGTTATTTTATTCCATCTGGTATGTATCACCCCATCTTGACAAAGCCATAATAAATCCCTTCGTTTCCAACTTGAGCTCAGCTGACTTCAAAAAGGATAGTTCTTTCGACAGGTCTTGATCTTTCAAACTCCTGAAATATATGGAGTGCAGGTGTTTACTCTTGTGATCTTCGAGTAGTGTCTTCAGTTGTACCTGTCTATCTATCTGCCAACTTTTCTTTGGTCTATTGGCGTGATTGGTGTTCCTGCTAGCTAATGATCGATGGATATGCCAGTTAGACTGAACTTTTCCAAAGCTCTCTGACCAGTCCTAATCAGGGATGGTCAGTTATCTTAAGCAACCATTATTGCATTATCTGTAGCTTCAACAAAAATAACTCAATGAAAAATTATGTACGAATTACAATAATTTATTTAATATTGTGACGCGTTTCGTCGATACACCGACTTCATCAGACCAGATAATACTAAATCGTTGACCTGAAAATAGAGTCTCTCTCTTCTTTCTCTTCTTTCTTCATCTTCTTACGACTTATTTAAAACTAACTACATAAGCACTGCCAGTTCTTTATAGACATTTACAATAATTCATTCCTAAACCACTTTTATAAATTAATTCTCTAATTCAATAGATTGAGCAACGGAGAAATCTTTAAATTTAATTTTTCATTAACAATGTTTCCCGAACTATTTTACCTATTTCCCGCCATTTCCCAATAATTGAGTTTTGCACCTTTATTCAAATTGTATGGAATTTTGAAATCCAGGTTAAAATTATGAACTTCTGCTACTAAATGATTCGAATAATTAGAATTAATTTGGTTGTTTTGCTAGCTGCGATGAAGTTTCTCAATTCTTATGCCAAAATTTCTACCTGTTTTTCCTGTATATAATTTACCACAACTACTACCATTAAACTGATAAACACCGGACCTACTTTATTGATTTATTATTCTTTATGAGTTTTGCCAGGTTATTGTTTGTCCAGAATACAAACACAAACTGGTTCTTCTTACTCGCTCAAGCTCTTCGAGAGCTTAAGGAGGTATCCTTGGGGAAGACCTAGGAGGATCAGTATCATAATATGCAATACAATACAACAATACCTATAGGTTTTGAAGAAACATTTTAATTTGGTGACTTGGTTTACCGAAATAATATGCTGAGCTATTGAATATTTCATTTTTGGCGCGCTGTTCTATGAACAGAGTGCCTATCAATTCGTCCAAATGTCAATAATTTTTGAATATTTGGCCGAGAATGGTCTTAAACGATTAGTTTCGATTCCCTGATCAAGAATTTGATTTTTTCCGGCCGGCCGTCCGGCCTTTAGCACGATTTCGCTCGGACGCAATGAGCTAGAGAGTTGAAATTTTCAGGGTTGGGAGTCCAAATGAACCAGCTAAGTTTGTTAATGGGCGAAATCCATCGAATTGATTGAGAATTATAACCATTTGAAGTTCTGTTTTTCCAATAACTCGAAAAATACTTATCTGTGCGAATCAAAGCAAGATAATTAGTCGGAAAATACTGACACGAAGACTTATGCATAATTTTGTTTGCAACGTAGGGCTGCAAAAATCAATAACAAATATTTAAAAATGTCTGTATCTCAGAAACTATCCGTCAGATATCGTTGAAATTCTACGAGAGCTTTCAGAACCTTATTATACAGCGAAGTTCTTAATTATAGCTCGATTGGATCTGTATATGTGAAGATATTGCCAAAATTTCTAAATATTCCAAAGATCAGAGCATACTGGTCCACTGATTTTGAGTCAACCAAACAAATCGTCAACACTCTTTGATTTTTGAAATATTCAAGTATGATTGCATAGATAATTATTCTTAGTGTTCTGTGATGTCATTCATATCTGTCTGTGTTTGAGTTCAACTCATTGGCGATTCAAGTCGATCTCCGAGCCACCTGGTGGCGAATTTTGAAGCGTCGTGTATGGGTAATGGAGTTTGTTTTGCTTTGAGATGGTATATTTCTTAACGCATTAACTGTTGTTTGTGAGGATTGAATGCTTAAAATGTATTTTTCTGCACTTCTTTCATCTATTAGACTATTGAGGTTAATGATAAATTACTTCAAATGTCCAAATCAAAAGTGTTTTGTTGTGTTTATGGATGTAATAGTTTGGCCAACAGGGATAAAGTGTTCTAACATGGAATCTGGTTCCCAAAGTAGAGGAATGACAATTATGTTGTGCTGTGGTGAACCTATCAAACCCTATTTTTTCCGAAGATCATTTCTGAACGTAGTTTTTTTATTTTTGAGGCCTAATGTACTTTTCTTTCTATTTATTATTTTGTATAGCTCCATAATACGTCAATATTGCCCAAATGTATTTATTGCTCATTTGGTATAAATTTCACATTATATAATCTGAATCGCATTGTAGTGCTTTGAAAAACCTCACCCTTACCACCTTGTACCTACATAATTTTATCAAGGTATTATTTAAGACCTTCAGGATAAGTTAATGAAAGTTTCATGGAACGTCACACATATTTAATTTATACATTAATATATACATAAATAAAGAAACGAAACAGAGTATAAGACATTCAATGTCAAAGTACTTATGAGCCAATCAGAGGAAAACTGGTATAACTCACAAATTTCGAATTGTTGAGTTGATACTCATATTTTGGTATGTATTTCATTCCCTGAATGAATGGTATAAGTCGAAACAATTTTGTGACCGAGTTAGAGCCTGTTGATGTTTTACCTCTCAACGAAATGCCTTGATTTTTTGAATCCATTGAAAGGTAAAACCTTAAATTCCCAACAAATCACAAATGGAGTTATACCACTTTTCCTCTGAGCGGCTCTTATATCTCCAGTGATGTAAGTATGTGAGTAAGTACCTATGTAAACACTCGCATGTTGTATCATTAGCTGATACAATCCTATTTGACTGTATTCATTCAAATTGATATTATATATTCTTCTGAATCAAGATCAATTTGTTTAACAATAAAGCATATGTATGACAGTAAAAGAAGTGTTCTCAGGGGGGGAACGGCTTTATATTTGGTGCTCTTCTCATTTTTTTTATTTTTCCACAAGCGCTTGAGGAGGTCAGTCCTGAAACAAAAAACGCAAGGAAAAGCAAAATATCTAAAAATTATATTGTGTATATATTATTCTCAAATTGCAAGTCCTGATTCAGACATCAAATAAATTAAAATTATACAACCTTGTGCAATGTAGAAGTAGAGCTGATATATGTTTACATCTGCCTCCTAAACCAGCCTTACAAGAACAGCTAAAAGCTGATATTCTTGCAGACCTTTCATCCGATATAATTTTTCCTCTTATTTCGTGAGGATCTGTTGAGAGGGCTGAGGTTTGCAAACACAAACCGAACACTTCTAAGCATCGCTGACTTTTGCCCAAACTTCCACACATAATAATGTGACCGGCATTCAAGACCGCTTCTCCTAAAATATTTGATCTTTGGATAATGCATGATTACTTATAAATTTCAATGAACTCACCTTCTATCACGTTCCTACTATTTGGCGTTGCTTCCAAATATCGGAAATACTCACTAATGCTAATAAACACACTCTTTTCTCTTTCCATCTTAATTTTTCCTCGCAAATAACCTTATGTCAGACCTAATGTTTACAAATCTTACCCATACAGGCAAACACGTGGTGTAGAGGGCGCAGCCTACCCTTGAATCGCGAATAGTCTAACATGACAGATGGCAGATAAACCAGTATAAGAATAACAAAGCTTGGTGAAAATTGAAAATGTTGATGAGAATCAGGATTCTCAGGAACCAGTTTCGCAAGTTTCAAACGAAGATCGGAAAATGGTTAGATATCCAAAAACATCGTTCTCATGCTAAACACAGTGAATTTCATATTTTGCAGAAGAAGTGTGAGTGAGAAAACCCAGAAAGGAACCATTCAATAATGAATATATATCCATATTTCAGCATTTTTTTGCAAGCAACATTATGAAAATACTGTATTTAGAAACATGTCTCACTACTTAAGGAAGTAATTGATGATTCCATTATGTTCTTCTTTCAATTGCCTTCATAAACTACATCATTAAAATGATCCAATTCTAAATCTTCTGAAACATCATCCCAAATTTATACATAAATTATTCAATATGCAACCAGTCAATATTATTTTCGGTTTCAAAACAGTCTTGTTTATATGCACAAATTCAAGAATCGGATACTTGTTTGCCAGCAGAAAATATTTTTAAACTACGAACTGACATGTCTCTAATAAATAGATGACATTTATGAAAAGTAAACACGGACAGTTAGAATTCGCATTACGTGAATACATAGAACTACGATGTATTATTTAAATTTTGAAAAATCATATCTCCGAAAGTATTAGCTTGTTAGAGTTGAAAATGCTATCAGTGGATTATTATGATGACATTGCGTCTTGAAAAAAATTTAATTCAAAAGTTGCAATGTAAAAAAATTTTTGTTCGTTACTCCGAAACCATCAGGTCGATTTTGCCCAATAACGGACTCAACCGCGATATTTATGTCCCAAACCTACAATGAAAATTTCAATTGTTTAGCTCATTCCGTTCGAGAGTTATCGTGTTAACGATCGGTCCGACGGACGGCCGGCTGAACAGAATCGATTTCGACCACGGATTCTTGATCAGTGAGTCGAACCAAATCGTTTAAGACCATCTCCAGCCAAATATTCGAAAATTACAGACATTTGGACAAATTGATAAGCACTCTGTTCCGAGGAACAAGAGCACCAATAAGTCATACATATCATAATTATAACATGATAACATATCATACTTCATGATGTCTTAACGTTTTCTCGTAGAGCGTTCGTTTACTCGAGATGTCGAAAATGAAATCTTTAGTCACGCAATAAACATTTTGAAACATTTATCGCATCTGCGATGTGGACTTTACGAACTTAGCATTTATTTGGAATAAAGTTGTCAAACTCAATCATGTTGACATCAATGTTGACATGATTGGGTGAAATTGTTTCATGACACAAAATTAATGATTGTTAGAACTCTCAACAAATTTTCCAGAAAATCAACGCTGAAGTCCGTCTCTACTGTTTTCCTTCATTGATCCCATAATTCTCTCCCTCGTAAAATACCGCAGTATCATCCGCAAGAGCAAAAAATTTGGTAATATTTGTATAATAGCGAATAACCATCGTTTATCAGCTTGATGAATTGAGGAGCAACTTATCGAAACGCATTTAGTCCAAAAACCATTTTATTGGAAATCAACGAAAAACGATTTTTTCTTTCACCCTGGCTTATAACTTGAGGACGTCGAGTTTGATTGATTGATCAAACAAACTCGACGTACTCAAATTATAAGCCAGGGTGAAAGAAAAAATCGTTTTTCGTTGATTTCCAATAAAATGGTTTTTGGACTAAATGCGTTTCGATAAGTTGCTCCTCAATTATTATGTGAGGATCTTGAAAGAAAGAATCGGTGATAATTTAGAGTTGGGTACGATATTTACACAGAAATATTCAACGTTCATCATTTGAAAAAGCAATAAAATAAAATAGTGCACATTATCTATAATTTTGAATTTCCTGAATAATCCATTTAGTTCATTCGCACCATGCTTCCAATTGTTGTATTCAACTATTATTATCATTTTAATCACACCGTACCTGCTCCAACCTGATCTACGTTTCAGTTCATTGGTATTCATAACGAGAACACTTCTGGTTTTCACGGTAAAGCTGAAATCGTAATTAAATCGAAACTTCCATAGCTTCCATTGCTGCTGCCCATTGTCAAAACTTTTCGCAGTTTGGAGTTGCTGAATTGCATATATTGTTAACTACACATGGTTGTAGCATGAGCCTGGCATATAAAATCAGAAAATTTCTTGAAACTTCATTAGAGTGAAAAGGTATTGATGTTCTGTAGAAAGGGAACTTTTCGAAGGTATATATCCATAGTCACCATAAGTTAGGGAATACTAATATTGTTCATTCAGTATTCAGGAACTATGAGGAAACATATTATGGGTGGATGAATATATTCGACAGAGTAGTTCCAAATTTGATTATAGCAGGTTTCCAGCTATTTTCTAGACGAACAGTTGAAAAAATGAATATAGAGAAAAGAAGCCACAAGAAAAGAAGAGCGTTTAGGGGGGTGAAAGATTACGTTGAATTTTATCCTTCACTTTGCTTCAGGAAACTGAAAATCGAAACGGATATTTTAAAGATTTGAATCCGATTGAAAAGCCAATATCAATGTACTCAATGTTAGTCTAGTCAACAAGTACTTTTTGGCGCTCTAGTTCCTAGGAACAGAGTGCTTATCAATTCGCCCAAATGTCTGTAATTTTTGAATTTTTGGCTGAAAATAGTCTCAAACGATTTGGTTCGACTCACTGATCGAGAATCCGAGGTCGAAATCGATCCGGTCCGGCCGATCCGGCCGGCCGGCCACCCGTGGGCACGATAACTCTCGAACGAAAGGAGTTAGAGGATTGAAATTCACGAGGTTTGTTTGGAGCATAAATATCTCGGACGAGTTCGTTACTGGGCGAAATCGATCAAGCGGTTTCGGAGTTATGACCGATTTCATTAAAAATATTTTTTATGAATATTTCCGAAACCGATCACTCGATCTTTCTGAAATTCAGCATCAAATTGTAGAATCATGACCTTTATACGCATGTGAAGTTTTTTATTGAACAGGTTACCGCAAAGTGTAAAAAAACAATTTGAAAATTAAAAAAAAAATTCTACAATAACTCTCGAATGGAATGAGCTAGGCAGTTGAAATTTTCAGAGTAGGTTAGGGAGTTATTGGGCAAAATAGGCCAGATGGTTTCGGAGTAACGAAAACAAAAAAATTTTTGTAAGTAACAAATTTCACATTCAATTTTCATTTAAGATGCAGTTTCACCATAAAAATCCATTGATATCATTTTCAATTCCAACAAGCTAATACTTTCGGAGATATGATTTTTCGAAATTTCAATAATGAATAGTACTTCTATGTTTTCACAGAATGCTATCATTATTCTATCTAAGCTTTATTATATGATCTATGTACATGTCATCTTGTTCTAAAAGAGAGAGTCAAATTCATTTCAGCTATTTTAATTTGATTTTTTCCATGGTGCAGTTCTCATTCTCAGATTGCTCATTTAATCTTGATAAATCAACTATTATTTGAATTGAATTTCCGTTATGATGTACTTCTATCACAAGAATACATTGATATAATTCCCAACTCTGAGAAACCAATACTTTCGGAGATATAATTTGTCTGTTTGAACAAGAGCGCCAGAAAGCTCCTATCCACAGGGCTAGAACCAATTTTTAGGTCAAAATTTTTGCGTATTCTCCGAAGATTATGATTGAGGTGTCATTCGATTTGGAATGGCATGTTGATAGTTTTTGAGAAAGTGCTGAGGCCGCTCGCAAAAATTGCAATAATTATAAACAATTAGGTGCAAAAAAAGAAGGGGCTCTGGTTTCTCGCCAATATTTCAAGAACTATCTGAAATAATTCAAATTTGAAAAAAGATTCGAGAATAGGAGGAAATTTCCTAAAAAAGGTCCCAACTCCCGGGATAAGGATCAATATTTATAATTTTCCGAGAGGGTTGAATATACTCCCGAAAACGGGTACTCCGGCTTGCGTAAGCCTCGTCCGCTTCTGACCTTTCATGAATAAATATTATTTAAACTTATTAAATATGAAAATAAAGAATTGAAAAAATTCAGGCGTCTGCAGAATAGATCAATAACCAATAATCTGTGGTCTTTAAATGTTTATCGTGATTTTTCAATTAATTATTCATTAGTTAATTAACAATTTTTTAAGTAATCATTAAAGGATACTGTGGGAGGTATACTCATTATTGAACGGTTTTTTTCTGGGTTTTCTCCCCAAACTCTGAAAAATATCTATAAAATAAAAATTAATTATTTTGTGATTTGCTTCTGCGTAAGAAACACAGGATATTTGTCAGAAGCAATCAATTGAAAGAATGTTTCCTAACAAACAACAACGAAACAACATCAACGAAGGAACAACTATATCGTAACGTTACGATATAGTTGTTTCTTCGTTGATGTTGTTTCGTTGTTGTTTGTTAGGCAACATTGTTCAATTGATTGCTTCTGACAAATATCCTGTGTTTCTTACGCAGAAGCAAATCACAAAATAATTAATTTTTATTTTATAGATATTTTTCAGAGTTTGGGAGAGAAAACCCAGAAAAAAACCGTTCAATAACAGTTTTTTGTAGCACGAACATTAACAGTGCAGGTACGCTAATTGTTAAACTATTAATCTGATATTTTTTTTTTTCGTGAGGCTATTTTTCGAAGGTCTTAGAATAGATTCCTATAGGAAAATTCAAAAAATTGTTAATTTTCGTATTGTTATGAACAATTTACTTAAGTGAAAAATTATAAAGCTTCAATTCATAATATCAATTATGATCCGTTTTCTCATGATCAGAAACTTCTCGAAAATGATTTTTGGCGCTCTAGTTCCTCGGAACTGAGTGCTTATCAATTTGCCCAAATGTCTGTAATTTTCGAATTTTTCGATGAAAATGGTCTTAAGCGATTTGGTTCGACTCACTGATCAAGAATCCGTGGTCGAAATCCATGCTGTCCGGCCGGCCGTAGGCACGATAACTCTCGAACGGAATGAGCTAGACAGTTGAAATTTTCAGAGTAGGTTTGGGAGATAAATATCTCGGCTAAGTTCGTTATGAGCAAAATCGGACAGATGGTTTCGGAGTAACAAAAAAAAATATTTTTTTTACAGAACAAATTCCAAATTGAATTTTTCAATAAGAAGTTTTACCATAAGAATCCAATGATATCATTTTTAACTCAAACAAGCTAATACTTTCGGAGATATGATTTTTCAAAATTTCAATAATAAATCGTATTTCTACGTTGTCACAGAATGATATAATTATTCTATGTATGAATTGTCATAATGTCAACTTATTTTCCTGAGACATGACATTATCTAATCAATCGAAGAATTGTGAGCGAAGTGAGAAAAATCTCAGTTGTTTGCTCCGAAATTAGTTTTTCTCAGAAAAGTCTTACATTTCGGAACGGAACATGAAGTAAGAGATCTGAGAGTAGTCAGACTGCTTTTCATCCATAGACATAGAATGCTCAGTTCTCTCAATTTATGACGGGACTGACGGAAGGGAATATTATAACTTCAAAAATATTGGGGTTGAAATACTCGTATTTTAGCGATGCAATGGGGACCTCCCCCAAAAATGTTTGAAAATATTACGTAAATATTGAAAGCATAATTCTGTAGTTCGAGAGAGGAGAAAGTTTGGTGAACGTAGATCAGGAAATTTTTGATCGATTACAAGGTAATTTTTTTCATTATTAATTCTCTTTTTTCATACATGTTTTATGGAATATCTACTATTTGTAGGTACTTTAAACCTGTTTTGGGCAATTGTCATACGAAACTTGTTTTTTTGGCGCTCTAGTTCCTCGGAACAGAGTACTTATCAATTTTCCCAAGTGTCTGTAATTTTGGAATTTTTGGCTGAAAATGGTCTCAAACGATTTGGTTCGGCTCACTGATCAAGAATCCGAGGTCGAAATCGATTCTGTCCGGCAGGCCGGCTGGTCGTAGGCACGATAACTCTCGAATGAAAGGAGTTAGCGGATTGAAATTTGCAAGGTAGGTTTGGAGCGTAAGTATCTCGGACGAGCTCGTTAATGGGCGAAATCCATCAAGCGGTTTCGGAGTTATGGCCGATTTTAGTAAAAATATTTTTTATGAATATTTCCGAAACCGATCACGCGATCTATCTGAAATTTAGCATCAAATTGAAAAATCATGACCTTTATAAGCATGTGAAGTTTTGTATTGACCAGATTACCGCAAAGTGTAAAAAAAAAATTTTGAAAATTTAAAAAAAGTTTTTCTACAATAACTCTCGAACGGAATGAGCTAGGTAGTTGAAATTTTCACAGTAGGTTAGGGAGATGAATATCTCGGTTAAGCACGTTATTGGGCAAAATTGGCCAGATTTAATTTGATATCTTCCATGGTGCAGTTCTCATTCTCATGATTGCTCATTTAATCTTGATAAATAAACTATTATTTGAATTGAATTTCCATTATGATGCAGTTCTATCATATGAATACATTGATATAATTCCCAACTCTGAGAAACCGATACTTGCGGAAATATGATTTGTCTGTTTGAACTAGAGCGCCAGAATGCTCCTTTCCACAGGGCTTGAACCCATTTTTAACACGCTTTTATTTAGCTTGGGTTGTATCTGACTATGTATGTATGTAACGGAATCTTTGAACTTAATTTTCACCAGTTTTCAGAAGTCTGATTAATTTGAAACTTCGCATACGTATCAAGAACCGATGACAATGCAATAATTTGATAACAGTTTCCCATTATCCTTATTATCCACAAAAATTGATTATTATTTATAGCTTATTATCTCATACGGGGCACCTCCGCCAATTTGCAACGTGATGTTTCAGGTGCAGTTCATACTGATGCGATATCGCATGAGCGACAAGCGCAGACAGATACTCCGCCGTATTCACAAAGCATTCAATCTCCGTTAAGTCCTAACTGAGGTCCTCAGTTAAGAATAAATTTGAATCGCAATCTCAGTTAAAGTATTTAACGGTGGTGAAACTGGCCTGTTTCACGTTGATTTTCACTTTAGGTAACTGAGGTTCCGATTCAAACGGAGATTGAATGATTTGTGAATACGGCGGACTATCTGTATCTCATGTACAAAATCTCACAGAGTGGAGCCTGTCTATCGCAAGGCGATTTGTCGCATGCGATATATCATTTTGGGCTCATATTCTAACAGTTCTAACATGTTCTAACAGTTTCCCATTATCCTTATTGGGACCGCCAGGATTAATAAAATTTTGAATGAAATGATGGGATTGCGAAATAATTTGTGAGGCATTTCAATACCACATGTCAACAAATAACTAATTGATAAATCGAACTAAAAAATTAAAAATAAATAATAGTTTAAAAAAAACTAAAAAAACACGCTTTTATAGCTAACCGAACTAAAAATTAGAAAATAATTTTTAATTTCAGAGAGTTTATAATACAGTAGTAGAAGATCGAACAATCAATCAGAATTTATCACCTCAAAATAAAATTATAATAAAGTTTAAGTTATTAACAAAAGAATTCAATTCAGAGTAAAAAGCGTGGGGTGCATTTTACTACTTTTCATAACTCTCTTCTCATAGATAGTTGCCAATAGAATGGTTGCTACATTTACTTTATCAAGCACCCCACGCTGTTTACTCTGAATTGAATTCTTTTGTTAATAACTTAAACTTTATTATAATTTTATTTTGAGGTGATAAATTCTGATTGATTGTTCGATCTTCTACTACTGTATTATAAACTCTCTGAAATTAAAAATTATTTTCTAATTTTTAGTTCGGTTAGCTATAAAAGCGTGTTTTTTTAGTTTTTTTAAACTATTATTAATAATTATTATCTCCTATCGTTTAAAAAATTGCTATGAACCAATGCGTTGTTTGTGAGATAATTAAAATTTTCTTTTGAAACATAATTGAAGCTTTCTACATTTTCACTTGAGTAAATTGTTAATAACAAAACGAAAATGAACATTTTGTCAAATTTTCTAACGGAAATCTATTCCAACACCTTTTAGAAATAGCTTTCCGAAAGGAAGAAATTTTCAGATTAATAATTTAACAATTATCGCACTTGCAATAATGTTAATCTTCATGCTTCATAAAATTGTTAACTAATAGAAAAGTCGCGATAAACATTTTTGGACCACGGATTATTGTTCATTGATCTATCTTGCAGACGCCAGAATTTTTCAATTCTTTATTTTCATGTTTAATAAGTTCAAATAATATTTATTCATGAAAGGTCCAAAAAGGGCGAGGCTTGCGCAAGCCGGTGTACCCGTTTTCGGGAGCATTTTTAACCCTCTCGGAAAATTATAAATATTGGTCCAAGTTCCGGGAGTTGGGACTTCGTTTTAGGAAATTTCCTCCTCTAACGAAATTAGAAAAACAACAAAAATTATTCACCACAATCAAGCGTGAACAAAGACAACAGTTTGCATTCAGATTTTATGAAAATAAGAATTATGCTCTTCAATTGTTGAGTACTGTTTATCGGATATATTGTCTTCAGAATTGATTGATATGCTTATACCGAAACTCCTAGATCTTCCGAGGAGAGCCCGTATAAGATAAGTTATGATACGTTAAGTCCTAACTGAGGCTTTCCACTTAAGGATAACCTATGAATCGCAACCTCAGTTAACGTATGTAATGGTGCTGAAACAGGCCTGTTTCAAGTTAATTTTCACTTAAACTGAGGTTGCGATTCTTATTTATCCTTAACTGAGGACCTCAGTTAGGACTTGACGGAGATTGAATGCTTTGTAAATACGACGGATGATATGAGCTTGTACGAGAATCAGAGTCGTTAACAAAAACTGCTACAACAGCTATGTCTTCCTGGTGTCGAAGCAATTACCTGCCAATAAACACCAGTAAAACTGACTCTTTCACCATAAAAACACTGAGCGAATTGCTAAAATCAATACAGTTACTTGATCAGTCAATACAGGTTTCTTCCAGCATTAAATTTCTCGGAGTTACTCTGGATCAATTTGAACTGTGGTGAACATTTAATCTCCCTGATAGTCCAGTCAACAAGTGACATTTAGGTCGAAACTTTTTAGAGTTCTCCGAAAATTATGATTGAGGCGTCATTCGATTCGGGATGGCATGTAGATATTTTTGAGGGCTTTTCAAGCGCCGATCGTAAAAATTGCAAAAGTTATAAACTAACTGAAACAAAAAAGGAGTTTGATTTTTTGCATATATCTGTTTGAGATTTTTCAAATTTTAAAGAAGATTATAAAATAAGAGGAAATTTCCAAAAAAAGTTTTCATTATCTGGAACTGTAGGACTAAAATTCATAATTTTTCCAGGGGGTTGAAAAAACGTCGGAAAATGGATACTCCGGCTTGCGCAAGCCACGCCCATTTCGGAATTGTTAAACTATTAATCTGAGAAATTTTTTCTTCCGTGGAGCTATTTTTCAAAGGCCCGTTGGGATACAATATTTTTACAGACTGCTTTGTTAGGGTAAATTGATATTTTGAACAAGGGAAGACAGATATCAAAAAGTGCACATACAATATCTGTGCTTTAAACCATCGACACAATCTTTGATGAAAATTATGATAAACAAAACGGTTTTTAAAAAAAGAATTTTATTGCAACCGATTTGTTAATTAGCAATTTTCTTCTACTACTTTTCAAAAATCATTACTTATTGGTCTTTGATATTGAAAACAAAATAGATTAATTTTAAAATTTTCATTGTTTATTTGATGAACAATTTGCTATAAACAAATGAATTGCCTCTGTGTATTTTTCATCTATTTCTAATTAAAAAAATAAAAACAATTATGCATATTTAAAGAAAAACCTTTCAATTTTCTGTTCTCTTTCATATCATTATTCTGACCTGGTTTTTGCGCGTATGTTCTGGGGAACATCGCGTTATCATTTTGCCCAAATGTCTGTAACTTTTGTTTTTTTTCACGAAAATAGTCTCAAACGATTTGGTTCGACTTCCCGTGAAGAATTCAAGGTCAAATTTTATTCTGTCCGGCCGTTGTCACGATAACTTGAGGACAGAAAGAGCTAGCGACTTGAAATTTTCAGGGTAGGTTGCTTATCCGAATGCGACGGACAAGTTCGTTAATGGGCATAATCGGCCCAATGGTTTCCGAGTAATAATTTTGTTTTCAACCAATATGAATCCGATCGAATTGAAACTTGGTGAATAGTTGTAGAATATAAACCTTAGCACGATTGTGGAATTTTGTGAGAATCGTATAGCTAGTAAATTTTACAAAAATTATTGAAAAATATGTTCTATGTCACGATAACTAGAGAACGGAAATAGATAGCGATTTGAAATTTTCAGGTTAGGTTGTGCATCTGAATGCGACATTTGATTTTGTCTATAAGCATAAGCGGACCAAAGATTTTGGAGTTATATCCATCTGAAATAAAGGTTGGTACCTTGAGGTTCGAAGTCCAACGTTCTACCACTGAACTATTATTGAATACATATGTTTGAATTATATTTTCACCATTTTAAATAATATAGTTGAGATTAGTTTTACTGGTGCAGATGACGTTTATCGACGTTCGTACGGATAATTCAGACTTGAAAACGTGTCATGGGTATGACTTACTTATGACACGTAAATATCAACTCTCGAAACCCATTAAGCTCTTTAGAGTCACTAAATAGTTTTTTCTGAACAGGAAATCTCTAGGAACATATTAGTGTTAGCTGTCTCATAAACTTAGAAGTAACACGTATCTTGCATTGTGGGAGAGCAATTTCATGGAACTATAATACCGCTGTAGGGATCTTTCTCGTGGAACTCCATTTAGCGAACTGCCAGCGAAGTGTCGCAGGTCGCAGGCAGAGGATTCACCAATCACCGTTGAGTACCGCCTTTGCAGTGAAATCCTAGCTGAGGGAGAAGGGGTTCAGTCAAAGTTGAGTTCGAGGGAATTCGTTAGACGCTAAGGAAGTCCATTTCTATTTAGACGTGTGAAAAAGAGTTAGACGGAAGCGACTAAGTACAAGTGTCGAAATAATTAGGAGTTTAAGTATAAAGACGATAGGAACCTTAGTAATCGACGATATTTTATGTATTTTCGATTACGACGGTGAAATAGAAGATTGTAGAATTCTGTGAATGAACCTGTACATATTGGCATACAGCGTTCTATTTATTAATCCAATGGTGTAAATGTAGAATCCCATAGACAACGATAAAAATCCTATACATATTTTCATAATTTTTAGTGCATCTTCAAAATTATTTTCAACACTTCAAGTATATTTAATACCCCAGAATTGTATTTCTTCCGATATCGAACCAATTTAATCTTCAGTTCGGATTCATTTGTCATTTTGTATAGGTATTTCGATTTCTTGAGGGGTGTTAGGTTTGATGTAGGAAACCACTCGATCCGCGATTCGATATGAAATGGAAAGCGTGACGTGCTTGTATTCAAAACGATTCCAAACACCCCATGGTATTCGATTATCTTCGGTGACACACAAATCGCTCCTCACAAAGAGAATAATCCGTGCTCTTTTGCCATTCCCTTTTCGCCCATTTCAACGGCCATAGATCTGAAGGGCAAATAATTTTATTTGTTCCATTGTAGATTTCAGAGGTGAACGATCTGATTTGAAATTGAATTCTCCATTTTTGGGAGCCAGGAAATCGAATACTTGAACCTGATTTTCTGTTGTTTGAGTCTAGTACTCGGGGAAGTGATCGGAATTCATCTGTAATATTTATTCAGGGACGATTTCATAGAGGGTGTTGGGGCATACTATTTGGGCGCTCGTACCAGGGCGCTTTCCTTTCATCCGAATGTCCGTATTTTGCGAATTTATACCTGAAATTAATATCAACATTTGCAGTTTAGATACTGAGACTGTAATAATCGTACCTGTAATTTTACGATGTAAGGGCGGCTTTCTATCGAACAAGAAACGATATTGTTATTTATATTATTCAAATATTTGACTTGGGCTCCTCTTTTTGGTGGAAAAAAAAATCGGTTTCGCCTATTGGATAGGATTTGCTTCGGGATTTGTGCTCCGTCTAAGTTTTCAGAGGGGTTAGGCTGGGCCGCCCTTAAATTTTTTTTTAAAAAGCACTGACGAATTCAGGTTTTGCTTTTGAATAGAGATGAACTATTTTCTGATCTGCTTCTGCATTATAAACACAAGATATTTGTCAGAAGCAATAAATCGAACAATGTTGGCTAACAAACAATAACGATCCAACATCAACGATGAAACATATCTAAATTTCGTAACGTTACGGAGTCCAAATCTCTTCACTTAACGAATTATTTTTTGTTCATGTAGCTACGAAATTTAGTTGTTTCATCGTTGATGTTGTATCGTTATTGTTTATTAGGCTACATTGTTCGATTAATTGCTTCTGACAAATATCTCGTGTTTATTACACATAAACAATTCACAAACTAATATATATATACACTTTGGGAGGAAAACCCAGAAATAAACCATTTAATAATGAATATACCTCCCACAGTATCCTTCAATGATTTTTTTTTCAATCGAGTACTAGATTTCAATTTGATCGGATCTGTATTTTAAGAAATATTGGATAAAAGAAAATGCGTCTCGTAGATTTCTGAGAAATTTCAGCGGAAATGGTCCGATAGTTTCTGAAATCTAAAATTTTCGAAGAAAAATTTTAATTTTTTCCGAAGAAGATGGTTTTTTCTACTGATATGATAATTTCACAAGAATTTGCGCATCAATATTCAACGACGAATTACTAAGTTTCAATTCGATCAGATCTGCAGTTTTTGAGTTATTAGGAAAAGACAACAACATTTCAGATGGGTATAACTCCGAAACCGTTTGGCCAATCATGCCTATTAACGGACTCAAACATCGCATTCGGATGCGCAACCTACCCTGAAAATTGCAAGTTGCTATCTCTCTCCGTTCGAAAGTTATTGTAGCAAATGCTGGCGTTTGGTCAAAATGATAGCATGCTGTTCTCTAGAACATGCGTCCAAAAACAACCTCATATAATTTATTTATTTATTCAAACATACAAGTCTTATCTGCTGAGATTGTATGCAATACAGGATATTCCATACAAGAAAGAAATATTTTTAAAATTAACGACAAAACTTACAATATCATAAATCGGTCAAGTTTTTAAATATAGGAAAGAGTGAACATTTGATCGATCTATAACTAATCACAAACTAAAGATCATACTCTTACTACACATAAACGCGATGAAACAAAATATATCAATATGTGATTGTATATTCATTTGCCAGATATATCCATTATTCGAAACATTCTTCTACTTCGTAAGACAAATACAGATGTGGCCCTAGAAGTACCAGAAGGTAAATTGAATTCTATACAATAAATCCAAACAATAGTGTCCCATTTATTTGCTTATACCCTGAGCGTCAAAGTTATGATATAATGGATGTATTTGCTCACCTTTCAAGAATTTCGAAAAATGGTTCGATAGGTCAAAGTAATTTATTTTTGCAAACCTAACCTAACCTAACTATACTGCCAAGTTCCAAGTTTGAACACGATTGGATCTATATTGTTGGAGATCCGAGCAGCCTTGTGTGAGTTCAGTAGCTGAATGGGTGACCGTTGACTCGATAACTTTTGAACGAAAGGAGATAGGAACTTGCAATTATCACGGTACTTTGCGTATACGAGTTGCAGAGTTAAGTTTTTGGACATAATCAGCCCAACGATTTCGGAGTTTTATTCCCATCTGGAATGATATTTCCTCAATAACTCAGAAAATATAGACTCGATCGAATTGAAGCTTGGTAACTTGTTGTTGTTTTTTCCAAATTCTTATATCTATTAACCATCAAATATGCTAAACATTTTAAAACTTGTATATATAACAAAAGCGATAGCTTTATTCCCTTTTTGCGCGTATGTTCTAGGGAACATCGCGTTATCATTTTGCCCAAATGTTTGTAAATTTGGAATTTTTTGACGAGAATGGTCTCCAACGACTAGGTTCAACTCACTGATTAAGAATTCGAGGTCAAATTTGATTCTGTCCGGCTGACCGTTGCCACGATAACTTGAGAACGGAAAGAAATAGCGAGTTGAAATTTTCAGGGTAGGTGGCGCATCCCAATACGACGGACAAACTCGTTAAAGGGCATAATTGGGCCAACGGTTTAGGAGTAATAATTTTGTTTTCAACAATAATTAATTTGATCGAATTGAAACTAGGTGAGAAGTTGTAGAATACAAACCTGAAGGACGTTAATAAAACATATTATTTATGTCACGATAACCTGAGAACGGAAAGAGATGGTAACTAATTTTCAGGTTAGATAGTGCATTTGACTGCGACATTTGAGTTTGTTTATACGCATAATCGGCTAAACGGTTTTGGTTTTGAAAATTAAAAAAAAATCATTAAAAATCATTAAAACAAATTCTATATATCAGAAACTATTCGTCCGACATCACTGAAATTTGCGAGAGCCTTCAGAACCTAAGAATTCTACCAAATTCCAAGTTTGAGCACGATTGGATCTATATTGTTAGAAATCCGAGCATCCTTGTGTGGGTTCAGTAGCTGGATGGGTTTCCGTTGCCTCGATAACTTTTGAATGAAAGGAGATAGGGGACTTGCAATTTTCAGGGTAGGTTGCGCATCAGAATGGGAGGGTTAAGTTGGTTTCGGAGTTATACCCACCAGGAATATTATTTCCTTGATAACTCAAAAAATATAGACTCAATCGAATTGAAGCTAGGTAACTAGTTGTAGAATATCGACATGAAGCCGTGTGTAAAATTTTGTGAGAACCGTACGACTAGAAATGTTTTTAAAAATTAAGAAAAAAAATAGGTTTAAGTACTGACGAGAAGTCAGAAGCTTTTGCGCGTATGTTCTATTGTCTGTTCTCCTGTATTAGACACACTTAATCGAATGTACCGTGGTAAACTTGAACTAAGAGTGTCCAATACAGGAGAACAGGCAATAGAATTCACCATGGTAAATTCGATTAAGAGTAACCAATACAGGAGAATGTACAATAGATCATACGCGCAAAAGCTTCTGACTTCACGTTAGTGCTTGAACCAATTTTAATTTTCGTTCCAAATTTGATTTTGCATCAGAAGAGTGTAAATGAGTTATGAATTGTAACGTTACAAACGCTCCACCATTGATTACCGTTTAAATCGCGAAAAACTGTCTACGGGTAGCTTCGATTCACACTCAAAAACGCCTTGCCTAGATTCTATGTATCGCCCAGCGCGTTGATAGAGTTTATGTCTCTCATGCGCACGATACGCTGCAATCTCAAGCGGACATCTTTGTCCTTCTTTCGAGTAATGAAAATGAAAGCGTTAACATCTCGCCAGAGAGTTTAGCAAATTAAAGTACTACCGTAATCCATTATAATCGTGTGAATTGGAAATTTATTTGTTTCTTGCAAGACGTCTATTTAAAAGGCGGTAAGTACTGCGTAGATTCGAACTGATATTTTCTGCTTTAGTGAATGCCAAGTTGTTATTTCCGTTTTATTTCATTTTCTACAGGTTACACAGGTTAACACGTTTCTTTGTATAATACTTAATTTCTAGTCTCATTCTTGCGATCGAATAACGTGCTCTTATTCCTGGATTCTAGATATTTTATCTCATATTTATTGCTCTGTAAATAATTTCAAGTTCGTCTAGAGTTACTGGGAATGAGATCACGTCTTACATGCACTATCTTATGGGTCTGAATTTTTGCAGTCTTAGTTCCGGAGTCAACATTCGGAGACGACTTTCTTAGTTCCGGAGAAAACTTTCTTAGTTCCGGAGTGAACATTTGGAGATAACTTTCTTAGTTCCGGAGACAACTTTCTTAGTTCCGGAGTGAACATTTGGAGATAACTTTCTTAGTTCCGGAGACAACTTTCTTAGTTCCGGAGTGAACCTTTGGATTACGACTTTCTTAGTTCCGGAGACAACTTTCTTAGTTCCGGAGTGAACATTTGGATTACGACTTTCTTAGTTCCGGATTGAACAATTGGAGAGAACTTTCTTGGTACCGGAGCATAAACTGGTGGAATATCTCAATACCTCAACACAAATCTGGTGGAATATATTAATACCTGAGCACAAATCTGGTGGAATATCTAATAGGAACAACCTAGTCCTGGAATAACAGTTGAAGACAACTCCCTTACTACCGAAGTACCTTTGTTACGAAGAGAACGTACATCTACATGTGACATTTTGGACGGCCCTACCTCATCTATCGAACCCAGACTGCAAAGATAAGTGCCTCATCGATCTCAGACTTACCATTGATCCTTATATATATTACTGAAATATTTATTTGTAAAGTTGGAATATATAGATAGGGATTAAGAGGTTTTATCTTTACCATCAGATCAACGATTTGGGATACATTCAGGAGTAGTATACTTTTTACTTAGGCGCTCTATGAGGCATTTTACTTAGGTAAGGTGTTTCCTAGGCGGACGAACAAACTTGCTAGCATAAGTCACTGAGCTAGTAACGGGCAAGCTAGTAAGTTTGATTTCAGAATAACCCTGTGTATAATTTTCTAATCTATCGATAGCCCTACTTTATTTGAATTACTTACTCCATTTGCCAACTCACTATCAAAATAAAGAAAGTTAAAAACTATTAAAGTATATTATTTTAATAAATTAATTTGGAAATATTATGCATTTATTATTTCAAAAATAAAATGAGTGAATATTTTGTGTTTGAAATAAGAAATATAAAAAGTATCTGCATTTCATATTTGAATATATTTTACTGACTGAGGACTACATTTTGATTTTAAAATTTTTCAATCAAAATAAAGAAAAACAAATTAATTCTTCTATCACTATTGATACTTTTAAATACAATCCATAGATTTGAGATTGCCACCGCCAGTAGTTCCTAGAAAGTTTTCTGATTAATTATTGAAACTCGTTTATACCAATCGGAACAGTAAACAGAATTAAAATTGCTCGGAATACTGCCAGTGAGAGTTTGGAGGAAAATTATCGCCAGTGCGACCTTTCAGACGTATATCCCCATTTATATTCACGAAAATTCACCTGATCATGGAGCAGGAAAAAAGAATGCCAGGAATGCTTATTGATTGTAGGACCTCCCAATTCCTTTGTATTTGCCCAAGTTGTTGCGTACTTAATTGGTATCACTTTTCGATATTCCATTCACGGAAGGGCGTATTAGATATTACCTTTCCATTGTTCTGTTACGAAATAAGGTCGGGTTTTTGGAATTGTTCGTATCAAAATAATGGTTTCGTCTTCAATGCAGACGGTTTCGTGGGTTTGAACATTTTAGAAATGTATATCCATTGGAAATGTGGATTTTAATTGGAGACCTTGTTTTATTGCTTCTATAGACTTGGAAATCGATCGTAATATTTAGGTCTAACGAAAACAGTGTAGGGATTCTTGGAAGTATTCTTATGTTTTGCTGAGGCCACAAAACGAGCATAAAGATAAAATGCACATGGCGAAGTATTCATTGATTTCAACCTTCAATAAATATTCCGTCGTGATCCGGACTAGCCAGTTCATCACTCAATGTCCCCCAGAGGGGGACATCAACCAATCATGGTTGATGCAAATCATTAACGTAACCTAGGAAGATCCTTACGATCTCCAACCCTCTGTGATGCGGAAACCTTGAGTCATGTTTAGTTACGTTCATTCTTTTGTCATACCATTGCAAGATGAAAACGCTTGGCTCAGTGGGGTTGGAGAAGACCACTAACCAGTGAACATTGAAGAAGGTAACTGTAGCTAATGGCTAATATCTTAAAGGCATACGGTGAAATATTCATCGATTTAAACTGTAGGGAAATACATTCATCCCTACGATCCTTCTGCCTCTTCGCCGTTCCCGCCAGTAGATGTCGCCTCTGTCATGACGAGCACCTGTCACCACAACCACTGGAGACATTACTTCGGCATTGTCGTGCTGAAGTCAAATGCATCTACGGTGGGCACTCACTGAAAAAGCCTTATTAATGAGTTCATCAGTGAGAGCTGGATTTAAATTCAGGACAACCGGACAACCAAGAGGTTGTGGGTCCTCATAACGCATCAGCACGCATCGGAAACCACATAACCATCAACAAATGTAATGTGGTGATCTGGGCTACAGCCACCTCAAAACTCAGTGCTTACTGCTTAGTATTCCCTTATGTGCCCCCGAGCACTTCCAAGTATTACTAAGCACTAAGCCTTTCCGAAATCAGGGTGATCATTTGAGGCATGAACGGAACTGGTAGTTATTAGTTGTTGATTATTGATTCATGTGATGGAGCGTAGATATGTGAATATTAGCCACTTCTGAAAATTATTCAGTATGGAAGCATTGTTATGTAGATCTTCTATCATGAAGCTATATGTGAAGTTTTTTCGAAAAATTCACAGATATACTCGATATATTCATATATTTAAATTACCATCTGATTTACAATGATAGCTTATGAATACAATCACAATAGAAAATAATGATATCTGATTTCTGCAGATCATTTTGAAAAATTTTGAAAAGCACTGACGTCATGATTATCAATTCGATTTACATTATGTATTAATATTAAAGCAGCCCCATTGGGCACTGAATACATGTTTTTTTATTATTAAGGGAAAGTAAATCATAATATAATACTAAGTTGTTGACATATATGTTTCGTGTTTTATCCCATTCTGAAAATGGGAAATACATTTTGGATAAAAACTGAGACGCTTATGGAATTCATATTTCAATTCACTGTATCATCAATTACTACAATAACCTTTTCGAACTGAGTGAAAATATTACGAATTTTGAGTTCGTTAGTTTTATAGAAATTTGTCCCGCTGCACACCGTTTCTTATCCGTCAATGATGAATATGAGGTTTGCAAGCTTACATGTTTACATGTCTCCAATTGAATACAATTGTATACAACAATTCGGAGTAAATATCCTTATTTCCAACAGTTTTCTAAATGTGCTTAGTGCTCGAAAAAATGGATTTTTTTTAGAAAGTGCTTTGTAATCGCAAGCCTTTTGTGAAAACGCGCTGCTTTGTGCTCAAGGCTCGAAGCACTTTCGTTCAGTGCTCGGCATAGCTCTGACCTCCTCGCACATCAACCACATCCCAACAAGGCCTTTGCATACTTCCGATCATATTGTTGAAGTAGCCTTGATCAAATTCTCTCTAGACTTGCAGTAAAAGCCGTCTAGAGACTAAAAGAGTTCTAGAAGTGGATGTGGAGGTGGTTGATGGGAATCTAAACCTCTTTGTAGCTGATCCCAAGCGAGTTGAATGGTATTGAGTTCTGGTTACCGAGGGGCAGAGCCAAATGTGGAATAAAATGGACTTCAAGAGCTTCATCGTGAATTCTCGCACGATGGGGTGGCGCATTATCGTCCAAAAATATTAAATTTGACCCAATAGCAGCATAAAGCGAAGGAATAATATTGTCAATGACTCGCTCTATGTTAATCTGCGCATTCATGGTAGCATCAACCACCAACAATTCTGTACATCCATTGAAACGAATGCCTCCCCAAACAGTAACTGAACCAACTCTGAACGATCTGCGATTTCTGTGCACCAGATGATAGGTCTATACCAGAACACGCCGACTGCCTGACAACCATATCTCGACACATCTGTGAACAATAAAGACCTCTTTGAACTTCGAATCCTTCTCAAAAGTCGTCGAGAATGTAGATTAACGTCTGTAAGTTTTCGACGTAGTGTTTCAATCGAAACCAAAACACCAGTAGCGTTCACAAGGTGCTGTTGTATAATTCGACAAGTACTCAAAGGCTCTCTACGCGTAAACACACTCAGAAACCAATCTTGTGCAGGAGTTTCTCGATATCGATGGAGGAGCCGGGAAACTACGGTTTCACTAAGTTGAAAGAAATTCTCAACATCTCTGATTACGTCCCGTCAATATCATATTTATAGACCTATTGGCTTCACCCGCACAAATTTTACGCTTCATTGCGAAACAAAGTTTCAGATTATGAATCAAAGTTGATCGTAAGAACGTAAAACAGTAACTGATCCAAAATTCTCAGAAACGCAAACGACAAGAACTTGTCTGAAACTGAAAGAGTTATCAAACGAGGAGCAAAAAAACCTCGAAAAAAACTATTCAGATACAAGAGAGTAGAAATATGATTTCTCACAAATGGGCAGTTAGTGGACAAGAATCGGCAACTTTTGAAATGCTTCCAAAATTTGTGAACTTAACTTTTGTGGAACGGTGTACATATAATCTACGAAATATTTAGTATATCGGTTCCGTTGGCTGTTATAGTTAGTTACCACTGGTAACTTGAAAAATATCGAAATTTTGTCAAGGGCTTGATGTTTTGCATTGCGTAAAATATTTTGTTAAAGCCTGCTGGTACTGCAAACATTTTTAGAATATTTATTTTATGTGTCTCTAATTACCCAAAATTGACTACGTATCTAGTTTAAATGTGTGTTTGTGAATTAGAATAGTTTGTAGTTTCTTTTCTTCGTAATTTCTTTTTGTACACTTTGATGTGTATATATTATGTGCAGCCATACGATAATTATAAATATACCTTTAATCTTTATTTACGTAAGGGGTAAATGAAACAGAACTGTGGGGTAATTGGGGACTATCAAAAAAAACAAGCAAATAAGAAAAAAATTACCGAAATTAACATAATAACTTGAGAAAAACACTGACGTCAAGTCAGGAGATTTCGCTCGGATCTGCCATTGTCTATTCACGCCTCATACGAAGTCGATCGAGCTGAAATGCGGTACTCGATTGTAAAATGGTGGCTCGAAATGTGTACGAAATTTCAGCTGATTCTGATGCATATCCTCCAACCGACAAAAATACTATTAATTATGTTCTATACAAATCGATGGGATACTCTTAAACGAATTTACCATCGGTATACAACATTTTAATGACAGACTTGAGTACTGATAGAATCGTCTAACATCAGAGAAATGTTCAATTCTGACATATTCATTCTATCATATATATAATAATATACGAAAAAACTTACGTCTCAAATGAATATTACCTACATTTGGCCAAAATGATAGCACGCTGTTTCCCAGAACATGTGCGCAAATAGTCCAAAAGAAAAAAAATATGGAAAGTGAATCCGAGATTGACGAATATTTCCATCTTCTGAGATGAAGCGACGTTACTAGGTTCTTTTGTCTGTTTCTTGGTGTAGTGTAATCTACACTGCACTCTGAATCAGCTGATTTTCAGTGCAGTAACGCAAACGAATGAAAAATACACTGAAGAATGGTTTGTTTATCAAACGTCAAAAACGTTGGTTATTATTTGAGTTCAGTCATCAATCTGATGGCTATAAGTCCCTTCTCTGACGGCTTTTTCAAAAAAATTAACAGTAAATTCATCGGTTGAAAAATCAATTGGTGAAAAAAATCAACATAACAATTTCCAAATGGCATTACCGTTTCTCAACGGATTATTTATCTATTCATCCTCCTGTAGGGTGATGACCTTTTTGCAAATTTTAAATTTCATAACAGAAGAGATCAAAGTTGCCATACAACGAATATTTTCATAACAAGTCAATTATTGGCACCTTCTTTTTGCCGTACCATTAACCATAACCCTATATTCTGTTTTGTGTTCATTTCCCCCTCCTTTCGACCAGGTGTAGATGAACTACACTTCGTCTACACTGATGTTAATCCAATAAGCACACGAATACTAATATCGAGTGTAAATTATACTGAGTGTAGGAAAGTGCTACCCCTTCTATGCAAACGAGAGGGCCACTGTAACGCTTCGTTTCAGGAGATGGAAACATCGTTTCCGAAACATATGTCGGACTACAAAATTTGTGGTAGACAAGAGTCTAATTATTAGTGTATTGTTCCTAATCAGTCCACACTGAACTCAAACTATAATATACATAATAATCCTTTGTTGTGCAGAAGGTTATATTCAAAAACAGATTCGCCGAAAAAAAAAACTGGAAGCTTTATAAACTGCAGGGTAAATCTTCATCTTTTCGAATATTTCTGCAGTTTGATCAGCATTCACTTCATTTAGCCCCGAAGTAATTTCCCATTTGATATTCATATAATCTGCATTGAGAGGAAAAAAATTCAAATGGATGGTTTTCCGCAACCTCTGAATAATTCATAGGATTCTCATCTCAACGATTGCCAAAAATAATTTGCTAACTTCACTTTAACTTTTCAATTTGGTTTATGAAAAATTACCCAGACTGCGACAATAAATGCGGATTTATTTCTGACTGAAAACCGGGTCTTTTCAAATGTGGAAGATTCATTGATTTACAGTATGAAAGAGAGTAATTGCTGGGCGTTTATCCGGTTTGATGTTGCTTGTGGTTCATTTTTTTCGAATTTCACTTGTGAAAACGTGCAGGGACACTGGAATTTACTGACATTTTCACAGTTTATGTTTCAGTGTACGTAGAATTAAAAAAAAATGGTAAAGAAGTCCCCACTTCACATGAAGGTATACCTATGTATTATTTCGTATCAAGGAAAGAAATAGTTATTTGTTAAAAAAGGGGAAATAAGTGTTACCTATTTTTTCTATGGCGGTCAAAATGACATTTTAGACAGCAATTCACTTTTTCACATAACTGATTTTAGAATTTTCAATTTATCTAACGATATTTTGTTTTTTTTTAACAATTTTAACCTGTATTTTCTCATGCATATAAAGAAACTTACAACAATTTTTACAAATCAACGAAGTAGAAACGTACATACACAGTCCGGTTGTACGTGGTACCATTTCGCGCCTGGAATGTCAGAAACAAAGATGGCACAAGAACGTTGCGCATCCGAATGCGACACTTGAGTTCGCTAATAGGCATAATCGGCCAAACGGTTTTGTAGTTATAGCTATCTGATATTTTGTTTTATACTCGATAACTCAAAAAATACAACACTGATCCAATTCAATAAAGGTAATTAGTTGTAGAATGCCACCGCACAAATTATTACGAAATTTCGTGATGAGCACTATAAAACGTTAAAAATATAATTAGAAATCATTGAAAAAAATTCAATATATCAGAGGTTACTGATCACTGAAATTTTGTGAGAGCCTTCAGAATCTAACTTTATAGCCAAGTTCCAAATTCGAACCCGATCGGATCCATATTGGTGGAGATCTGAGCAGCCTTGGGTTCATTAGCTGGATGGGTTACCTTGAACTTAAACACAATAACTTTTGAACGGAAAGAGATAGCGACTTGCAAATTTCAGGGAAGGTAGTGTATCCGAGTGGGACAGTTATGTTCGTTGTTGGGCATAATCGGCTCAACAAAGTAACTAGTTGTAGAATACCGACATGAAGAAGTATCTGAAATTTGTGAGAATCATATCACTAGAAAATAAAAAAAAAATACTAAAAATTGGTTCTGACGATTGTCTACACACCTCTATTGGACACTCTTTATCGAATGTCATTAATACCTTTTTAATGACATACATTAGTATCGAGAGAATCTATGATCACATTCTATGATCACATCCATTTCGGATTCGTTCATATGTATTCTATAGAAATTGAAATGCGAAAAAACGTAGCCTCAAATAACTCCAGGCTACGATATTCACGAAATTCCGCAAATATAAGTGGGTCAGCACTCTACAAGTAATCACCGAGTTTTAATTTGGTCAGATTTGTATATTTTGAGTTATGGGGAATATAACAATAAAATTCCAGTTGAGTATAACTCTTCCAGTTGAGTATAACTCCAAAACCATTAGGGCAATTTTGCCAATTAACGAACTCAAATGTCATTTACGGATGCGCAACCTACCCTGTTAATTGCAAGTCGCTATCTCTTTCCGTTCTTAAGTTATCGTGAGATACATAATATTTTTTCGTAATATTTTTAAATTTTTCTAGAGGTACGATTCTCACAAAATTTCACACACGTCTTTATGCCGATATTCTACAATTAGGTACAAAGTTTCAATTCCATTGGGTCTGCATTTTTTGAGTTAGCGAGGAAATAATATTCCAGATGGGTATAAATCCGAAACCGTTTGGCCGATTATGCCCAACAACGAACTTAGGTCTCCCATTTAGTAGCGCCAACTACCCTGAGAATTTCAAGTCCCAATCTATTTTCGCTCGAAAGTTATCGAGGCAACGGTTACCCATCCAGCAATTAACTCACACAAGGCTGCTCGAATGTCCGCCAATATAAAGGGTGGTTCAGATCTTAACCAAGAAATTCCAACCACGTATTCTTAGTCAAAAATAAGCCCTAGTTTATTATATGAACATATGTCGAGAAATGCTTCCTCTTTGAGATACAGGGTGTTAAAATTATTAGAAAAAAAATGGCTTTTTCACTTTTAATTCGAACATCTTCTTTAAATTCGTATTTGAGTGTGGCTTTTAACGCTTATTTTTTTGTTATTCAACGGTTATTTTCTGGGTTTTCTCTCCCAAACTCTGAAAAATATCTATAAAATAAAAATTAATTATTTTGTGATTTGCTTCTGCGTAAGAAACACAGGATATTTGTCAGAAGCAATCAATTGAACAATGTTGCCTAACAAACAACAACGAAACAACATCAACGAAGAAACAACTATAGCGTAACGTTTCGGAGTCTATATCAGACCCCTTCTTCAGACGCTCAACGAAAATCGAGAGAATTATTTTGTTGATAGTTATTGTGTGACAATTCTTGAATTTCACCAAATAACTATCAACAAAATAATTCTCTCGATTTTCGTTGAGCGTCTGAAGAAGGGGTCTGATATAGACTCCGAAACGTTACGCTATAGTTGTTTCTTCGTTGATGTTGTTTCGTTGTTGTTTGTTAGGCAACATTGTTCAATTGATTGCTTCTGACCAATATCTTGTGTTTCTTACGCAGAAGCAAATCACAAAATAATTAATTTTTATTTTATAGATATTTTTCAGAGTTTGGGAGAGAAAACCCAGAAAATAACCGTTGAATAATGAGTATACCTCCCACAGTATCCTTTAATGATTACTTATTTTTTTGTGATTACACAATTACGTTTACAAAGATAGTCTTATTATTATTATGTACCATATCAAATTTTGGTGATTTCTTCATGGATGAGAATGTGTTGAATTTTTTTACTCGGAAACGGTGCCTCGTACGTCAAAAAGTCAAGAGCAAACCCAGTGGCGTATCATTTTTTTGTCTAAAAATATTCATTCTCGATGCAGTACGGACGCCAGTGGCGAAATAAAAAATAATAATTTTTTCAAAAAGTGCTCCTTGATCCTTAAAACCTATGTCCCAAATTTCATAGAAATATTTCATAGAATATTTGCGAGAATATTCGCGTCGGCATTCTACAACCAATAACCATGTTTGAATTGGATTGGTTTCGTATTTTTCGAGTTATTGAGGAAAAAACAACCAAATTTCAGATGGGTATAACACCAAAACCGTTTGGCTGATTCTGCTTATTAACTCAAATGTCACATTCAGATGCTCAACCTACCACAAAAGTTGCAAGTCGCTATCTCTTTCCATGCTCAGGTTATCGTGATATAAATAATATATTTTTAATTTTCTAGTATTACAATTGTCTTAATATCAGTATTCTACAACTAGCTGCCAAGTTTCAATTCGATCAGATCTGTATTGGTTGATGACAAATTTGGACGTGCCACATACCCCGAAAATTTCAAGACGCTATCTCATTCCGTTCTGGACCGAATCAATTTTGGCCCCGAATTTTTTATCGATGAGTAGAACTAATCGTTCGAGATTATTTTCGGCAAAAAATTCGAACATTACAGACACAAAACACAAAAAAAATCATAACGCGATGTTCCCCAGAACATGCGCGTAAAAATATTGTGGGTTTCGTTGCGTGTGATGTGTGAGGACCTACAACCTCTTGGTTGTTCAGCGTTTCGTTCCAGCTCTCACTGATGAACTCATTAATACTGCTTGTTCTGTAAGAGCCTGCCGTAGAAATATCCTCTGCGGCACTTCGGTTTTAATGCGTCAAGCACGTGGTAACACATATTCGTCAAGACGAGGCGACATCTACTGGCGAGAACGGCGAAGAGGCAGAAGGATCAGAGGGAAGAATGTAGTTCCCTACATATTATTCATCTCACTATAACTCGAGTTGAAGTTAAACAATGATAATGCCGCTGAATGGAAATTTTTCATTCAAAAATTCCACATTTACATTGAAGTAACTTAAGCTGAAAACGAAGACGAAGAATACAAAGCTGCTGTTTTACTCAATTGCATAGGAGACAAGGCCCTGAAGATATTTAATACGTTTGAATTTCAAGAATCGAGAACAGACTTAAACCTAGCATTATTAGATTATGGAAATACTCCTATAGATAATAATATTCTTTCGCCTAGTGAATTATTGTTTGTTTGTTATTACAGCCGAAAAATATTAATTTTCAAAGACAGAGAAATAATTTAATCAAAAAGCAGAACGAACAAAAACTTTTTCATGATAGATGTGTTAGAGAGTTCAGAAAATTAAAGAATAATGAGAAAATTCATATGGAAAAAGATGATGTTTAGGTTACAGGCTATGTTGTGAAACCTGGTAATGAATGGTCATATCTTGTAAGAGAATCTAATGGCAATGTTATACTGTAAGACGAAATAGATATTTTCTTAAGCCTTATTATACAAGACGAAACAATTACATTTTAGAATCAGATGATGGAGTACTCAGACTAGACCAATGAAAGTGAAAAGATCAACCCTTAGGTTAAAATTCAATTGAATGATTCTGAATCAACGAATAGTGATCGAACACAAGAAATACTATTTATGCAACCGAATATGGACGGAAACTTCGACGTCCAACATAATCATTAGTAATGGATAATCTATCTATTCGAGGTTGATCAGTTTAGAATTATAAGGTTCATCTAGAATTTGATTTAGTTTGATTTTATTTTTTTATAAACGTATATCTAGAATTTAGTTTTGTTTGATATCATTGTTTTATATAATAAGGGAGATGTCATATGTGAGAACATGTTGTATATTTTATAATGCCTATATGAAGTCAATAGATTAGTACCATCTGAGATCTCGTTTAGTTCACACCTTATACACAATCAAAACTCGGTTGCCTGTCGGCATTCTAAAACTAGAATGCCGACGGTCAAATTTTCTCCGAATTTTGTGAATATCGTATCCTGAAAAAACTTGAGAAGTAAGTTTTTTCGTATATCATTAGTTATTCAAGGAATTTCTGACATAATTCATATGTCAGAATTAAATATTTTATGACCATAGATGTTCGGTTCTCTAATTACTCAAGTCTGTCAATAAAATGGTACGAAATGTATTCATTTCTTATAAAAGAGAAAAACGGTCTATATCGTTGGTAAATTCAAATAAGATTGTCCAATAGAGGTGAATAAAACATTATTAATAGTAAGTTTGTCGCTTTCAAGTTAGATTTTCATTATCTTCGACTATCCTGAAAAAATTGCATATTTGAAAAACTATGCTTGATCGACTTCGTATGAGGCGTGAATAGATAATGGAATATGCGCGCAAAAGGTCGTGGCAACAACAATTGTTTTATTTAATATTGAAACCAGATTATTTTCCTTTCATCTATTTAAAGTCTGTTCTCGTTATCTAATTCTAAGACGATATCATTTCTTCTAAACGTCTGGAATTAACGAATTTTAAACAGAAAATGGCCCCAAACGATAACGTTAAACTTACCGAAAAGAATTAATAGTCAAAATCCAATTTTGTTTATCTGGACATTGCTTTTTTAATTTTTCAAGAATAAAATCAAAATCGATTCGCCTATTTGAAAACTATCATTTGATTAACAGTAATAGACCTGTATGAATCGGGTACTAACCAAATAATAATAAATTCATAGCAGGGATTGCTATTTTAATTTCAGAACACGCCACAACAACGCCGATATAACGTAGAAGTCCAATAAAGGAATGCATCCAGTAGATATACGGTGCCCTAAGTGCTGGAAACGATTCAAAAACGACTGAAGGTAGAACATGAACGTGGCACATAAAAGTATGCTGTCACGTCCATAAAAGTCAAATAACAACCAGATAATAGAATGCCACTGATGCAACCTTATACATAATTCATTTTTTATTGACTACAGTTCTCCGGAATTGGCGAATTTCGGTTTTATGTGTTGCAAATTGCCTCTCATATAGGAGTAGAGGTTATTTTCTGAGGTTGTCGCTGCAATTTTTCGTGATATTTTGACGAGTTCTTTGAAATTATGGCATTCATAGGGGGATCTTATGAAAAATTCAATAGTGATCCGGAGAATTCATGAATATTTTTCTAAATAAACTAAAATTATGGTCAACTGCGACCTATAAGAAATTATGAAGGCACTGGCATAGTGTCAGGAGCTTCAGGCTACTGAGGAAAAAACGAATGATGTTGCACGATTGTTTTTATCATTATTTCGAATATTTTCAGTCTTTTTAATCGATCAATGGCCCATGTAACAATTCAAAAGATATGTACAGGTTAATCATTAAAGGATACTGTGGGAGGTATATTCATCATCGAATGGTTCCTTTCTGGGTTTTCTCTTCCAAACTCTGAAAAATATCTATAAAAAAAATTAAATATTTCATGATTTGCTTCTGCGTAATAAACACAAGATATTTGTAAGAAGCAATCAATCGAACAATGTTGCCTAACAAATAACAACGAAACAACATCAACGAAGAAACATCTATATCGTAACATGAAAATTCTCGAATCTCAGAATAACAATCAACAAAATAATTCTGAAGAACGAGTCTGATATAGACTCCGAAACGTTACGATATAGTTGTTTCTTCGTTCATGTTGTTTCGTTGGTATTTGATAGGCAACATTGTTCGATTGATTGCTTCTGACAAATATCTTGTGTTTCTTACGCAGAAGCAAATCACAAAATAATTAATTTTTTATTTTATAGATACTTATTTTTCAGAGTTTGGGAGAGAAAACCCAGACAGAAACCATTCAATAATGTATACAGGTGCCCCCAGGATTTTATTATGGGGGGGGGGCTGAAATTTTTTTGGCATGGGGTGAGGCTGAACTGAACAGCCAAATGAGGAATGTTTTGACGTCTGGCGATGAACTTGCGATATTTAATTCTCAATCAAATGAAATGGGGTGTTTGTTGTTTATACTAGTTCTTGAATAGTTGCTTTCTAGGTTTTCTGTCCCAAACTCAGAAAAATATCTATGAAAAAAAAAATCATACTTTTGTGAAAAAAAACTACGAAACAACATCAACGATAAAATAACTATTTCGTAAGGTTTTGGAGACTTTATCAAACTCCTTCGTCAGACACCAAGCGAAAATCATCAGAATTATTTTTGTTGGTGGCTATTCTGGAATTCGAACATTTTCAATGTGACAATTAAAAGGCAGTTTAGTGAACAAGTGCACCAAAAACCAGATAATTCACTAAAACATCCTGTTATTGGAAGGCAAATGAACTACAACTTCTAGGTACATTCAACTCGAAATTATTTCTCGTATACGCTGACGAAACTTCAATATAACGATAGGAGACACCGTTTATATCAACTGAACGGTATATGACATAGAATAAAAAGACAGGGTGAGTCTTGAAGTCAAGATATTTCAACCATAGATTCCTCTCGTCAATTAAACCTCTTTGTGCGCGTATGTTCTGAGGAACATCGCGTTATCATTCTCCCAAATGTCTGTGATTTTCGATTTATTTGCCGAAAATGGTCTCAAACGATTGAATTCGACTCCCTGATGAAGAATTACAGGTGAAATTTGATTCCGTCCGGCCGGCCGTTTCCACGATAACTTGAGAACGGAACTTGAAATTTTCAGGGTATTGGTGGCGCATCTCAATACGACGGACAAGTTCGTTGATGGGCATAATCGGTGCAATGGTTTCCAAGTAATAATTTTGTTTTCAAACGATATAAATCCGATCGAATTGAAACTTGGTGAGTAGTTGTAGAATACAAATTTAAGGACGTTTGTGAAATTTTGTGAGAATTGCTAGTTGTAGAATACTGACATAAATACGATTGTGGCAATTATGATACTAAAAAATAAAAAAAAAATATATTAAAAAATATCGTTTATGTCAATTTAACCTGGGAACGGAAAGAGATAGCGACTTGAAATTTTTAGATTAGGTTGGGCATCTAAATGTGACATTTGAGTTGTCCGATTAGACTCAAACATGGTTATTAGTTGTAGAACGCCAACGCAAACATTTTTGCGTAATTTAGTAAGGATTGTATCACTAGAAAATTTCTAAAAAATTGACAATCTTGAAAATCATTGAAAAAAATTGTATACCTGTATCAGTAACTATGCGTCCGACGTCGCTGAACTCTATTGCATTGTTCCAAGTTTGAACATGATCGGATCTATATTGTTGGAGATCCGAGCAGCTTTGGGTGATTTCAGTAGCTGGATGGTTGACCGTTGCCTCGACAACTTTCGAACGAAAGGAGATAGGGACTTGCAATTTTCAGGATAGGTTGCGTATCAGAATGGCAGAGTTGAGTTCATTCTTGGGCATAATGGCTCCAACGGTTTCGGAGTTATACCCACCTGGAATATTATTACCTCGATAACTCAATAATTATAGGACTCGATGGAATTGAAGCTTGGTAACTAGTTCCTTGTAGAATATCGACATATTGAGGTGTGTAAAATTTTGTGAGGACCGTTTTTAAAAAATTACGAAAAAAAAATCCTTCAAGCACTGACGTGAAGTCAGGAGCATTGGCGCGCATGTTCTATTGTCCCTTCTCCTGTATTGAAGATCTTCAATCGAATTCACAATGGTAAATTCGATTAATAGTGCCCAATACAGGAGAATGGACAATAGAACATGTGCGCAAAAGCACCTGCCTTCACGTCAGTGCTTGATACAATTTTTTTAGACTATTTCGTGATGGATTCGTCCTGATTTATTTCTGTTGGAAGCGTAAAGAAAAGGCCTACTGACGCTGTTGAAGTTTGTTAACTCTTATTGGTTAGGTGGTCGATGATTTGAACCACCTAAAAAACATCCCAATCGCCGCGGTGGTCCACCATTTGGACCAACTACATTAAAAATCCTCTCATCTGGCATGGTGGTTAATTTTGTCCTTTACCATCGCCAATGCTCTCTTTGATTGCTACGTGGTGTAGTGATATCGGGATTTTTGCGGGAGGTTGATGTTCCTATATGGACACTCACTGTGGGTTTCACAAAGCTTTGACAGCTGTTAATTGGCAAATCGGTGTGGATCCTTTGTCAATTTCCAGTTTATTTTTGGTTCAACCACCGAATTAAATCCACTTTTAAGCTGATTGAAGCTTCGTGAAACCCACCATGAATCTTCTTAACTGCGGGATGAAGTTTAGGTTTATAGTTTACATCGAATCACAATTATCAGTAGAATGCAACTTTATGTCCAATAAATATTGATGAATTGTTAGTAACAACACTGTTGATGTGTGTGTACAATCCATTCTTTGTTTATTAATTCACTGATAAGTTTGTATTAATGACTTAGATTTGGTGGTCTTTATTTTGGACCACAGCTCCACTGCTAGGTTTAATATTTCTCATCACAATATCACCCTAATCAAATTATGTGATGATTTTTGGGATAATGGCAGGCAAAAAATGGTGTCATCACATATTATTTTACTTCCTCAATGCTTGTGTTGTAAATTCTTAATGACTCTCCAAGCAATTGAACTTATCCAAAACGACTTCAAAGGCATTTAGAAGGGCAATTGTCACTGGGCTTACGGCTTCAGCTTTAGCATCCTCAAACAGAGTTAAGTCTTCCTCTAGGAGGACAAGCACAACTATACCTCCATTGGAGATAAAAAAATCTAAACCTTATGTTTCGAAAGAGTTTCTGAAGAGTTCTGATCTATGTAGCATTCCTTTTTGTGTAGGAAAGGAAAACCCCTGTTTTAAAACTTACCACTCAAATTAGATACATTTTTCCGTGTTACATCACTTAGTCAAGATATTGACTTTTTATTACAGCTGGAGCGGAGGTTCAAATGGTGTACGACCACTTTTTGTGAAAAATCATGGTTTCAACTTTCATTTTGTAGATTTAATATGATTTGTGTACAAACATAAGTGGAATGATACCACAATTATGTAATTTAAGTGAGAAAAAAAATTGTGTTCCACTTCGGTTGAAATTTCATTTTGATTCTGGAGCCAATACGAGTTAACTGACAAACTCTTCCATCAATACAACAAAACTATTCAGACGGCAAAAGCTTCAGGCCATCCGAATCCATCGAAGCTATAAGGCTTGTTTCACATGCATACGGTTCCATTCGGTTCGGTTCGTTTTCGGTTTCAACCGAAAACGAATGAAGGCCTTTCACACATATACGGTTCATATTAGGTTTTATGTTATCTTCCGACACGGGCTCACAATTCCAATTTTTCCGCGACGTCAGATTCATCAAAGCCATTCAAAATTGAACACATACATCTTTGAATGCATCCTACGTATTTAATTGATCTTTATATTTTTCGGAAGTTTTGTCCCGCAGCACTGGTTTAGATTCACTGCAGAGATCAGTCGATCCACATTTGGTAAACCATCATTTTCTCATGAATACTGAGATAGCAACAATATCCCGAAAATATGTATGTTTATATTTCTATATTTGAACAATTCGTGAAAAATTGAAAGATATCTGCTCGATTTGAGGTTAAAAGCACAAAACGAGACAGAAAACATATGTAAATATTTATTACTTTATGGTTAAAACCGAAACTAAACCGTATTCGTGTGAACGCCCCGGTTGATCTGTATTCCCTACACACGAATCCAAACCTGATAGAAACCTATTCGTGTCGAGGGAGTATTCGGTGCTGTACGGTTTCTATTCGGTACCGAATCTAAACCGGAGCACCGTTTCACACTTGTCGCCAGCGACCGAATTGAAACCGAAAACGAAACGAACCGAATGGAACCGTATGCATGTGAAACAAGCCTAACGCGCTAACTATTTCCGTTCATTTCACGCCTTCAATAATTCTCATCCATCCTGGTGTTTCAAATTTTCCGAGGCGCTCATGCGAAGACGACAAGTAATTAGTAGAACATGGCAACCGAATAACTTTGTTAATTGAATTTTAATTTATAAACGTGACCGGAAGCGAACGGAAATATAACTTCAACAGTTTTATTTAACTTTTTCAGACTTCTTTCGTTAATAGGCAAATCATTTATTAAAAAGCATTCGGATGTTGATTAGTTTTCAAGGTGAATCGGAAAATCAGTGGATCCTTTGCCAGAGACATTGTCAGGAGAATAGATTTTGACGAGTTTTTTGACCAGGGAATAATAGACTATATTTCAATTTGAAATAGATTAGAATACATGAAATACCTCAGTGTCTATATATACTGTCTAAGATATCTATTATTGACGAATTTTCTGACTTGTGAATTATTGATCTTATTTAAATTTGAGATAGACGAGATACAAATGATACAACCTGTGTTAATGATAACTAATTATGAAGAATTATTCAATTTGCTATCTACCCATTTAGATATAATAATTCTTCCGCTATCATAAAGTAGGTCCTTCACATATATTACACTTTGAATTTAGCATTTCTCCGGATTCGGCTCAGGTAGAAAGTTATAAGCGTATAAAGATTTTACAATGTACAAATCCACCCCTGAACTGTCTTTAACTGTTGAAGACAGAAACACTTACTGGATTCAATATTTCATAATAATATTAAAGCTTCATCATCTCATGCTCTAAATTCAACGAGATTGTCTAGGAAATCTTATTTACGCACACATGTCTTATGAAACAATTTTAAATAATCTCTATAATGCATTTATGACAAAAATATGAATACCTGAATATTACAACACTGACTTCAACTTTATTATCATTGAATATACACAATATCTTTATCACCATTTTTTAAAATTCATTGAATATTTTAATTCGCATCATATTAATGACTTTATACACCGTGTTAACACTTTTCAAACAACAACAATCCATATAACCTCTATCGGTCTATGGCCTATAGAAAACATATAACCTAGACGTATGGCGTCAAAAATGAACTGAAAATCGACATAGAATCGCACTAATTTGGCGATTAAGAGCTGCTAAAGCTTTGTGAAACCCACCGTTATTATGTTCACGAATATACGTTCAGTTCACAACTAACCAATTTTTCTGTCATATTTAAACAAGCAGATTAATGGAATCCGGTTTTCACAAAGCTTTTCGATTACATCAAAACCCTAGATTCTTAGATAAGAAAACCTTCGATTTCTCGAAACAATCTGACAAGTGACAACCTCCTATACACATAGTATAATAATATTTTTCATAATGTCACAGAAGTAGGCACAGAAATGTAATAATTATAAGAACATTAGATTAGCCACAGAATATATCGTTCAGTAAGGTTCGCGTTTATTGTTTACATAATTCTGAAGATTCAGATTAACAATTTCTCGTCAATAATAATAGGTATGGATATGTGGAATGATACTTATAATTTAACATTTTTAACACAATGGAGAAATTCGCCTTATATTCACTATTGGCGATAAATAGAGAAAACATTATTAAAAAAAAAGATTAATACATATATATTAAGGATACAGTAACAAAGCCTACACAGAACACAACTGGTTCTCCTTACTCGCTCAAGCTCTTCGATAGCTTATGAGGGGTCTCCTTCGGGAATACTTAGGAGGATCAGTATAATAATATAAAATAATATCATGGTAAATCTATTCATCAATTTCCCAAAATATTATTGCCTTTTTATATAATAATAATAATAATAATATAGTTTATTCGGTGAAGTAACTTCTACAGACATAAACAATGCACGGAGGCGTGAGCCTGTACGTGATTGATAACTCAACCATACATTGAACTGTAGCCACTAGCATTACATGAGATATAACTTAAGTATTCAACCCTGGGTGTGATATTTGACAAAAAAAAGAGAAAAAATTCCTTGAATCATTTCCCACAACAACACTCTCCCCATCAAGGAGAGGAAATAATCAAATAATAATTCATTTATACCACAAAAAATGCAATAACTAAGAGAAAAAAACAAAAAAAAATGACGATCTAGGCTGAAGGTTGTATCCGGTACGTACATATATTATCATGTTCATCTATTATTGTTATATAACTAGGTAAATGGGCATTACGCGAGCAACTGAGAGTTTATCATAGAATATATGATTATAATAATAATAAATAACCTGTATCAAGTTGATTGACAATTCAATCAACTTGTGAATTTGCACAATTCTCAAAAAAGGTGATATTTAAAAGTTTACATTCCTCAAGAATTTGAAAACAAGATATTTTAAGTTATACCTTATTAACATATTCTGTTTAAGATAGTAATATAACTAATCAATTTGGAAACAAACGAGATTGAATTGAAATGAATAAATATTGGGAGAGATTGCTATACCTCTTTCTATGAGTGTAAACCTCGGTGTAAACTTTCAGATCAATACTCTACCCTCTCTACTACTCTACTATCTCTTCATTCGAGTACAGATCATCTGTTATTATATTGCAGGTCCGGATTGATAAGAGCCGTTGAATTTCTGGAATCTTTATCATATTTTATGACATTCAATGAGGATTATCTCGGAAGAGGTACGTTTTAGGAGAATTGATGAAGAATAATTTAATTTTCTAAAATTATTTAGTATTCTTTAAATGACTTGAGATAACGTTCATCTGCTTTCATTATGCTTATTTCTCATGTTACTTCGCGTGAACTAGTCTACCGAGCTGAAAGATGCGTAGAAGCAGATTGTCAACATTTCTAACATAATGCTTCAGTATTTAAATCTACGTATTTTTTTGCCTTCTTTTTTTGTAATTTTTTATTTCTTTTACTATTCATTATTTGTTTAACGTTCGGTAAAATACAAATTTGATTTCAACTTGAAGAAGGTTTTTTTATTGATCTCGATTATTGAAGTCAAAATCAAGATTACAAGATTATCGTAGCCTACTGCAATTCTTTCAATTTGAAATATCGATTGACGTTTTCTCCATTGAATTAAATGTAACATACAAAGTGTGATGCATCGTTGGAAAGGTAATTTTGAGTAGACATAAACATTGTAACAAATAGATAGGGTACTATTTCAGATAAAAAAAAGTCGAAGTTACTTCCAGTCAAACCAGAAGTGACTTTCAATTTTTGTTTCTCTCAGTTGAAGGTTGTTTGGACGTGAATCATAAAATGTTCGAATTTTTATCGTCTTAAATGGCTGAGATAATCCATTGGATCATGTACACTGGGACACCCGGTATACAAATATCGAATGTCACTCAATAAATAAAAGTTTCAATGTTTGCACCTTATAAATGCCAAGAAAAATTATAATCATGCAAAATTCCTTCGATAGACCATCCATCTCCTTACCTCAAAGCTGCGCAAAGGTTAGAATACGCCCCAAAGATTTCTGTACTTCCCGGTAGATGTGGATGAACACCGAGCCTGCCGTCTACCCGAATTCGATAGAACATTAAGTTCTAAAGTTATATCATCGTCTAACTCACTGGGAGTTACGTATACTTTGATGTTTCCGGACGATATTTCAAGTGTTAAAACTTTATGCCGGATAAAAACATCCTCACTGCACTTCGCGAATTGTTCACCTCGTTTTATATCTGCTTGCCGCATCTTCGGAGTTCGTAAAACACTCTTCGAGAGAACACAACGAAAACAATATAGGGAATTTCAAACTGAACTTACCGACAAGGGCATACGTTTGGGGGCACTTTTCCAAGTTAAGCAAATCCTACCTAATATTGAATTGATTGATTTCTACCCAATATTGAATAATCTGATTGTAGCAGTTATGACTCACCAAAATATAAGAATTTAGTGAAAATGGTTCATACAGTAGTTGCACATAACTGGTTATTCTCACATCAAAGGTGACATTAATTGAATAATAATGCGGACCTGGATACAATGGGTGGACTGAACCTATTTCATCTCCGCATCATATTTCTATTTTCTCTGACGTTTGACGACACTCAAGGGAATAATCTGTAGAATTTGAAGAAACGCCAAATTTAGGCGTATTGATTTTTTCTTTCAAACCATTTTCTTGAATTTGAAGTATGCTTATCACATATCACATATTTTTGCACGCATGTTCTAGGGAACATCGTGCTCTCGTTCTGCCCAAATGCCTGTGAATTTTTTGCCGAAAATGGTTTCAACCGATTAGTCTCACTAATGAAGGATATAAGATCCACTTCAATTATGTCCGGCCATTTGTTATCATGATAACTTCGAATAGAAAAACATCATTTCCAGGGTAACTACTCCATCCGAATGCGACGGTTGAGTTCGTTAATGGGCCATAATCGGCCAAACGCTTTCGGCGTCATTCCAACTGTATTTCATCAACAGCTCAAAAAATACAGATCTCATCTAATGAGAACTTGGTTGTAGAATGCCAACGAGCAAATTTTTGCGTATTTTTGTGAGGATCGCTTCACTAAAAAAATATAATTTCTTCAAAACTAAAATTAAAATTTTATATATCAAGAACTGTCTGTCACATTCGGCTGGAATTCCACGCAAACCTACCGATCGAATTGAATTCTGATACTCTGTTGATAAAAGACGGCTTGAGGGTGAGTGAGGCACAATAAATAGATAACGGCTAGTAGAGAAGTGAGTGTTTTTGTATATTATTAGATATTTCAATTCCGAAATATACTCGGAAATATATACATATTAAACATATTGAAGAATTGATCATAGGCTATTCTCTCATTACTCAAGTCTGTCATTAAAATGGTACGAAATGTATTCATATCTTATAAGATCTTAGAAAACGGTCTATATCGATAGTAAATTCCATTAAGACTGTACAATATAGGTATAGAACATTAATAACAGTAATTTTGTCAGTATAAGGTTATATTTTAATTATTTTCAGCTATATTGAAAAATTTACGTTTCAGAAACTATGCTCGATCGACTTAGTATGAGTCGTGAATAGACAATAAAACATGCGCGCAAAAGCTCCTGAGTTCATGTCAGAAATTGAACCAATTTTTAATTTTTAACACTTTCGAAACCTATCTAGTCCACCTCTTATTAGCCAAGTAAGTATTTATGATATCATTTTTGCATCTCTTGTTCCCCTGAACCCATAATTTCGCACAAATGTATAATTTTTGCATAGTCTTAAACACTTAGTGTCTACTCACCGATGAAGAATTGGAGATCAAAATTAATTCTGTTCGTCAGGCTATTCGTGAACATTATAACTCTCGAACGAAATTAGTTAGTAAATTGAAATTTGCAGGGTAGGTTTGGAGCATAAATATCTCACTAAAATCTGTCTATTGGTTTCGGAGTTATAGACAAAGGTAAAAAAATCAGTTAAAGATATAAGAGTTTAAAGATTTCACAATGGGCTACTACACTTCTGAATTTTGTTTACCTGTTCAATATAGAAAACTGTTACTGAAATCTATAGTCGGAAAATGAAAAAACCATCATCTGGTGTTTGAATTTCAAATTATTGCTCAAGAAAACTTATTTAGGCACTTATTCAATCCTTATAAAGGATCAAAAATAATCCACTATTGAACCACTGAATTTTAGCTGGATCTCCATTCAATATCTATCAATTATTTTCACAAAAAGATTATACATCATTTGATCATTGCCCATTCTCTTATTGAAAATTCCATCACTATCAATCAATCATGTTAATCCATTGATTTCCAAGAAAATCTCAAACCGAATAGTCTATATGTGTCTCCAACTAATGGAGTAGTCATAATAATTAGTAGAAAACGTACACAGAAACTATGGAATCATATACTTAATGTTTATGCATCCCTTTGCCATTTTCATGCGGCATTGTCAAACTGTGTACCTACCAGGCTTTGGTATATTATGACAATCAAGTCCATTCATTTTCCATATCTTCCTCAAGATACGACGTGTGATAACGCAGATATATATAGATTCAAGGTCATCCTAGGTCTGGAGCGGATTAACTAAAATAACGAAAATGTCTTAAATAATTTTTATCAGATTTTATTACATTCAACGTTGATTATCTCAGAAACGATACGTTTTAGGAGAAGTGGTGAAGAATAATTTAATTTTCCTAAATTTATTAATTGATTTAATTCTGAATATCCATGTCAAAGCTACAAAAGAAAAACTGATATTGTTCAACCCATTCCCACTCCCATTTTTACCTGAGCTAAATCTGGATAAATGGTGAATGCAAAAAGTATTTTATTTAAAGAGAGGAATCCATGGTTAAAATTAATGTACCACTTAAAGACTCACCCTGTAATATCATTTATTTACTTCGGTTATCTTCGTCGGGATATAAACGATATTTTTCCGTAGGTTTACGAAGTATGCATTATCATGAAAAAATCTCTTTCAATTTTTGTATGAGATAATTTACTTGATTTATTATCGAATAACACCTACTGAATTATTCGATACTACATATTTGAACTTCTTCGGAAAATGATGACATTAGGAACATATTTTAATTAAAATTTTTATTTAGATACGTTTAGTTAAGGAGGTGTATATATTTTTTTTCCTTTTTGCGTTAAAATTTACAATTTTACAGAGAACATTCAAATAGTTAAATAGTCAAATAGTTCTTTGGTACTTTATTCTCTTAGTTGAATATTTCAATAATCGATTTCCTATAATTTTTAAGGTGAATATTCGAATAATCAAATACAAGAATTGTTTTAACAACAGGAAATTCTAATTTATATTAGTCGAATATTCTAAAACAATTCTGAGCCCTAGTCCAGTAGTGTCCAGTGAAAATGTGTGTCTAAACTACATAAAAGAAAAATATTCGTTACGCCACTGTGTGACCTGAACGATAACCCTATTTCTAGACTTCACTACCTTCATTCGAATAAACTAAATATTACATTTCGAATTCGAGAGAAAATAAAACTCCTTCCGCAGCGCCAAGTAGATTGTTATTCGGGATTCTCAGAGTAAAAGATTATCAATTTGGATTTAAGTTTCAATTTATCTAGAATCTATGGATCCAGAATCCAGACGAATGGATTCTGGATTGGAATGATTGAACGAGGCGAAAATGAAAAAACCGAAAGGAATGGTGTTCTAATGGGTTGCTTGATGGAGATGATCGGATGAAGATAGAAGGATAGAAGGGTGAATAATATACTTGCTTCGATGTATCGTTGACTGATGATGTTATTCGGTGGAGACTACGTGGGCGCTTTCCTTTTTTCATGTGAGTGATGTTATGCTTCCTATGTGACCCTGATAATCGGTAAAATATAATATGACAAGCTGTCACCCGCGGTTTTTGCAGCCCGTTGATCATCTCTATATCCGCGATTTTTTACACAATTTCGAGTAGGTTCCATCGAAGAACACTAAATAAAACCAAACTTGTATGGAATCACACAGAAATAAATGAGATGGGTACTTATACTTCATTGTAGAATTGATCATGTCGAAATAAATTCCTTATGAAGGGTATTTCATTGGAAAACGAAATTACTAAGATGGCGAATTGATAACGCCAAGGCGGAAATTGTATATTATTAAACTGATCCTCCTAGGTCTTCCCCAAGGAGACCCCTCATAAGCTCTCAAAGAGCTTGAGCAATTAAGGAGAACCAGTTGTGTTATGTGTAGGCTTTGTTACTGTGTCCTTACGCCACCTTAGGCACAGCACTGTTAATTTTTGACCCAACAATGAATGGTGGCGATTACCGTGACTAGGAAATTTCATTCCTAGCCTCGGAAGTGAACTTGAGCCAACCGCACTACATAATAGAGTTTAGGGTTTTTCGCGCCTATGTTCTGGGGAACATCGCGTTATCATTTTGCCCAAATGTCTGTAGTTTTCGATTTTGCGAAAATGGTCTCAAATGATTGGGATTGACTCCTCGATGAAGAATTCGAGGTCGAATTTGATTCTGTCCGACCAGCCGGCCGTTGCCACGATAACTTGAGAACAAAAAGAGCTAGCGACTTGAAATTTTCAGGGTGGGATGGCGAATCCCAATACGACGGACAAGTTCCTTAATGGGCATAACCGGCTCAATGGTTTTCGAGTTATAATTTTGTTTTCAACCAATATGAATCTGATCTAATTGCAACTTAGTGAGTAGTTGAATAATATAAACTGTTGTATCCTGATTGATTTATCAGGATGTTATGGTCCGAAGGATCAAATGTAGAGTCCTGATTCTTGTATCAGGATATAATGGTATTTTGAAGGACCAGAATTATACACCCTGATTGTTTTATCAAGGGGATGAGTAAAGGGGTATAATGTACTATAAGCACCCAGTAGTAATCTCGTTGATTACTGCGTAAGTTGTTACTTGCAATAAGATAACGATTACGAGGATAGCAAGTAGTGAAATATTCAAACGCACTTTAAATAAACAACAAAATGCATTTTCTTGTTACCGATACTGAGATAACAAGCACGAAGTAATTGCACAATACAATATTGATACAATATAAAATCTTCCTTCTATATAAAAATGGATAGCAAGCAAGAAGTGACTACGAAGTTGCTACGAAGACAAGACAATGGTATCGTCTCGCGACGGATCAAGAATAGTAATGAATTCGTACACTGCAATTGTATATAAAAGACCAGATAGAAGGAAAATAGGAGGTTCCTTTATCTGGGTAAAAAGGGGAAATAATAACAATGATTGGGAGTTTCGAGCTTAAAAGCGCCTTAAAATATGTTACAACAATACACTCATTTGTCGTTTACGAAAAAGGGTAGGAATGCATACTGAATGCACCAATGAGTGAACTCCTAGCGGGTTTTAATCTTAGGAATTCGAAATCTCAAATTTCTCCCACTATCGGTACCAAACTTCACTCGCTTTCTGCATATAATCTATCAACGGAAGATGATAAATAAGTTTTCACAGACTAGGGGTTTTCAAATCGTCTAGACAAAAAGAATAACACACTGGGCAATGTGTCTAGAAACTGATACGTTTCTTAGCACTACAGCTGTTAAATGCATTTTATAATTCTATTACAGGAAATAGGCAATAAATAGTTCTACAAGGGTCCAAGCTTTACAAGATATTCTACTCACAGTTATCTTTTCGTAAATGATTATTTTCAAGGGTGAGACCACACATGGTAAACTAAAACCCAGTTAACCCAATAGACAAATATACACGCGAGCTCCTTTGTTTAGAAAAACAAATCTACGTTTCCCAAATGCGAAGTCATGGGACGTAACACAAACCTAAGGACGTTCCTGAAATTTTGTGAGAATCGTATCTCTAGAAAATGTTTAAAAAATAATTAAAGAATATTATTTATGTCACGATAACATGAAATCGGAAAGAGATAGCGACTGGAAATTTTCAGGTTAGGTTGTGCATCTGAATGCGATATTTGAGTTTGTCTATAGGCTTAATCGGCCAAATAAATTTGGACTTATACCCATCTAAAATTTGGTTGTTATTTTCTCAATAACTTGAAAAATACGGAACCGATTAAATACAAGCATGGTTATTAGTTGTAGCATGCCAGCGCAAATATTCCTGCAAAATTTTGTGAGCTTTGCAACACTAGAAAATTTATAAAAAATCATTGAAAATAAATAATTGAAAAAATTTCTATATACATATATGAGAAACTGTTCGTCCGACATCGCTGAAATTTTGCAAGAGCCTTCAGAACCTAACTCTTCTACCAAGATCCAAGTTTGAACACGATCGGTATATTCTTGGAGATCCGAGCAGCCTTGTGTTAGTTCAGTGGCTGCATGGGTGACCGTTGCCTCGATATCTTTTGAACGAAAGGAGATAGGGATTTACGATTTCCAGGAGTGATTGCCTTATCTGAATGGGAGTCTTGAGTTCGTATTTGGGCATAATCGGTCCAACGGTTTCGGAGTTATACCCATCTGGAATATTATTTCCTGGATAACTCGAAAAATAGTGACACGATCGGATTGAATCTTGGTAACTAGTTGTAAAATATAGACATAAAGAAGTGTGTAAAATTTTATTAGAACCGTACCCTAAAAAATTTAATAAAAATTACAAAAAAATTAATTGGTTCAAGCACTGACGTGAAGTCAGTGCATGTTCTATTGTCCATTCTCCTATATTGGATACCTGCACGGTACTTACCATGGTAAATTCGATTAAGAGTGTCTAATACAGGAGAATGGACAATAGGACATGCGCGCAAAAGTCCCTGACTTCACGTCTGTGCTTGAACCAATTTTTATCTTTTTATTATGCCCAACGATGAAATTAACCCTCCTATTCGGATGCGTAATCGTCCCTGAAAATTGTAAGTATCTATACCCTTTCATTCGAAGGTTATCGATGCAACGGTGACCCATACAGCTACTGAACCCACACAAGACTGATCGGATCTCCAACAATATGGATCCGATCATGTTCAAACTTGAACTTTGGCAGAAGAGTTAGGTCCTGAAGGCTCTCGTGAAAATTCAGCAGTCGGATGAATAGTTTCAGATATATAGAATTTTTTTCAATGATTATTTCAAAATTTTCTAGTGAAACCCCAAAACCGATTGCACGATGATGCTTATCAAAAAATTTAAATGTCGCATTCGGATGCCCAACCTAACTTAAAAATTTCAAGTCGCTATCTATTTTCGTTCTCAAGTAATCTTGACATAAATAAAAACTTTTAATAATTTTTTTGAAAATTTTATAGTTACACGATTCTCACAAAATTTCACAAGAACTTCAAGTTTGTATTTTTCAACCACTCACCAAATTTCATTTCGAAAGGATTGGTATTGGTTGATAACAAAATTATTGCTAGGAAACCATTGTGCCGATTATGCCCATTAACGAACTTGTCCGTCGTATTGGGACGCACCACCTACGCTGAAAATTTCAAGTCGCTATCTCTTTCCATTCTCAAGTTATCGTGGCAATGGCCGGCCACACAGAATCAAATTTGACCTCGAATTCTTCATCAGCGGGTCGAACCCAATCGTTTGAGACCAATATCGGCAAAAAATTCGGAAATTACAGACATTTGGGCAAATTGATAAGCACTCTCTTCCGAGGAACAAGAGCGCCAAAAACAGTAATGAAACAACACTAACTTCAAAACAAAAAAACAGAACCTAAATCACATAATAAGCAAAAACCTTATTATCTAATTATCTCATTATTTCTTCTTGAATATTATTCTGGAATTTGTGACGATGTTGTTAGTAGAATTTTGTTGAATATGCCTTATGCAAAATAGAAACTCACCTTCAAAGTATAGTATAGAAATTTCAACATAATTATTATGTTCTGTAAATTTCCTCTCCACTACTTGAGAGTTCGTTAACGTCGAGGACATGATGATGCATTATTATACAGGGTCTTTCACGAGGAACCTCACCCATATTTATACGGGAAACTACTGAACGTATTTTCATGAAATTCAGCACTTATATGTATTTCACGATGCTGATGAAATCTAAAATATTTTCAAGGCATGAGCACCTCCGGTTTTTCCGGAAATGACGTCAACTTCCGTTTTTCAAATTAGAACACCATTTTTTTATTGCAGAAATAGATTCCTTAGAAAATTTCAAGTTATTTTGATGTAACATTTTTCAGTTTTGGTTGGAAAATTCTCTCTGAGCGGGAAAATTCGAAAAAAAAATCGAAAATAGAGCTCCGCTGAAACAAGAATAACTTCGAGGTTTTTGGATGGAAACTTTTCATTTTTGGGATTTTTCAAGATGTAAGATTGATGTATCCACTTTAAAAATCGAAATTGCGATTCATGATACAGGGGGTGAAAAAATCGCTTTCAAAGTTAGGGATGACAAATTCGTGAAAAATCCATTTTTTCAAATTAGAACCCCATTTTTTTATGGCAGATATTGAATCTAAGTTAAAAAATAATGTGAGTGTATGCATCACACCCTTGCCCTAAAATGGATATTTTCTGAGTTATTCACAAAAAACTGTTTTTCGTCTTGAATTTTCAGCTATTTATTTTCCCTTCACGCCAAAAAGATGAAATTTTCAGGAACTGTTATTTGAACCATGCTGTAGATTTTTCACCCCTTCTTGAAACCGACTTCAAGTTACTATTAGGAGAACCATGGCAAACTCTCGCGGTTATAACTAGAGAAGATGCTCAAAGTTTTGACCGTTAATTTTTAGACATTTATTTATACGTCTCAGGAATGCTTCGTGCGTAGCTCTTCTTATTTCATCGGGAGGAAGAGATCTGCAAAAGTGTTTAAAAACCAAATTGAGTTTCAAAACTATGAATCTAAAAATCGAAACAAACCTGAACGCATTTCAGGGGAGTTGAGTAGACAATATTTTTTATCCTACCCCAAACATAATAGTCTAAAGGAGTTAAATCGGGAGAACGTGGTGGCCAAAGCTGTGGACCATTGTTCGCCAACCATCGATCTTCAAATAGCCTGTAGAGGATATTTGACACATTGAGTGAATTGTGTGGAGGCGCGCCATCTTGTTGATACCATAAGTCATTATGGTTCTGTACTAGCGGCTCAATTATTTGAGTCAATATGTCAGAATATCTATCTCCTAAGGGAGAACATTCTTTAAATAATGCAAACATGTGTAGTGTTCTATCTTACCAGTTAAAGTCCCATCATAAATGTGAACATCAAGAATTGCATTATTTTTGATGGCGCAAAAAACATTAAAACTCCAGGTCTCTTGAAAGTTCCATTGTCTGAAGTGGTGGTTGTTCTCTTCATCTCAATAATGACTGTTATGCCTATTGAAAGAACCATTCTTTGTGAATTTAGATTCATCTGTCCAAATTATACAGTCCAAAAAGTTTTCATTCTCTTGAAATCGAATCATCATAGCTTCGCAAAACTCTGTTCTCCTGACGAAATCAGTTTCCTTCAAATGCTGTACCCTATTGAATTTATATGGGTGCATTTTATGTTTTTTTAATATTCTCCAAACACTCGATTGAGATAATCCCAGACCAATCTCGGCATCTTTGAGAGAATTTTGAGGATTCACCCGAAAATATGCAAGAACTGTAATTTCGTTGTTCTCATCTTCTACTACACTTTTTTCTCTGTGTATAGTTTTCTTAACGAAATATCCGACATTTCTCATATTTGTCATGGTTCTGTTAATGGTATCTCTCGTTGGTCTGGGTCGGTCAGGAAACCTCTCAATGAACAGTCGAATCGTTCTATCTACAACTTTATTACATTCTCCATGAAGTAGAATGAGATTTAAATAATCTTCATTGGTAAAATTAGGCATAGTGATCGATTTTATAACTTAATACGAATTATCACCAAATTAATAGTAAACACAAAATGCTACTGAATAAAGAGGAATTTGGCAGATGTAATTAATGATATCTATCATTAAAAAAAAAGAATATAAAACATGGCAAGTTTTTGCATATGGTTCATAAGGAATTATTTATTTATCACTGGAGAGAAAACCGATGGCCGATTAGTTGAAATAAAGAGGTTTCCGATACAAATTCGAATCAAAATTCGCCATCTATTTAGGAACAACCTGTAACTTTTTTCTCTTGCATATTAGGGTAGTAAATTCTAAAACATGGTTTAAGTAACAGTTCCTGAAAATTTCATCTTTTTGGCGTGAAGGGAAAAGAAATAGTTGAAAATTCAAGACGAAAAACAGTTTTTTGTGAATAACTCAGAAAATATCCACTTTAGGGCAAGGGTGTGATGCATACACTCTCATTATTTTTTAACGTAGATTCAATATCTGCCATAAAAAAATGGGGTTCTAATTTGAAAAAATTGATTTTTCACGATTTTGTCATCCCTAACTTTGAAACCGATTTTTTCAACCTCAATCTTACATCTTGAAAAATCCCAAAAATGATCATTTTCCATCCAAAAACCTCGAAGTTATTCTTGTTTCAGCGGAGCTCTATTTTCGATTTTTTTTTCGAATTTTCCCGCTCAGAGAGAATTTTCCAACCAAAACTGAAAAATGTTACATCAAAAAAACTTGAAATTTTCTAAGGAATCTAATTCTGCAATGAAAAAATGGTGTTCTAATTTGAAAAACGGAAGTTGACGTCATTTCCGGAAAAACCGGAGGTACTCATGCCTTGAAAATATTTTAGATTTCATCAGCATCGTGAAGTACTTATAAGTGCTGAATCTCATGAAAATACGTTCAGTAGTTTCCCGTATAAATATGGGTGAGGTTCCTCGTGAAAGACCCTGTATTTGTCATGCAAAATTCAAGGGTGATATTGAAAATTATGTCTGAAACTACATCCATACTAATTAGTCAATAATTGGGTCTCCCATACAATTTATGATGTTGTTTTGTAATCATTTCACTTCGGGATAACCGAATCTCAGTAAGAGTTAATTATCGAAATGAGGTGTTGATAACCTGTTTGCCAAGATAGTTGAAAAAAAGGTACTAGAAACAGTAGCAAGAGATAATATTTCTTCGTGAAGAATGGATATGGTCACCGGAAAAGTGACCAATAGAAAGAAGGTAGATCAGAACTATGATGGTGGGATATGACATCAGAAAATCAGGGATTGATAAGTTCGAAATAAAAAAATTGGTTTAAGCCATGTGGACAGGAACTTTGGCACTCTTGTTCAAACTTTGACAAATCATATTATCTCCGAAATTATTGGTCTCTGGGAATGATATGAATGGATTCTTACGATAGAACTGCATCATGAAAGAAATTTAATTCAAAAAGACCGATTCTCCCCAATAACGAACTTATCCGAGATATTCATTCTTCAAATCTACTATGCAAATGATATTATATCAATTATAACTTAAACAATATTGCAGTTTTGTTTTTACTGGAGATATTCTGAACCCAATTTGATGATGTTTTTTACCAAAGAATATATTTCCATCATCACAATATGATAATGGAATAATCCATATTATTCCATATCACCGTGGATTAATCCATATTATGGATTATCCACGGGTATTATACAGGGTGAGTCTTCAAGTTGTGCATTAATTTTAACAAGATATTCCTCTCATCAAATAAAACACTTTTTTCATTTACCATTTTCCCAGATTCGGCTCAGGTAAAATGTTATAAGCGTTTAAAGACTTTGCAATGAGCTGGTACAAATTTGTATCATCTGATGCTTGAAATTCTGACTTTGATTGAGAACACTTAATTACTCCCTCAATTAATATGATTTGGCCCTTCATGCAGCATTTCCAGTGAAAATTTCTTCAATTCTTGAATATTAAAACAGTGAACTTTAACTTGATACCTATTCTATCCATCCGATACTTCATTACCCAAATGTTTCCACTATAATAATATATAAAATTTCATGATCTTCTATTAAGAAAAATCCTTAAATATACTATATATCTTCAATGATACTTGAAAATTAATTCACTCATATTATTCCTATTCCAATTCCACCCTCAATATAAATCACAGCACAGAACACTAATAATCGATGATCGAACTTCGAACTTCATAGCAATGATCTAATAAGTAGAAAAAGAGCTTAGAGAGAGAGGCATTGACTCCAACATAAGAGTGAGATGCAATGCAGTGATAGAAATCAGCTGATGTAGGGCAAAACATCGTGTTTTGCAATGCTTGTCTTAATAAATTATCATATTTTATTCGTTTTTTCAATATTCATTGAATTGTTTTTGACTTTGGCCTGTTAGGCGAATATTATAAAAATAAATCATTCAATTCCAAAGATGAGCTATCTGAATCTTAGGAAATAATAATTTATACACATTCTAAAATATGACAGACGTAATTAGGTATTCGAAATGGAATCGGGGATTACTAAAAGCTTATATCAATTCTGCAGAATCGATCATATTTTTATTTGTGTTGATAGGTACATCCTGATTTGAATATAAATTTCACATAAATATTATTCTTCAGTAAAATATTAGATTGCTTTCAAAGGATTGTTCAAAACAGTAAGTCTTTAGGCTTTGAATTATTTTTTTTCCAAAAGAGAATCAAGAACTTGCGAACAAACGCAAGTTATTACATACATGTGTATTAATAGAATTCAATCCTTTGACACCTATTAAATGTTTTATGAAATTTTCAATCAAAATAATAATCTATGAACGATAGCATTGTGGCTTGCAGTTTTGATCAGAGATATGGAGGTATCATATATGTGATCTTGATTGAGGGTTTCTCATCCAGGGGCGGATTTATAAAGGTAGTGTAATTTCTGGACTTTTCATCAGACTTAATATCATTCAAAGAAGAATAACTTGAGAACAGTACGTTTTAGGAGAAATGATGAGAAATACTTTATTTTTCCAAAATGATTATGGATTCTTATAATAACTTAAGCTAAACTTAATCTCGTTTCTTTATGCTAATTTCTCATAGTTTTTAGAATTCGTGAGTCTATAACTAGGAAACAAGTGGAAGTAGGAAAAACCTGTTAATTGGAAATTATGTATCATAGTTATAGAAATCTCCACCCCAAAATCCATTCCATTTGGAATATCCATGTCAAAGATAGAAAAGAAAAACTGATTTTTTTTCGAAATTTCAACAGCCTGTTTCTCTTCACTAGATCCGAATTTGGAAAAATGGTAAATGAAATAAGTGTTTTGTTTGAAGAGAGGGATCTTTGATTAAAATTAATGCACAACTTAAAGACTCACCCTCTATTATCACCTCAAAAGTATAATATCATATCATCCTTATAATTCTACGATACCTGAGGTTATTTCATTGGTCATTTTGCATTCAATCATACTTAGTTTTCAAGAACAAGAGGTGTATCAGTAATAATTTTGACATTTATCTCTCATAGGAAAATGAGATGACATGTAAGAAAACAGATCATATAATAATTCATAGATACAATAATTAAGTACAGCATTCTATGAAAACATAATAAGTACAGAACTACGATTCATTATTGAAATTTCGAAAAATCATATCTCCGCAAGTATTAGCTTGTTAGAGTTGAAATTGATATGAAATGATTTTAATGGTGAAACTGCATCTTAAAAGGAATTGAATTTGAAATTTGTGTTGTAAAAAAAATTGTTTTTTCGTTTCTCCGAAACCATCAGGCCAATTTTGCCCAGTAACGAACTTAACCGAGATAATTATCTTTCAAACCTACTCTGAAAATTTCAACTGCCTAGCTTATTCTGTTCGAGAGTTATTGTAGAAACGAAATTTAAAAATTAAATTTTTTTGTTCTCTATTTCTGAAAACAGTGCTGGAATGAACTCATTTCCGCTTTGTTGCTAGTTATATTTTTCGTTTTGTGGTAGTCAGCACTGACATTCGATCCTATCAAATTTCAACACACGTCAATTTACAATACAATATAATCTGGATATAGTGAAATAATTGTTGAGGGAAAGCTTTATTTTCATTAAAAAATATGTTACTAGAGATTTTCTTCTTGCTAATTTTGAATCATTCATTCTATTAGGAAACTGTTATCTCCATGCCTTACGTACGTTTCAAATTCAAATTCGGTAATCTGTCAACTTTCGTAACAGTCACATCAACTACCAAGATACAATACAAAAGTTACTAGGATGTATAATTTTTCATTAAATTTCAACAGTATATTATAAAAGTTGCCTGAAATAGAGAAAATATCGTCTAATACTCGTTGCAGAAGGCAATTCCAACACTCATGCGTTCGAAAACTCGCTCCTTCGTCGCTCGTTTTCAAATTTCGCATTCGTGTTTTAATTGGAGCCCATTCTGCAACTTGTTTTAGAATATACTATTTTTTATACCTTATTGCAACCCGATCAATACAGAACTCCGCATGCCTATAGAAGTCATTATTCTACAATTTGATGCTAAATTTCAGATAGATCGAGTGATCGTTTTCGGAAATATTCATAAAAATATGTTTTTACGGAAAAGGGCCATAACTCCGAAACCGCTTGGTGGATTTCACCCGTTAACGAACTCGTCCAAGATATTTACGCTACAAAACTACCCTGCAAATTTCAATCCTCTAAATCCTTTCGTTCAAGAGTTATCTTGCCTACGGTCAGCCGGACCGGCCAGACATAATTGTTTTCGACCACGGATTCTTGATCGGTGAGTCGAACCAAATCGTTTAAGACCATTTTCAGCCAAAAATTCGAAAATTACAGACATTTGGGCAAATTAATAAGCACTCTGTTTTGAGGAACAAGAGTGCCAACAAGGGGGAAAGCCCTGTGGCAGGAGATTTGGCGCTCTTGTTCAATTTTTGACAAAACATATCTCGGAAAGTATTGATTTCTCAGAGTTGGGAATGATATCAATGGATTCTTATAATAGAACTGCACCATAAAAGAAATAATAGTTTATTTATCAAGATTAAATAAGTAATCTGCAATGATCGAAATGTCTAGACAAGGCTGGAGATAACCCATTGATGGTCCATTTATTCCTGATATTTGAATAGGTATAGGCTGACGAACACCTTATTTTAATAGTTTAAAATATATTATTAAAATACAATCCTCTTTCCATAATTTAAAAGTTCATACCACTAACACATTCATTCCATATTATGAACATAAACTCAAGAAAGACTATTTGATACACAAATGTAGGCCAATATTTCAGCTTGTTTTTGCTAGTCACATTATGAAAATACTGTATACAGGAACATGTCTCACTACTTAAAGTAAAAGCTAATATTAACCTCGATGATCAACGAACAGTAATTTACTTTGATGGTTCCATTACGTTGTTCTTTCCTTTTGCCTCCATAAACTCCATCATTAAAATGATTCAATTCTAAATCTTCTGAAACATCATCCCCAATAGTTGTACATAAATTATTCAATATGCAACAAGTCAATATTATTTTTGGTATCAAACAGTCTTGTATATACCTATATTCACAAATTGAAGAAGCGGAACCTTATTTTCCAACACAAAATAACACAACATTGATAGAGTACGATGTAATATTGAAATTTGAAAAATGATATCTCCGAAAGTATTTGCTTGTTAGAGTTGAAAACAACATCTGTGCATTCATATGAATTTGAAATTTGTGATATAAAAAATTTTTTTGTTACTCCGGAACCGTTGGGCGATTTAGCCCAATAACGAATTTAACAGAGATATTTAGCTCCCAAACTTACTCTGAAAATTTCAACTGTGTAGCTCATTCCGTTCGAGAGTTATCGTGCCGACGGCCAGCTATGGTTATTTGTCACTTTACAACAATTCAATCAATAAAAACTTCGCATGCATATGAAGGTCATGATTCTACAATTTGATGCTAAATTTCAGATAGATCGAGTGACTGGTTTCGGAAAATATTCATAAAAAATGTTTTCACCAAAAACGACCCGAAACCGCTTGATGGATTTCGCCCGTTAATGAACTCGTCCGCGATATTTTACGCTCCAAACCCAGCATGTAAATGTCAATCCATTAACTCCTTTCGTTCGAGAGTTATCGTGCCTACGGCCAGCCGGACATACTTGATTTCGATCGCAGATTCCTGATCGGTGAGTCCAACCAAATATTTTAAGACCATTTTCATCAAAAAGTTCGAAAATTACAAACAAAATGATAAGCACTTTGTTCCGAGGAACAAGGGGGAGGAAGGGTTATTGGCACTTCACGAGAAATTCATAATTTTTTTTCGAGAATAATATAATTTGTTTTTCAGATACATAGGGTGTTCATTTTTAAAAATGGAAAAACGAGTCTCTCTGCATTTTTCTGTTTTTCAGTATTTTTCTTCTATCTGACACTTTTATCGCAAAAACACATTAAATTATTATCGATTTTAGTAGCTTTGATTTATTTTTTTCAATAAATAAGTTCTGGTAGAGGAAAGGACCCACGATCACTGAAGAAATCATAACTTGTATATTCGTACAACCGATTGGCATGTCCGGAGATGTGAGTCCCTGAGCGTAATCTTTGCAAACATTCGAGTTTATCACAAAACCTGCAGGAGCTCTAGTGAAAAATCTATCTAAAATCCTTTGTAAATTGTTAAAGAAGCATTTGCGAACCTATGCTCATATGAACCTTTTTTTGAGAAGTATTTAATGAGTTATATAATGGAGAATGTTGAATCATACTCAACGTATAATATGTCGCTTTAGGATAATTTTAAGTGGACCATATTTCAAAATTATACTCAGCTGAAAATTAATAATTCAGGCCTGAAGGCGGAATTTGTTATAGTTTACCTCGATACTCTTTTGCTTCACTTTTTTTGAGTGATTGTATTGATTTCTATTCTTAGATGAATCGAAATTTTCATTACTGAAGAAGTGAACAGCGTCTGTTGACGTTTTAGATCAATTAATATCGAATATCAGATGGTTTGAACAATCGTCAAAAATATAGAACATTGAGTGTAGCTTTCGGGAATTCTTTCTTGAGACATATTTGGATGACTGGCGTCTAAAGTTGAAAACAAATAATAATATTCTGCAGAAATTAGCTGATGGTACTTCCTGGGGTGCTGATGTAGCTACTCTCCGTACGGCAGCCTTAGCCTAGGTTTTTTCTGCCGCTGAACATTGTTTCCCCGTCTGGTTGAACAGTGTTCATGCGCAAAAAATTGATGCACAGCTGAATTCATCTATGAGGATCATCACTGGAACTACTAGATCTACACCTATTGATTGGCTACCAGTTTTTCCAAACATTGTTCGGCCCCGTACTCGCTGGAAGACTGTTGTTTTAAATTCTTGGAATACATTTCATTCTTTTCAGAATTCTTTTCCGATTCTCTCCTATATTCCAGGCAATAAGATTCCCAGATTGAAGTCACGTAATCCTTTATGGTCCAACTGTTTTCTCAATTCAAATAAAAGTGCCAAGGAAGTTTGGCGGTCTGAATGGATTTCTTGCGATTTATTCAACAAAAATTTAATATCTGATCCTTCAAATAGAATTCCAGGGTTTGATCTTCCAAGGAAAATGTGGTCTATTCTGAATCGTTTGAGAACGGTCATGGTCGTAGCAATAGCAAGCTTTTCAGATGGAACTCACTTGAGAGCCCTAGTTGTAAATGCGGAGAACCAGAAGAGACCATAGATCATTCAGTTAATAATTGTCCCATATTAAAATTCCAGGATGATTTCAGGGCTATTCATGATGTTTCTGAGTATTTTTTGGAATGGGTGGTGAGTTTCAAATCTATTTAATACCCCATGGAATATTCCATTTTGAATGTTTTCGTTTTCGCCGTTTGTCTTTTTCTTTTCCAGATTGAGTTTCCGGGTACCTTGGAGAAACCTCTCAGCTTATCCAAGGAAGAGTTAATGGTGATGAAGAAGATCCCCTTCAATATTTAGTATTTCAGAATATTGTTCTAACAATTTCAATTATCATAAATAACAACACTAACAGGGAGACAGGGTTTTTTTGCAGAGTTATTTCCCTAAGCCCTTGTATCATACTTCGAATTGTATCCCGTTACACTTACCTCTGCCAACACTTTTTTCATACAAAAGTTCATATCATTCCTTTGTTGATATTTCGTTCACAGTTATACCATTAACGTTGCATGAGAATAATAAAGGTATGTCAAAATTATGGATCCACGGATATCACATTTTCTATGCGCCAACTAATACACAATGGATTACATTAGTCACACAATAGGCTTAACATCTATAATGACATATTAGGCTGTTATGCATTATATGTAATATGCGCCAATTTCTCGTTGAATACTAACGTGCTGCAGCAATGGGACCATGTGCACAATTTGCAGTGATTTATTTAACATATACATGGTTATAGAACCTATTAGCATTCTTCAATTCATTGAATTATTTGGCGGTGCTAATCACGAAGGCCAAGCAGATGGCCACTAATTTTCCTAACTCGTACAAGCTAATGAATACCACTTTGAGGGGTTTTCCCGCGTAGTTAAAATCACAACTTCGTTTGTACAGGGTGAATGCAATTTTAGGTCTCCTCTCTATGATGAAAAACATGAAATTTGGTGAATAGGTTTGGAGTCCGAGTGCACCGGTTACATTCTTTCATGGGCAAAATCTGTCGAGTCAGTTATAGCCATCTGAATTTTAGAATTCCCAATAACTCGAAAGATACTGATCTGATGGAATTGAAACTCTGTAATTAGTTGAATAATACCGACATGAAAACTAATGAAAAACGTGAGGATCGTAATACAAGAAAATTTGACTGAGTTCCTTGCTGTGTCTCTAGGTGGCATGAGTATTTATATATATCCACTCAGGTTTGCTATGGGAGACTTAACACAGCTCAGTTTAGCTGAATTTGTTGAGACCAACAGAACACCGATAAAGGCCAAGAAGCGAGAAACGCGTCTGTTCTTGCTTCTAGGCAAATCAATGAAATTTATTGGGATCAATTTGATTTGTGAAATCTATGCATAAGTATATCAATGATACGAACCCCCTTCGAGACCCTCAGGGCAGAATTCTCTGACGAATAGAATGTACTAGATTAATTCCAGTCGAGGAAGAAAATATTAACAGGTGGAACAGAATTTCCGTAATGTTTCTAGCGATTGGCCCTGATCTCATATTTTTGTTGCTCGCCAAAATCAAATTCGCCAGATCTAGACGATCTCAAACGTTTAATTTCGCAATGCTATAACGTATGAATAGCTATCAATTTTTTTGGGAATGTTGGTGTGTTGATTTCATCAAAAGAATGAATTATTTGAAATTTTATTCCTACAATCAGGTGTCTTATACAGAAAGTGGCAATATTCCCACAGAAATACATTTGCATACAATTTTGAACGAGAAGTTTTAGAGAAACATATTTTTTTAGGTATCGGCTTTTTGAATTGGAATATATTTCAATCAAAGTCATCATATATTCAGAATATGGTCATATATTCGTGTACAAATCCCATCCGCAAATTTAGCAAACGTCACCTAAGTAAACATATAGAAATGTCAGTTAATCAAACTGTATAATTCTTTCTGCAAAAACTATGAAGACCATTTCAGCAAGAACATGTGAACTAAGGTAGGTAAAAAGCTAAATACTAATCATATATATTTATAAATTACCCATATATTAAATTCACCTTCGAGAGCGAAAATCTTCAGTTTTAGTTCTTGTTGTAGCTATTCTGAAATTAGTTAATTGTTACATAAAACGACCAGCTTCATTTAATCGTCAACCGGTTATTCAATATTCCTCTAGGCAATGTAAACTTTAAGAAAGAAGGAAAAATGATTTTCCAAATTGCTGAAAGAAACTGGTATAGTCAACTCTAACAAGCTAATGCTCACGGAGATATGATTTTCCAAAACTTCAATAATAAATCGTACTTCTATATTTTCACCGAATGCTATCATTATTTCATCTATGAATTCTTTTATGATCTGTGTTCATACTCGTACATGTCATTCTTCTTTTCCTATAAGAGAGAGTCAAATTCATGACTGTGCTCGTTGTTAAATTTAGTTATATATAGTAGTTAGTTCAGTTATGTATACTAGGTTAACTACTATTATGTTAATGTATAATTATAGGCAACAATAATTCTATTCTGAAATGGGGGTTCCCGTCTATTCGAAATTTAGACATTGTAATAATTTGCAGAATGAATAATAAATTACATGTTACACTTTTTGGCGATATTTTAATGCCCATGGATAATCCATATGATGATGGAAGTATACTTATATATACTTATATATATATATACTTATAAGTTTATCAGAATGGGTTCAGAATAGCTCCAGTAAAAACAAAACTCAAATATTGGTTAAGGTTCAATTGATATAATATTATTTTCAGAGTGGATTTGAGAAATGAATATCTCGGGTATTTCATGGTTTTTAGAGCTCTTGTTTGAATTTAATTTCTTTCATGATGCAGTTCTATCATAAGAAACCATTGATATTATTCCCAACTCTGAGAAACCAATACTTTCGGAGCTATGATATGTCAAAGATTGAACAAGAGAATGGTTTCTTTCTGGGTTTTCTCTCCCAACTATTTGTCAGAAGCAATAGATATTTTTCAGAGTTTGGGAAAGAAAACCCAGAAAGAAACCATTCAATGATGAATATACCTCCCACAGTATCCTTTAATGTTTATTGAACAAGAGCTCCAAAGCTCTTGTCACAGGGCTTTCTCCTTTTTTTTTTCGGAATTTCAACAACCTGTACCAACCGTTTGACCTGACTCGAAATTGGAGAAATAGTAAATTACAATAGTGTTTCACTCGATGAGCGGAATTTACGGTTAAAATTGATTTACTATTTAAAGACTCCCCCTGTAAGTATATTATTAGATTAGAATGAAATTTTATTTTTTAACACATATTGTAAAGCACTTCTGTATTTAAAAATTGATTTTTATTTTTCATTTGTTTACTGTACATGTTAATATAAATAAAAATAAATAAATAAATAAATACTCGCAGCATATTATTTCCTAATGCCTAATAAAGTATGGAAACAAGTAAATATCTTTTAAACGAAAAAAACGATATTTATCAAAATTTGCAGGTAGGTAAGTGCAATGGAACAAAGTGCATTTGATGTTCATTATTTTGTTAAGAATATACTTCCGGTTTAACTGGAAATGCCATCAACTTCATCAATTTAAATGGAACATCCTATATATTTTTACAGAATTTGAAAGAACTTGTTACTTTGAATTCATACAAACTGAGTTTAGTGTCAAAAAAAATGAAAAAATTGGTTCAAGCACTGACGTGAAGTCAGAAGCTTTTGCGCGTATGTTCTATTGTCCATACTTCTGTATTGGACACCCTTAATCGAATTTACCATGGTAAATTATGTTGTCCATTCTCCTGTATTGGACACTCTCAATTCGATTTTACCATGGTAAATTCGAATTAAGTGTCCAATACAGGAGAATGGACAACATAATTTACCATGGTAAATTCGATTAAGGGTGTCCAATACAGAAGTATGGACAATAGAACATACGCGCAAAAGCTTCTGACTTCACGTCAGTGCTTGAACCAATTTTTATTTCGTGACTTTTTAAAAATTTTCTAGGGGTACTGTTCTTGAAATTTTTTTTTTCGTCATTTTTTTAAAATTTTCTAGGGATACGATTCTTACAAAATTTTAAACACGTCTTTATGTTGATTTTCTACTACTAGTTACCAAGCACCAATTCGATCGAATATTTATTTTTTGAGTTATCAAGGAAATAATATTCCAGGTGGGTATAACTCGGAAACCGTTAGACCGATTATGCCCAAAAACGAACTCAACACTCTCTTTCGGATACGCAACCTACCCTGAAAATTGCAAGTCCCTATCTCCTTTCGTTCGAAAGTTATCGAGGCAACGGTCACCCATCTACTGAACTCGCACAAGAATGCTCGAATCTCCAACAATATTTAACCGATCGTATTAAAACTTGAAACTTGGCAGTAGAGTTAGGTTATGAAGGCTCTTGCAAAATTTCAGCAATTTCAAACGAATAGTTACTGATATATAGAATTTTTTTTTTTTATTTTCAATGATTTATTAAAAATTTTCTACAAATGCTATCCTCACCAAATTTTGCAAACATTTCCGCGTTGGCATTCTACAACTAATAACCATGTTTGAATTCAATCGGTTCAGTACTTTTTGAGTTAATGAGGAACAAAAACCACGAAATTTCAGAAAATTAGAGATGGCTATAACTCTGAAACCGTTTGGCCGATTATGCTCATAAACAAACTGAAATGTCGCGTTCTGGTGTTCATCCTAACCTGAAAATTTCAAGCCCCTATCTCATTCCGTTCTCAAGTTATCGTGACAACAAAAATATTTTTTAATAATTTTTTAAAAATTTTCTAGCCATACGATTCGCACAAAATTCCACAAACGTGCTTAAGATCATATTCTACAACTACCCACCAAGTTTCAATTCGATCGGATTTATATTGGTTGAAAACAAAATTATTACTCGGAAACCACTGGGCCGATTATGCCCATTAACGAACTTGTCCGTCGTAGTGAGATGCGCCACCTACCCTGAAAATTTCAAGTTGCTAGCTCTTCTCGTTCTCAAGTTATCGTGGCAACGGCCGGACGGCCGGACGGACAGAATCAAATTTGACCTCGAATTCTTCATTGGGGAGTCGAACTTAATCGTTTGAGACCATTTTCGTCAAAAAATTCGAAAGTTACAGACATTTGGGCAAAACTATAACGCGATGTTCCCCAGAACATACGCGCAAAAACGAGGAATAACTCACTGTTTGTTGTACAATAGGTGTACATTTCATTAATGATATGTACAGGGTGATTCACTTATCTTGGTCACCCCAATTTTCTCCGAAACGGCTGAATATATTTTTATTCTGTAAACGCCGTTTTGTACGAGTCGCGTTATCATTTTGTCCAAATGTCTGTAATTTTCGAATTTTTTGCCAAATTTCACAAACATCCCTAGGTTTGTATTCTACAAGTAATCACCAAGTATCAATTCTATCGGATTTGTATTGGTAGAAAACAGAATCATTACTCGGAAACTATTGCGCCAATTATGCCCATTAACGAACTTGTCCGTCGTGTTGGGATGTGCCACCTACCTTGAAAATTTCAGATAGCTCTTTCCGTTTTCAGTTATCGTGGCAATGGCCGGCCGGCCCGACAGAATCAAATTTTACCTCGAATTCTTCATCAGGGAGTCAAACCCAATCGTTTGAGACCATTTACGGCAAAATATTGGAAATTACAGACATTTGGGCAAAATGATAACGCGATGTTCCCCAGAACATACGTGCAAAAGTGGAATAGAATTAACATATAACACCCTGTAGATCGCTAACGGTTTGAAATAGATAAAAATGGTATTTGGAAATAAAATTTAGAATTGGCATGATAAAAAAGGTATGTTCCTGGGAAAAAAAATTGACGGCGCCGCGACGCCAGCCATACTTATTGTTTTCGCCGACTTCTCAGAGTTAACGATGACTTGTACAAAACGGCGTTTGCAGAATTAAAATATATTCGGCCGCTTCCGATAAAATTGGAGTGACTAAGATATTTGAATCACCCTGTACACCTATTGAACAACTAACAGTGAGTTATTCCTCGTTTTTACAAATATTTTGACACTAAACTCATTATGTATGAATTCAAAATAACAAGCTCTATCAAAATCAGTAAAAATATGTATCCCATTTAAATTAAAGAAGTTGATGGCATTTCCGGTTAAACCGAAAGTATATTATTAACAAGAAAATGTACATCAGATGCAATTTGCATTTTGCACTTACCTGCAAATTTTGATAAATATCGTTCTTTTCGTTTAAAAGATATTTACTTGGTTCCATACTTTATCCCAACCCTGTATATTTCCTTATTATGTTCATTACAGTTATAATCAAAATTTCGTTGTGGGATGCATTTACAAAAGGCAATGTCAATGAACACGAAAATGCTTTCAGCGTTCCTATTGTATTCTATAATATCCGGAAGCATTTCACTGACCAAAAATAATTAATTCAAACCAGCAAAAATGATGTTTATTTAGATTTTTTTACACTTGTGATTTTATCCGACATTAATCATAATTTAATGGAATAGATTAGATACGGAAAAAGCAAAAATATGATCGGGGTTGAGTCAGCAGGGTATAGGGATAATTCATGGAATTGCAATAGTATGGATTTTTCATAAACTTTTATTCATTTAGAATATTTAGATGGCATAGATATACAGGGTGTATATGAATAGTTGCGAAAAAATGTATGGATTTATGGCGTGATTCCTTGACAAAAAATAGGGTGGGTCTTTCAGATAAACTTTTATTTTATGAGTCTCTCCTGCTTAGTTACGGACCTCTAAAGAGATGGCTCCAAAATGCAGTTTTTAATTAATTTCATAAAACCCACAAAACCGGCAGGAATTAAACTAAGCAGACAATTCATGCGAGCAAGAAGGCACTCAAAAAAAATTCTTGATATTGTTCCTCTATGATTGCAAGGGGAATAAAAAGCCACCCCTTAACTTTGTTCCATATTCATATTTTACAATAAAAAAAATTAATTTTGGAAACCTTGTTCTATTCTTAACAAATAAGGTCGCATGTTATTTTTTTGTTAAAGTTCACGGTTTTTGGGAAAACAAAGTTTATTAACATATAATACGCCTGAATCGTAGAGGCTGGAATTATTTTCGACCTTTCATTTATCCATTGAGCGGATGTCAATAGGATATTTTTATTGAGAACTGTTACGAATCCATGAGATATCCATCGAAGGATTTGAAATGGATATCCTTCCGTGAATATCCTATGGATATCCATAAGACATCCATTGAAGGATATCCAATTAAAATCCTTCGATAGATATCTCATGGATGTTCATGGGAGGATTTGAATCGGATATTCTTCAATGGACATTTTATGGATATCCAAAGGATATTCACTGAAGAATATCCATTTCATATCCTTCGATGGATATCTCATGGATATCCATCGGAGGATTTGAATAGGATATCCCTCAATGAATATCTTATGGATATCCATAGGATCCTTATCCAGTGGATATCCTATGGATATCCATGGAATATCTACTGAGGGATATTCATTCTTAATCCCTCGATGGATATCTTATGGATGTCCATCGGATGATTTGAATTGGATATCCTTAAATGGATATCTTATGGAGATCCATTGGATTTTCACTGTAGGACATCCATTTCATATCCTTCGATGGATATCTCATGGATGTCCATCGGAGGATTTGAATCGGATATCCTTCAATGGATATCTTGTGGACATACATAGGATATTCTTCGAAGGATATCTATTCCATATCCTTCGATGGATATCTCATAGATGTCCATCGGAGGATTCGAATCGGAAATTCTTCAAAGGATATCCATAGGTTATCCACTGAAGATTATCCATTCCTAATCCTTCGATGGATATCTTATGGATGTCCATTTCGAATCCACGGATATCCTGACTTGAATTGGACATGAAATGGACGTCCATAGGATATCCTGTCTTATCTGGGATAGAGTATTTCAAAAGTGACTAAAGATATCCTTCATCAGCTTTGATTCTGCTAATATCTAATAGTTTTAGGAACTCGCGAGTCTATAAAGGGGAAACCAGTAAAAGTAGGGAAAAACTGTTTATTTGGAAATTATGTGTCCAATAGTATATAAAACTTCATACCCAAATTCATTCAATTCTGAATAATGTTCAAATTTCAACAACCTGTATCTTTTTTCCTATACCGAATCTGGAAAAAACGTAAATGAAACAAGCCTTGTGGACAGGAGCTTTTTGACGCTCTTGTTCAAACAGACAAATTATATCTCCGAAAGTATTGGTTTCTCAGAGTTGGGAATTATATCAAAGGATTCTTACGATAGAACTGTATCATGAAAGAAATTAAATTTAAAAAAAGTTTCAAAAATTATCATTCAAACAAGAGCGCCAAAAAAAAGCAATCTACAATGCTTCAAAAATTGTCATTACATTTATTTATCAAAATTAAATGAGCAATCTGCAATGATTCAACCTCGTGGAATGGGTTGTTGCAACTTACACTCGGTGCATAGTTTTCACAACTCGAAATACCTAAGGAAAGTATCATCCAAATGTCTAGAGCAAGGCTGGAGACAATCAGAGCAGATTGTCCATTTATTCCTGATATTTGAGTAGGTAGAGGATTACGAACAAATTATTTTAATAGTTCAAAATATATTAACTAGCAACATTATGAAAATACTGTTTATAGAAACATGTCTTACTACTTAAGGAAGTAAAGTGTAAAATTTTAACCTCAGTGGCCAACGAACAGTAATTTGTTTTGATGATTCCATTATGTTCTTCTTTCCTATTGCCTTCATAAACTACACCATTAAAATGATCCAATTATAAATCATCCCGAATTTATACGTAAATTATTCAATATGTAACAAGTCAATATTATTTTCGGTTTCAAAACAGTCTTGTTATATACAAGACTGTTCACAAATTCAAGAATTGGATACTTGTTTTCCAACTTCGAATTGGCATGACTCTAATAGCTAGATAAGATGATGTTTATGAAGAGTGAACACAGACAGTGAATACATAGAACTACGATGTATTACTGAAATTTTGAAAAATCATATCTCCAAAAGTATTAGCTTGTTAAAGTTGAAAATGATAACATTGGATTTTTATGATAAAATTGCACCTTAAAAAAATTGAACTCAAAAGTTGTAATGTAGAAAAAATTATTTTTTTTCGTTACTCCAAAACCATCCGATTTTGCCCAATAACGAACTTGACTGAGATATTTATCCCTCAAACGTACTCTGAAAATTTCAATATTCTAGCTCATTCCGTTCGAGAGTTATCGTGTTAACGGCCAGACGGACGGACACAATCGATTTTGACCATGGATTGTTGATCAGTTAATCGAACCAAATCATTTAAGATCATTTTCAGATAAGAATTCGAAAATTACAGACGTTAGGGCAAATTGATAAGCACTCTTTTCCGAGGAACAAGAGCGCCAAAAAGTACTTTATTTGATGAGAGAAATCTATGGTTGAAATCAATGTACAACTTAAAGACTCACCCTGTATGTACAAAATGTAAATTCATCATCTTTCAAGACAAAACTTTGTATCCCAAACCTCGGATGTATTTTTTTCCATGTGTAATGAACCCGTCCTGCAAATTCATTGAAAACAGACAGCCAACTCTCATGTTTTATTCAATTTTCAATAAATAGGTAGTTATCCTGGGATTCGAGTTCGGAGGCGTCCCCGTCTCGCACGATTTTATGGAAATTATTCCCCCTTTTGTTATGAAAAACATGAATGTTAAGAACAGCTGCGTTTTGGGGATACAAGTCTCCCTCGGGAGGATGCAAAACTCCCCCGTTTTGGATAAAACCTTCCACTCGTTCGGGTCCCATTTATATTCCTAGTTAGTTAGATATATCAGTTGTACGAGTTAGCTATTCCGGAATTCAGTATCTCACATATGAATATTCTCTCTGTTCTCTCTGTTGATTTTTGGCTCACCTGTTCCCCTATCATTTTGCCTAAATATCTGTGTTTCATACCACGATTGATTTACTACGACGGCGTATTAGTGCCAATGGAGAAAATAAAAGATCTGTCGATTGCCAAATGTGATCTGTCAGTTGACACATTTAGGGCTGGTATTATAAGCATGTGTCGAAGCTAACTTTAACTTTATCGGTCGAGATAACTTCAGCCTTAAAATGTCTGTTTTATAGAATTCCCATTTCTGTGGTCTGTGCATATGTTCTGTGCACAGATGTTTGTTTTGTTTATATACAGGCCTTCGTTTTTACGCGCTCATTCTCACTTATTGTAACGGTTATTCCCGTGTATTGTGTTTTGTATTTTGTTAATTTTTTTGCGTATTAGTTAGTATCAGAGACTTGGTATTAAATTAAATACACTGAACTCACTCACTCAACAGAAAATTACGGACTTTTTTCAAAATGGACATTCGTGAATAATTGTATGTACAAATATTTGAAATGATTCATAAATCTGGAATTTTGATCAATTTTATCATTTTAATCATCAGAACAGCCATCTTGATCACTCATTAATGTGAACAGTTGAACAATATTCATTCATTTCAGTAGCTTTATTTCTAAATGAGCAAAAATTAAGTGTTGGATATGCTCATAAGATCTATAAAAGAAAAATTGTCGGCCATAGGAATTGAAATGAAATAATTACATTTTTTATATATAATGTATTTATAAATTTTGGAAGTATCCTTCAACCAATTCTTGTCGCACCAAATTACGATTTTGATTGTGTGGCATCTGTTGATTGAAATTTTCCACTTCAACAGACACATTTTGATCAGGTTCTTCTTCCCTCATACTTACTGCGATATTATGAAGCACTGCAGTTGCTACGAGAATAGCCATGGTAGTTTATCTCTTTAATCGAATCGTCAATTGCAGTATGGGAAATCTTCTTTTTGGTGCTCTAGTTCCTCGGAACTGAGTGCTTATCAATTTGCCCAAATGTAATTTTCGAATTTTTGGCTGAAAATGGTCTCAACCGATTTGGTTCGACTCACTGATCAAGAATCCGAGGTCGAAATCGATTCTGTCCGGCCGGTCCGGCCGGCCGTATGCACGATAACTCTCGAACGAAAGGGGTTAGAATATTGAAATTTGCAAAGTGGGTTCGGAGCGTAAATATCTCGGACAAGTTCGTTAATGAGCGAAATCCATCAAGCGGTTTCGGAGTTATGGCCGATTTTAGTAAAACACATTTCTTATGAATATTTTCGAAACCGATCACTCGATCTATCAGAAATTAAGCATCAAATTGTAGAATCATAACCTTTATACGCATGTGAAGTTTTGTATAGACCAGGTTACCGCAAAGTGTCAAAAAAAATTTCAAAATAAAAAAAAAAATTTTCTACAATAACTCTCGAACGGAATGAGCTAGGCAGTTGAAATTTTCACAGTAGGTTAGGAAGATGAATATCTCGGTTATTGGGCAAAATAGGCCAGGTGGTTTCGGTGTAACGAAAAAATTGTATTGGACACCCGATTAAGGGTGTCCAATACAGGAGAATGGACAATAGAACATACGCGCAAAAGCTCCTGACTTCACGTCAGTGCTTGAACCAATTTTTTTTGTCGTAATTTCTTTGAAATTTTCTTTTCTAGGGGTACATACTTGTTTCGCAGTTTCTGAGTAATCATGAATCGCCTTATTCGTAATTACTTTCTGATGGGATTAAGTTATAATGAAATATTATTGTTCCTGAAATTTTGAGATAATGTCATGAGCAAAAGAAGATAGAAGCGGTGTATGAGATCGCGTGGATTTAGACGAAATAATTATCACGGTTTCGATACGTTGGTTATATTTTTATTAGTAATGAATTAACTACTTCTGAACAATTACACGTATATAAATGGAAGCATCTCAAGTTTATATGATCAGGTTTATTTGCCTCACAAGTGTTTGGATCTGAACATTTGGACCCAGAAGGAGTTCAATTCAGAATGAGGAACATGCTGCGAAGGGGACAATATGTCAGGATAATATATCAGGCTTAATTTTTTGTGTCAATTTGGAATCGATGGCTGTATTGATATCTTCGATCCACACATGCACGGACACTTCCAAGGGGATTCTGTGAAGTAATAGCATCCTGCACCTCAAAAATCCAATCCTCTCAGATGAAAACTCCAGCAGTTAATTCACTCATCGTCTGCTCATGCGCATAACGAAAAATGCCCGAAGGGGTAACATGATTTTCAACATTAGCCCCAGAACCACGGTACGGACACCTACATTGGATTTCACGAAGCTTCGATTAGCTTAATTGTGAATTTAATTCGATGGTTGTATCAAAAATGAACTGAAAATCGACATAGAATCGCACTAATTCGGCAATTAAGAGCTGTCATAGCTTCGTGAAACCCACCGTTAAACTCGGAAACAACGCTACTTCCCCCTAACTGACTTATCCGTGCACTGAATTGCCATGAATATTGTTTTAAAACCTCACAATACCGGCTGATCACCAGAGCCATGACCGATAGTCCTAAACCACTCCCAACATAACCCATACAACCCAAAAACAGCCACTTCTCCTCTGTGCATGCCGAGGTGCATGCGCAATGTACTTGCGGCTGAAAGTCCTCCCAAAATCACACACTTTACAAAAAAATCCGATTCTCCAACAGTAGTGGTTCAGGAGATATCGCATCTTGAATCCACGCACGCGCAGACCCTCACCAGGGGATTCTATGGAGGAAGAGCATCCTCCAACCCAAAACCCCCATCCTCTCTGACGAAAACTACAGTAGTTAAATAACTTCTCTGCTGCACATGCGCATGACGAAAAATGCTCGGAAGGGCGGCATGAACTTCAAAGAAATAGGTTTCAGAATTTCAAGCATTTCAAGCAAGAGCAAGTCATTTTTCGAATTTTTTCATGTCACGTGATCCTCCACTGAGTTTTAATTCAATCAGATCAGTATTTTTCGAGTTATCGTGAACACAAAATTTTAAAATTTTTTAAATTTTTTTTGCCACTTTATGACTATCCGATTGGTACAAAACCTGGCACACATATAGAGGGCATGATTTTACACATTGATGCCAAATTTCAGATAGATCAAGTGATCGGTTGTGGAAATATTCATGAAAAACGTTTATAATCAAAACGGCCTTAGCTCCGAAACCGCTTGGTGGATTTCGCTCTTTAACGAACTCGTCCGATATATTTACGTTCCAAACCTACCCTGCAAATTTCAATCCTCTACTTCCTTTCTGTCGAGAGTTATCCTGCTAACGGCCGGACCGGACGGACAGAATTGAATTTGACCCCGGATTATTCATCAGTGAGTCGAACTGAGTCGTTTGAGTCCATTTTCGGAAAAAAAATAGAAAAATACAGATATTGTGACGAAATGATAGCACGCTGTTTCTTGTGGAACACGCGCGCAAGAAATCAAAAAATGTTTAACTATCAGCGGAATAGTTTGCGTGAAATTCCGAAACCAAACATCGGATTGAGTTCCATTTTGGCACTTCGGTGACCAATCATGACCTCTTAGGGTGTGCGAAATTTCACCGAAAACCGAGCGCTAGAAGCCTAAAAAAAAAATTATAATTTTGAACTTCCAAACTGGACAAATTATTTCATTTCGAATTCCTTAGTGGAATATAAAACATCTGGTAAAATATTTCGACGCGATTTTTGCGCGTTTATCTGAATCAATGCGATATGTACGAGGGCATCTTATTTAAATATGGATAAGTAACTACCGTAGCTATTGAATTAATGCGTGAACGATATGTGGAATTTTAAATTGGTTTCATTTGGTGTAACTGCTTGTTTTGGGCCTTTTTGCGCGCTTGTTCCACAAGGAACAGCGTGCTACCATTTCGTCACAATGTCTGTATTTTTCGATTTTTTTGCGAAAATGGTCTCAAACGATAGGGTTCGATTCCTTGATGAAGAATTCGAGGTTGAATTCAATTCTGTCCGTCCGGTCCGACCGGCTGTCCGTTAGCACGATAACTCTCGAACCGATCGAGTTGAAATTTGCAGGGTAGTTTGGTAGCGTGATTATTTCGAAGTTCGTTAACGCGCAAAATCTACCAAGCGGTTTCGGAGTTGAGGCCGTTTTCAGTAACAATTGTTTTTAAGAATATTTCCGGAACCGATCACTCAATCTATCTGAAAATTGGCATCGAATTGTAGAATCATGACCTTTATATGCCTGTGAAGTCTTGTACTGACCGGATGGCCATAAAGCGGCAAAAAAAAATTCACAAATTCTGAAATTTTGTTTCCACGATAATTCGAAAAATACTGATCTGATTGAATTGAAACTCAGTAGTTAGATGCAAAAAACCAAAGCAAACACTTTCTCAAAATTTCGTGAAGATCACGTGACATGAAAAAATTAAAAAAATTACTACTATTTTGCGGAATATTTTGCTTAAAATTCTTAAACCTATTTTTTTGAAGTTCATCCTGCTCTTTCCGGCATTTTTCATTATGAGCAAGCGCAGATGAGAAGTCATTCAACTGCTGTGGTTTTCGTCAGAGAGGATTGAGGTTTTGGGGTGGCGGATGCTATTCCTCCATAGAATCCCATGGTGAGGGTCTGCGCATGCGTGGATCAAAGATGCGATATCGTGTTGGAGAATCGGAGTTTTTTGTAAGGTGTGTGATTTTGAAAGGACTTTCGGCCGCGAGTAGATTGCGCATGCGCAGAAGAGAAATGTGAGGTTTTAAAAGAATATTCATGTCAATTCAGAGCACGGACACAAGTCAGTTTAGGGGAAATAACGTTGTTTCCGAGTTGAAGTGTGCGTACCGTGGCCCTTGGGCCAACTATGAAATTTACGTTACCCCCCACGGGCATTTTTCGTTATGCGCATGAGCAGACGATAAGTGAATTAACTGCTGGAGTTTTCGTCTGAGAGGATTGAGGATTTGAGGTGCAGGATGGTATAACTTAACAGAATCCTCTTGGGAGTATCCGCGCATGCGTGGGTTGCAGGTGCGATCTCTCCTGAACAAATGGTTTTGAAGAATCAGAGTTTTGTGTGCGGTATGTGATTTTGAGAGGACTTTCAGACACGAATAGATTGCGCAAACGTACAGGTGACGTGGCTCTTTTTGGGTGCGGTTTACGTCTAGCGGTCATGGATTTTGCGCTGAGCCAATATTGTGAGGTTTTAATAGAAAATTCAAGACAATTCTATGAACGAACAAGTCAGTTTCGAGGAAATAGCGTTGTTTTCGAGTTGATATATCTGTGTCGTGGCCATGGGGCCAATTTATAAATAACTATATTTGGATGATCAATTTTAAATTACTTTCAGATTTGGAGAAGAGGCGAAGAAATTGCGTTCCTTATTCAAAATTCATGTAACCCCTTTCGGAGATTTTTCGTTTCACGCATGAGCTAACAAGAAGTGATTTAACTGCTGGAGATTTCGTCGGAAGGGATTGGAGTTTTCAGGTGCTGGATGCTATTCCTCCATAGAATCACCTTGGAAGTGACTTTGCATGCGTGGATTGAACCAGTGATATCTCCTGAACCAGTGGTGTTGATGAATGAGAATTTTGTGTGAAGCGTTACTTTCAGGGGACTTTAAGCCATGAGTAGATTTGGATTGTATGGCACATGTTGGAAGTGGTTCGCGTCTAGCGGTGATGGATTCGGTGCTGAGCCGACATATTAAGGTTTTCAGATAAATTTCATGGCAATTCTGTGCACGAAAAAGTCAGTTTCGGGGAAATAGCATTGTTTCCTAGTTGAAATGTATATATCTGGCCCTGGGGCGAATTTATAAATAACTATATTCAGCAGATCTATATTAAATTACGTTCGGATTTGGGGAAGAGGCAATTGCGTTCTTAACGGAGGTCCCATAACTGCAATTTTTTTCGATCTACGGTAAAGCTAACAGCCAAACTGCATTGATAGCCATATTTTTAAGGGAACTTGAGAAAAAGCACTGACGTGAAGTCAGTAATCTTTGGCACGCGTGTTCACGGTGGCTAATTTGAATTGAATGATGAGTACTTCAAGCTCAGTGTATAGAGCGAGCCAGAGATCTACCCAGAGAATAGTGGACACCACTCACTGCCGGTTCAAAAATTAACAATGCTGTATCTAAGCTCCCATAAGGATGGAATAACAAAGTTGAAAAAGAACACAACTGGTTCTCCTTAGTCGCACAAGCTCCTAGAAGATTCTGAGGTATCTCCTTGGGAAAGAATTGGGAGGGTCTGTATAATCATAATCATGTTTATAACACGCGCGCCAAATGCAGATTGACTTAACAATGAAAGAAAAAGAAAAAGTGTAAAACAGCATTGACGTGGGGTCAATCTGCTTTGACGCGCATGCTATAAACATGATTATGATTATACTGACCCTCCCAAGTCTTTCCCAAGGAGATCCCCCAGAATCTTCTAGGAGCTTGTGTGACTAAGGAGAGTCTCTTGTGTTATTTTTCAACTTTGTTACTCTATCCTTATGGCAGCTTAGATACAGCACTGTTAATTTTGGATCCGACAGTGAATGTTGTCCACTATACTTTGGGTAGATCTCCGGCTCGCTCTATCCAGCTTGAAGTACTCATCATTCAATTCAAATTAGCCACCGTGAACACGCGCGCTAAAGAGTACTGACTTCCCGTCAGTGCTTTTTGGCGCTCTAGTTCCTCGGAACTGAGTGCTTATCAATTTGCCCAAATGTCTGTAATTTTCGAATTTTTGGCTGAAAATGGTCTCAAACGATTTGGTTCGACTCACTGATCAAGAATCCAAGGTCGAAATCGATTCTGTCCCACCAACCGGCCGTAGGCACGATAACTCTCGAACGAAAGGAGCTAGAGGATTGAAGTTCGTTAATGGGCGAAATCCATCAAGCGGTTTCGGAGTTATGGCCGATTTTAGTAAAACACATTTTTTATGAATATTACTGAAACCGATTAATCGATGTATCTGATTTTAGCACGAAATTGTAGAATCATGACCATTATACGCATGTGAAGTTTTGTATTGACCAGGTTACCGCAAAGTGTCAAAAAATTTCAAAATTAAAAAAAAAAATTCCTACAATAACTCTCGAACGGAATGAGCTAGGCAGTTGATATTTTCACAGTACGTTAGGGAGAAGAATATATCGCTTAAGTTCGTTATTGGGCAAAATAGGCCAGATGGTTTCGGAGTAACGAAAAAAAAAATTTCAAATTCAATTTTTATTTAAGATGCAGTTTCACCATTAAAATCCATCGATATCATTTTCAATTCCAACAAGCTAATACTTTCGGAGATATGATTTTTCTAAATTTCAATAATGAATCGTACTTCTATGTTTTCTCAGAATGCTATAATTATTCTATCTAAGCTTTATTATATGATCTGTGTTCATACTCGAACTTTTCATCCTGTTCTATAAGAGAGAGTCAAATTCAGTTCAGCTATTTTAATTTGATTTCTTCCATGGTGCAGTTCTCCTTCTCAGATTGCTCATTTAATCTTGATAAATAAACTATTATTTGAATTAAATTTCCTTTATGATGCAGTTCTATCATAAGAATACATTGATATAATTCCCAACTCTGAGAAACCAATACTTTCGGAGATATAGCTTGTCTGTTTGAACTAGAGCGCCAGAAAGCTCCTGTCCACAGGGCTTGAACCCATTTTTTTAATTTTTTTGTTTATCCTAATGGGTATTTACTTAATGCGCCTGAGCAGACGAGAAGTGAACTGCTGGAGTTTTCATCTGAGAGGATTGTTGTCGGGAGGTGCAGGATGCTATTTATCCATAGAATATCCTTGGATGTATCCTCGGATGCGTGGATTGAAACTTAGATATCTCCTGAACCACTAGTCTTGAAGAATCAGAGTTGTGTCAGGTGTGTGATTTTTAGAGGACTTTCAGCCACGAGTAGATTGCGCAAGCGCAGAGGTGAAGTGGTTCTTTTTGGGTTGTATGGCTTATGTTGGGCGAGATTAGCGTCTAGCGGTCATGTATCTAGTGGCCAGCCGATATTGTGAGGTTTTAAGAGAAGTTGCATGGCAATTATGCGCACCGATAAGTCAGTTTCGAGGGAATAGCGCTGTTTCCGTGTTCAACTGTCTGTATCTTAGCCCTGGGGCCAATTACTGAATATCTATAATTGGAAGATCTACATTAAATTACGTTCAGTTTGGAAGAATACGCGTAAGCAATTGCGTTCCCAACGAGGGTCCCATAGCCGCGTTTTTTTTATTTCGATCTACAGTGAAACTAATAGCCAGACTGCATTGATAGCCAGAATTTGTTAAAGGAACTAATTAATATATCTAAGTATGAGTGAGGCATGAATGAAATAATGTCTTTTTTAATCTGGTAAAATAAAAGTAGGTATATGGGATGAATAAACACATTCCAGTTTTTATATATGTTCTTCAGACAGATATAAAAACTCAAAAATAGTTTCTAAGAGAGAAAAAATATAAAAAAGCACTGACGTGAAGTCAGTACTCTTTGGCGCGCGAGTTTACGTTGGCTAATTTGAATTGAATGATGAGGGTTTCAAGCTCAGTGGGTAGAACGAGCCGGATATCTACATAGAGGGTAGTGGACACCCACTGGCGGGTCATAAATTTAGAGTGCTGTGTCTAAGATGGCATAAGGATAGAGTACAAAAGTTGACAAAGAACACAACTGACTTTCCTTAGTCGCACAAGCTCCAATGAGCTTCTGAGGTATCTTCTTGGGGCAGACTTGGGAGGGTCAGTATAATCACACTCATGTTTATAGCATGCGCGCCAATTGCGGATTGACTTCATAATGAAAGAAAAAGGCTAAAAGAGCATTGACGTGGGGTCACTCAGCTTTGACTCACGTGCTATAAACATGATTATGATTATACTGACCCTCCCAAGTCTTCCTCAAGAAGATATCTCAGAAGCTCATGGAGCTTGTGCGACTAAGGAAAGTCTGCTGTATTCTTTGTCAACTTTGTTACTCTATCCTTAAGCCATCTAGGATACAGCACTCTTAATTTATGACCCGACAGTGAATGGTGTCCACTACCCTCTTAGTAGATCTCCGGCTCGTTCTATCCACTGAGCTTAAAATCCCCATCACTCGATTCACATGAGCCAACGTGAACACGCGCGCCAAAGAGTACTGACTGAAAACATCTCAGTGCTTTCTTTTATTTTTTCTCTTTTAGGGACTAGTTTAAAGCTCTTTTATCTGTTCTTCAGAGATTTCGCTAGAATGTGTTTATTCATCCCGTAGAATATACCTACTTTTATTTTACCAAATGAAAATTGACATAATTTTATCCAGACCTCATTGAGGCTTAGATATATTCAGTCTCAAACGTTGAGTTTCGAATTTTGCAGAAAGAAAATTAATGCATCATTCCTTGTTATATTTTTCAATCATTATCTGGGAACTTATATGGTTTAACACGACCAATCGGAATGTTGTATAATAGAATTCGGAGTTTGATTGGCCATGAGATCACGGGTTCACGTTGACCAAATTGAATTGAATAATGAGTGCTCAGTATATAGAGCTGGAGTCTACTGGAGTCTACATACAAGGCAATGGCCACCATTCACTGTTGGATGAAATATTAACAGTGATTTACCTAAGCTGTTGTAAGGATACAGTAGCAAAGCCTGCATAGAACACGACCGATTTTCGTTACTCGCACAAGCTCCTACGAGTTACTGAGGGATGTCGTTGGGGAAGACCTAGAAGGATCTGTATAATCATAATCATGTCATATGCACCAAAGATGATTGACCTCACGTCAGTGCTTTTTTAGCCTTTTCACTTAGTTTTTTACTTCATTCATAGTCAATCTTCATTGGAGCGCTTGCAGTCCGAGAAAGAAAAGGTGGAAATGTAGAAATTCTTTAAAAGCATCCTGTACGTATGCAGAACTCCCAACTGTATTATCAAGCATTTCATGATTTCACATTATAATAATAAATAATATAAAACTCATCTAAGATTTTACATTGCGTCCATATTTAAATTAGTTTCCCTTTTTTAAATGATAGCGATCGCAAAAATCGAATAAAATACGTATATGAAATTGATAAGTATTATCGATATGATGGGAAAACATATATGATGATGATTCACTTTGAAATCAACTCAAATATGTTGTAGGTATTCTAAATTATTACCCCTAGGGGTATGTTTTCAATGAAACTGTTCACGCCCCAAGAGTTAATTATTGGGCACCTAAATGCCAAAACTAGACTCACTCATATAACGGGTGTCCCAGTATACAGTTCCAATGGATCATCTCTGCCGTTGCAAAAGATAAAAATTTGAAAATTTTATGATTTTCCATTAGTTCAAGGAACCTCCAACTGAGAAAAACAAAAATTGAAAGTCACTTTCGGTTTGACCGGAATTGACTCTGACTTTTTTATCTCAAACATCGCCCTATATATATTCTAATTCTACTCAAAATTACCTTTCCAACTATGTATCAAACTATGTATTTTACATTTGATTTAAGGGAGAAAACGTCCATTGATATTTCGAATTGAATGAATTGAAGTAGGATACGATATTTTGTGTAACATCGATTTTGACTTAACATCTATGTGTACCGATCCATCTATCTTCAAATGGACCGATAAGATGACCTGCAAGATCTCCAGATTCAACACCGCTAGATTTCTTCATTTGGGGATATTTGAAAGATCGTGTGTACCAGACTCCTTCTATTGATTTGGAAGATCTAAAGAACAAAATGAGGAATGCATATAGAGCCCTTACTGCTGAGGTATTGAGAAGTGTTACTTCGCATGAACTAGTCCACCGAACTGGAAGATGTGTAAAAGCAGATGGTCTACATTTCGAACACATTCTTTAGTTATTAGAAGTATTTTTCGCCCCTTTTTGGTAATATTCTGTTTCTTTTATTATTCATTCTTTGTTTAACGTTTGGTAAAATACATAGTGGATTTCAACTTGAGGAAGGTTTTTTTATTGATCTGGATTATTGAAGTCAAAATCAAGATTACACAAAACATTGAAGCCTACTGCAATTCTTCCAATTTGAAATATCAATTGGCGCTTTCTCCATCAAATTAAATGTAAAATACAGTATGTGATACACCGTTTGAAAGGTAATTTTGAGTAGAATTAAAAAATTGTAAAAAATATACAGGATGCTATTTGAGATAAAAAGTCAGAGTCACATCCGGTCAAACCGAAATGACTTTCAATTTTTATTTGTCTAAGTTGAAGGTTCCTTGAGCGAATTGAAAATCATAAAATTATAAAATTTTTATTCTTTGAAATGGCTGACATAATTCATTGGAAAATGTATACTGAGACACCTGGGTATGTGGTTTCGGAATTTCGACCAAAATAGTTGAATATTTCTTCTAGTTTTGCGTTCATAACGATATTTTTCGCAAGTCTTCTTCTTGGTATTTTTCAACTACCTAGTTTTAATTGGATCAGATTAGTATTTTTCATTTTAAACAATTTTTTTTTGTACGCAGTCACCTTGTTAATACAAAGTTTAGCAAGCATATAAATGTCGTTGTTCTACAATTTGGTGCTAAATGTCAGATAGATCGAGTGAATAGTTTAGGAAATATTCGGAAAAAAATGCAACTCATAACAGAATAACGGCGAAACCACTCAGCGAATTTTGAGATATTTATGCGTCAAACCTTCTCAGCAAATTTCAAGTCTGTAACTCATTTCATCCGAAAATTATCGCTCTTAAGAAAGGCCGGCCAGACCAAACTAGATTTAACCTCGTATTTTTCATTGGTCGAACCCAATCTTTGAGACCATTTTCGGCCAAAAATTCCAAAAATACAGATATTCTGGCGCAGAGCTGTGCCGAGCACTGAAGAAAAGTGCTTCAAGCCCTAAGCACTAAGCACTCAATAAAAATAATCATGAGCATCGAGCACAACGAACTCCGTTTCCACGAAAGGCTTGCGATTACTAAGCACTTTATAAAAGTAATTCGATTTTTCGAGTACTAAGCACTAAGCACTTTCGAACATCTGTTGGAAATGAGGATATTTACTCCGAATTGTTATGTAAAATTTCTTTCTATGGGAGTAATATGTAAACTAGCAAATTTGTATTCTCCATAATATGCATAATTGACGAATGAGGAATGGAGTGCAGCGGAACAAATTTCTATAAAACTATCGGACTCAAAATTAGTTCTATTCCCACACAGTTGGAAATTTATTATTATTTTAGGATATGATGATACAATTAATGGAAATATGAATTCTATAAGCGTCTCAGTTTTTTTTCTGCACATGTAAAATGTATTACCCAATTTCAAGATGGGATAATACCCGAAACCTATCGACAACAACATCGTATTATATTATGAAACTTAGGCCAAGTATTTTCATTCCCTTACTAATAAAACAAACACTGACTTGAATTCAGTGCTTTTTAGGCAGTTTTCCATTAATCCATAATTTAATTCGAATTCATCAACATGACATAAATGCTTTTTTAAATTTTTCAAAATGTCAAAAATATAATCTGTAGAAACCGGATAACATTATTTTCTATTTTGATTGTATTCATAAGCGATTTAGCATTGCAAATTTAAATAAGAATATATCAGATAAATCTGCCAATTCAAACGACAATTTTCGAAACTAATTCACTTATATCTTCTTGATAGACGATCCACATAATAATGCTTTGATACTGAATAATATTCAGGAGTTGGTAATATTCATATATCCACGTCCCATTCCATGAATCAATAACCAACAACTGATAACTACAAGGTTTGAGTTGAGATGAAGCTCCGTTCATGCGTCAATTCATCTCCCAGGTACACATAAACTCCTCCGACCACAGCGCTTCAGCATCTATTCGTGTTACGACATGATTTCGGATAGGCTTAGTGCTTAGTAATCCTTGGAAGTGCCCGGGAGCACTCAAGGGGTTACTAAGCACTAAGCCTTTTCAAGAAGTGCTGGAATTACTAAGCACTAAGCACTGGTTTTAAAAAGTGCTCGGGAGCACATTACTCGGGAGCACAAAAAGGCTTCAAGCACTTTCGCGAGCACTAAGCACAATTCTTTGGCTCAGCTATGTTCTGGCGGAACAAGCACCCAAAATGACATTAGTGCATTCGAAGGTTGAGACTTCACTAACGTCAATTCCATGAATGAATGCACGAAGTGAAATATCTGGTTGTTCTGTATTTTCCCTACGCTGTGAAATAATGGCTTCGTTAGGCACTGTTTGAACTTTATATCACTACTAGTGTATGCTTGAACCTGAAGATTCATTTCCATTTGAATACCAGAATTCCTTGTTTCTCATTGTGACATTCTCACGCACATCCAGAATGCCCGGAATGAAGAAAACCCCCCGACAAGATGAGCATAGATCCTATTGAAAAAATGGCACCGTTTACCCTCAAGCCAAACATGTCAGTCTGAACGAGTCTCGTATTATTCGAGAACAAGGCTCCATTTAACGAAAGTGGTCCGTCGACAGCGGGAATTAGAAATGAAAATTCCTCCAAGCGGAAGATAAAAAGTTGAAATCCCGTCGCTATCTATCCCGTTTCATCCAGAGAAAAGAGTCACTGGGCGGAATTGGAACTGTGAAACTGCGCTCTTACTTCATTATCCAGAAGCATTTTTGAGCGCAGAGTTCCTGCTTCTCTGACGGTAGAATTGACCTAGATATCAGCAAGAGGCGACTGAGCTCATTATCGAAATGAAATAGTTGACATTTGGATCTATAATATTGTCCTTCATTTATACAAGGTGCCCTGGCACTGCGTGACTATTTCTCGGGTGTAAATAAAGTACAGGGTGTCCCAAGTTCGAGGGCCTATTCGACGTTTCTGAAGAACTGGACATGTTTGAAATCTGAAAATTGGGATTATGATATTGCTTGAAATTCTCTACAGAGCTAAAATCTTTTCGAAGCCCAATTACCTACTTCTGGTCATACATGGAGTGAAAATAAATTTAATGAAATAAATATTTTTTCAATTTTTGCATTCCTGGTATGATCAAGTATTCAATGCTGAATACATTTCTGTTAAAACCATTGTATTCATTCGAATAGTTTTCAAAATATCGAAAAAATAAACGGAAAAAAAATCAAATATGTTTAGTCAGTATTATGTTAATTATTCTTATTTTAAACTTTCGTTAACCGTTTTTACAGTCCCGAAGAGGAAGAATGTGGAAAGGTCATGCATCTGTTGAATTTCAGAAATATTATTACAGGGTGTTTCAAATCTTGTGTCGAAAATTGTGATCAAAAATTGGCCATAACTTCTTTTTTCAAATTAGAACCCTATTTTTTTATGATTGCGTTGTATTCTGCGGTGAAAAATAATTATAGTTTTCTAAAACGATTATCTATGATCGTAAATAAAAAAAAACTCAGGAATTTCGAATTTAAGAGCATAATCATGTTAGAAAACTATAATTATTTTTCACCGCAGAATCTAACACAATCATAAAAAAATATGGTTCTAATTTGAAAAACAGAAGTTATGGCCAATTTTTGATCACAATTTTCGACAGAAACTTTGAAACACCCTGTGATGATATTTCTGTAATTCAAAGATGCATGATTTTTCCACATCCTTCCTCTTCGATACTGTAGAAACGGTTCACGCACAGGGTGTTTAAAATAAGAATAATGAACATAATACTGACTAAACATATTTGACTTTTTTCCGGTTTTTTTCGATATTTTGAAAACTGTTCGAATGAATGCAATGGTTTTAACAGAAATGTATTCAGTATTAGATACCTGATCATACCAGGAATGCAAAACTTGAAAAAAATTTTTTGTCATCAAATTTCCTTTCACTCCCTATATAACCGGAAGTGCTTGGGTTTCGAAAATATTTTAGCTCTGTAGGGACTTTCAAGCAATATCCCAATCTCCATTTTCAGATTTCAAATATGTCCAGTTCTCCAGAAACGTCTAATAGGCACTCGAACTTGGGACACCCTGTATATAAAGACGACTCTGGAAGCTAATTTTTTTTTCCTACGACGTCCACCTGCGAAGATTTGTGCCTCCAAAGGGTTCTCCCATAATTAAGTTTTTTTTTATAACTTCTGAACAACTCAACTGATTGTGGAAATTTTTTGAATTTGAGTCAATAAAAATATCAGTAATGATTTGTTCTCTTCCCCATAAACTTTCAAGACCGCAGGGATGCAATGGCCATCGGAACAGAGTGCTTATCAATTTGCCCAAATGTCTGTAATTTTCGAATTTTTGGATGAAAGTGGTCTTGACAATTTGGTTCAACTCACTGATCAAGAACCCGTTGTCAGAATCGATTATGTCTGGCTGGTCAGGCCCACCGGCCGGTCTCACCGTCCAGACGGTCTGGCCGCAGACACGATAACTCTCGAACGGAATGAGCTAGATAGTTGAAATTTTCAGAGTAGGTTTGGAAGATAAATATTCCGGTTGAGTTCGTTATTGCGCAAACTCGACCTGACGGTTTCGGAGTATAGTGAACAAAATATTTTTTTTACTACTACAACTTTTGAATTAATTTTTTTTTAAGATTTTAAGAATTCATTGATATAATTTTAAACTCTATCAAATTAATACTTTCATAGATATGATCTTTCAAAATTTCAATATTAAATCATAACTATTATTTCACAGAATGCTTTATCGAAAATTAATTAATATATGAATCTCATCTGTGCTCATACATTTCATCATTATCATCTCATCTACAGATAAGAGATATTATGTCAAACAAAGTAATATTGAATGCAAAATGACCAACGGAATAACCTCAGCTAGCGTAGATAGCTCTTGAAAAATACATATGATGATGATAATCCATTATGATGATGATAATGGAAATATATACTTTGGTGAGTTGAACAAATTGTGTTCAGATTATCTCCAATAAAAAGAAATCTAAAACATGGCTAAGTTACACTTGATATAATATAATTTTCATAGTAGATTCGAGGAATCAATATCTCGGATAATTTCGTTATTCTGTAGAATTGATCTGTTGATTTTGGATCACTAATTTTTGGCACTCTCGTTGAACTCAAATTCTTTCATGATGTTTGAATTTAATTTCTTTTATGATGAAGTTCTGTCATTAGAATCCATTGATATCAATCCTAACTCTGAGAAACCAATACTTTCAGAGATATGATTGTTGTTTGAATAAGAGTGCCAAAGCCACTGTCCACAGGGCTTTCCCACTATGTTTTATAATTAATTATGCAGTACAGGTCTACTGGTGCAACATAGAAAAAATGCATCGTTTTCGAGTTACAACCATTTTTACCCAATACCAAAATATTTTTTCATTGATCTTGCAGCTGTTTATTTTTGCTATGGTTAATAAAACTTCTATTTCTGTGGTTGTTCCTTTATCTGAAACTTTCATTGACAAACATAAAAAAAGAATATGTGAATATACATTTAATGTACCGTTTTGCATTTTGTAATGCTTTAGGGCACCTACGCACCTGATAAACAGAAATTTCTCTATTAAAAATACATTCAAGGCTGTAGATAAAAGAGAAACTTGTTTATGATTCCATAATGGAAATTCTTACAACGAATATAAAAAAAAAATATGGAAAATCATCACAGTCTATGTTCAACATGTGCAGGCGCCACAGGCATGATCTTTGTACTCGAAACATAACGGTTTATTTCTTATCGCTTCGCAATGAAAATGCAATCTTTCAGTGAGATTTTCTTGAGTGTTTTGTAAACCGAAATTTTTCAGACGGCCCTGCAAACAAAATCCAGTAGATTGAGGTCTGGTGACCGAGATGGCCATGCAACAGGTCCACTTCTTTCAACCAATCGATTTGGAATTGTGGTGTCCAAATGTTGCCTGACATGTTGTACAAAATAAGGAGGTGCTCCAGCATGCGCATTCCTATTTAACAGTACGTTTTTCATTTCTGCGACTAAACGATCGCACGACAGAAAATCGCATATGCGCGCCTAGCCTTAAATAATTAATTTATCTACTCAATGCTATTCCAATGTTTATATGTGTTTTATCCATACAATGTTTTTATCTATACAACGGTGGGTTCCACGAAGCTTTGACAACTCTCAATTGCAGAATTAGTTTGATTCTTTGTCAATTCTCAGTTAATTTCTTATGCAACCACCGAATTAAATCCACAATTAAGCTAATCGAAGCTTCGTGAAACACACCATAAATCTTTTAAGTACTTTTTGTCCTTGACTTGCCATGGATATTTCCATGACCAAATTTTCTATACATGTATATCTACTGTATAAAATAAATGAACGAAAGAAATACATTTCCTTTGTTCTTTTTCTTTCTATAAATAAAGCCGAATTCGTTTCTTCGAAGTCTTATTTGTCTCCATCTCTAGACACTTCCGACACGTACGGTATCGAGTCACGCGATGCACTGATAAATATATTGAAGCATTCACACGGCAATATTGATATTGAAGAAGCGTCAATATATTGGCGCGTCTTCAATGAAAATCAACTACATCTGGATCGTCCTCAATATTCCGCTGGTCCATATTATTGCCGCAATAAAGTCCTCACACGTTCAATATATTTTCAATCTCGATATTGCTTGAATGATATTTATTTGTGAGAGGGGACTTTTGAAAGTTTATGTATTATTTTTAATTTGCTCGTTTTCCCCTTGTTGGTACCTACCTTGGAGAAAGCTCTCCGCTTTTTGACGAGTGAATCCATACAGAAGAAAGAAATGCCCGTCAATATTTTTCAATTTCAGATAATTATGTGAACAAATTCAATTTTTACGCGTATGTTCTGGTGAACATCGCGTTATGATTTTGCCCAAATGCCTGTAATTTTCGAATTTTTCCCGAAAATGGTCTCAACTCCCTGATCAAGAATTCGATGTCAAATTTCATTCTGTCCGGCCGGCCGTCCGTTGCCGCGATAACTTTAGAACGGAAAGAGATAGCAACTTGAAGGGTAGGTGGCGCATCCCAATACGACGGACAAGTTAGTTAATGGGCATAATCGGCCAAACGGTTTCAGAGTAATGATTTTGTTTCAACCAATACAAGTCCGATCGAATTGAAACTTGGTGAGTAGTTGTAGAATGCAAAACTAAGCACGTTTGTGAATTATTTTGGGAATCGAATTAATAGAAAATTTTAAAAAAATTATCAAAAAATATTATTTATGTCACCATAACCTGAGAACGGAAAGAGGTAGCGTTTTGAAATTTTCGGGTAAGGCAGTGCATCCCAATGGGACATTTGAGTTTGTTTATAGGTATAATAGGCCAAACGGTTTTGGAGTTATACCCATCTGAAATTTGTTTGGTATTTCCTGATCAACTCGAAAAATACCGATCCAATTCAAACATGGTTGTCAGTTGTAGAATACCAACGCAAAAATTCTTGCAGAATGTCATGAGGGTCGTATAACTCGAAAATTTCCAAAAAATTATTGAAAAGCATTAAAAAAAATTCTATATATAGGAAACTATTCGTCCGACATCGCTTAAATTAGGCGAGAGTTTTCAAAATCTAACTCTACTGAAAAGTTCCAAGTATAAACACGAACGGATCTATATTGTTGGAGATCCGAGCTGCCTTGGGAGTTCAGTAGCTGGATGGGTAACCATTTCCTCCATAACTTTCCAACTAAAGGAGATAGGGACTTGCAATTTTCAGGGTATGTTTTACATCCCAATGGCAGAAATAAATTCGTTTTTGGGCATAATCGGTCCATCGGTTCCGGAGTGATACCCGCCTGAAATATTATTTTCTTACCCTTAGAAAATTTTTCAAAATTACGAAAAAAAAATTGGTTCAAGCACTGACGTGAGACGGTAGCTTTTGCGCGTATGTTCTATTGTTCATTCTCCTGTATTGGACACTCTCAATCAAATCGATTAAGAATGTCCAATACACACGTATTTATGTCGATCTTCTACAACTCGTTAGCAAGTTTCAAGTTCTATTGTCCATTCTCCTGTATTGGACACTCTTAATCGAATTTACCATGGTGAATTATATTGTCCGTTCTCCTGTATTGGACACTCATTTCTTACCATTTCAATGACAGACTTCAGTGACGTATATGGTCACATAATTTTATGTCTATTGGAATTGAAATGAAAAATAAATTACGCCTCAAGTACCAAACTCCAGGATACGATATTCACGAATTAACGTGAACATTGGTGCATCGGCGTTCTACAAGTAATCCCAGAGTTTTAATTGGATCAGGGGATCAGATTTGTATATTTCGAGTAACAGAGGAAATAAAAATTTAGTTTCAGATGGGTATAACTCCAAAACCATTTTGCCTATTATGCCAATTAACTAACATAAATGTCGCTTAAGGCTGCGCAACCAACCCTGAAAATTGCAAGTCGCAATCTCTTTCCGTTCTCAATGCATCGTGAAATACACAATATTTTCTCATAATTTTTTAAAAATTTTCTATTGGTACAAACAGTCCTAACAAAACTTTACACAAGTCCTTATGTCAATATTCTACAACTAGCTACCAAGCTTTAATTCGATCGAGTCTATATTTTTTCAGTTATAGAATCGAGGAAATAATATTCCAGTTGGGTGTAACTCTGAAAACGTTTTACCGATTACACACAACAAAGAACATAACTGTCACATTAGGATGCGCAACCTAACCTGAAAATTGCAAGTCCCTATCTCCTTTCTTTCGAAAGTTATCGAGGCACCAATCCAGCTACTGAACTAAAGCATGGCTGCTCGGATATCCAACAAAATAAATCCGATCGTGTTTCAGCCTGAAACTTGGCAGGACAGTTAGGTTTTGAAGGCTCTCGCAAAATGTTGGTGATGTCGGACAAATAGTTTCTGATGTATAGAACTCTTTTACAAGATTTCCAATGATATTTTTAAACTTTTCTTGTGATGCGGTCCTCACGAAATTTTGCAAAAATGTTTGAGTCGGCATTTTACAACTAACAACCTCGTTTGAATTGGATCGGTTTCGTATTTTTCGTTATATTGAGGAAATAACAACCGAACTTCAGATGGGTATATCTCCAAAACCATTTGGCCTATTAACAATCTCAATTGACACATTCAGGTGCACCACCTTACCCAAACATTTCAAGTCGCTATCTCTTTCCGCTCTCAGGTTATCGTGACATAAATAATATTTCTTAATAATTAAAAAAAAATCTTTAGGTTTGTATTCTACAACTACTCACCAAGTTTCAATTCCACCGGATTTATATTGGTTGAAAACAAAATAATTACTGGAAATCCAATGGGCCGATTGTGCCCATTAACAAATTTGTCTGTCTTATTGGGACTCACCACCTACCCTGACAATTTCAAGTCGCTATCTCTTTTCGTTCACAAGTTATCGTGGCAACGGCCAGCCGGCTGGACAGAATCTAATTTGACCTCGAATTCTTCATCAGTAAGTTGAACCCAATCGTTTGGGACCACTTCCGGCAAAAAATCGGAAATTACAGACTTTGGGCAAAATCACAACGCGATTTTGCCGACAACATTCGTGCAAAAAGTTGAGAATACTTCCGGTGGAATCGGAAGTAGAGTGTTAACAAAAATATGGCATCAGATGCGTTATACGTCATTGAGATTGCATGCAAAGTTTCATAAATATCGTGCTTTTCGTTTTGAAGATATTATTTGGTTGGATACTTTTTTTATGTATAGTAAACTGCGAAGTATTCTTGCTCTCAATGAGGCAGGTAATTCATATTGGTGGTATTTTTGAGAAGTTCACATTTCCATTCTGCATACATTTTGAGATCTATGAAATTAGGCATCCTACTTTACTGCTGATCTTTCACTTCATTTTGGAAAATTTTCACAATAAAATATATTTAAATGAACTATATTTCTATATTGCTTGAAGGAAAGTTTTCATATTTAAGTAGCTATATTACTTCTATGACTTTTTTATTCTTGAAGAAGAAATCTTATGTTTATATTATTCTTCATGTTTTTTTCTTGTGAAAAAAATATATTTTTTTCTTTACCTGTGTGGGATGGAAACCCTTTTATAGGCTTACCCTGAGAGGGTCCGCACTCTCAGGAGTATGAGACTGCAGTTTCTGCTAGGTGACTCACTAATTCTCACATATTCCTTGGAGAAATTCATCATCCTACCACTGCGTCCGTAACGAAAGAGGTGAGCTGCAAGCGGCCTTCACAGTTGATGAGCTCTGATGACTCGCAGTGATCCGAGCAACACTACTTACTGCATTCTGTGCGCTAAAATCACGGCAAACGATTACCAGAGATATATATTTTTTTAATCCACTCGAGAGGAAAAACCATTTATAGGCCCGCTCTGAAAGGCTTCGCTTCTCTCAGGAGTGTGAGACTCCAGATGATTGGATACACACCTCTCGCACGTTCCTTGGTAGTAGTAGTTCTTAGTCCTGCCCTTACAGCGTCTCTTAACAAAAGCGATGAGCTGCTCGTGGCCTCCATAGTTGACGACTCGATGTGATCCGAGCAACACCGCTTTCTGCATTCTGTGCGCTAAATCCTCTGCCAGAGATTTGCAGGCCGGAATAATCTTCAATTGACGTAGTTCTTTCTCATTCCACCTAGGCATCCTATGATTAGTACGAAAATCCTAACCTTATGCCTTGGGTACAGGATCCCCAGTTCGAACATTAAATCCTTGTATTTCTCCCTCTTCTGTTCTTCTTTCATTACCACATTATTTTCTGCGGGGGAGGAAAATTCGACGACAAACAATTCTTTGAGTTCTTTGTCCAGCAGAAGTATATCTGGCATTATGGCGTGGATCTGCCGAGTTGTTGGAATCGCATAGTTCCAGTAGATGCGAGCTCTGCCATTTTCAACAACTGCTTCAATCTCCAGAGGCACATATGGTAGCACTGGTTCCTTGTCTATACCATAAACCTCTCTCAGATGGAAGTAGAGAATTCGGAGTGCCGCATTGTCTCTTTCCACATATCCTAATGGAGCATCGATTCTGCAAGCAGACAGAATGTGCATAAGAGTTTCTTGCTGGCTGTGGCATGCTCTGCACGTTGCGGGGGTGTCTACTCTCATGATCTGCTTTTTATACCATCTGGTATTTATAGCCCTGTCTTGACAAGCTATAACAAATCCCTTCGTTTCTGACTTCAGTCCAGCAGACTTCAAAAAGTCGAAAGATAATTAGTCTGACAGTCCCTGATCTTTCAAACTCCTGAAGTATATGGAGTGCATTTGTTTACTCATGTGATCTTCGAGTAGTTTCTTCAGTTGTGCCTGCCTTATCTCTCTGCCAACTCTTCTTTGGTTTGTTGGCGAGATAGGTGTTCCTGCTCGCTCATGATAGATGGATATGCCGGTTATACAGAGCTTCTCCAAAGCTCTCTGATCAGCCCTAAATAGGAAAGCTCCTTGATTCCTGATTTCATGCTGGGTCACCATTTTCAGAAGCGGATCTTCGCTTCTCAATATCCTTATTGCCATTTCCAACGTTTGTTGATGGTGTTGGCATTCCAGACTTTGCAAACCTCTGCCTCCCTGCGTTCGTGAAAGGTATATCTTTTGAATCGAGCAGTTGGGATGTAGGCTACGATTCATGTTTATCACTTTTCGAGTGGTTCTTTCTAGCTCGAGAACTTCATTCACTGTCCAGTTAACTATCCCGAATGAATAGGTGATTATTGGTACTGCCAAGATGTTCGTAGCAGATACATTTTTTTCCCGGACAGCTGTGATTTCCATATACCTCGGATCTTCTTTTTGTAGCTAGCTGTTAAGGCAGCCTTGATTTGGGTTGTCTCCAATGCACCTCATTGTTTCATTCCAAGGAATTTGTATGTTTCATCCTCTTCGAGGTGTCGGATGCTTATGCCCCCTTCTAGGTCGATATCTTCTCCTGTTTCTTCAGTTCTTCCTCTGCTTAGATGAAAAACAGCACATTTCTCCAACCGAATGACATTCCTATTGCTGAGGTGTATTCGGCTCCGATATTCAGTAGTTGTTGTTGTGCTGCCTTGAAAGAAGCGTACAGTTTTAAGTCGTCCATGTAGAGAAGATGTGAGATCAGAGGTTCTCTTCTGCCTGGTGGCCCGGCCTTGTACCCTATTCTGCTTGCCCTCATCTCAGTTGTTAATAGTAGAAGGGTTATGCAGAATAATAACGGGCTTAGCGAGTCTCCTTGCAATATGCCTCGTCCTTATCTCACCCATCCAGTATAAGCGGTCCGACCTTCGGATCAAACGGGGAACTTAGTTTTGCATAACGCCATGGTGTTTTTCATCGCATGGACGATGTTAGGGTGGACTTAGAGCATCTCCAGCAGCCGTATTATCAAGCTGTGCGCCGATGTGTCAAATGCTTTCGCGTAATCTAACCATGATGTATGTAGGTAGCGCTTGCAGTGTTTCGTATCTTGACAAATGCTTTCGTCTATAAGGAGGTTGTCCTTGCACCCGTATACTCCTTTCCTCGCTCCTCTTTGTACGTGGATTTGATTCTACACTGGTCCAATGGACTCCAGAATCCGATGTTGGAGAACACTTGTGAGAATTTTATACAACGTATTCAGATACGTGTTTGGGTGGTAGTTGTTTGGCTGTCCTAGATCACCTGATTTCGGTATCAGTACAGTTCTGCCCTCTACCAACCATGAAGGAATTGGCTCACGGTGAATTACCATCTCATTGAATAATCTAGCTAGGTGTTGGTGGGTAGCTGGAAAGTTCTTCCACCAGTAATTCTGAACGCCATCCAGTCCAGGTGCGTTAAATCATGCTTGTTCTTCAAGGCAAGTCTAATCTCTTCGATTATTATTTCAGTCAGATTTTCGGTTTGTTGCAGACATTTATCACATAATATCTGAAATCTGTGAAGTGCTGGAGTGTCCCAGCACTCTGGGATGTACGGACTACATCCCAGTACGGGATTAGCAAACCCTAGCTAAACCTGGCAGTAGGTATAAAATGAAAACCGCACGGGGGCACTACTTAGTAGCATACGGGTGTGACAAGCCCGTGGACCCCGGTCACCCTCAACCGATGATGAATTACAATCTACGGAGCCTTGGAGAACAGCTGCTGCCTGGGGATCACCAGGGCACGTCTGGGGTTGGTGCCGGACGTGAAAGCATGCGAACCACCAACGGCAGGATGCTGAGGAGGCGGGCGCCTGTCATACAAGAAATTACAGCTTCCGATGAGGACATCGAGGAGGAGAGAGAGCAAGTTGTCGGTCGCATAGGGAATCATTGCTCGCAAGAGCAACTCGTAGTCGGACCTGGCAACATTAACAAAGCCGCACAAAGGGGACACCACAAGTGGACACCCGAGCAACACGAACAACTGTCTGTGTTATACCAAAGATCGATACCATAAAGAAGGGGATAAATGGGTAGACTGCATGGTCTGTGGTGTGAGAATCTGACAGATCTCAACGTCATGGCGCAGCAAAACCTACGAGACCAGGTGAGCCATCCCAAGTAGAGGGGAATCTTACAGCAGCATCAAGAGTCAGAGGGTATTGAAGATCATACTGAAGAGCAGGTGAGATATGCTCCAAACCAACAGCAACATTTGACGAATCAAATACACCGGACATGGAGCAGGTGATAGGTGTTCCAGAGCTATTTGCCAATAGAAGAGAAGCATTTCAGCTGCAGTAGGAAATCCTAACTAAAGGACCACAAAGCTGAAATCGATACTCCCGGCTGAAGATCTAGTTGCGATGATTATTATAATCGATGATCACCTAAAGGAGGACTGTTCGCTAGAAGATGCCGTAGCTGCAGCGAGAGCTGTTGCTCCACTTCAGTGCCCACTAAACAAACAAAGGAGGACAAACCTAAGTCAAGATTGATTAAGCTAGACAAGAAGATAAGAACCGTCATGCAGCAAGCATCTTGGTATCAATGTATCATAGATATTATGAAAGGACAGCTGAAGCCGAGCAAGAAAATAGAGGTCATGATGGGTGAGGTGCGTGCGTTGCATCGTAAGATGAGCCTGCCCACCATGAATCTATTGAAGCAGAAAGCTGTCGATAAAATAAGATCACTTGCAGCGGCAAGGAAGAAGGTGATCAAGAGGCAAAAGTGGACAGAAGATAACAACACCTTCACCACCGAATCTTCAGAATTATTTCGGCCCAATCAAGTAGAGGCAAAAAACCCACCACTACCGAATGAAGTCGAAGATTTCTGTAAAAATTTGTACGAGCGACCAGCGGAAACCAGGGATATTATCATTAATTTCATTATTATATCCAACAACGTTATCCTCATTAATAATTTTACCATAAGAGTTTCACGCTCTTATGGAAAAACTAACCACTAGTATATAAATTTACGTACGTACTTGGAAGTCGGAAGTGATTGCTGGATTTTGATAAACCGGCTTCTTCGAAGTGTATATTTCATCAGCGTTTAGTTGTGCATCACTGACGATACCTAATAAGGATGAAACCACGGTATGTTGCTATTCAGCGTTGATGGAATTAAAACTTTGTGGATTACTCTCAACTTTGGTCCTTGCTAGTCCTTTTCATATATAATTAATAATATTCTTCTGTAAATTACTTGGTGGTCCATGTAAATTCAGTTGTTTATATGAATCATCGGTCTAAAATAAACTTGACGTTGTGCATCCTTCAACTGGGACATCGCATTATTTATCCCTCTACTCAACAAATTCAGAAAAGAAAAATTGGAAAACCTAAATTAGCAACTGGAAGCCCTGGTATACAACTTCGTTTTCGATTGTGGAATATCCCATGCTGGCATAAAGGATTGCCCCTCTACAATAATATTTGGCTGGAATGGGGGTCTCCTAACTCGTTTGAAAATATCCACTCAGCGAGTTTTCATTAGCAGCGAATGTAGCGACGGAACATAGAAGAGAACAACACAGTAGAGAATTAGACATTTTTCCGTGACGCATATCAGGCAGCTTCGAATGCACAGAATAATAACGTCCTCTCTCTTTATAGCGACATATTCGGTGGTAGCAGTTGCATAATTAATCCGGCCTTTTTCCCCATTTCCAACAAATTGTCCTGCTTTTTTTTCGCACACTCTGAAATTCCACCGTCGCTTAGTGTGCATGCCAACATTTCTCGTATGCGATTTCACGGTTGTAAAATCTTAGTTGACTCTGAGAGTTCTGTTGCGGATATTTAATTCGAGGACATTTAATTCGGCCTCATTTAAACACTGCAAAACAAGCGGTAGGCAAAGAAGAATTTTGGGTTTGGATCCATCCAAATAAATCATATTTTTGTGGTCATTGGAATAAAGCATATACAGGATTGAGAAGAAATCCGGATTACAATCTATATATTACCAATTGATTACTTGATTCGTCAATTTTTCATAGAACTTGAAACGTAAACCAATGGATATGGAAGATAAATCTTTGCTTCGATTTTAATTCAGCATCTGCTACATTGATTTTCTTGTGAACGCCACATGGAGAAAATAATATATTGTTATGAATTTTCGTATAATCATTATTAAAAAGAATGGAACGTAAAAAAGCCTAACTGACGAAGTTAATAATAGTATGTTTTCGAATTTCGGGTAACATCAGGTGTGGAAAAAATTTTATAATATAAATATAAATTCCAATTTCTAGAAGAAATAATTTGAATATTAATCATTAGGAAGATTCTATTTGATGAGAGTATGTATTAATTCTATACTGAAATATGAATAGGAATACGAAATACATTTCCAAAAGGATATCAAAATTCAAGTAAGAAGCATTAGTCAACAAATATTGTCAGCCATGGATATCTGATAATCAATCAGTTTTGGATTAAATCAGTAGTGCGTTTCAGCTCCCTAAAAGGAATAAACTATGAAACCTTAAAAACGACAAAAGATACTAAGAAATTTATTTTAGCAATAGAGATGCCAAATTTCGTCAAGCGAAAAACAATTCAAAGTAAAATTGGTTCAAGCACTAACGCACATGTTCTATTGTTCATTTGCCTCTATTGGACACTCTTAATAGAATTAAGCATCGATATAGAGTTTTCTCAACTTGGTTGTAGAGTTAGTTTATAGTGATACGATCTTCATTAAAGTTTGCAAACATTTTTGCGTCAGCATTCTAGAAATAACTACTAGGCTTCGTATTTATGAGTTATTGAGGATATTACAACCAAATTTCAGATTGATTTAACTTCAAAACCATTCGGCCGATTAAGCCTTCATACAAAATAAAATGTCCCATCAGTATGCGCAACATACCCTAAAAATTGCAAGTCGCTATGTTTTTTCGTTCTCAAGTAACCTCACAAAATTGCAAGGCGCTTCTTTGTTTTATTCTACAACTACTCATCAAGTTTCAATTTGATCGGATCTATATTTTTTGAGTTATCGAGAAAACAATATTCCAGATGGGTATAACTCTGAAACCTTTTTGCCTATTACCCAATAATGAACATAACTGTCTCAAACGGATGCGCAACCTACCCTGGAAATGCAAGTCTCTATCTCTTTTCGTTCGCAAGTTATCAAGGTCACTCATACAGTCACTCACACTAGGCTACTTGGATCTCCAACAATATAAATCCAACTGAGTTACAACTTGGACAGTTTCTGAGATATTTTTCAAAGATTTACAATAATTTTTTTAGAATTAACTAGTTCTGCGATCCTCACAAAACTTCGTAAAGATTTGGCGTCGGAATTCTACAACTAATTACAATGTTTGAATTATATTGGTTCTCTATTTTTTGAGTTACGGAGGAAATAAGAGGAAAATTTCAGATAGGTATAACTCCTGAACTGTTATTCCGATTTTGCCTATTAACGAACTCAAATGTTGCATTCGCATGCTCAACCTACCCTTAAAATTGCAAGTCGTTATCTTTTTCCGCGCGCCGGTTATCATGGCAATAGCCAGATGGCCGGGCAGAATCAAATTTAAACTCGAATTCTTCATCAGGGAGTCGAACCCAACTATTTTCAGCAAAAAATTCAAAAATTACGGACATTTGGGCAAAAAGTGATGATATTTCTGAAATTCAAAAGATGCATTACCTTTCCACATTCTTACTCTTCGATGTTCTAAAAACGGTTCACGCTCAGGATGTTTAACATAAGAATATTGATCATAATACTGACTAAACATATTTGATTTTTTATCCGGTTTTTTTCGATATATTGAAAACTATTCGCATGAATGAAATGGTTTCAATAGAAATGTATTCAGCATCGAATACTTGATCATACCAGGAATGCAAAACTTAGAAAAAAATTTGTTTCATCCAATTTATTTTCACTCCCAGTATAACCTGAAATGCTGGGGCTTCGAAAATATTTTAGCTCTGTAGAGAATTTCAAGCAATATCATAATCCCAATTTTCAGATTTCAAATATGTGCAGTTCTCCAGAAACATCCAACAGGTAGTTAAAAATTTTGTGATGATAGAAGATTCTCTCATTACCCAAGTATGTCATTAAAATAGTTTGAAATATATTCATATCTTATAAAAGCTGATGAGAAAACAGTCTATATAGATGGTAAACACGAATTAAGAGTGTCCCATAGAGGTGAATAGACAATAGAACATGGACGCAAAAGCTCCGGACTTTACGTCAGTGTTTCAATCAATTTTTGCGCGTATGTTCTGGGGAACATCGCGTTATCATTTTGCCTAAATGTCTGTAACTTTCGAATTTTTTGACGAAAAGGGTCTCAAACGATTTAGTTCGACTCTCCAATGAAAAATTCGAGGTCAAATTTGATTCTGTCCGGCCGGCCGTCCAGCCGTTGCCACGATAACTTGAGAACGAAAAGATCTAGCGACTTGAAATTTTCAGGGTAGGTGGCACATCCGAATACGACGGACAAGTTCGTTAATGGGCATAATTGGCTTAATGGTTTCCGAGTGATAATTTTGTTTTCAACCAATATGAATCCGATCGAATTGAAACTTGGTGAGTAGTTGTAGAATATGAACTTTAGCACGTTCGTGAAATTTTGTGCGAATCGTATGTCTAGAAAATTATTAAAAAATTATTAAAAAATATTTTTGTTGTGACGATAACTTGAGAACGGAAAGAGATAGCGGCATGAAGTTTGCAGGTTAGGATGTGCATCAGAATGCGACATTTCAGTTTGTTTATGAGCATAATCGGCCAAACGGTTTTTAGAGTTATAGCCATCTGAAATTTGGTGGTTTTTTGTTCCTATTAACTCGAAAAAAAATAAACCGATTGAATTCAAACATGGTTATTAGTTGTAGAATGCCAACGCAAAAATTCTTGCAATATTTCATGAGGATAGTATTTGTAGAAAATTTTTCAATTTTCAATGATTTTTTAAAAATTTTCGAAAACGAATATTTACTGATGTAAATATTCGTTTAAAATTGCTGAAATTTTGCAAGAGCCTTTAGAACCTAACTCTTCTGCCAAGTTTAAAGTTTTAACACGATCGGTTAAATATTGTTGGAGATTCGAGCAGCCCTGTGCGAGTTCAGTAGAAGGGTGACCGTTGCCTCGATAACTTTCGAACGAAAGGAGATAGGGACTTGCAATTTTCAGGGTAGGTTGCGTATCGGAATGGGAGAGTTGAGTTCGTTTTTGGGCATAATCAGTCTGACGGTTTCCGAGTTATACCCATCTGGAATAATATTTCCTTGATAACTCAAAAAATAAATATTCGATCGAATTGAAGCTTGGTAACTAGTAGTAGAAAATCAACATAAAGACGTGTTCAAAATTTTGTAAGAACCGTACCCCTAGAAAATTTGAAAAAAATGAAGAAAAAAACAATTTCAAGAACCGTACCCCTAGAAAATTTCAAAAAAATAACGAAAAAAAAAATTGGTTCAAGCACTGACGTGAAGTCAGAAGCTTTTGCGCGTAATTATTACTTAATTCGAATTCATCATGGTAAATTCGAATTAAGAGTGTCCAATACAGGAGAATGGACAGCATAATTTACCATAGTAAATTTGATTAAGGGTGTCCAATACAGAAGAATGGACTTCACGTCAGTGCTTGAACCAATTTTTTGAGATATGTAATTATTAAGAAAATGAATAAATAAATCCTATCAGTATGCTAAATTCAATTCTGTATATGAAAGTACATTTCTATTTTCTATTCTTTTAATTCCAGATTATTTATTTTTTTAATGAATACCATCATTTCAATTTCAATATCGATGTTTAAGGAACATCGATGTTTGCTTTCGATCTATGTTTTGAGTCAATGTCCCTGCGCTAGTTTCACATTTATAAGACGTAAAAAAAATCACTCGACGAAGTATACCAACCTACATATTTAGGGTTCGATGAGACCTCACTTGGAGACCAAAGCCCTTGAGAAAGTTCAGTAATCTCATGTAGCTGACTCGTGGTCTCCCATGGAATATTTTCAGTATATCATTAGCCTTATAAGTTATAAATTTTTCGGCAACCGTCCACGAGGACAGATATTTCTTCCTAGTACATTCATTACGAATAATATAAAGCATATAAATCGTTTTCCAATCCGAATCCTCGAACTTCCTTCCTATAAAAAATTCAATAATCCACCTAGGAAATCGCAGCAAATAGCAACAGATAGCAGAATTGTTGCATAATTAATCTTCCCGTTTTCTCCATTCTCTTCAAATAGTCCCCATTTTTGGCGCTCTTGTTCACAGAACAGAGTGCTTATCAAATTGCCCAAACCTCTGTAATTTTCGAATTTTTTGATGAAAATGGTCTTAAACGATTTGGTTCAACTCACTGATCAAGAATCCGTGATCAAAATCGACTCTGTCCGGCTGGCCTGCCCTCCGTTAAAATGATAACTCTCGAACAAAATGAGCTAGACAGTTGAAATTTTCAGAGTAGGTTGAGGGATACATATCTCGGTTAAGGTCGTTATTGGGCAAAATCGGCCAAATGGTTTCGCAGTAACGAAATATTTTTTTTTTTTCACATTACAACTTTTGAATCCATTTTTTTCAGGATTCAATTTTATCATAAGAATCCATTGATATCATTTTCAACTATAACAAGCTAATACTTTCGTAGTTATGATTTTTCAAAATTTCAATAATACCTCGTAGTTCTATGTATTCACAGAGTGTGAACACAGAAACTGTCTGTGTTCCCTGTTCATAAATGTCATCTTATCTAGCTATTAGAGACTTGTCAATTCGTAGTTTGAAAATATTTTTTGTTGAAAAACAAGTATCCGATTCTTGGATTTGTGAATATATACAAGAGTGTTTTGAAACCGAAAATAATATTGACTGAGTACATATTGAATAATTTATGTATAAATATTGGGGATGATGTTTCAGAAGATTTAGAATTAGTTCATTTCAATGATGTAGCTTATGAAGGCAATAGGAAAGAAGAACATAGAGGAATCATCAAAAGAAATTACTATTCGTAGACCACTGAGGTTAATATTACCTTTTTACTTCCTTAAATTTTGAGACATGTTCCTTTATACAGTATTTTCATAATGTTGCTAGCAGAAAAATGCTGAAATAAGGATCTACATTTGTGTATCAAACATTTTTTCTTGAGTTAAGGTCCGTAATACAGAAAAGAATGTGTAAGTGGTATGATCTATTAAATTTTAAATTATGAAAAGAGGATAGTATTTTATTAATAGATTTTGAACTATTGAAATAATTTGTTCGTCAGCCTCTACCTACTCAAATATCAGGGATGAATGGATAATGTACTGTGATTGTGCTCATTTAATATTGATAAATAATTTTAAGGACAATTTTTGAAGCATTAATGCATTGGAGCATTGCAGACTCCTATTTTTTAAACGTTTTTGAAGCATTTTTTGTAAAAGACACTTCTTTTAATTTAATTACTTTCATGATGCAGTTCTATCATAAAAATCCATTGATATAATTCCCAACTTTGAGAAACCAATACTTTCGGAGATATAATTTGTCTGTTTGAATAAGAGTGCCAAAACGCTCCTGTCCACAGGGCTTGAACCAATTTTGAATAATGCTGTTTAATTAAATCTTTAAAATATTACATTATTTCTCGGCAATTCTAGGCAATAATCTTCGAAGTTCTTCTCAATAGATTCCTTCAGCATCTCTTAAAATATCTGTTTCAAATAAACAGAATACATCTGTTAATATCGGTGAATGAAATATGGCATAATATGAAAGGCTTTAAAAAGCATAGGCGGTCAAACGGTTTTAGAGTTATAACAATCTGAAATTTGGTTGGTATTTCCTCAATAACTCAAAAAATACAATACGAGTTCAATTCATACATGGTATTACTAGAAAATTTTAAACAAATCATCGAAAATCAAAACCTAACTCTACAACCAAGTTGCAAGTTTGAACACGATCGGATCTCCGAGCAAACTTGGGTGAGTTTCAATATATTAAAAGGAATTAAAATCTAATACTTAGTTGAATAAATATGGCAAGATTATTTATGCAGTATTTTATTTATCGTATATTATTGCATATTTCATTAATTTCAATTCCCATGGAATATAAATGTCAGATTTAAAAATTCTTTGACCTTAGACGATTTGCTCATTACTCAAGTCCTCAAATGGTACGAAATGTATTCATATCTGATAAAAGCTAAGAAAACAGTAAATTCGATTAAGAGTGTCCAATAGAGGTGAATGGACAATAGAACCTGAGCGCAAAAGCTCCTGACTTTACGTCCGTGCTGGAACCAATTTTGTTTGTGTATCGCAGAAACCCAAAACTCAGCGCTTGTCCCAGGATGTAATGCTGCGGTAAAACGTTCCGCCAACTTTTTCGTCGTATCGTCATTTCGTGACTGTAATTTTTTAGTTTGCTGTAGGAGATCTATCATGGGCGCTCCGAGATGATCTGAAAAAATACCTCGTTAGGCCGCGCTCTGAAGAGGCAGCTCGTGAACCTTGCGCAAATAATGACGGGATCGGCTGTGCACCGAAGTTATCTTTCTGGACGCGGGTATAATCCCGTTCCGAGAAAACGTTCCGGCAAGATTGATATTCATTGGGTTAGAGAGGTGAAAACTGAAGAGTCGGCAAAAACGGAGGTTGCAAAATCATGGAAGAGTTGGTAATGGTAATAATGGTATGGAATTCATAATAAAAAATTGGTTCAAGCCCTGACGTGAAGTCAGAAGCTTTTGCACGTATGTTCTATTGTGCAATCTCCTGTATTGGACACTCTTAATTCGAATTCACCATGGTAAATTCAAATTGAAGTGTCCAATACAGGAGAATGGAACATAATTTACCATGATAAATCGATTAAGGGCGTCCAATACAGAAGAATGGACAATAGAACATACGCGCAAAAGCTTCTGACTTCACGTCAGTGCTTGAACCAATTTCTTTTTTCCTCATTTTTTTCAAATTTTTTAGGGGTACGGTTCTTACAAAATTGTGAACACGTCTTTATGTTGATTTTATACTATTAGTTACCACCAAGCTCCAATTCGATCGAATATTTATTTTTTGAGTTATCAAGGAAATAATATTCCAGGTGGGTATAACTCGTTAGATCGATTATGCCCAAAAACGAACTCAACTTACCCATTCGGCTACCCAACCTACCCTGAAAATTGCAAGTCCCTATCTCCTTTCGTTCGAAAGTTATCGAGGTAACGGTCACCCATCAACTGAACTCACAAAAGGCTGCTCGAATCTCCAACAATATTTAACCGATCGTGTAAAAACTTGGCAGTAGAGTTAGGTTCTAAAGGCTTTTGTAAAATCTCAGACGAATAATTACTGATATATAGAATTTTTTTTTCAATTTTCAATGATTTTTTAAAAATTTTCTACGAATACTATCCTCACGAAATTTCGCAAGAATTTTCGTTTGGCATTCTAAACCTTAAAACCATGTTTGAATTCAATCGGTTTAGTATTTTTCGAGTTAATGAGGAACAAAAAACAACCAAATTTCAGATGGCTATAACACTAAAACCGTTTGGCCGATTATGCTCATAAACAAACTCAAATGTCGCATTCAGATGCACAACGTAACCTGAAATCTTCAAGCCGCTATCTCTTTCCGTTCTCAGGTTACCGCGACAACAAAAATATTTTTCAATAATTTTTTAATAATTTTTTAGCGATACGATTCTCACAAAATTTCAAAAACGTGCTTAGGTTTATATTCTACAACTATTCACCGAGTTCGGAGCTATATTGGTTGAAAACAAAATTATTACTCGGAAACCTATAATGGCCGATTATGCCCATTAACGAACTTGTCCATCGTATTGAGATGCGCCACCTACCCTGAAAATTTCAAGTCGCTAGCTCTTTCTGTTCTGAAGTTATCGTGACAACGGCCGGACGGCTGGCCAGAGATAATCAAATTTGACCTCAAATTCTTCATTGGAGAGTCGAACCAAATCGTTTGCGACTATTTTCCTAAAAAAATTCGAAAGTTACAGACATTTGGGCAAAATGATAACGCGATGTTCCCCAGAATATACGCGCAAAAATTGGTTCAAGCCCTGTGGACAGGAGCCTTGGCGCTCTTGACAAATCATATCTCCGAAATTATTGGTTTCTGGGAATGATTTTAATGGATTCTTACGATATAACTACATCATAAAAAAAATTTGTGCTGTATTCGGAAATTTGATCATCTGTCAAAGTGAGAAATTGTGTTCTCAGTTCACCGCTCACGTATTAAAAGGAACACGTTCATCTTACATTCTGCTCACTACATTTTGAGGTTACATATGTTATTTGTTTGTCAAAACTCTTTGCTCGGTTATCAATCAGGCAACGGCATATACTTTTCGAGATATTCTTTTAACAAGCAGCTCTACTTCGGATGAATCATCGGAAGATAATGGAAGAGTTCCCTTAAGTCAGTATATTAGCTCAATTTGAAATTTTGTAGGTTATAATTTTCACTATCGCCATTAAGTGAGACAAGTAAGCCGAACACAGAGCAGTCTTACTTCTCTCAGATCTCTTACTTCGTGTTCTGTTCCGAATTATAAGAAATTTGTGAGATGAACCAATTTCGGAACAAGCTTCTGAGATTTTTCTCACTTCGCTCACATTTCGGAATATACATTAAATTCAAACAGACCGACTAGTTTCAACTCACTGATTAATTCATAATTAATTCTGTCCTGACGGCCATCCGTTTATTTTTAGCATTATTTATATTCTTGGAAATATTTGGATAATAATTACCTTACTTTCAAACGTACAATAATAACATCATTTTTCGTTTGAAAGGATCATCGAAAAGTTCTATTTCTCTGCCAAGGAGTACAATTGTTGCTATGCAACACTTTTTGGGTCGGCGGCAGCAAAAGTGTTACTATGCAGAAGATGAATTGGTTACCATGAACAAAAAATTATCTAATTCAAACGTCATTTTTCCGCGTATGTTCTGCGGTCATCATTTTGCCCAAATGTCTATTATTTGCGATTTTTTGCCGATAATGATCTCAAACGATTGGGTTCGACACCCTGATGAAGAATTCGAGATCAAATTTCGTGGCCGTTGCCACGAAACCTTGAGAACGGAAAGAGCTAGCGACTTGAAATTTTCAGGGTAAGTGGCGTATCCCGATACGACGAGCGTGTTCGTTTATGGGCATAATCGGCCAATAGTTTCCGAGTAATGAATTTGTTTTCAACCATTATGAATATGATCGAATTGAAACTTGGTGAATAGTTGTAGAATATAAACCTAAGCACGTTTGTGAAATTTTGTGAGAATCGTATCACTAGAAAATTGAAAAAAAATTATTAAAAAATCTTCTTTATGTCACGATAACCTATAATGAGATCGGAAAGAGATAGCGATTTGATGTTTTCAGGTTAGGTTGTGCATCTGAATGCGACATCTGAGTTTGTATATAACCATTATAAGTCGAACGATTTTGTAGTTATACTAATCTGAAATTTGGCTATTATTTCCTCAATAACTAGAAAAATACGAAACTGATCCAATTCAAACATGGTTTATTCTATTTTGAGTTGACTGCGTACTTATTATGAACACTATAAAAGTAACCACACTCTTGTCGACTACAGTTCTTTGTCGTTGTCAGACGACAAAAAATTGTAGTGGACAAGAGTGTAGTTACTTTTATAGTGTTCAAACATGGATATTTGTTGTAGAATGCGAACGCAAAAATTATTGCAAAATTTTTTGAGGATCGTATCACTAGAATATGTTTAAAAAATCTTTGAAAATAATTGAAAAAGATTCCATATATCAGAAACTATTCATCTGATATGGCTGAAATTTTGCGAAAGCCTTCAGAACCTAATATTACTACCAAGCTCCAAGTTTGAACACGATCGGATCTATATTGTTGGACATCCGAGCAGCCTTGTGTGAGTTCAGTAGCTGGATGGGTGAACGTTTGCCTCGATTACTTTCGAACGAAAAGATTTAGGGATTTTTAGCAATCTTCAAGGTAGGTTGCGCATCTGAATGGGATAGTTAATTTCGCTGCTGGCCATAATCGGCTCAACGGTTTCGGTGTTATACCCATCTGGAATATTATTTCCTTGATAACTCAAAAAGTGTAGGCTCGATCGAATATAACATGGTAAATTCGATTAAGAGTGTCCAATTCAGGAGAATGGAAAATAGAACATACGCGCAAAAGCTCCCGACTTTTCGGCGCTCTAGTTCCTCGGAACTGAGTGCTTATCAATTTGCCCAAATGTCTGTAATTTTCGAATATTTCGATGAAAATGGTCTTAAACGATTTGGTTCGACTCACTGATCAAGAATCCGTGGTCGAAATTCATTCTGTCCGGCCGGCCGTAGGCACGATAACTCTCGAACTGAATGAGCTAGAGAGTTGAAATTTTCAGAGTAGGTTTGGGGGATGAATATCTCAGCTAAGTTCGTTACTGGGCAAAATCGGACAGCAGGTTTCGGAGTAATAAAAAAAAAATTTTTTTTTCACAGAACAAATTCCAAATTAATTTTTTTTTAATAAGCAGTTTTATCATAAAAATCCATTCATATCATTTTTAAATCCAACAAGCTAATACTTTCGGAGATATGATTTTTCAAAATTTCAATGTAAATCGTATTTCACAGATTGATATAATTATCTATTATATTCTATGTATGAATTGTCATAAAGTCAACTTGACAGAAGGGAATATTGTAACTTCAAGAATATTGGGGTTGAAATACTCGTATTTTAGCGATGCAACGGGGACCTCACCCGAAAATGTTTGAAAATATTATGTAAATGTTGAAAGCATACAGACAAATTATATCTCCGAAAGTATTGGTTTCTCAGAGTTGGGAATTAAATCAATGGATTCTTATGGTAGAACTGCATCATAAAGGAAATTCAAGCTGAAATGAATCTGACTCTCTCTTATAGAACAGGATGACATGTACGAGTATGAGCACAGATCATATAATAAAGCTTAGATAGAATAATTAAAGCATTCTGTGAAAACATAGAAGTACGATTCATTATTGAAATTTAGAAAAATCATATCTCCGAAAGTATTAGCTTGTTGGAGTTGAAAATGATATCGATGGATTTTAATGGTGAAACTGCATCTTAAATAAAAATTACAGACATTTGGGCAAATTAATAAGCACTCAGTTCCGAGGAACTAGAGCGCCAAAAAGTGTAATTACCTTTCCGGGATTTGAGCCCGCCTCCTCTCGTTCCGAAACCGAAAACCAAATCAAAAAACCGAAACCGAAAACCCAACGGCCTAGACCAACCGGCTATCGGGCTCCTCGTACGATCTTGTCGATCTCCGGTATTAGAATAAAACGTCGGTACTTACCTGGGATATATATTCTTAATTTTCACTTTTCGACATAAAATCGCCACATGGGGGTTTATTTGACGGATTTTTACCCTTGTCTCTCTAAGTCGATTTTGACGTTTCTCGAACCAACTATTAGCAAGGAATTAGACAATGTCATGTCTCAGGAAAAAAAGTTGACATTATGACAAATTCGTACATAGAATAATTATATAATTCTGTGAAAACGTAAAAATACGATTTATTATTGAAATTTTGAAAAATCATATCTCCGAAAGTATTAGCTTGTTAGAGTTAAAAATGATATCATTAGATTCTTATGATAAAACTGCTTATTGAAAAAAATTTAATTTGGAATTTGTTCTGTAAAAAAAAATTTAACCATCTGTCCGATTTTGCCCAATAACGAACTTAGCCGAGATATTTATCTCTCAAACCTACTCTGAAAATTTCAACTGTCTAGCTCATTCCGTTCGAGAGTTATCGTGCCTACGGCCGGCCGGACCGGCCGGACAGAATGAATTTGGACCACGGATTCTTGATCAGTGAGTCGGAACAAATCGTTTAAGACCATTTTCATTGAAAAATTCGAAAATTACAGACATTTGGGCAAATTGATAAGCACTCAGTTCCGAGGAACTAGAGCGCCAATAAAATAACATATTTCATTCGGAGTAGGTGTTACTTTTCATGGCACGCTTTCAACTAACTCAAGCTCGTCATGTAAATTGACACTTCTCCTTCTTATGAAATAATATACTCGCTCAAGCGAGGGTTCTCCTTGGGGAAGACCTAGGAGGATCAGTATAATAATATACAATACAATACAATTATCCTGGAGCTAAGCAGCTTTGGGGAGATCATTACCTAGATGGGTGACCGCTCTGGCTATAAATTTGAACAGCGCGTCAAAGCTCCTGTTCACAGTGCATTTAGGCGCTCTTGTTCATCGGAACAGAGTGCTTATCAATTTGCCCAAATGACTCACTGATCAAGAATCCGTGGTCAAAATTGATTCTGTCCGGCCGTCCGTCCGTCGATTAACACGATAACTCTCGAACGGAATGAGCTAGATGGTTGAAATGGAAGATAAATATCTCGATTAAGTTCGCTTATGGGCAAAATTGGCCTAGTGGGTTCGGAGTAACGAAAACAAATTTTTTTTTACATCACAAGTTCGTTTTTTTTAAGATGCAGTTTGATCATTAAAATCAATTGATATCATATTTTATATTGTTGTAGGGGGTAACGTTGCACTGCGACCTTAAGGTCTTTTGTGTCCCCCCGTCAGAGCTGTTGATGTCATTACCATCTATCTATCATTAATTGCTTTTCAAAAACACTCCATTTTTTTTGCCATTTTCTCGTAAATGCTGATTCTAAGGTATGAAGTGTTCTGAAGAAACTCATCATAATTTGAGCTTGACCATCCATATTTTAGGTCAAATACAGGGTATTACATTTAGAAAAATGCAACTTTAGTCTATATCTTTGGTTTAGAATTCCCTGTATATCTGAAAATAATTTTAGGTTGTGCATTCGAACACCCTACACAGATTACAAAAAAAATATTCTAAAAATATCTTCATTTACTCCCTCAAAACCTGCTCCGCGTATGTGGTGGCCACCCGGTATAACCATAGTTCAGTAGTGTACGGTGTTACAAAACGGTGATCATCTATATCTATCATCTATATTTTTTATTGATTTTTGATCAGATTATATTAACTTTGAACAAGAAGATATTGGTTTTGAATATTTTTGTATTTCGATTTTGGAATTCTGAGCAAATGAAGGGTTATAGAAATTCCGAACAGGAGCAAGAATTTCTTTCGTTTCGCCACTGGATCCAAATCCAGGCTAAATCTCAGCAGGTTACCAATAGCGACCTACGCTATAAAAATCTCATATCTGAAGAATTTCAATCCAGTTTAATAACAGAAATCAGATAAAACCCTCCTTACTTCGTAGACGGAAGAAATACTATTATAATCGAGGAATTAAATTCGGTTCAGTCCGTATCCTTTCACCCCTCCGTCTGTTGCTGGCCTGGACGAGGATTCCAGGATTATGGAAACTTAATATCTGAGTCAGCAACTTACATTATCACAGACAGTGTCACAGACTAAATGAGATCCTCCAATATCAGAAAGAGCTGTGCAGATTTAGAAACTTTAACTTTCTGCTTTGCTATTGGAGCTTTTTGTGGAAACTTTTGTTCAATTACACATCTTCTGAGTTAATGAAACGAACTATTTTCACTCAATTCGCTGTAGAAATGGCCAGACTGTGCTTGCACAGAGGAAGTGGTAAAGTCGCCTGAGATTGGCAAAATGACTAATGAGTTGATGAGCTTAACTTTCTAGTTCGTAAATTCAATTGTGACTGGTACATCGAATGAAGATGAATCGTTTTCATTAAAGGTCTTAAAAGTTATAGAATCATTGACCTAGGAGTAGGATCTTCAGGGCAATCTTTAGGGCTTCACACGAGACGAGAGTAGGCGAGAGTATAAAAAATCTCCTCTCGCTCTCGCCAATTCCCAAAAAATTAAGTCTCGTTTAAGTCTCGTTCTCGTCTCGTTATCAGTTGTCTCGTCTCGTCTCGATTAGTTGTGAATAACGATAATAAATATTATAATATATAAACGAAATGGTATACAATAATGAATAATATTGTTAAGCTATATTTATTGCGCTCTTATACAGAAATATTTGTACATGTACAATGTACATATTATTTTTAATTTTAAACACTGATAATTTCATCTTTTAAATTACACGATGTCCAAGAATTCAAACATAATCACTCTTGCATCACATCATTTTTCAATGATGTACGTGTTTTTGCCATGATCATACCTGCTGTGGGAAATAATCTTTCAACAGGTACGGATGTAGCCATTAATAAATCATTGGCCATCTTGGAAAGTGTAGGAAGAACTTTTTCTCACTCTCCACCACTGTAACATATTTTGATTCCTATTTGCTCTTTCTAACAGCAAATATTCTTCAAACTCAGCTCTGCAATATTTCGATAGTTTTGTTGATGGTTTAAATAGGCTATCGATGTCGATACATTATTTAATAGAATTGAACAATTTGAAATAGTTTTCAAAGAATACCGTCCCAGTGGGTAGATCATTCAGGGTGTTCTTGGCGTATTCCTCATAACACTTTTCGAAACATTGAATAGCATCATTTTTTAACAAGTTTTATTAAACGTAGTTCCACAGATGTATACAATAATTGTTCACATCTTGACTACAAGGAGCACAAGAGTATAAATTTCTCCAGATGTTCAGCTAGAGACGAAATTTTCAAAGCACTGGGATTTAGGGGCAATTAAAGTTGTCCGTTAAGTATTGAATTCATAATGGCATCCGTTTTTATGGTTGTGAATTCTATTTTTTCTTGAAAAATAATCACAATTATCGCAAGGTCATAATGAATCTTTTAAAAAATCGTGTATTTCTAGAACGATCGATGCATAATATAGACAAAATATATTGGTAATTATAGTGGGAAGTAAATAAAACTTCATCCAAAAAATTCAACGAGACCAAAAACGAGACTCTCGTGTTGCACTGTATGTGGTCTCGGTAACGGCTATCATATTTTTGAAAACGTCACGTCTCGTCTCGCTTTTACGAGACGAGAACGAGACGAGACGAGAAAAATCTCGCTCTCGCGTGAAACCCTAGCAACCTTTCATTGAATCATTATTTTTTAATATTATTATATCAGGTATATAATTATTACAGTGATTTTGATTATTTATGACACATATCACTAGTTGACCATAATTCAAACAAAAATTAGAGCGAGAAATACGAAAAACAGTATATACCTAGATGAATTGAGGAGTAACTTTTCAAAACGCATTATGTCCAATTTGGGCGAAATTGAGTTCGAAGCGGATTCAGAAATTATTTCTATTGCTCTATAGACCTATGTAAACAAAATATTCCAAATGGCATTATGTCCCCGTGTAATTCAAATCCAAAGTGTGTAAGCCGCATCGCAATAAATTATGTTTAAGTTTGTATTTTTAAAACAAATAAAATATAAGCCAAATTTTTTTTATCGATTTGCCCATGTTAATTAGGTTACGGGCCAACACTTATACTGTGCACACTGTTTTCTCTAAATTTAATACATCGCAACAAACAGCATTATGTTCAATTTCAACCACAACAAAACGCATGATATATTTACAATGGGATGAATCAAAACGCATTAAGTCCAAACGTTTTTCCCATTTTCTGTGTATATCTGATCAATATTGATTTAAATGAGACCTTTAGATGTGAATTTCTATCAAACAAACTCGACGTATTCAAATTATAAGCCAGGGTGGAAGAGAACATCGTTTTTCGTTGATTTCCGATAAAATGGTATTTGGACTAAATGCGTATTGAAAAGTAGCTTCTCATTTATGCAAGTAAATTAATCTAATGATGATCTTTGATTTAATTTTGTGGTCTTCTGAATAAAGCCAGTCGTCCTGTGGGAGAGGAAATTTGTGTCTTCCAAATCCGATACATATGTCGGACGAAAAAATTAGTAGGAATATTTAACTTTTTTACCCACTTCAACTCCAAGTTATGCGTTTGCAATAAGAATATTATTGTCTCTTGTGACTGAGCAAAAATAAAACTTGCAACCTCTGGTATAGTCGACAATTTCGCCGCCATTACACCGATGTGATCCAGGTTCATAGATAAAAATTATAAAAGTGGGAAAGCCAGGTGGACGGGAGCTTTGGCGCTCTTGGTCAAACTTTGACAATTCATATCTCCCAAAGTATTGGTATCTGGGAATGAAAAAAAAATTTTTTCGTTACTCCGAAACCATTGAGCCGATTTTACACAATATCGAACTTTACGTAGATATCTATCTCTTAAATCTTCTCTGAAAATTCCGACTGTCTAGCTCATTCAATTCGAGAGTTATCGTGTTAACGGAAGGCCGGTCGGACGGCTGGACAGAATTGATTTTGACCACGGATTCTTGATCAGTGAGTCGAACCAAATCGTTTAAGATTCGAATTAAAAAATTACAGACATTTGGACAAATTGATAAGCATTCTGTTCCGAGGAACAAGAGCGCCAAAAAGCACTGATGCAAAGTCACGAGCATTTGCTTGCGAATTCTGCATTAACTGTCAAGTGTCTTTTTCCCAAGTAGTACTAGATATCAAGTCGAACAATTTTTTTTTTCAATATTCGGCTTGATGGTCGTGCGGAATTTAAGTTTCTGAAATATAAAATCTTTGAAGAAATGTGGGTATAACTCTAAAACCATTCGGCCACTTTTGGCCTTATAACATACTTAACCGTCTATTCAGATGTGCAACATACTCTGAAAATTGCAAATTACTATATCTTTCCGTTTGGAAGTAATTGAGGCAGAATCCATCCCATATCGCTGAAAGTTTGCGATACCCTTTAAAACCTATTCTACAGCTAAATTTGAACACGATCGGATATATGTTGTTGAAGTTATTGCAAAATATTGGAAACCGAGCAGCGTTTAGGGAGTTTATTATCTGATGGGTGACCATTACCACTATAACTATCGAACGGAAAGAGATAGTGACTTGCAATTATAAGAGTACGTTGAGCATCCGAATGCAACAGTGATGTAGGTAACGTCATAATCGGCTAAACGGTTTTGGAGGTATGCCTATCTGAAATTTTGTTGATATTCCCTCAATAACTCAAAAAATACATATCCAATCCAATTTTAACTTGATAGTTGGTTGTAGAATGACAACTTGCAATCATTCGCGAAATATCGTGAGGATCGTATAACTAGAAAATAAAAAAAAATCATAGAATAAAATCTCTACTTACAGCCAAGTTCTTCATTCGAACACAATCAGCTCTATGTATATTGTTGGACATATTGAAAAAATATTGGAGGCCAAGCAGCCATGGGCAAGTTCAATGTCTGGATGGCTTCGATAACTTTCGATCGGAAAGAGATATCAAATTTCCGGGTAGGCTGCGCATCCAATTACGACAGATGCGTGCGTTAATGTGCATACTCGGTGGTAAATACTTAATTGTAGATTGCCAATTCTCTAATTTTTGGAAGATTTCTTGCGGAACTAGAAGAAAAAATTAAAATTGTATAATTCACAAACTATTCGTCAGATTCCGTTGGAATTTCGCAAAAACCTTCGGGACGAATTGTATTTTCCCAATAAATTCAAAAATACAGATCTGATCGAATTTAAATCTATTACTCGGTTGAAAAAGACGAAGAATGTTCATGCAGTATATCGTGAGGGTGTGTGAGGCGTGAATAGTCAGAAGAATATGTAGGCAAAAGCTCCTGTCTTCACTTCCCTGTTCCCTAAAACATGCGCGCAAAACGAATTGAGTGAAACACTGCATAAATATAATACGCCACTGTATATCATTGTAGGATTTTTATATGAATCACCTAGGGGTTGATTGACTTATGCTCCTAACATTCGTCCTTAACGTCTTTGGTTTTCGAAAAATACTTGATCTGATATTTACATACTTAATATAGGTACAGTTCAACTCGAAGAAATATTTACAACTCACAGTATTTACTTCCGCAATGAATGAAGTTCGCCAATTTCTCAAATATACTCTAAATTCGTCTAAGTCAGAATTCAATAAAACCGTCCATGTCTCAGGGATAAAAACTCGTCCCCCCACACTTAGCTTGCCCTCGATCGCACAGGGTATTGCAATGATTGGTGATTCTCTGGCTGAACTACCCTGCCTCAGACCAATAGGATTCCCTTCGAATGAACCCACGGTCTTGAGGCAATTCCTGGAATCTAGTCGTTGATAAGGTTGTACGTCAAGAGATCCTCGGGTATTATAAAATCCAGATATAGATATACCGTTAACCCCTACCTCCTTGGGGGTGCCAGACTGTCGAGGTTTGGTAATTCTTTATCTCCTGTCGATGGTACATCTGTCTAAGATCGCTAACGGTAGATATACTAATGGATTTGGAGTGGCCGAGGCTTCAGAAAATGTCTGATGTATCGATAAAGCATCATTTGTACCCTTAAAATGTGATCCTAATTCTTACTATACCTATACAAGTAGAATTCCAATCCAACATTAGTTTGAGTTTGAATTTTTTTAATGGATAGACTTCAAATTGGGCCGGCGCATTCGCCTTTCTGCAACATTGAGGTGCGTTTCGCAAAGTTTGACAACACTTAATTGTCAAATCAGTGTAATTCTATCCACCGTATTCACAAAGCATTCAATCTCTGTTAAGTCATAACTGAGGTCCTCAGTTAAGGATAAATAAGAATCGCAACCTCAATTAACGTATGTAACGATGCTGAAACAGGCCTGTTTCACGTTAATTTTCACTTAAACTGAGGTTGCGATTATTATTTATCCTTAACTGAGGACCTCAGTTAGGACTTAACGGAGATTGAATGCTTTGTGAATACGGCGGTATATCGATTACTGGTTGATTTTTAATGCACTCATCGAATTAAATTAAGTTAATTGACTGTTCAATATTTTGTACAAAAATAGGATCAATTAATAATGCTGTGCCTAAGGTGGCGTAAGGACACAGTAACAAAGCCTACACAGAACACAACTGGTTCTCCTAACTCGCTCAAACTCTTCAAGAGCTTATGAGGGGTATCTCTGGAAATGACCTAGGAGGACCAGTATAATAATACAATAATAATGATACAATAACAATATTTGTACACAAAATGTTTGCTAGTAGTAATATATAAATAATAATGTTGCCTTACAAACACTAACAAAACAACATTATTGATAATCGAGAAAACAACTATTTCGTTACGTTTCGGATTTCAGAATACATATCAACAAAAAATAATTCTGAAGATTTTTTCTTGGAGTCTGACGAAGGAGTCTCCGAAACGTTACAAAATAGTTGTTCCATTGTTGATGTTATTCCGTTATTATTTGTTAGGCAATATTTTCTTCACATTGCTTCTGACAAATATCTTGTGTTTCAAACGCGGAAGCAATTCACAAAATAATGCATTTTTTATTGGTGCTCTTGTTCCGCTTATCAATTTTCCCAAATATCCATAATTTTTGAAGTTTTGGCTGAAAATAGTTTCAAACGTTTTGGTTCGATTCACTGATCAAGAATCCGTCGTTGAAATCAAATTGGACCGGCGCATTCACCTTTTTGCAACATTGACTGGGTTTCGCAAAGTTTGACAAGACTTAATTGCCAAATCGGTGTTATTCTATATAGAGAACCACTTGACTTTTAATGCACTCATCGAATTAAATTAAGTTAATCGAAGCTTCCTGAAACCTAATAACATATCCCTTCTACTGCCAGATTTAAAATCTGTTAGCAAAATTTTTAATATAAACAAGCCAATCAACGTCAATATTGGCAACAAATTATATTGAGGCGATTTTAAGAGGATAATTAATGGTGTGATTCTCTACCATCTCTTATTGATTTGGATATATTTCAAATGAGAAGAATTGAATGATTCAATTGTTCTTCTGAACAAAAAAAAACATGAGCGGTGTGAGACATCCCTCATAACAACCTAATATTTTTTTGAACTTCCCTGATAAACCAATTTCGATCATCAAGCTCATTCAGATCATTCATGCTATTAGGAAACTGTTTTGAATCTGATCTCTATGCCCTACGTACGATTCAGATTCAAATTCCGTAATCTGTAAATCCGAATTTTTCATTAATTTTCAACAGTATTTTACAAAACTTGACTGAAATAAAGAAAATATCGTCTCATACTCGTTGCAGAAGGAAATCCCATTACTCATCGCAGTCGTGCTTGAATAGGAGCCCATTCTGCAACTAGTTTTAGTATATACTATTAATTTAGTTTCTTTTATGATGCAGTTCTATTATAAGAATCCATTGATATCATTCTCAACTTTGAGAAACCAATACTTTCGGAGATATGATTTGTCAAGGTTTGAACAAGAGCGTATGTTCTATTGTCCATTCTCCTGTATTGGACACTCTTAATCGAATTTACCATGGTAGATTCGATTAAGTGTTCAATACAGGAGAACGGACAATATAATTCACCACGGTAAATTCGATTAAGAGTGTCCAATACAGGAGAATGGACAATAGAACATACCCGCAAAAGCTCCTGACTTCACGTCAGTGCTTGAACTAATTTGTTTCTAGTATTTCTTTTTAAATTTTCTAAGGGTACGGTTCTTACAAAAATTTTTTTTTTGTAATTTTTTTGAAATTTTCTAGGGGAACGGTTCTTACAAAATTTCGAACACGTCATTATATCGATATTCTACAATAATTTACCAAGCTTTAATTCGATCGAGTTTATATTTTTTGAGTTATCGTGGAAATAATATTCCAGGTGGGTATAACTCCGGATCCGTTGGACCGATTATGCCCATAAACAAACTTAACACTTCCATTCGGATACGCGACATATCCTGAAAATTCCAAGTCCCTACCTCCTTTCGTTCAAAAGTTATCCAGGCAACGGTCACCCGCTTATCTACTGAACTCACACAAGGCTGCTCGAATCTCCAACAATATATATATATCCAATCGTTTTCAAACTTAGTAGTCGGGTTAGGTTCTGAAGGCTCTCGCAAAAATGCAGTGACATCGGATGAATAGTTTTTGATATATAGAATTTTTTTCAATAATTTTCAATGATTTTTTAAAAATTTTATACTGATAAGATCCTCACAAAATTTTTCAAAACTTTTGCGTTGGCATTCCACATCTAAAAACCATGCGGGAATTGGATTGGTTTTATATTTTTTGAGTTATTGAGTAAATAACAACCAAATTTCAGATGGGTATAACTCCAAAACCGTTTCGCCCATTATGCTTATAAACAAACCCAAATGTCGCATTTAGATGTACAACTTGAGCTGAAAATCCCTTCCTCTTTCCGTTCTCAGGTTAACGAGACATGAAAAATAATTGTTTGTAATTTTTTTTAACTTTCTAGCGATACGATTCCCATAAAAACATGCTTAGGTTCATATTCTACAACTATTCACCAAGTTTCAATTTGATCGGATTCATACTGGTTGAAAACAAAAGTATTACTCAAAAACCATTGGGCCGATTATGCCCATTAACGAACTTGTCCGTCGTATTGGGATGCGCCACCTGCCCTGAAAATTTCAAGTCGCTAGCTCCTTCTCTTCTCAAGTTATCGTGGCAACAGCCGGACGGCCGGCCGGACAGAATCAAATTTGACGTCGAATTGTCCATCGGGGAGTCGAACCAAATCGTTTGAGACCATTTTCATAAAAAAATTCGACAGTTACAGACATTTGGGCAAAATGATAACACGATGTTCCCTAGAACATACGCGCAAAAATGAGAGGAATTACTTTTGAACACATATTCCCTGATTCCATATTCTCTTTCAGACATTAAAATTTCTCCATTATTCTTCTCTACTCCATAGTAATATTTAGGTTAAAATGATTTCATGTTGAAGTTAATATATTACATGAATCGGATGATCTTGCAGTTGAATATTACTGAAAATAATTCTCATATTCACAGCGCCTCTACTGTACATCTGTGCTCGAGATCATTTGGTCAATTCGATTGATTTGCCCACTAAACAGTAAAGATGTGAAAGTCTTTTCGCAGATGTAGTATTACGAGTGATTTCAATATCAATTTCTAGTCTTTTGAGTTTTTATTTTCTGCGTAATTAGGGAGAATATATGTAGAAGACACAAGGTGAAATATTCATTCATTTCAACCAACAACAAATATTTTGCGAGAGCCGAGTTTGATCACCTCATCGTTCAGTGTTCCTCCAAAGAGGAAAACGTCATTCAAGGGCAGACACGAACCGTGGTTTCATGGTTGCTACCAATCATCAGCGTGACTTAGCGCCATGAATGAACAACTGAAGGAGTTCTAGGAAACTAAATTCCATCAGTGGCAAACTGGTAGAAAATAATTCCACCAGCAGCACCTGGATGGAAATCCTTACAAACTCCGACCCTCTGCGATGAAGAAACCTTGAGCGATGTTCAGCGACGTTCATTCTTTTGTCGTAATAGGGTCAGGGACTGCAAAGCTGTCAACCTATATGAGACATTTACGGACTGAAAACGTCCAGTTTAGTGTGGTTAGATAAACCACCAACCAGTGAACATTCAATGAGGTGAACTGTGGCTAATTGCCAACAACTTAAGAAGACGCACAACCATTAAACCGCCGTTCGTATCTGCCATTGAATGACGCTTTCCTCTTTGGAGAAACATTGAGCGATGGGGTGACCTAGCTCCGCTTACGTAAAATATTTGTTGATGTTTAAAATCAATGAATATTTCACCGTGTGTTTTCTTTAGTTATTGGCAATTAGCTGCATTGAAATAATATCTGTATTTACATAGTTTCTTCATAGAGCTTGGATGCTGTAAAAATTATTCTTTCACTAAACTTAACTAAACAGAAAGTTGATTGCGAAGTTTAGGCATCTTGAAGTCAGGAAAGTTGTAGTACGTGTTAAATAATTCAAAATTCATTCGAGATCATATTTTTTTGTATGAGTGGGACTTGGACCTACACTGAATTCAGCAATCGTCAAACAACTTTTTTGTACGTCAGAAATATAGTCAATTTTAGGAAACAAGTTATCATGAGGACGCAAGATAGACAATAAAACCAACTCTATTTAAGTCTAGCAGGTTTTAATAAAATTCCGATGAAACAATGCAACTTAAACTTTATATACAGATGAGGCAAAGAGTGGGAATAGGCCAAATTCAACTATAGGTCATTATCTACAGGTAAACTTTGTCAATGAGGGTATGGAATATTTAAGGATTCTAACAAATCTAACCTAATGCTTTCATCAGCTTTCTGTTATAGTGAAATCTTTATGTAAAATTGTCCTGTATTGGACGCTCTTAATCGAATTTACCATGGTGACTTCACGTCAGTGCTTGAACAAATTTTTTTTTAATTTTATAGTGGTACTGTCCTCACAAAATTTCACACCTGTCTTTATGTCGATATTCTACAACTAGTTACCAAGCTTCAATTCGATCGAGTCTACATTTTTTGAGTTATCGAGGAAATAATATTCCAGATGGGTATAACTCTTAAACCGTAGGGCTGATTATACCAAACAACGAACTTAACTCTCCCATTGAGATGTGCAACCTACCCTGAAAATCGCAAGTCTCCATCACCTTTCGTTCCAAAGTTATCGAGGCAATATATAGATATATAGAATTTTTATAATGATTTTTTAAAATGTTCAAGTGATACGATGTGGTTAGTGGCCGATTTAGCCCAATAATGAACTTAACTAAGATATTTATCTCCAAAACCTACTCTGAAAATTTCAACTTTCTAGTTCATTCCATTCGAGAGTTGCTATCGATTTTGACCACGGATTCTTGATCGAACCAAAACGTTTGAGAACATTTTCAGCCAAAAATTCGAATATTACAGACATTTAGGCAAATTGACAAGCACTCGGTTTCGAGGAACCAGAGCGCCAAAACCTCCATTTTTACCCTGTAGCTACGAAACTACGAGAGTACATGTTTATGTTTCCAGCATTATTCGTTTCATACAAAATTAGCACAGGACTGTAAAAACCACATCATCATAGCTCTTAAGAATCTTAAGATGGCCTCTCTACATGTCCTAGAAATTAATTTTGAATTGTGGGATAGTAATTTCGGAAATAATTACGATATTCCTTAAAATTCTCGAATAATTTTGTTAGACATTTTTGGATGTGATAGGAACATTTAGCAATCTTGCATTAATAGAACTGCATCGTAAATATAATTGCATAGTTAGAGGAAGACATAATATTGTTCGCGGCCATACAATACTGGATATGCCAGATATCGTCCGAACACTGAAGCCAAGCAGCGTCGGCCACGGTTAGTATTTGGATGGATGACCTCTTGGGAACACCACGTGCTGTAACATTTTTCCTATTTGGCTTGTGTGCGTCAATTTTCAAGAATTTTCCTAATTAAATTCAAAACGTAGGGCAGCAAATCATAATTGGAGTATTCAAAGGAGAACAATTATTGAAATTTTGAAAAATTATATCTCCGAAAGTGTCAGTTTGTTTGAGTTGAGAATGATATAAGTGGATTGTTATGATGAAACTGAACCCTAAAAAGAATTGCATTTGAAATTTGTAATGTAGAAATATTTTTTTTTTCGTTGGTCCGAAACCACCGAGATTTTACCCAATAACGAACTTAACCGTGATATTTATCTCTCAAATCTAGTCTGAAAATTCCAAGTGTTTAGCTCGTTAGCTCGTTATGAGTTATCGTGGTTACGGCCGACCGGACAGAATCGATGTTGACCACGGATTATTGATTAGTGGGTAGGGCTAAAACGTTTAAGACCATTTCAGATTTGAAATCGAATCCGACGAAAAAGAGCGCAAAAAAAAGAAAACTTGGCTCAAGTTTCACATGATATGATGTGAATTGCGGGTTCATTTACTTTATCAAAACTGAGTAGAATTAGCTTGAGTGTAAAATTTATACTTTACATACAGATGGGAGGCGTCTATGTATAGACGGAATTCTAAGTGGTCATTAGTTACTATATTTTGGCTGCGTGGAAATAAATATATCAACAACCCATTATCATAATATATCATGATGAACTTGAGCTGATTTGTTATTTTTATCTTGTATATTTTTTCGAAATATTTCACCAAGTATTTTGCAAGAACTTGATATCTGATATTTTCCATTTGTTACAGGATGAATTATTCGTAGACTTAGTGAAGAGTAGTGTGATGTGATTATCATCAAACTTCAAAATAATCGATATGGTTGCCGAAGACGTCATCCTGAAACTAGTGTTTCTGACAGCTTGTGCAGCATCAGGTAAGAAGAATTCTCTTTTGACCGAATAAAAAATGAAACATATTTCATTCCGACTTTATTATTGCACACCAGGATGACTTGTTTAAATGCTATTTTTCATCAGATGTATACGGTTACCCCGAAAAAACAATTTGATTATGGAATCAAATCAGATTTAGTCACAACAAATTGGAAAAATAAAAATATGTTAACTTATTAACTTTTTTTTGGCTCAGTGGTAGAGTAATTGACTTGGGAGCGGAAGCCCCAAGTTCAATTCCGAGGCTAGGAAAGAAATTTTCTAGTCACGGTAATCGTCACCATTCGCTGTTGGGTCAAAAATTAACAGTGCTGTGCCTAAGGTGGCGTAAGGACACAGTAACAAAGCCTACACAGAACACAACTGGTTCTCCTAACTCAGGGCAAGCTCTTAGAGCTTATGAGGGGTCTCCTTGTGGAAGACCCAGGAGGATCAGTATAATAATAATAATAATAATAATAATAATAATAATAATAATAATAATAGACGAAGACAGGACGAAGAAAAGTCCAAGAATAGTGAGAGGTTTTTTAGTGAGTAACCAAATAACATCTGGAGTCTCACACTGCCGCTTGCGGCGCCTATAAAAGGTTTTTCCTCTTACGTGACAAAAAAAAAAAAAAAAAAAAATATTGAAGAAATTGAAAAAGCACTGATGTGAGGTCAGTCTGATTTTGCGCGCTTGTTCAGCTTCAACAATCAGAATTGAATGATGTCATAAACAAGCACGCAAAAGCTTTGTCCATTTTTCACTAGTAAAACTAATTTTGATTATTTGAAATTAAAAAAAACTAATATAGTTCACTTAAATTCAGGAAAGTAGTCAAAATTTCAATGAATAATACGCATTACAAAAGAGGAAACGTGAAATATATTTATAAAGAAATATCTTTCAAAAAATGGAACAAAAAAAACTAAATATTAAAAAAAAATCTTTAGAACAAATTAATTATGACAACTTCAGGACAAATTCTTCGTTTGAAAATAGTCTCAAACGGTTGGAGATTACAGAGAGTAACAATGGAATAAGTCAAATCACTTTACAACACTAGAAAAAAAGAAAACACTAAGAAACATGAGATGATTTCCTACACAAGATTCTCTGAACTCGTTCAAATCATATGGTTCACAAGCCATGACAAAATTATTCTTGTATTGGCTTTGACAAGAGAAGAACCTAACGGGCCCGACATTGCAATAAACCTTATTGCCATTCATTCTACAGACTTTTCAGCTAATACAGTAAAATGTGTTGGGACATGAAATTCATCAATATTTCTTGAATTAATCATATTCTTGTGAACATCAAGATAATGATTATGCCTGGCAAAGAATATCATGGGTTTGTAAACATACAATCCGTATAAGCTGTTAAGATGTTATTTTTTTCTAAATAGCCCTCTACAAGTTTGTCTGTAACCTAGGTGTAACATGGTCCTTGGAGCCTTATTCTGAACAATAAAATTGGTTCAAGCACTGACGTGAAGTCAGAAGCTTTTGCGCGTATGTTCTATTGTCCATTCTTCTGTATTGGACACCCTTAATCGAATTTACCATGGTTAATTATGTCGTCCATTCTCCTGTATTGGACACTTAATTCGAATTTACCATGGTAATTTGAATTAAGAGTGTCCAATACAGGAGAATGGACGACATAATTAACCATTCTCCTGTATTGGACACTCTTAATTCAAATTTACCATGGTAAATTCGAATTAAGTGTCCAATATAGGAGAATGGACGACATAATTAACCATGGTAAATTCGATTAAGGGTGTCCAATACAGAAGAATGGACAATAGAACATACGCGCAAAAGCTTCTGACTTCACGTCAGTGCTTGAACCAATTTTTTTTTCGTGATTTTTTTTAAATTTTCTGGAGGCGCGGTTCTTAAAATTTTTTTTTTTGTCATTTTTTTCAAATTTTCTAGGAGTACGGTTCTTACAGAATTTTAAACACGTCTTTGTGTTGATTTTCTACTACTAGTTACCAAGCTTCAATTCAATCGAATATTTATTTTTTGAGTTATCAAGGAAACAATATTCCAGGTGGATATAACTCGGAAACCGTTAAACCGATTATGCCCAAAAACGAACTCAACTCTCCCTTTCCGATACGCAACCTACCCTGAAAATTGCAAGTCCCTATCTCCTTTGGTTCGAAAGTTATCGAGGCAACGGTCACCCATCTACTGAACTCACACAAGAATGCTCGAACCTCCAACAATATTCAACCGATCGTATTAAAACTTGAAACTTGGCAGTAGAGTTAGGTAATGAACGCTCTTGCAAAATTTCAGCAATTTCAAACGTATAGTTACTGATATATAGAATTTTTTTTTTTATTTTCAATGCTTTATTAAAAATTTTCTACAGATGATATCCTCACCAAATTTCGCAAACATTTTCGCGTTGGCATTCTACATCTAATAACCATGTTTGAATTCAATCGGTTCAGTATTTTTCGAGTTAATGAGGAACAAAAAACCACCAAATTTCAGAAAATTTCAGATGGCTATAACTCTGAAACCGTTTGGTCGATTATGCTCATAAACAAACTCAAATGTGGCATTCATATGCACAACATAACCTGAAATTTTCAAGCCGCTATCTCTTTCCGTTCTCAGGTTATCGTGACAAAAAAAATATTTTTTAATAATTTTTTTAAAATTTTCTAGCCATACGATTCGCCCAAAATTTCACAAACGTGCTTAGGTTCATATTCTACAACTACTCACCAAGTTTCAATTCGATCGGATTTATATTGGTTGAAAACAAAATTATTACTCGGAAACCACTGGGCCGATTATGCCCATTAATGAACTTGTCCGTCGTATTGCGATGCGCCACCCACCCTGAAAATTTCAAGTCGCTAGCTCTTTTCGTTCTCAAATTATCGTGGCAACGGACGGCCGTACGGCCGGACGGCCGGCCTGCCGGACGGACAGAATCAAATTTGACCTCGGATTCTTCATCGGGGAGTCAAACTTGCTCGTATGAGACCAATTTCGTCAAATAATTCGAAAGTTACAGACATTTGGGCAAAACTATAACGCGATGTTCCCCAGAACATACGCACAATAAATATGACATTCTTAAATGACGAACTTCCCCAAAAAATTATTTCATATGAACGTATAGAGTAAAAATTAGCATAATACACCAACTTGAATTGATGCAAATCCAAATTACATTGAAGATAACGCGGATATGTATGTTTAAATGAAGAAGTTTAATGGGTAATTCGTCAAAAAGAGCAGAGAATAAAAATTCTGCTGGTACCTGCCTGGCACGTGCTTCTGTTAGTTTGCATATTTAGAATTCAAGCAAAATATGGAAATACAAATTGGTTCAAGCCCTGTGGACAGGAGCTTTCTGGCGCTCTTATTCAAACAGACAAATTATATCTCCGAAAGTATTGGTTTCTCAGACTTGGGAATTATATCAATGTATTCTTATGATAGAACTGCATCATAAAGGAAATTCAATTCAAATAATAGTTTATTTATCAAGATTAAATGAGCAATCTGAGAATGAGAACTTCACCATGGAAGAAATCAAATTAAAATAGCTGAAATGAATTTGACTCTCTCTTATAGAACAGGATGACATGTACGATTATGAACACAGATCATTATAATAAAGCATAGATAGAATAATTATAGCATTCTGTGAAAACATAGAAGTAGGATTCATTATTGAAATTTCGAGAAATCATATCTCCGAAAGTATTAGCTTGTTGGAGTTTAAAATGATATCAACGGATTTTTATGGTGAAACTACATCTTGAATAAAAAATGAATTTGAAAATTTGTTCCTTAAATAAAAATTTGTTTTTCAGTACTCCGAAACCATCTGGCCTATTTTTCCCAATAACAAACTTAACGGAGATATTCATCTCCCTAACCTACTCTGAAAATTTCAACTGCCTAGCTCTTTCCGTTCAAGAGTTATTGTAGAAAATTTCTTTTCTATATAAAAAAAAATTTTTTTTGACACTTTGCGGATTCTTAATCAGTATGTCGAACCAAATCGTTGGATACCATTTTCAGCCAAAAATTCTAAAATTACAGACATTGCGCAAATTGATAAGCACTCTGTTTCGAGTAACAAGAGCGCCAAAAATGAAAATAAGTGACACCACAACAGGAGCGAGCAACCAATTTGGGCCTTCAGCTCTAGGACCTCCAATTCGGTGAAAAACTATGGATTTGGCACAGAGGAAGCATAGGCAGCCTGTGCGATGCGACATCAACCCGATTATATGACATGAAGAACAGGATAACGTGGATAAGTAAATTTAAATGGAAAAGTTTAATAGGTAATTTCGCTCGCTCCTGTTGTGCTATCACCTATTTTAATATTACTTTAATATTCAATCTTCCTCTAAGCTTATCAGTATGAGGGCCCCATTTTAGGTGCTTTTCGAGAATGATTTCGAGTAATCTGGCATTATTATATTAATCATTGGAAACGCTGATTGTTTTTGAATAAATCAACCTTGATCCGTCAATGTGAATAGTATATTCTAAAACATGTTGCAGAATGCGAAATTCTAAAACAAGCGACGAACGAATAAGTGTTTGAATTGCCTTCTGCAACGAATATTAGACGATATTTTCTCTATTTCAGGCAAGTTTTGTAAAATACTGTTGAAATTTTATGAAAAATTCGGATTTTACATCTTAATGACTTTTGATTTGAATCTTGGCAGTTGGTGTGACTGTTACGAAAGCTGACAGTTACGAAATTTTGAGTAGGGCATGGGGATCAGATTTAAAACAGTTTCCTGATAGCATGAATGATTCAAAATTAGCACGAAGAAATCTCTTGTACCTCATTTTTCAATTAAAATAAAACTTTTCCTCTCAACAATTATTTCACTATGTCCAGATTATATTGACAATAACTGACATGTGTTGAAATTTGATAGGATCGAATGTCAGCACTGCCACAAAAAGAAAAATATAACTAGAAATAATGCGGGAATGGGTTCATTACAGCACTGTTATTAGTGCAGTAATGAACTCATTACGATCCTGAAATAGAGAAAGTATATTAATTGTGTTTTATTAATACTCAAAAACAGATTGGGGCCACACAACCATTTCCCTAGAATTCTAAGTATAACAAGAGTTAGGGATATTCGTTTCAACTAAAATAACTAACATTCCGAAACCTTTGTTTGCGCTGAAACCATAATTTAATATAGTTTTAGGTTCAAAACTATAAATTCACGTAAGTTTTTTGGTCTGCAACAAATACAGGGTGATTAACAGAATAGGGTCAAGTTTAACGACTTTTATTTCCGTACATTTTAATGTTTTTTTTGTCTTTTTATGCCTTCAATACAAGGTATGGCCACCATGGGCCTCAATGACCACCTAACATCTTCGATGCATACTGTCAACGAGGGTGTTGAGCATATCTTGAGGAATTTCATTCCATAAACGAGGCAGTAGTGCTTTGAGATCATTCAATGTTTCTGGTGGAGGTTGGTGATCATCTAGTCTTCTTTGCAGCATATCCCATGCATGTTCTATGCAGTTTAAGTCTGGCGAATGCGGAGGTATTGGTAAATGTTGATGTTGTTTCTTTGTTGTTTGTTAGGCAACATTGTTCAATTGATTGCTTCTGACAAATATCTTGTGTTTCTTACGCAGAAGCAAATCACAAAATAATTATTTTTTATTTTATAGATATTTTTCAGAGTTTGGGAGAGAAAACCCAACAAAAAACTTTCAATAAATGTGGAATACCATTGCTGCACGATGTGGTCTTGCGTTATCGTCAAGAAATTGGAAAGCTTCACCAATGGCAGCATGCAAATTTGGCACTACGCTGCCAATGACATGTTCCCTATAATGTAAAGCAGTCATATTGCCAAGACAAATGTGAAGGTCTGTGCGCCCGTTTCAACATACCCCAGCCCATACCATAACAGAGCCTCCTCGAAGTGTATGAAACTCTTGCACATTACGGCGATTTCGGGGCATACGCGGTATACTCCATACCCTTATTCTTCGAGAATCTGAAAATCGACCGTATCCGGATTCATCTGTGGAGCACTACGCCATTGGACGTTCAGATTAACATGCACGGAAAAAAAATATTTTACCTAATATATGAGATTCATATACTGACTAACTGAATTTCATATACTCGGCGTGACAGAAGAACTTACATCTAATCTTATCTGACTGCAGCACCTATTCATAACACGCATCCGGATCTTGAAACTAATCTACTTTCATATTATTAGTAACAGTCAGGTCTTAAGGATCTGATGATTTTGACATATGGAACTAGAACCATCGTATACCAATGTAGGATCCCGAGCATATAAAGATGAGAATCTAATCAGATTAACAGTATACCAACGATTTTAAGTACTAGTTAGTCCCGCTTTCGAACCTAGCATTATTGTCATACATTGGTTATATTCCAGTCATATTGGACTTATGATTCAGTTATATGAATTTAGTAATCTCATCATATAAACCTGTAATCTTGAATCTTGTAATATAAAACTAGTAACCTCGTCATATGAGTCCTCATTCCTCGTTTATCTGGCAGATGATGATCTATTATTATATTTATACGTATGAGCCCGTAGAACCGAAAAAAAATTCGAAAAAGAAGTTTTTTCGAATCATTTTGATCATTTCTTCAGGCACATCCATATGTATCAGGTGAGATCAATATCAGCCAGATGAACAAGAAATCGAACATCATCAGTAAAGATAGGAATATTATAAAAAAACTCAAGACAAACAAAAACGATTTTATCCTGGGAAAATTTATTGATCTCTTCACATAATGAAAATAAACATCTACAATTCTAACATAGAAAATATTCAATAAAAATTAATAACAATTCTTGTGCCAGTCTGTCACATATACATAACACTATAAAATATTATAAATAACATAAAAAATGACTAGCTTTAATACTACAAAAGGTATATATACATTAATTAGGTAATACTGAAGTCAATGAAGCGTTCGTGTTCTGATGAATTTCATTCAAAATGGACTCAAATTCTGATCCCTCAGAAAAAGAGTTAGTTTCGCCGTCAGTGTCTGTAGATTCGAATATTGGAGTTTGTCCAATAGGTACTGGGAGATTCGTACTGAAAAATAATATTTTATCAACAAAATAAAAAGAACCATTTGGAGAAAAAATTTTAGAAGATGCAATTTGATGATTCTAATATTAGCATATCATTGATAGCCTTGAATGATAAATTTTATCGGAAAATTCTAGACTTTTTGAAAAATTTAATCAGTTATACAAATTTTAATCATAATAGGTACTACATAATACTCACACTGACACTTCCATTTCTTACATGAAGAGCGAGTGCCGTTTGAAATTTAAGGCGAGGACCAATCTTCTGGATCAATATTTTCAACGTGTTCTGGCTAAGCATTTTAACGGACCCTTGATCAATTCCCTCATCTGCAAGAAAAATATACAATAGATAAGCAAATAAATCAGGGGCTGATTTTTTTCAAAATGGTTTTATTCCGTCATTATTAATAATAATAATAATAAAGGACTTTTATTGAAAATAATAATAATTCTTATGGATGTATGAATCATAATCATCAAGAATCGCATCTAAACGTATCCAAAGTATTTTTGAATTCCTCCATCCCAATGTAAAAATGTAATTAGATGTTCGATGTAACATCTCAAATTAAAAAATGGGTTCAAGCCCTGTGGACAGGAGCTTTCTGGCGCTCTAGTTCAAACAGACAAATTATATCTGGTATTGGTTTCTCAGAGTTGTGAATTATATCAATGTATTCATATGATATCACTGCATCATAAAGGAAATTCAATTCAAATAATGGTTTATTAGATAAGTAATAATAAATTACCTTGTAATCGATCAAAAATTTCCTGATCTACGTTCACCAAACTACAGAATTATGCTTTCAATATTTACGTAATATTTTCAAACATTTTCGGTTGAGGTCCCCGTTGCATCGCTAAAATACGAGTATTTCAACCCCAATATTTTTGAAGTTACAATATTCCCTTCTGTCAAGTTGACATTATGAGAATTCATAGATAGAATAATAACTAGTGGGCCCGCAGATCTACCTAGCCAGTAGACCTACATTTTTCCGGTAGATCTACATTTTTCCGGCAGATCTACATTTTTCCGGTAGATTTACATTTTTCCGATAGATCTACATTTTCCGGTAGATCTACATTTTTCCGAGACTTCCTCAGACACACACACACAGAAAGTTTCAACGAAATCGGTCCGGTCGTTCTCGAGAGTCTATAAACCGAACACAGTGCTATCTACCGAGTTCCTATTGTGACTCTGAGGCCCATTCAAATACGCACACAAAGTTTAATCGAAATCGTTCGAGCCGTTTCCTATAGATCGATCGGGGCGCCCCTACAGGATGCTATTGTGAATCAGAGATACGCCGAAAGAAAATCACAGAGTTTCATCAAAATCGATCCGCCTGTTTCCGAGTTCCTATACATCGATTTTAGCGCCCCCTACAGGGTCCAATTGTGAATCTGAGCCGCCTTGGGTTCCACTGAAATACATACACGTAAAGTTTCGGAGTTGACATATTTCTTAAGACACCCTGTATAGCAGCGGTTATCATTTCGCAACGGTTTTACAAAGTTGAGAATTCTCCTCGCGATAGAAATCTCGAAGTGACATTTTACTTAAAACGCTTGCATTTGAAAATAATCGATGCCGCGAGGAAATGAACACCCTGTATAGTAATGGTTTATTTCCAACGATGTATGCCTCGAAAGTATATTTTCCAACACGAAAAAATGAAAGGGTATGTTCATAGCGTTAAAAACAGCAATCTGCAATTGACATTAAAAGAAAAACACCCTGTATAGAGATTTCCGAAAAATACATTATAAGAATCCATCCAAGGTTCCTATTTAGATAACGGTTTGTTTGTGGCACGAATCAATTCAATCGTGGCAAATTGTGCCGTGAAAAAAAGAACACCCCGTATAGTAATGGTTTATTTTCAGCGATATATGCTCAGAAAAAAAAAAGGAAAACACCCTTACTTAAAGTCGGCAGATATACCGTTATTCGAAGTTAATATTGCGATAAAAATTGAAAAAAAAACACGAAAAAGTATAATTCCCTTGATGGGCTTCGAACCCGCCTTCCCTCGTCCGAAACCGAGATATCCACTATCTATACATCTACACTATCGGACTCCTCGAAGGATCCTCTCGATCTCCGGTATTAGAATAAAACGTCGGTACTAACCGCGGATAGATATTCTTAATTTTCACTTTTCGACATAAAATCGCCACATGGAGGTTTATTTGACCGTTTTTTACCCTTATCTTCGCTTCTCGTCAACGTTCAGTCCCGAAAACTGCCTAGAACGGCCATTTCGTTGCGAAAAATTTCCCGCACCCCGTCTAACGGATTCATTTTGACGTTTCTCAGACAGACTTTTAGCAAGGAAAATTCCCGAGGTCGGAACTTCGAGAACTTGTATCGATTTAGTTGACATTATGAGAATTCATACATAGAATAATAATTATATCAATCTGTGAAATACGATCTACATTGAAATTTTAAAAAATCATATCTCCGAAAGTATTAGCTTGTTAGAGTTGAAAATGATATGAATGGATTCTTATGATAAAACTGCTTATTAAAAAAAATTTGATTTGGAATTTGTTTCGTAAAAAAATTTTTTTTTTTTTGTTACTCCGAAACCGTCTGTCCGATTTTGCCCAATAACGAACTTAGCCGAGATATTCATCCCCCAAACCTACTCTGAAAATTTCAACTCTCTAGCTCATTCCGTTCGAGAGCTATCGTGCCTACGGCCGGCCGGACCGGCCGGCCGGCCGGACCGGCCGGACAGAATAAATTCCGACCACGGATTCTTGATCAGTGAGTCGAACCAAATCGTTTAAGACCATTTTCATCGAAATATTCCAAAATTACAGACATTTGGGCAAATTGATAAGCACTCAGTTCCGAGGAACTAGAGCGCCAAAAAGCTGTTTGAGTTATAATCATATTCATAGATTGCAGATGTGAACTGAGATTTTAATTGGATGTGTAATTTCGATTTTAAAACGATCACTGATGATTTTAAAACGATCACTGATGATTTTCATTCATAACAAAAACATTTTTCAATACTCCAATTTCTTCATTTTCCATTATTTAAAATGATAAAAAATGTATTTTTGACGTTGTTTTTTTATACCTAACCTAACCTGCCCAAATATGTAAAATATATTGAAAACTGGTGAGGGGCGATAAACTGCAAATTAACCTCATATTTTTTTTTATAATTTGAACCTCTACAAACAATGTAAATATGTCCTGTATTCTACGCAATAATGCCTGTATAATTTTATTGTTTTATAGAAAGTGGTTATGATTCGTTATCAATTTAGCCATTACTCCAATTTTCGTTTATAAATCAAATCAAAAGAAGATACGAAAAAACGCGGATAGTATCATTTCATCAGTTTCTCTAAAAATAAACCATGTTTATTGTTGGTATTACTGACGTATATACATACTTAAAAAAAATGAAAGATTCTGATGTATGAATGTACATGAATTCATACCCCAAGAATTAAAGAAAATATTTTCCAAGTATCATGCACTATCAATCAATAAGCGAATGGCGTGTAGGTACTTACCTATAGAAATATTAAAATATATTCCAAATTCAAATCCGTCAGGAAGGCTTCCATTCTTGAAATCGCTCACTAAAGTAGGTACCTATAAGTATACATTGTTCGTCGCACAAATATAAAAATAATAAAATATTACTGAATCGCTTCACAAATGGAAATGCGCTACACAACACAACTTCCGCAACCTACTGCAAGTTTGTGAAGATTTAGGCGGTCATTGGGTCATTATCTTCTCTTCTTGAACAACGAATGTTCATTTCGAACAGACGGGAATATTTCATTTATACGACGGGAATACTAGAACCGTGCGATATTTTATAGTATGGTTGAGAATATAACGCGTATATAATGCTCTATTCGATCGATAAGCTAGAAATCTGTCATTAGACCACGATTTCTAGAAATATTGATTTTTTGATTCGTATCGGAAAGGGTTTCTAAATCATTGAAACATTGTATCGTTAATATAGGAAATTCATGTTACTGGTATATGATACATGTTCGTACGACGTCGTTCTGGATCATTTTTTTCCGTGTGCTGCCTGGCCCATTCTAATCTTTGTAGTATATGCTCACGTGTTAATGGAACACCCCTCAATGGACGTCTAGAAGCCAGGTTAATCTCCCCCAAACGACGTCGGATGGTTTCAGTGGAAATTTCAGGACCATTGGCAATTAAAAATCGATTTCTCAGCATCCTACATGAAGAAAGAGGATATCTCCTTGACGAAATGGTGACAAAACGGTCTTGTGCGGGTGTTGTTTTTCTTGGTCCACCAACCCTATGTCTTTCCTGTACCGAACCTGTCTCATTGAACCTATTCCAGAGTCGCGATATTACACTTTGTGATACTTGAAATGTTTCTGCCACAGCGACTTGAGTGAGGCCACCCTGTAGCATACCGACAGCCCTATTAGCCTCGGCGTTTGTTAATTTACGTCTTGGCATCTTAAGAAGATCCAGAAGTTCGATATCGCTAAGAGACTGACAATAAATTAACTACATATTGAAATGCTAAATCTTACGAATAATGTGAAAAACTGCCTTCCTCAAGGAAAAAGACGACCAGATGGTGAAAATATGCATTCAAATCGAATTAATAAGTTTTTATTGGCAGTTGATCATGTTTTTGTTATAGTCTTTAAAATTTTATGCCCCTCAGAACAACCTAATATGATATCCCTAACTCTTGTTGAGCAGTTTAGTTGATATCATCCGAAAACACTCGTAAAGATATTATAGAGGTCTTAACTAATGGGATGTTGTACATGCCTGAACTCGTGAGTCTACCTATGATCTTATGTTGTATACTCGGTTGTATATCATTTGCTCCAGGTAAGAAGTTTAAATAAATGAGAAATAGAAGGGGGCCAGCTATGCTTCCTTATGGTACACCTAGCAAAACTTATCTCGAATTAGAAATCACTGACATACATATTCAAAATTGGGCATTTTCCGTTGTAGGTACACCAAAAGTGAAATTGAGCAACTAGGAATATTCATCGATGAAGACATAGTAAATTGTTGAACAATTCGAAATTGTTTCATTGATTTAATCAAGAAGCTTGTTCCATCGTAATATGTGTGTTTGAACTGTTGTGTAGCTCAGATGGTTAGACCTCACGGTTAGGATGCAAGAAGTAAAGGCATCGATGCCTGGTGCCCACTACTACTTCCAATAGAAAATTTTCCGTGTTCCTATCGTTTGGATAACCGCAAAATTTTGCACAGTTCTGTAGGTCATTATTCTATATTTCAGCAATGAATTTAGGCATTCATCAGACAATTATTTCAGTTAATGCAATTCATACAAAACTTTGCGTACATATTCAAGTCGTAAATCTACAATTTGGTGCTGATTCTCGATTAGATCGAATAATTACTATCCGTATATTCGCAAAAAAATTAAACTCAAAATGGCCAAACTTCGAAACTGTTTGGCCGAGCTTGCCTGTTACCGTACTGAACTAGCGCAATTCAACCCCAAAAACACAGACATTGGGGCAAAATGAAAGTACGCTATTGCTGGGAGAACAAGCGCATACAAATAATTGAATCAATTAAAATAATTGCTATGCAATATTGATTCCTCAACTTCCATAGTCACTTAACAAAGTTACGAAGAGCCTTATAGTCGGTAATTAATTTTGTAAGTGCAGGCCAATACGGTTCTTGTGTGTGTATGATCTAGTTAACATTTCTGTTAACTAGATCATACACACACAAGAACCGTGTGTACTAGACTCTGAATGATATTATGAAAGTTTATGTGAATCATTCTCAGGAAACATTTCAGTCCATCAACAAGGAATAATTATATTGATGCCTACCTCGAACGCATGCAGCTGAGAACTTTGTTATCTGCCATATACCGGTCTGGCAAAATCGGCTCTAAAGAGATCAATATGAATGAGAAGGAAAGATATTGCAAACAACATACATTAAATAACAAGTTGGAAACGCACTCTGAGCTTTGGCATGCTGTTCAAATTTATAGTCTGAACGGTTACCCATTCAGGTACTGAACTCGCCCAAAGCAGGTTAGCCCCAGAAAAATTATATCCCAATATTTACCATATTTGAGTTCTATTGTCTTATTAATATATGAGTAGGTGGTGTATTATTGGCTTCAGGGCTGGGAAAATAAAACGATCAATTCCAGGAAGTCCACGTTTCGATCTTGGTTAAGATCTTTCTCGAGACAACTTGGTCAGTTCAATTTTCGAGACCGAGTAATTCTATAGAAATTATATCAACAATTATTATCATTATAAAATAGTTATTAATTTGGTTTTATTTATCTCTTACAATGTCATATACGCATACGAATTGATAGTTTAATTTGCCCCGTCCTGAAGCCAATAATCAACCACCTATTCCTAATATTTCCAAGAATATAAATCCGACTGTTAACACAAACGGTCAAAAAAGGTGGTCCACTTTTGGACGCTTTTGGATCTAAATTAAAGAAGGCTGTTTGTGTGGTGGTGCAATGACCTTCAGTGTTGGGTCGAAAATAAAAACTAATAAAACATGCTTTATTTCTGTCTGCGTAAGGACAATGAATCAGTTCAATCGTAAAAGCATTGTTTATTTCTAATAATTTATTCCTATACCACAAATTAGTCGAATCATACGGTTGCGCCCCGATGAAATATGAATTGACATTTTATCAAAGAAGCGTATAGCAGTAATTTTTTTTATATCTAATACCATACGAAAATACTCACGTAATTTTATGAAACTATCCTCTTGATTCCATCCCAAAGTTATTATTTCGATAGAATTGGTAAAAAAAAATAAAAATACGGGAATCTACCCCGATACCTACTTGCCAAGACGAATCAGCCAGTGAAGCAGTAAATAATTAATGCGAATTCCGTAACTTGATCGTATGTTATTACTGACCTTTCGCAGTTTTCAAATTTACAATTTCAGAAGAATATCATCATGTTACATATTATTCGGTCAAGTTTAAGTACAACTTGGCTGTAAAATACGTTTCATATCATAGACAAGATAAGCAAATTCTCACTACGTATCGAACGAATATTTTTACTGACGTATCGACTTGTCAAAGTTGACTTCGGCTGATCTAATTCATAAAATTCTCTTCAGGAACGTCAAAAATAAAATACTGTTGACAACTTGATTGGTCTAGTATGAAACCAGTGGAGCAGTAAATCCTGATCATTGGAATATTTCAATATTCCGGCAATATCTAAACCAATATAGATCGGATCGAGTTCAAGTCTAGAACATTACTGTAAAATAATGTTTTGATTGCTATCGCAGAACTTCAACGATATCTGATGGGTAGTTTCAGAAATCTTTTTAAATATATTTTTTTAATTTTCCAGCCATGCGATCCTCACACAATTCTGCATAAGTCTTCGAGTCTGTACTTTTCTACTAATTACACTTATTGAGAAAACAAAACTTCAGATGGCTATAACTCTGAAACCACTCGATGGATTTTGCCCGTTAACGAACAATTGCCGGCGCAATTGGACACCAAACCTACTCTCAAAATTTCAACTCTCTAACTTATTGCATTAGAGCACAATATTCAATCTTGACAACGGATTCTTCATCAGTGATTCGAAACTAATCGTTGGAGAACATACTTGTCCAAATATTCGAAAATATCCCATAACTTCCTTACCAATAGCTCATGGGAACATATAGTTTTTTTGGAGATCAGATCTCTATCATGCACGGGCCAAAAGGTGTTTCGTTATGAAATTACTTCTTCATGGCAATAATCTGATTCTTCAGACGCCACAGCAGTACAGGCTGGAGATCAGGTCATATCAAACACGAGAATAAGATATAGTCCGGGAAGAAGGGTTAAATTTGCATGGGTGATTATACTGAATATTTCCCTCATACATAAAACTTCTCATGACAAGAATGCAATTATCGAAAAATTACAGCGGTAATTGCACTGCAGAGCGAAAATTGCATCCGAAAAGATCCCGTTGTTTTGACAACACAAACAATACAAACAGATAAACTTCAAAATCTCAAAAAAATGTCACGTTTCGGTGGATGCTCAATACATTTCATCGAGGAAAATACAATTAAAAATGAGCCAAAAACTACCAAATGTAACAGACAGTATACATGGCGACAGTTCATGGATTTTTGTGAGGCCAAAGTATATATTTTGGACAAAGAGACGTCCATAGGGGCTCTGGCGAAAATATTAAGCGACTGGGCATTCAATACGTGCAAGCAGAACGGTGAGGAATATAAGTACTTTACAGTGAAGACAATCTGGAATATCACTGCAAAATTACTGATGGAAAAATATTACATTCGTGAAACATTTCAATGAATTACACTCGTACATAAAAATGACCAGATAAATCCAACAATAAGAACAGGACTGTGTGGTCTATGGTGAATACATTGAGTAGCCGAGCTGGTAGAAAAGGCGAACCCATGGAATTATTTATTAATGGTGTTCTTCATAAAGATTCCGGAGGAGTAGCAGAAAATTTTGCGTATTATTTTTCAATTGTAACTGAAAAGTCAATCTCCCGTTATTATGGAGACACACTATCCACTTTATGTACCACTTCATGCATAGTTTTTTTCCACCCAGTCTGGTCATGTGAAGTGGCTGATGATGTAATCGTGTCCTTGAAGAATAGTTCTGAAGTTGATTCAATTTCCTCCCGAATTTTGAAGTTAATTAGTTCTACTATTAGTGATCATTTTGCTCACTGCATTTACCTATCTGTAGGCTCAGGCGTATTCCCCTCTCTCCTCAAAAAAGTTAGTAGTCCCGATCTTCAAACAAAAAACTATTTTCTTAACACTACCAACTATCGGCCAATTTCTATTCTCACTGTTTTTTCTTAAGTTTTCGAAAAGTTTGTGCTTAATAGTGCTATAAAGTACCTGGACAAATACAATATACTAGATGCTGCCCAGCATGGCTTCCGATCTTGCCACTCAACTCAAACGGCCGCAATCCACATTGTGGAGTTCGTTTATGAGAGCCTTGATAATGGATGTATGTTGCAGATTTATATTTCGAATTCTCTTGAGCTTTCGATAGTTTACTCTTCGAATTTATAATTGATAAATGTTACTGCCTGGGCCGAGGTGTTCTCCTGGATTGGTTCCGCAGTTATCTCGAGGGGAGGACCATGTTTGTTAACATCTGAATCTGCCGAGTATGATGTAAACTTGGGAGTACCTCAGGAATCCGTCCTTGGGCCACTCCTATTTTTGCTTTTTATTAATGATCTTCTCATTAATTCGAGACGATTGTTCGTAGATATGTATACCTCCTTCAATCGCCCCCCAGAGCTGAAGTTGGAAGGCCTTTCATTATGCAAAAACGAATTTTACACAGTATGTTTAATTAAACCCCACTTTCATCATGCAGACCTTTTTTTATTGAAATATAATATTTTAACATAAGCCTCCATCCTCCATTTCCATTTTGAAATCTCTTATCTATGTGAAAGAGAATGAAAAAAAATGGTAAAGTTGTCTAGTTTCGATATTCCTTCCTTATTCATGAGAGCTACTATCCGATTGGTCTTCAGTATAAAAATGTTCTTCAGATTCCTGGTGATCATCATTATTATCAGATCCTTCCGAAGGATCTGAAAAAATTACAATTTCATAAGTCTTCAATTGTTATTCAACGAAACATTTGATTTATCTTAGAATACCTTATTCTATTTCATCCTGACTACTTGAGATTTCATCAAGTCTTGGTGATTGATCGCCTTCAAACCATTTGAAATTGCATGTGTTTTACTCTTCTTCTCATCCAAAATCCTTTGTAGATTATAGCGTTTTTATGCGACAGTGTAAGGGAGTCCACAATTGAACGATGTAAGACGTTTGAATGATGTGTTGCCATAGCTCGGACTTGCACGGAGGTATCCATCCTTCGAAATTTTGGTCCAATTTCAGTAGCTCGTCATTATCACTGAACTTGAAGCTTTCATGAATGTCGATGTACGCGATAGATTGATATCATCGATTCGAGTATATATATAAATTTGGCAAACAAATTGTTCAACGACCGAGAAATCCTCATTTTGTAAGTCAACAACCGACAGGTTTGATAATTCATGAAGGACCCGATTAGCAGGAACGCTCTTAACTTGTTGATTGATAATTCAATCAATGCTGCAATGAACTTCTGCATTTTCTCAGTATTTGCAGAGAATTTTCCCTTGTCGGTAGACAGCTGGATTGAAGTCACAGCCAGTCAGCGTGAAAAGCTGGAAGAGCTTTGCACAGTCCTTATTCTAGTTTATCATACAGTTAAGTGATATTGACGTATCTTCGGTGATGTCCCTTTTCAGTTAGAAATCTTATATTCAGTTGGTTCTTCAAAGTATGCATATTCCCAAGCAGTATAATAAATGTCTGTATCTGAACATCTCATAGGTACCCTAGCATTTAAATCAATTTGGCAAATGTGATATATGAACTTAGTATCCGCTTATTCGTGCAATGGACACGATAGCTCTCCTTCCACAGTTTAATGACTTGGTCATGAGATATAGTCTAGTCATCAAGTGCCTTTTAGGTCGAAATTTTTGCGTATTCTCCGAAAATTATGATTGAGGTGTAATTCGATTCGGAAATGGCATGACAATACATAGTTTTTGAGAAAATGCCGCTCGCAAAACTTGCAATAGTTATAAACAATGATGTGACATAAATAGAAGGGGCTTTGGTTTTTCACCAATATCTCACAAACTGTCTGAGATAATTCAAATTTGAATGAAGATTCGAGAAGAGGAGGATATTACCTAAAAAAAATCCAAACTCCCAGAACTAGGACCAATATTTATAATTTTCCCAGAGGGTTGAATATACTGCCGAAAACGGGTACTCCGGCTTGCGTAAGCCTCGTCCCCTTCAGACCTTTCATGAATAAATATTATTTAAACTTATTAAATATGAAAATAAAAAATTGGAAAAATTCAGCTGTCTGCAGGGTAGATCAATGAACAATAATCCGCAGACCAAAAACGTTCATCGCTACTTTTCAATTAGGTAGTCATTAGTTAATTAACAATTTTTTGTAGCACGAACATTTACATTGCAAATGCGATAATTGTTAAACTATTGATTTGAGGAATTTTTCCTTTCGTGCGGCTATTTCTCAAAGGTCTTGGAATAAATTCCGGTTTAAAAAATTCAAAAACTGTTAATTTTCATTTTGTTATTAACAATTTACCTAAGTGAAAAATAATAAAGCTTCATTGGTTCATTACAATTTGTTGCTCGTTCAGATACAACCGAATATGATCTCAAAAAATTAGGTTCAACTCATGAACGGAGTATTATTGTCTTGCCTACCCACATTTGTCATACAATATTTTGATTTGGGGTAGTGCATCTGACTTGGATAGAGTTCTTGTGTGCCAGAAGAGGTTACTGAGGACTATCCTTAGAATACCTCCACAGGTCTCCTGTCGACCTCATTTCATAGCACATAACATCATGACAGTTGCATGCTTGTACATATACAGATGCCTCCTTCATGTTAAGTCCAACGAAGGATCTTTCACGAAGCTGTCAAGTAGTCATCAATATTCGACAAGGAAAGGGGATGTTTGAACGCTCACCGCTATACCAGAGCATACGAATATACAATCACTTACCAACAACTGTTGAACATTTTAAAATAATTCAATTCAAGAAAACCATTAAGAAATTGCTGTTGTGCAAAGGCTACTATTCAGTAACTGAATATTCATGTGATTGTTCATTATAACCTTGGTCTTGTGACCACTAATTGTACTCATTTGCTTTCTATTTTCATTGTTGTAATTTGACTTGTCCTATACTGTATTGTCTAACAGGATCAATAAAGTTTATTATTATTATTATTATTATTATTATTGATGGAGAATTCGAGGTTAAATTCGATTCTGTCCGGCTGACCGTCCCTTTGCCACGATAACTTTCGAACGAAAACAGATAACGACTTGCAATTATTCAGGGTAGGTCAATCCGTTTCGGAGTTATACCAATTTAAAATATTGTTTCCTCAATAACTCAAGAAATACTGATCTGATCGAAATAAAACTTGGTGATTAGTAGAAGCAGTAGAATGCCAAATCGCGTAGTTCCACAAAATTTCGATCACAAGAAAAAAAAATGATATTTCAGAAAATATCTGTCAGTTTCCATTGAAATTCTCCACAGACCTTCCAGCCGCCATTTTAAAATCGTGTACTGGATTTCAGCTCGATCAACAATTAAACTGAAAATTTTTAACTGGTATCGGCTCCTAAAATTTCAAGTGATGTAAATCTCAGTCTATTTTGGGCACTGGGACAGCAGTGCGGTTAGTCTGCTCCCCTGCCGCGCGGGAGATCTGAGTTCGAATCTCCACTGAGTAAGTTCACTATATTATTTATTTTAATATTCGAATTCAGTTGATGACCAATGCATATTTTTACGTATTAACTCTGAAAATACGACTGGAAGGTTCATTTCTCTGTAAAATCATCAAAATGTTACTGCCTTTTACACTATCTGTAGTGTACCGAAACTTCTTGTGCGCATGTTCTAGGGTACAGCGTGCTATCATTTTGAACAAATGTTTGTAACTAATTTTCGAATTTCTGCCGAAAATGGTCTCGATCGATTAGGGATGACTTACTTTGGCATAATCGGCCAAATGGTATCTGAGTTACACCCATCTGAAATTTCCCTACTTCCTCAATAACTCAAATAATAAATGCCCAATTGTATTGAAACTTAGTAAGTTATTTGTAGAATGCTAACAAGCCAATAATGTTTGCAACATTTCGCGAGCATCGTATTACTAGATGTCAGATTGTCCAGATTCCGCTGAATTCTGCACAAACCTTCAGCCGAATTTCATTTATCCAATATTTTCAAAAATACAGATTCAGTTGAATTGAAATCTAGTACTCGGTTGAAAAAAGACGGCTTGAAGGTTCATGCAGTATTTCGTGTGGAAATGTGGGGCGTGAGAAGACAAAAGAACATGAGTGCAAAAGCTTCAGACTTCACGACACTGCTTTTCAAGAATTTTTTCGCATAAAAATAGACACTTGTTTAATTTTGATATCTTGATCCGCTTTACAGATATTTGCACATCTTCAATTCAGTTCGTGGTAGTAACGCCATTTATGGGCGTATGTTCTAGGAAATTTTGCCCAAATGATTGTAATTTTCGAATTTTTTACCGTAAATGATCTCAAACGGTTGGGTTCGACTCCCTGATTGACCGTCAGACAAGTTCGTTAATGAGCATAATCAGCCCAATGGTTTCCGAGTAATAATGTTGTTTTCAACCAATACAAATCCGATCAAATTGTAGTTCTAGAATTCAGAATTTGGGACGTTTGTGAAATTTTGTGAGAGTCCTAAAACAATCCTATAAAATTAAAAAAATATATTATTCATGCCACGATAACCTGAGAACGGAAAGAGATAGCGACTTGAAATTTTCAGGTTAGATTGTGATGCGAATTCGACATTTTAGTTTGTTTATAGGCCTAATCGGCCAAACGGTTTTGGAGGTATACCCATCTGAAATTTCCTTAATAACTCAAAAAATACATAACCGATCCAATTCAAACATGGATATTACTTGTAGAAGCCGAACGCGAAAATTCTTTCGAAATTTCGTGAAGATCGTATCACCAGAAAATTTCTAAAATATCATTGAAATTCTATACATCAAAAACTATTCGTCCGACATCGCTGAAATTTTGCGAGAGCGTTCAAAACCTAACTATACTGCCAAAGTCCAAGTTTGAAAACGATCGGATCTATATTGTTGGAGATCGAAGCTGCCATGCGTGAGTTCAGTAGCTGGATGAGAGACCGTTGCCTCAATAACTTTCGAACGAAAGGAGATAGGGACTCGCAATTTTCAGGGTAGGTTGCGCATCCGAATGGGACGGCTAAGTTCGTTTTTGGGCATAATCGGTCCAACGGTTCCGGAGTTATACCCACCTGAAATATTATGTCCTCGATAACTCAAAAAAATATAGACTCAGTCGACTTGAAGCTTGGTAACTAGTTGTAGAATAAAGACGTGTGTAAAATTTTGTGACAACCGTTCCCCTAGAAAATTTTTAAAGAAATTAAAAAAAAATATTTAAGGAAGTTTTGTGCGCATGTTCTATTTCCCATTATCCTGTATTGGACAATAGAACATGCGCGCAAAAGCTCATGACTTTGAGTCAGTGCTTGAAACAATTTTTTGCATCTTCAATAATGAAAAGAATTAATGCATACATACATGTAATCAATCATACACTCTGTTTGTTCACTGAATATTCATATTGATTTCCATTGTTCAAGAGTGTCGATTTAATGTACTTTGAGAATCGAAAAAATTCTTCATGGGAAAAATTTAAATTAAGTAAACAATCCAGAATTTTTCGATGACAGAGCTTATTCAGAATAATCCCCTTGTTTAGTCAAGTTAATTGACATGATAACCGATAATTGCCAACAGTGAACAGTGGATCATGCACACTTGCTTCCAGCCCAGTTCATTGTTCATTAACTAAATTACCCGTGTGTTTTTCTCTATTTATTTCCATCATTTCCCAGTAATTGAGTTGCGCACCTTTATTCAAATTGTGTAGAATTTTGAAATCCGGCTTAAACTTATGTCCTTCTGCTAATAATTGATTCGAATAATTTGAATTGATTTTCATTTGTAGCTGTGATGATGTTCCTTTATTCTTATACCAAAATTTCTTCCAGTTTTTTCTATTTATGATTTGTTGCAACTCTCGCAATTTAATTGATAAACACCGGATTTTCTTCTTTATTCCTTTTCGATTTATTGTTCTTTATGAGTTTTGCGAGGTTATTGTTTGCCCGGAATGAGATATTAACCTGTTGCCTTTGAAGAAACCTTTTAAGTTGATGACTCGGTGTACCAAAATATGTTAAGCTATTGTATATTTTATTTTTATCCTTAATTTCTAGAAATACTAAACTAATTGTTGTTCTAAATTAATTTTTCGTCAACATTTTTCTGATTAACTCTGTGTTGTATCCATTGTTCACCGCTATTTGTTGGATGATTTCTAATTCTGTACAATAATTTTCTTCGGATAAAGGTATATTAATTAGCCAGTGTAACATACTATGAAATGCCGCGACTTTATGTTCGAATGGATGACACGAGGATCGATGAATGATTGTATCCGTATGGGATGGTTTCCTAAATATTGAAAAATCATGTTTATTGTTTTTCCGCGTTATTGTTGAATCCAAAAAATTAATCGCACCATTATTTTCCATTTCTATTGTGAATTTGACATTTGGATGAATGCTATTAATAAAATCTGCAAATATTTTCAGTTGCCAGTATGTTCATTCAAAACACGCGAGCACATCATCTACGTATCTAAACCAATATACGAATTGGTATATGGAATTATTTATCTTCGGAAACTCTTTGTTTTGAGTAACTGGAACAGTTGGTAGCATAATCGAAGATTTCATAGAAACAAAACACAAATAAATATTTAACATGGAAGTGAACTCATTATAAATGGGAATTAATGGTATGAGAATGTGATTTGTTTTCGTAAATGACCCTATTTCTTTTTGGCACTGGTATTAATTGTGCTGCAGCTTTCATTAGCCTTTCTGGTCGATTATTTATTTATTATTTTTTTCGGTTGTTATGCATGAAATCCGCAATTATGTTAATATTTGTGTTTCAATAATTCGAAACAAGAATTTTCAAAGATGAATAATTCGAAAATGAGTTTTTCCTATTTTCAGGTTCATAGATAATCAAATGTGGAACTCCTGAATTCATGTATTGGATTGAATAAGATGCAGCACTATAATTAAGTGATGTCACTGAGAATTCCAATTGATTCAATATGAATTAACGGAGATTCGCAGGTCCGTGTTTATTATAAATTGAAAATTCCAAATAATCAATGGTTAATAAAATATTGATACGAAGTGTGCCATTACCGCCAATAGATTTGTTTGAAAGAGTATTTATTGCAGATTCTGAAAAAAAATCGCTTCTCAAAATTTGATGTACCGGGTGTTTTACGAGATGTGGAATAAAGAAAATAATTTTCTGTTTCCGGACCTGCGCTACCAACAAGTTATTATGAGCGAATATTACGCACAGGCCTATACTCATTCCCTGAAATTTTCATGAAGATCCATGCAGACGTTCAAGAGTAATGCCGATTGAAAGTTTTTGATAAAATACATAAAACATGCTGTATTTCTTGAACGAATATAATTAGGATATATTTCGAACACTGATTTAGACTCACCAAAATGTCCCACATTTGCACCGAAAGCCTGTACAATCGTTCGTGAAGCACCCTGTATATGATAGCCAGGCTCCTTGACTGTATGGTTTGACAAGGTAAATAAGCCAGATGTTTCACTAGGACCAATCGCTAATACGATGAAGTTGGCTTTCATGGACTATAATGAGTTTCCTCTACCAAATTCAAAGGTGTTTACAGAAAAAGCCATTGGGGTGGTTCCCTGAGCCCGAGGTGCTTTCCTAAGACGTCGTCTCCTTCTTCATTACTATTTCCTTGAATGTGACAAGAAATAAGTAATTGAACAGATATTCCTAGAGAAATATTGATGATACGAGGCCAACTAGCCAACTATTTTTGGCGCTCTTGTTCTTCGGAACAGAGTGCTTGCTTATCAATTTGCCCAAATATCTGCAATTTCAGAATATTTTCGATGCTGTCCGGCCCTTAGCAGGATAACTCTTGAACGGAATGAACTAAATAGACAGTTGAGATTTTTTTTTGCGCGTATGTTCTGGGGAACATCGCGTTATAGTTTTGCCCAAATGTCTGTAACTTTCGAATTTTTTGAAAAAAATGGTCTCAAACGATTAAGTTCGACTCCCCAATGAAGAATTCGAGGTCAAATTTGATTCTGTCCGGCCGGCCGTTGCCACGATAACTTGAGAACGAAAAGAGCTAGCGACTTGAAATTTTCAGGGTAGGTGGCGCATCCCAATACGACGGACAAGTTCGTTAATGGGCATAATCGGCCCAGTGGTTTCCGAGTAATAATTTTGTTTTCAACCAATATGAATCCGATCAAATTGAAACTTGGTGGGTAGTTGTAGAATATGACCCTAAGCACGTTTGTGAAATTTTGTGCGAATCGTATGGCTAGAAAATTTTAAAAAAATTTTAAAAAAATATTTTTGTTGTCACGATAACTTGCGAACAGAATGAGATAGCGGCTTGAAATTTTCAGGTTAGGATGTGCACCAGAACGCGACATTTCAGTTTGTTTATGAGCATAATCGACCAAACGGTTATAGAGTTATAGCAATCTGAAATTTTCTGAAATTTGGTGGTTTTTTGTTCCTCATTAACTCGAAAAATACTGAACCGATGGAATTCAAACATTGTTATTAGTTGTAGAATGGCAACGCGAAAATGTTTGCAAAATTTGGTGAGGATAGCATTTGTAGAAAATTTTTAATAAATCATTAAAAATAAAAAAAAAAATTCTATATATCAGTAACTATTCGTTTGAAATTCATGAAATTTTGCAAGAGCCTTCATAACCTAACTCTACTAACAAGTTTCAAGTTTTAATATGATCGGTTAAATATTGTTGGAGATTCGAGCATTCTTGTGCGAGTTCAGTAGTACCGATTTGGTGTAGCGTAAGGCTCCGAAGAAACGATCGCTCGACCCGGACTTTTGCCGTCGAGTCGAAGAAGACGAATCGATTTGTGTTTTTCCCAAATTTCGTTCTTCTAGGTTGAGCCTAAATATACTAATTCGATACAAGTTTCGGAGGTTTTGAGTCCGACGATTTTCCATTCAAAAAGTCAATCCGAGAAACGTCAGAATTAATTCGAGAGACGGGGTCGGAAATTTTAGAAAGCGAAACTGACGATTTAGGCCTTTTTGGGGCGTGAAACTTGAAGAAAATGATAGATAGCTTTTGCGCGTATGTTCTATTTTCCATTCTTCTGTATTGGACACCCTTAATCGAATTTACCATGGTAAATTATGTTGTCCATTCTCCTGTATTGGACACTTATTTTATATTTAAAACTGTAATTAGATCTTTGAAATACCATTGAATGAAGAAATTCTTGTAAGTTAACAAAATATCTTTATTTGAACAATAAAAATGCATCATTTTATTAAAATGATAGTTAGACTATCCAATTGCTTCTTTTCTTTATAATATTTTAGCTGTAAGTCAGTATAGCTTAGAAATTTTAAAGTAACGTCCTACAATATTAATTTAAATGATATTATAAATAAAAAAAAAAATTGGTTCAAGCACTGACGTGAAGTCAGAAGCTTTTGCGCGTATGTTCTATTGTCCATTCTTCTGTATTGGACACCCTCAATCGAATTTACCATGGTTAATTAAGTTGTCCATTCTCCTGTATTGGACACTTAATTCGAATTTACCATGGTAAATTCGAATTAAGTGTCCAATACAGGAGAATGGACAACATAATTAACCATGGTAAATTCGATTGAGGGTGTCCAATACAGAAGAATGGACAATAGAACATACGCGCAAAAGCTTCTGACTTCACGTCAGTGCTTGAACCAATTTTATTATATTACAAATTTCAAATTCAATTTTTTAAAGATGCATTTTCATCATAAAAATCCATTGATATCATCCTTAACACTAACAAACTGATAATTTCGGAGATTTTAGTTTTCAAAAGTTCAATAATTAATCATAATTTTATTATTTGAGAGAATGCTCTAATTGTAATTGTAAAGTCCAACAAATAAGACGAGTCATAGACCTACGTTGTGAATTCATGTTTTTATGGTGCAGCTTTATCATAAGAATCCATTGATATCATTCCCAACTCTGAGAAACCAATACTTTCGGAGATAGGATTTGTCAAATTTGAATAATTACTCGATAGTAGTTTGGCAAGAGCGCTGAAGTACCTGTTCGCCGAGCTTCTCTACATTTATGTTCAAAGGATTCCATTATAACCATAATTTTTGGTGTCCGATGGACAGTAGTTTGAGTCCTGTCCTAGCGAATGCCGTTATGACATGATTCATATTCTATGCTTTGCCTCAATTATCCCACTGACCACATATTATACAGTGCGCGTCAAAATTATGGAACAAATTCATTTCCTCAGAAGAAACATATTTGGCAACAAAATCTTGAAACAGGTCAATTTTTGTTTCACTTTTACCGAATTTTTATGCATTTTTGAAGGATTTTTGTTGCACCCTGTGCCATCCCCATCAACCCTCTAAATATTTTGAATAGGTAAAGTAGGTCCTGTGGTACTTTTTTGCCAAGGTCTTTGTATCTTCTCTACAGGCGTGCAGACATTTTCAAGAAAACATTTTTCTTTTTTGAAAAATAGTTAGTTCAAAGAGGATTTGAGTATGTGCACTTTGTCATGGCTCATTTACTTAGGGACGATGGTACCGGATGAAATTTGTCACCGAATGAAAGTACCATTACAGTTTTGTTCATGCACAACTTTCAACTCCTTTCAGCCCCCTCACGTGAAAAATTTTAATGTGTGAAACACTGCGCTTCAGCTATGATCTTAAATAGGTATATAATTAGTACGTTGAAGTTGAAACTTTTCGATAAAATGTTTCAAAACTTTTCTGACAACGCAATTTCATCAATGTTATGAATGTGTAACCAGGTACAACCACCATGTAGAGATTTGAAATTCAAAGTAATGAAATTGTTTTTCATGCTCATGGCTGAAAAAAAAGTACATAACATGTGGCGTTCAAATGCGCCCGGTATCATATCATACGATGAATATCTTACTTTTAGAAAATTTGAATTCACGTTGCATTCAATCGTAGCTCAAATGCGAGTTCATTGTTTCAAAAATCGGAAAAGAAATGCCTCAGTTAAATGAAAAACAGAGAATTGAAATTTTAATAAGGATTGGGTGGGAAGACAAATCACAAGGTCAACGGTCAGTAAAATTGAAAGCAAATTAACGGATTACGGACATGTTAGACATATTCCAAATGCCGGATGACCCAGAACCACTGAAGACGCAAAACTGAATGTCTTGGTGGAAATGAAAGAAAATCCTCACAGTACTTCACCACTGGAGCGGAGGAAATCCGCATTGGATGGTGGAAGCACATATCAACACCCACAGAAAGTAAATGTATGGGCTGGTATCATTGACAGCAGAATAATCGGTCCTTTTATTTCGATGGAAACCTCAACGGTGCAAGGTATTTAGAATTCCTCCGGAATGAGCTTTTACCCGCTCTTGCCAATACTTTTTCGAATGAAAATGACCTAAACATGCCAAATTGCACAATATGGTTTCAACAGGATAGACCACCTGCGCACTATGCGCGTCCTTTGCGTGAGTTCCTGGACAATGCGTTTCCTGAGAGATGGATTGGAAGACGGCGGTCCCATAGAGTGGCCAGCCAGGTCTCCAGATCTGATACCGCTCGATTTTTTCTTATGGGGCTACCTAAAATCGAAAGTGTACATTAATAGGCCCGTATTTGGAAGACTTGAAACACCGAATAAGGTTCGAGATAGGTAGAATAACTCCAGAAACTCTCCAGAAGGTACAGAAAGAATGTGTCAAGCACTTTGATTATTGCAACCAGAACGATGGTGATCATTTTGAACATTTAATTTAACTTATCTTGTAATGCACAATGATTACCGAGTGGTACTTCAATGCCGAAATAAATTTCCAATGTCACTCCAATTTTTTTCTCCATTAAAGGGTTCGTAGGGGTTGAAAGTTGTGCATGAACAAAACTATAATGGTCAACTTTCATTCGGTGACAAATTTCATCAGGTACCATCGTCTCAAAGTAAATGAGCCATGACAAAGTGCACTGAAAACCCCTTTGAACTAACTATTTTTCAAAAAAGAAAATATTTTTCTTGAAAATTTCTGCACGTCTGTAAAGAAGATACGGAGACCTTGCCAAAAAACTACCACATGACCCACTTTTCCTATTCAAAAAATTTAGAGCGTTGATGGGGATTGCACAGGATGCAACGAAAATCCTTCAAAAATACATACAAATTTGGTAAAAGTGAAACAAAAATTGAACTGTTTCAGGATTTTGTTGCCAAATATTTTTCTTCTGAGAAAATGAATTTGTTCCATAATTTTGACGTGCACTGTATATCAATATGTATATGACATGATTTTAACAATTCCAGCTGACAGGGTAGAAAAGAATTTGACAAGTTTCAACAATTTCGATTTTCTTCTAAGAAATTGAATTTGTGCCATAATTTTGATGCGCACTGTATATCAATATGTAGATGACATGATTTTAATAATTGCAGCTGACAGGGTAGAACAGATTTTGACAAGTTTCAGCAATTTCGATTGACACATTCATTTCATCGTGGAAAAAGAAACAGATAGAGCAGTACGTTTTTCGGACATGCGGGATTTTAGATATATGGATAACAACATGAAATCTGACTGGTATAGAAAACCATCTAGTTTCAGAAGGTACCAACACAAATTCGTTCGATATCAGTTTTCCTGGAGTTTTTAGTTCAATGGAAAAGAAACTATCCTTGATCGGAACTGGTACTGTCTTTTCGAATGAATATGGAACTTTTTTCCTACGGTAATTGGGTATAGCCTATCAAGTACTACTTTAGATGAAACTCCCACCTGTTTGTTACATCTAGTCCATCGATTGAATTGAAAAAATCTTGTCAATTTAATAATTAAACTACATTCGATATTATTCATCTGATATGATTCAAATATTGTTATCAAAAAAAAGTTATTTTTGGTGTTTCTTTAGATAGAAATGTTTAAATCTTATCAGTTGAATAATATCAAATCTAGCTTAATTCACAAAGGATATTTCATGAACGTCCTCTCAAAATATTTCATGGATATCGGTAACGGACATCTGATGGTTGTCGATAACATATAACTTATGGATCTCTGTAAGAGATATCTTATGGATGTCGGTAACTGATGTCCTATGAAAGTCCAGTTTGGGGGCCGCCTGATATCGTTAGGACATCCATAGGATATCCTATAACCTCCCATGATATCTTAGGGATATCCAGCATATCCGTTACGGATATCCATCGGACATCCATTGGACGAACCTGTGCTAACTGGATGTTCATTCTCATCCTTTCACCGTGGCTGTTTGTCTGGTGGCTTGGTTAATTCAGTTGTTCGAGTTATATAATGCACTGCTTCATGCCTCAAAGCAGCCTCAATGTTTGTGAACGAGTGATTCCAATTCCATCGATTGAAGCGTATATGGAGGTAACAAACAAACTCATTCTCATTCAGATTTATGATATTAATATGGATAGGAACAACTTCTGCAGAGAACCCACGTTTCCTCTACATTTATTCAGTTTGCTTATTCACTCACCCCCTTTGAGCATCGTATCCCGGCAACTACTTTCGCGGGAACTTGCCAGAGACGTAGGTGCCGCCATTGTAAGTCGAGATTTCCGCCGCTGATTCGATCCGAGTATGTCCTCTCGACGGAAACGGAATCGCAGCTGAAAGGATATTCTATCCGTAACTATCGTCACCCGTTTGTTGCTTCGGAGGTAGGGAATCGAGACTCCTGAAATATCTCGTATATACCGACACATATTATGAGTATCTGTGAGATCGAGTTATTGATTCGACAGTCTAATAATTAATACGAGTAATTCAGGAATTCTGTTTTGCCCCATGAGGCTTTCTACAATGAGAGAAATCCAACTTTTTTTGGCGCTCTAGTTCCTCGGAACTGAGTGCTTATCAATTTGCCCAAATGTCTGTAATTTTGGAATATTTCGATGAAAATGGTCTTAAACGATTTGGTTCGACTCACTGATCAAGAATCCGTGGTCGAAATTCATTCTGTCCGGCCGGCCGATCCGGCCGGCCGTAAGCACGATAACTCTCGAACGGAATGAGCTAGAGAGTTGAAATTTTCAGAGTAGGTGTGGGGGATGAATATCTCGGCTAAGTTCGTTATTGGGCAAAATCGGACAAACGGTTTTGGAGTAACAAAAAAAAAATTTTTTTTTACGAAACAAATTCCAAATCAAATTTTTTTTAATAAGCAGTTTTATCATAAGAATCCATTCATATCATTTTCAACTCTAACAAGCTAATACTATCGGAGATATGATTTTTTTAAATTTCAATGTAAATCGTATTTCACAGATTGATATAATTATTATTCTATGTATGAATTCTCATAATGTCAACTTGACAGAAGGGAATATTGTAACTTCAAAAATATTGGGGTTGAAATACTCGTATTTTAGCGATGCAACGGGGACCTCACCCGAAAATGTTTGAAAATATTACGTAAATATTGAAAGCATAATTCTGTAGTTTGGTGAACGTAGATCAGGAAATTTTTGATCGATTACAAGGTAATTTTATATTACTACTTATCTTCTTTCATATTTGTTTTATGGAATACCTACTATTTGTAGGTACTTTAAACCTGTTTTGGGCAATTGTCATACGAAACTTTTTTTTGGCGCTCTAGTTCCTCGGAACAGTGTGCTTATCAATTTGCCCAAGTGTCTGTAATTTTGAAATTTTTGGCTGAAAATGGTCTCAAACGATTTGGTTCGACTCATTGATCAAGAATCCGAGTGCGAAATCGATTCTGTCCGGCCGCCCGACCGGCCGTAGGCACGATAACTCTCGAACGAAAGGAGTTAGCGGATTGAAAATTGCAAGGTGGTTTTGGAGCGTAAATATCTGGGACAAGTTCGTTCGATCTATCTGAAATTTAGCATCAAATTGTAGAATCATGACCTTTATACGCATGTGAAGTTTTGTATTGACCAGATTACCGCAAAGTGTAAAAAAAAAAATTTGAAAATTTAAAAAAAGTTTTTCCACAATAACTCTCGAACGGAATGAGCTAGGTAGTTGAAATTTTCAAAGTAGGTTAGGGAGATGAATATCTCGGTTAAGTTCGTTATTGGGCAAAATTGGCCAGATTTAATTCGATTTCTTCCATGGTGCAGTTCTCATTCTCATGATTGCTCATTTAATCTTGATAAACAAACTATTATTTGAATTGAATTTCCTTTATGATGCAGCTCTATCATATGTATACATTGATATAATTCCCAACTCAGAGAAACCAATACTTTCGGAGATATAATTTGTCTGTTTGAACTAGAGCGCCAGAAAGCTCCTGTCCACAGGGCTTGAACCCATTTTTATTAATAAAGCCCCTCATTCGAAGGTTATTTATTCACAGTTATAACGGCAAATTTATATTTGATATATTCATTAATTGATAAAGTATGTCTTCAGAAATATACATATAGAGAATAAAAGAGTTATTCACGAGATATTTAATAATATTTTATATGTATTGGTATTATATATTTTACATTAACTAACTAACTAATCATAAAATATCAGACATATTCATTGGGAACAAACTTTCAAATGGTATTTAACAAACATTTGTTTTCTGTTAATAAACTATTATCAGACTTCTACCAGTTCATAATTTTTTCACTCAAAATATTGGCATTTGACTTGTTTATTAGGAGTTATTCAGGAGTTGATAGGAAATAATCCTTCATTACAAATGAATAGATCTTATTACTCTTTGGATCCAATAGATGAACAGCATTCTGTCACATGTTTAAAATCTCTATTACAATTGGCGAGCCGCGTCTTAATTCGAATTTACCATGGTAAATTCGAATTAAGTATACAATACAGGAGAATGGACAACATAATTTACCATGGTAAATTCGATTAATGGTGTCCAATATGTATGGACAATAGAACATACGCGCAAAAGCTTCTGACACGTCAGTGCTTGAACCAGTTTTTTTTTCGTGATTTTTTTTTAATTTTCTAGGGGTACGGTTCTTAAATTTTTTTTTTATGGAATTTTTTTCAAATTTCCTAGGGGTACGTTTCTTACAAAATTTTAAACACGTCTTTATGTTGATTTTCTACTACTAGTTACCAAGCACCAAATCGATCGATTATTTATTTTTTGAGTTATCAAGGAAATAATATTCCAGGTGGGTATAACTCGGAAACCGTTAGACTGATTATGCCCAAAAACGAACTCAACTCTCCCTTTCGGATACGCAACCTACCCTGAAAATTGCAAGTCCCTATCTCCTTTCGTTCGAAAGTTATCGAGGCAACGGTAACCCATCTACTGAGCTCACACAAGAATGCTCGAATCTCCAACAATATTTAACCGATCGTATTAAAACTTGAAACTTGGCAGTAGAGTTAGGTTACGAAGGCTCTTGCAAAATTTCAGCAATTTCAAACGAATAGTTACTGATATATAGAATTTTTTTTTCAATGATTTATTAAAAATTTTCTACGAATGCTATTCTCACCAAATTTTGCAAACATTTTCGAGTTGGCATTCTACAACTAATAACCATGTTTGAATTCAATCGGTTCAGTATTTTTCGAGTTAATGAGGAACAAAAAACCACCAAATTTCATAAAATTTCAGATGGCTATAACTCTAAAACCATTTGGCTGATTATGCTCATAAATAAACTGAAATGTCGCGTTCTGGTGCAAATCCTAACCTGAAAACTTGAAGCCGCTATCTCTTTCCGTTCTCAAGTTATCGTGACAACGAAAATATTTTTTAATAATTTTTTTCAATTTTTCTAGCCATACGATTCGGACAAAATTTCACGAACGTGCTTAGGTTCATATTCTACAACTACTCACCAAGTTTCAATTCGATCGGATTTATATTGGTTGAAAACAAAATTATTACTCGGAAACCACTGGGCCGATAATGCCCATTAACGAACTTGTCCGTCGTATTGCGATTCACTACCGACCCTGAAAATTTCAAGTTGCTAGCTCTTTTCGTTCTCAAGTTATCGTGGCAACGGCCGGACGGACGGCCGGCCGGACAGAATCAAATTTGACCTCGAATTCATCATTGCGGAGTCGAACTTAATCGTTTGAGACCATTTTCGTCAAAAAATTCGAAAGTTACAGACATTTGGGCAAAATGATAACGCGATGTTCCCCAGAACATACGCGCAAAAAGCTTTCTGAGTACATAAATAGACTTGCTGCATCCTGCAAAGCAATTCACTCTCGAACTGTTGCCAGATCTTCGTTTTCAACTTTCAACAGAACATATACTATTTACTGTTAGTGGATATTGGATTCGATCTGTTCTACTGTTAAAAATCTTGAGAATATGGCAACAGTGATTCGGTTTAACAACGGCCAACGACATTGGAAAGACCGCCAAATCGGGGGATTTTATGCAACTTACAATTCGAGAATTCTCAATCCAAATGATTGCAGTATTGAGGATAGATTGAATTTTAAAAAATTCATCATTTAATACTGAATTCAAATATTGTTTTTATTGAACATGGTTAAATAAAAACAATATTTATTAATAATTATCAGATGAAAACATAAAAGGTTTAACAGAAAACCTAATACTTACCAGCTTTATCAATATTTAATAAGTGAGTTTCAATATTAAACAAAATACACAATAATAATGCTGTTCATTAATTATAACCCGATATTATATTAACACTCAACTATATTTATTTGAACGAAATGAATATTTCTTCAGCGATATTGAATGATATCTATATTTATAAAAGAAAGTCGTGTTAGTTACTTCACTTATAACTCAAGAACGGCTCTACCGATTTGGCTCAAAATTGGTGGGGAGGTAGCTTAGAACCAGGAGACGGACATAGGATACTTTTTTGTGTTATACAGGTGTTTTTCTTTTAACGTCAATTAAAACTTGCTGTTTTTCCTGCCATAATCGTACAATTTTAGTCATGTGTGTTTAAAAATAAACTTTCGAGGCATACACCATTGAAAATAAAGCATTACTATACAGGTTGTCCTTTTTCTCATGGCACAATTGTACGTAATTGAAGTGATTTGTGTCACAAACAAAGCATTAACTAAATAGGTACCTTGGATGGATTCTCATAATGTATTCGTCCGAAATCTCCATACAGGGTGTTCTTCTTTTAACGTCAATTGCAACTTGCTGTTTTCCATGCCACAATCGTACAATTTCATTCATTTGTGTTAAAAAATAAACTTTAGAGGGATACATCATTGAAAATAAATCATTACTGTACAGGGTGTTTTTTTCTAATTGCACAATTGTACGTTCAATTATTGAGACATAAAGGCATTGTATAGAAACGGTGAATATAAACTATCTATATTTTATGACAAACGTGTATAATAAAATCTAAAATCTGCTTATTTATTGCCTCTAAGGCGGAACAGAGTTCGCTGGGTCAGCTAGTTCTATACAGGGTCTTTCACGAGGAACCTCACCCATATTTATACGGGAAACTACTGAACGTATTTTCATGAAATTCAGCACTTATAAGTTTTTCACGATGCTGATGAAATCTAAAATATTTTCAAGGCATGAGCAGCTCCGGTTTTTCCGGAAATGACGTCAACTTCCGTTTTTCAGATTAGAACACCATTTTTTTATTGCAGAAATAGATTCCTTAGAAAATTTCAAGTTATTTTGATGTAACATTTTTCAGATTTGTTTGGAAAATTCTCTCTGAGCGAGAAAATTCGAAAAAAAAATCGAAAATAGAGCTCCGCTGAAACAAGAATAACTTCGAGGTTTTTGGATGGAAAATTTTCATTTTTGGGTTTTTGCAAGATGTAAGATTGATGTATCCACTTTAAAAATCGAAATCGCGATTCATGATACAGGGGGTGAAAAAATCGCTTTCAAAGTTAGGGATGACAAAATCGTGAAAAATCAATTTTTTCAAATTAGAACCCCATTTTTTATGGCAGATATTGAATCTACGTTAAAAAATAATGTGAGTGTATGCATCACACCCTTGCCCTAAAATGGATATTTTCTGAGTTATTCACAAAAAACTGTTTTTCGTCTTGAATTTTCAGCTATTTCTTTTCCCTTCACGCCAAAAAGATGAAATTTTCAGGAACTGTTATTTGAACCATGCTGTAGATTTTTCACCCCTTCTTGAAACCGACTTCAAGTTACTATTAGGAGAACCATGGCAAACTCTCGCAGTTATAACTAGAGAAGATGCTCAAAGTTTTGACCGTTAATTTCTAGACATTTATTTATACGTCTCAGGAATGCTTCGTGCGTTGCTCTTCTAATTTCATCGGGAGGAAGAGATCTGCAAAAGTGTTTAAAAACCAAATTGAGTTTCAAAACTATGAATCTAAAAATCTAAACAAACCTGAACGCATTTCTGACTCGTTCTAAGCAGTCCTCTTTATCAGTCAGGGGAGTTGAGTAGACAATATTTTTTATCCTACCCCAAACATAATAGTCTAAAGGAGTTAAATCGGGAGAACGTGGTGGCCAAAGATGTGGACCATTGTTCGCCAACCATCGATCTTCAAATAGCCTGTAGAGGATATTTGACACATTGAGTGAATTGTGTGGAGGCGCGCCATCTTCTTGATACCATAAGTCATTATGGTTCTGTACTAGCGGCTCAATTATTTGAGTCAATATGTCAGAATATCTATCTCCTAAGGGAGAACATTCTTTAAATAATGCAAACATGTGTAGTGTTCTATCTTACCAGTTAAAGTCCCATCATAAATGTGAACATCGAGAATTGCATTATTTTTGATGGCGCAAAAAACATTGAAACTCCAGGTCTCTTGAAAGTTCCATTGTCTGAAGTGGTGGTTGTTCTCTTCATCCCAATAATGACTGTTATGCCTATTGAAAGAACCATTCTTTGTGAATTTAGATTCATCTGTCCAAATTATACAGTCCAAAAAGTTTTCATTCTCTTGAAATCGAATCATCATAGCTTCGCAAAACTCTGTTCTCCTGACGAAATCAGTTTCCTTCAAATGCTGTACCCTATTGAATTTATATGGGTGCATTTTATGTTTTTTTTAATATTCTCCAAACACTCGATTGAGATAATCCCAGATCAATCTCGGCATCTTTGAGAGAATTTTGAGGATTCACACTATGCAAGAACTGTAATTTCGTTGTTCTCATCTTCTACCACACTTTTTTCTCTGTGTATAGTTTTCTTAACGAAAGATCCGACATTTCTCAAGTTTGTCATGGTTCTGTTAATGGTATCTCTCGTTGGTCTGGGTCGGTCAGGAAACCTCACAATGAACAGTCGAATCGTTCTATCTACAACTTTATTACATTCTCCATGAAGTAGAATGGGATTTAAATAATCTTCATTGGTAAAATTAGGCATAGTGATCGATTTTATAACTTAATACGAATTATCACCAAATTAATAGTAAACACAAAATGCTACTGAATAAAGAGGAATTTGGCAGATGTAATTAATGATATTTATCATTAAAAAAAAGAATGTAAAACATGGTAAGTTTTTGCATATGGTTCATAAGGAATTATTTATTTATCACTGGAGAGAAAACCGATGGCCGATTAGTTGAAATAAAGAGGTTTCCGATACAAATTCGAATCAAAATTCGCCATCTATTTAGGAACAACCTGTGACTTTTTTCTCTCGCATATTAGGGTAGTAAAATCTAAAACATGGTTTAAGTAACAGTTCCTGAAAATTTCATCTTTTTGGCGTGAAGGGAAAAGAAATAGCTGAAAATTCAAGACGAAAAACAGTTTTTTGTGAATAACTCAGAAAATATCCACTTTAGGGCAAGGGTGTGATGCATACACTCACATTATTTTTTAACGTAGATTCAATATCTGCCATAAAAAAATGGGGTTCTAATTTTAAAAAATTGGTTTTCACGATTTTGTCATCCCTAACTTTGAAAGCGATTTTTTCACCCCCTGTATCATGAATCGCGATTTAGATTTTTAAAGTGGATACATCAATCTTACATCTTGAAAAATCCCAAAAATGAAAGTTTTCCATCCCAAAACCTCGAAGTTATTCTTGTTTCAGCGGAGCTCTATTTTCGATTTTTTTTTCGAATTTTCCTGCTCAGAGAGAATTTTCCAACCAAAACTGAAAAATGTTACATCAAAATAACTTGAAATTTTCTAAGGAATCTATTTCTGCAATGAAAAAATGGTGTTCTAATTTAAAAAACGGAAGTTGACGTCATTTCCGGAAAAACCGGAGGTGCTCATGCCTTGAAAATATTTTAGATTTCATCAGCATCGTGAAGTACTTATAAGTGCTGAATTTCATGAAAATACGTTCAGTAGTTTCCCGTATAAATATGGGTGAGGTTCCTCGTGAAAGACCCTGTATAAAGGTTCTTATAACTGATTGTTTTCTTCTATTTTTGGTTGTTTCACTGTGGATAACTCTCACAATTCTTCTTTATTGGGTTTCGGATTTCATATAAAAGGTTTTCTGATAAGTGCTAGTCGTTGTTGGAATGGAACAGGACAAGGTATGTGCTAGGTATTAACCAAGTAATTTTTCATTCGATAGGTCCATTTTGTGAACAATATAACACCGACAAAATGTTCGACGTGGCTTTCCACGGTAGAATGGACTTAAGTTGCCACCTGTTAAAAAAATGAAAGCTCTCAGTATGTTAGAAAGAAAAATCTAAGAGATCACTAAAGGATACTTTGGGAGGGGCGTTCATCATTCAATGGTTTTTTCTGGACTTTATCTCCCAAACTCTGAAAAAATGTATAGAGTAAAAGATTTTGATAGTTGTTTAATTGAAAATTCTCCAGCGTTAGAAACACTAGTTTATTTTATTTGTCAGAAGAACTAACAAGAAGTGTTACCTGATATACTATAACGAAACAACACCTACTATTCAAAAACTTTTTTTAACGTTTCAGAACCTATATCAGAGTCCTTCATCAGACACTAAACGAAAATCTACAAAATTATTTGTTTATGAACATATATTCTGAAATTTGAAAAAAACGTAGTTATTTTCTTCAACAGATTTAGCTAACTATGGTCAATTCCAATTGAACAATGTGTACAATTTGTTTTCTTTGTTCAACAAAATACAAGTCGACTCCTTAAATTTCATTTCCGTGCTATCAGACTCTATCATCATAATTTTTGTTATACTCAACACAGTCTATCATGAGATCATCATTGATTGTACCTGATATTTTTCATTTTTGTATGTCTCTATCCTATCTTGTTCTTATGTTCCGACTTTCTTATAACTCTCAACGTATCTCGGGTATAGGATTTACCACAAATACTTTATACACAGTTTTTGAATTTTTCTTTTACATTAATCAATTTAGCCTTAGTTAATAACTGTCGTGAAGTACCTATCTCGTGGAATTAAAAACTGAAAAGTCGACTGTTCTGGAGATACAGCTGATTAAACTCTTTCTGCTGATAATACACTTGTCGATAACTTCTGATTGGGTTACTATTTTTGAATGAAATTTTGTATAGGTGTTCAACACTAGGAACAAAATAATTAGTATATCGATAAAAAAATCCAGGCACGTATTGATAAAAATTGAATTTTTTTTCTGAGTTGATAATGTTCACCTGTATATGCATTTCTAAAAACTAATTTATGGGGTTTAAGCCTGCATAGAAGGTTCTCATCATAACAACAATTTTAAAATTCGGCACACTGAAGTGAAAAGTGTTATAATAAGATATTTTCAGGCGAATGGAATATTGAATAAAACAACCTAATACGGCTATGTCGAACCTAGGGCAAATACATTTTTCTGATGGATTTCATGGAGAATTCTTTGGTGATCAGCCGAATAAACTTCATCACTAATTCAGACATGAATATTAATTACGACTCAAATTTGGTGAAAAACTCAGAATATTCAATGTTCTCTGTGATTTTAAGCAATAATCATAGCAGAATTTGACATTCATTAAGAGTATCTCACCAGGAGCATAATCATAGTCATCCTTTGAACGTACAAAAACGCATCTACAAGTACTGGGAGAATGAGTGCAGCTTTAAGGATTCCAAAATCAACTGTTTGAAAAACATTAAATGAAGCAAATTTATATCCTTATCATTTACAAAAAGTCCAAAAACTTGAACCAGGAAATAATGTTCGTCGAAGAACGTTTTGTGATGGGAACCATCACGAAACCATTTCTAGAATAATTTTCACAGATGCAGCCTCATTCATTATAGGGACGGCATTCAATTCGATAGAGTTCCCTTTCCCGTTTCCCGTTTCCATGGCCACCGAGATCACCGCAATTAACTCCCATAGACTTTTTCCTCTGGGGTAATCTGAAACAGAGAGATTGACACATATTATCAAAAGTTCAAAATTATATATAATTTTTCACTCATGCTTAATTTCTTTACAAATTTCACTGGTCCTATAGACCCTTGAAATTATAGACCACACGTTTGTTCCTAAACATAATAAATGTATGGAGCCGACATGCTTGTAGCGCACTACGAAACAACGCACCGCATCAGTAGGTACGTTTCTAACTTTATCATTGGCAAATCACAGAAAATCATAGGAAATCTCCAAGAATAATTGGGAAATCATTTGATGGTGATGAAAAAATCAGGATTTATCAACGGATTAAGGAAATCACTCTAAAATCGTGGAAAATTATTGGAAATCACTATTTTTTCCATTAATCAACCCCTTGGGCTAGGCTAGGTGGATAATGAGCTAACTGGAGGTATCAAACAAACTCATTCACTTTCACATTTATGATATTAATACGGACAGGAACAACTTCTGTCTAGAACCCACACTACCTTCGCGTATATTCAGTTTGCATATTCACTAACTCACCCCCTTAGGCTCGCTTCACATCAATACGACATGGTTTTATGTACGGCAACGACACAAACGTTCGAGCTCCCACAGGCTCGACTCAAAGTCGTATTAACGACACCGGCAGCCATTTCTTGGGTGAAGGCTTGAATGATAGCTTTCAAAGCTATCCGGCCGAGTCGTGGTCGTTTGAACGACACACGGCTGCCTTGCACGGCTCGAGGAGACTGCCGGACACCCTCGAGTCGTGCACGGCAGCCCCCTCTCGTCCACACGACCACGACTCGTGCCGGATAGCTGTGAAAGCTATCATTCAAGCCTTCACCCAAGAATCGGATGTCGGTGTCGTTTATACGACTGGTCGTGTATATGTGAAGCGAGCCTGTGGGAAAACTAGAGTGTTAGTGTCGTTGCTGTACATAAAACCGTGTCGTGTTGATGTGCAGCGAGCCTTAGAGAATCGTATCCCGGCAACCGAGTATGTCCTCTCGACGGAAACGGAATCGCAGCTGAAAGGATATTCTCTCCGTAACTATCGTCACCCGTTTGTTGCTTCGGAGGTAGTAAATCGAGACTCCTCAAATATCCCGTATAAGCCGACACATATTATAAATATCTGTGACATCGAGCTATTGTTTCCACAGTCTAATAATCAATACGGGAAATTCGAGAATTCTGTTTGGCCCTGTGAAGCTTTCTAGGAAATGCTCCAAGTACACATTCTGGTCTATATTACCACCGCTTCAAATTCTATACAAAGGTTCATTGTGATATCTGATAGTTTTCTTTTTTTTGGCTGTTCTACTGTGGAGAACTATCACAATTCTTCTTTATTGGGTTTCGGATTCCTAATAAAAGGTTTTCCAATAAGTCGATGTTGAAATGGAATATGACAAGCTATTTGCTATAGGTATTAAGTTATTTTTCATTTGATAGCTCCTTAATATATACAATATAACATGGATAAAATATTCGCCACGGCTTTCCACGAGAGAATGAATTCTAGTTATCATCTGTTATAAATTAACAGACTTAATATCGCTTAACTTAATACAATTTGTTGCAATGTTATTATTGTTTAGAATAAGATATGATTTTTTCGGTATGGGCATTTTTACTAATTTTTTTCAATGTGGGGCAATGAACTAATGTTAGTTGTTTTTTTTTACGCATACAGGGTATTTGAAACTAGGTCTATTTATATATATAAAATTAAAACAAGCACTGACGTAAAGTCAGTACTTGAATGATGAGTACTTCAAGCTCAGTGGATAGAGTGAGCTGGAGATTTACCCAAAGGATTGTAGACACCATTCACTGTCGGTTCAAAAATTAACAGTGCTGTATCTAAGCTGCCATAAGGATAGAGTAATAAAGTTGGAAAAGAACACAACTGACTATCCTTAGTCGCACAAGCTCCTAGAATATTCTGAGGGATCTCCTTGGGAAATACTTGGGCGGGTCAGTATAATCATAATCATGTTTATAGCACGCGCGCCAAAGCAGATTGACCCCACGTCAATGCTTTTTTAAACTATTTCTTTCATTGCTAAGTCAATCTGATGCAATTGTCGTGCGTGCTATAAACATGATTAGGATTATACTGACCCTCCCAAGTCTTTCCCAAGGAGATCCCTCAGAATCTTCTAAGAGCTTGTGTGACTAAGGAGAGTCAGTTGTGTTCTTTTTCAACTTTTTTACTCTATCCTTATGGCAGCTTAGATACAGCACTGTTAACTTTTGAACCGACAGTGAATGGTATCCACTATCCTTTGAGTAGATCTCCAGCTCGCTCTATCAACTGAGCTTGAAGAACTCATCATTCAATTCAAATTAGCCACCGTGAACACGCGCGCCAAAGAGTAATGACTTCACGTCAGTGTTTTAATTTTTTATTTTTATCGAGTCCCTTTAACGAATATGGCCATCAATACAGTTTGGCTGTTAGCTTCACCGTAGATAAAAAAAAATGCGGTTATGGGACCTCCGTTAGGAACGCAATTGCCTCTTCTCCAAATCCGAACGTAATTTGGTATAGATCTGCCGCATATAGTTATTTATAAATTCGCCTCTGGGCCACGATACAGACATTTCAACTAGGACACAAAGCTATTTCCCCGAAACTGACTTGTCAGTGCACAGAATTGCCATGAAATTTCTCTTAAAACCTTAAAATGACGGCGCAGCACCAAATCCATCACCGCTAGACGCAAACCACTCCCAACATGAGCCATACAATCCAAACGTCTCCTCTGCGCATACGCAATCTCCTCGTGGCTTAAAGTCACCTGGAAATAACACTTCAAACAAAATTCTGATTCTTCAACACCATTGGTTCAGGAGATATCACTGCTCCAATCCACGCATGCGCAGACACTTCCAATGGGATTCTATGGAGGAATAGCATCCAGCACCTGAAAACTCCAATCCTCTCAGACGAAAACTCCAGCAGTTAAATCACTTCTTGTCTGCTCATGCGTGAAACGAAAAATCTCCGAAATGGGTTACATGAGTTTTGAATTAGGAACGCAATTTCTTCGCCTATTTTCCAAATCCGAAAGTAACTTAAAATTGATCATCCAAATATAGTTATTTATAAATTGGTCCCAGGGCCACGACACAAACATATCAACTCGAAAACAACGCTCTTTCCTCGGAACTGTCTCGAATTTTTTTTTGAAACCTCACAATATTGGCTCATCATAAAATCATGACCGCTAGACGTAAACCGCACCCAACATAAGCCATACAACCCAAAAAGAGACACGTCTCCTCCACGCATGCACAATCTACTCGTGTTCGAAATGCCTCTCAAAATCACACACCGCACACAAAACTCTGATTCTTGAAAACCATAGGTTCAGGACAGATCGCACCTTCAACCCACGCATGCACGGATACTCCCAAGGGGATTCTATGGAGGAATAGCATCCTGCACCTCAAATCCCCAATTCTCTCAGACGAAAACTCCAGCAGTTAATTCACTTATCGTCTGCTCATGCGCATAACGAAAAATGCCCGTAAAGGATAACATCAATTTAAAAATTAGCCCCAGGGCGACGGTATGCACACGTCAGCTTGAAAACAACGCTTTTTTCCCAAACTGACTTGTGTCCGTGCACTGAATTGACATAAATATTCTTTCAAAACCTCACAATATCGGCTCAGTGCTCTACACATAACCCAAAAACAGTCAGTTCTCTTCAGTGCATGCGCAATCTACTCGCGGCTGAAAGTCCTCTCAAAATCACACACCTTACAAAAAACTCCGATTCTCCAACACTAGTGGTTCAGGAGATATCGCATCTTTACCATGCATGCGCAGATCCTTACCAGGGGAGTCTATGGAGTAATAGCATCCGCCACCCCAAAACCCCAAATCTCTCTGACGAAAACTACAGCAGTTAAATGACTTCTCATCTGCGCATGCGCATAACAAAAAATGCCCGGAAAGGGCAGTATGAACTTCAAAAAAAATAGGTTTCGGAATTTCAAGCAAAATATTCCACAAAATATTAGTAATTTTTTGAATTTTTTCATGTTACGTGATCTTCACGAAAGTGTTTACTTTGGTGTTGTGCATCTAACTACTAAGTTTCTATTCAATCGGATCAGTATTTTTCGAGTTATCGTGGAAACAAAATTTTAAAATTTTTGAAATTATTTTTTGTCACTTTATGGCCATCTGGTCAGTCACAAAAAACTTCGATTCTCCAACACTGATGGTTCAGGAGATATCGCATCTTGAATCCACGCATGTGCAGACCCTTACCGGGGTATTCTATGAAGGAATAGCATCCTCTACCAAACTCGAGCAGATAAATTATTTCTCGTCTGCTTATGCGAATAACAAAAAATGCTCAAAAGAGGCAGTCACACCCCCAGTCGTTCACCGTTCAGACAAAGTTTGAAAACCAATTTAAAATTCGACACATCGTTTACGCATTAATTCAATTGCCATGCTAGTAAGTGGTCCATATTTCAATCAGTTGCCCTCGTACATATCGCATTGATTCAGATAAACGCGCAAAAAACACGTCGGAACGAAATCTGATCACCAGATGTTAGAGATATTCCATGTAGGAATTCGAAATGAAATAATTTGTCCAGTTTGGAAGTTTAAAATTATTAATTTTTTTTTGGGCTCCTAGTAGTCTGTTCGCTGTGAAATTTTGCACACCTCAAGAGTTCATAATTCGTCACCGAAGTGCCAAAACTGAACTCAATCCGATATTTTGTTTGGAATTTGAATCAAAATATTCGGCTTACAGTTACAATGATTTTAATTTTTGCGCGCGTGTTCCGCAAGGAACAGCGTGCTATCATTTGGTCACAATGTCTGTATTTTTCGAATTTTTTTTCGAAAATGGTCTCAAACGATTAGGTTCGACTTCCTGATGAAGAATTCGAGGTCAAATTCAATTCTGTCCGTCCGGTCCGGCCGGCCGTTAGCACGATAACTCTCGAACGGAACGACTTAGAGCGTTGAAATTTGCAGGGTAGTTTTGTAGCGCAAATATCTCGGACAACTTCGTTAACGGGCGAAGGCCGTTTTTTTCAAAAAGTTTTTTATGAATATTTCCGGAACCGATCACTCGATCTTTCTGAAATTTGGCATCAAATTGTAGAATCATGACCTTTATATGCCTGCGAAGTTTTGTTATGACCGGACGGCCCTAAAATGGCAAAAAAAAATTTCAAAAATTTTAAAATTTTGTTTTCACGATAACTCGAAAAATACTGATCTGATTAAATTGAAACTCAGTAGTTAGATGGAAAAGACCAATGCAAACACTTTTGCAAAATTTCGTGAAGATCACGTGACATGAAAAAAATCAAAAAATTACTACTATTTTGCGGAATACTTTGCTTAAAAAGCCGAAACCTATTTTTTTGAGGTTCATTCAGTTCAAGGACAAGTCAGTTTGGGGGATGTAGCGTTGTTTCCGAGTTAAAGTGTTCGTACCGTGGCCCTGGGGCTAATTTTTAAATTGATGTTACCCCTTACAGGCATTTTTCGTTATGCGCATGAGCTGACCATCAGTGATTTAACTGGTGGTGTTTTCGTCAGAGAGGATTGGGGTTTTGGGGTGGCGGATGCTATTCCTCCATAGAATCCCCTGTTGAGTGTCTGCGCATGCGTGGATTAAAGATGTGATATCTCCTGAACCACTAGTGTTGGAGAATCGGAGTTTTTTGTAAGGTGTGTGATTTCGAGAGGACTTTTAGCCGCAAGTAGATTGCGCATGCGCAGAAGAGAAGTGACTGTTTTTGGGTTGTATGGGTTATGTTGGGACTGCTGAGCCGATATTGTGAGGTTTCAAAAGAATATTCATGGCAATTCAGTGCAAGGACAAGTCAGTTTGGGGGATGTAGCGTTGTTTCCGAGTTAAAGGGTCCGTACCGTGGCCCTGGGGCTAATTTCGAAATTGATGTTACCCCTTACGGGCATTTTTCGTTATGCGCAGGAGCAGACCATCAGTGATTTAACTGCTGGTGCTTTCGTCAGAGAGGATTGGGATTTTGGGGTGGCGGATGCTATTCCTCTATAGAATCCCCTGGTGAGGGTGGATTCAAGAAGCGATATCTACTGAACCACTTGTGTTGGAGAATTGGAGTTTTTTGTGAGGTGTGTAATTTTGGGAGGAATTGCAGCCACGAGTATATTGCGCATGCGCAGACGAGAAGTGAATGGTTTTGATTTTTTTGGGTTATGTTGGGAGTAATGAGTCGATATTGTGAGGTTTTAAAAGAATATTCATGTCAATTCAGTGCACGGACACAAGTCAGTTTGGGGGAAATATCGTTGTTTCCGAGTTGAAATGTCTGTATGGTAGCCCTGAGGCGAATTTATAAATAACTATATTCGGTAGATCTATATTAAAATACGTTCGGATTTGGAGAAGAGGCAATTGCTTTCCTAACGGAGGTCCCACAACCGCAATTTTTTTGATCTACGGTAAAGCTAACAGCCAGACTGTATTGATAGCTATATTTGTTGAAGGAACTTGAAAAAAAAAAAGCACTGACGTGAAGTCAGTACTCTTTGGCGCGCGTGTTCACGGTGGCTAATTTGAATTGAATGATGAGTACTTCGAGCTCAGTGGATAGAGCGAGCCGAAGATCTACCCAAAGGATAGTGGACACCATTCACTGTCGGTTCAAAAATTAACAGTGCTGTATCTAAGCTGCCATCAGGATAGAGTAACCAAGTTGGAAAAGAACACAACTGACCCTCCTTAGTCGCACAAGTTCCTAGAAGATTTGGGAGGGTCAGTAGTAATCCTAATCATGTTTATAGCACGCGCGCAAAAGCAGAGTTACTTAACAATGAAATAAAAAGTATAAAAAGTCAATCTGCTTTGGCGCGCGTGCTATAAACATGATTAGGATTATACTGACCCTCCCAAATCTTCTAGGAGCTTGGGCGACTAAGGAGGGTCAGTTGTGTTCTTTTCCAACTTTGTTACTCTATCCTGATGGCAGCTTAGATACAGCACTGTTAATTTTTGAACCGACAGTGAATGGTGTCCACTATCCTTTTGGTAGATCTTCGGCTCGCTCTATCCACTGAGCTTGAAGTACTCATCATTCAATTCAAATTAGCCACCGTGAACACGCGCGCCAAAGAGTTCAGACTTCACGTCAGTGCTATTTTTTTTTTCTACTCATGCTATCCCCACAAAATTTTGCACAAGTGCTTTCATTGGTATTTCGTTCTAACTACAGAGCTTCAATTCAATCGGATGAGTACTTTTTGAGTTGTAGTGAAAGCTAAATTTCAATTTCATTTTCAAATATTTGACATTTTGTTTCTAGTTTACAGCCATCCGATCAATACAGAACTTCGCAAGCATATAAAGGTCATGATTCTAAATTGATGCTGATTTTCAGATAGATCGAGTGATCGGTTTCGGAAATATTCTTGAAAAACTGTTCAACTAAAAATGGCCGTAACTCCGAAACGGCTTGATGGATTTTGACCATTACCGAACTTGTCCGAAATATTTACGCTCCAACCGTGCCCTGCAAATTTCAACGCTCTAACTCGTTCCGTTCGAGAGTTATCGTGCTAACGGCCGGACCAGACGGACCAGCCGGCCCGACGGCCGGACGGACAGAATTGAATTTGACCTCGAATTCTTCATCAGGGAGTCGAACCCAATCGTTTGTGACCATTTTCGTAAAAAAATTCGAAAAATGCAGACATTGTGACGAAATGATAGCACGCTGTTCCTTGCGGAACACGCGCGCAAAAATGAATTGCTGTTCGTTAGTCTTGCTAACATTCGAGTACGGCTGGACCGATTTGGCTAATTTTGGTCTTGAATTATTTGTGAAAGTCCAGGGAAAGTTTAAAAGGTGAATAAATATGAAAATGTCTACAGGTTGTTTTTCTTTCAACGTCAATGGCAACTTACTCTTTTTCACGCCATAGTCGTACAATTACATTCAATTGTGTTAAAAAATATACTTTCGTGGAATACATCATTGAAAATAAACCATTACCATACAGAGTGTTTTTTTTTCTCAAGGCACACTCGTACTCGATTGAAGTGATTTATGCCACAAACAAAGTAATAACTAAATAGGTACCTTGGATGGATTCTCATAATGTATTTGTCTGAAATTTTCCTACAGGGTGTTTTTCTTATAACGTCGTATTTGCCGAAATTTAACAAAGATGTTTTTCTTTTAACGTCAATTGCAACTTGCTGTTTTTCACGCCAATCGTACAATTTCTTTCAATTGTGTTAAAAAATATACTCCCGAAGCATACATCATTGAAAATGAACCAACTATACAGGGTGTTCTTTATATTACTGCACACTTATACGCGATTGAAGTGATTTGTGCCACAAACAAAGCATTAACTAAATAGGTAACTCGCATGGATTCTCATAATATGTTTGTCCGCAATTTTTCGTACATGGTGTTTTGCTTTTAACGTCAATTGCAACTTTTCACGCCAATCGTACAATTTCATTCTATTGTGTTAAATCATTACTATAAAAGCTGTTCTTCATATCACTGCACAATTGTACTCAAATGAAGTGATTTGTACCACAAACAAAGCATTAACTTAATGGATTCTCAAAATGTATTTGTCCGAAATTTTCATACAGGTGTTTTTCTTTCAACGTCAATTGCAACTTGCTGTTTTTCACGCCAATCGTACAATTTCATTCAATTGAGTTAAAAATTATACTTTCAAGGCATACACCTTTGAAAATAAACCATTATTATACATGGTGTTCTTTTTCTCACGGCACAATTGTACGCGATTGAAGTGATTTGTGTCACAAACAAAGCGTTAACTAAATAGTTACCTCGAATGGATTCTCATAATGTATTTGTCCGAAATTTTCATACAGGTGGTTTTTCTTTTGACGTAAATTGCAACTTGCTGATTTTTACGCCAATCGTACAATTTCATTCAATTGTGTAAAAAAATATACTTTCGAGGCATAGCTCATTAAAAATAAACCATTACTATACAGGTTGTTCTTCATACCACGGCACAATTGTACCCAATTGTAGTGATTTGTGTCATAAACAGAGCATTAACTAAATAGGTATCTTGGATGGATTCTCATAATGTAACAATTTTGCTTTTCCTTTGATGTGTGGACATGGCGCCTGGACAATTATACGTCAAGTGTTCGCACGTCGGAAAACCGTCATCTTTGTTTAATTACGCACCACAATACAAAACAAAAAAAATATAGTTCATCAGCAAGCTATAAATTAAATAAGAGACTGTATCATAACAGTGTGTGTCTGTCAATATAAAATTGAAACCTTATAAATAACCAGTATTTCAGGAAAACTCTGTTTTGTAAGTAAGCAACATTATGTGCAATTAATCAAAAACAATAATAAAACTTCATTCATACCGAGCATTTTTTTTTTTTTGAGTTTGCCGGGCCCGCTAGTCATTGATAATAATAATTTGTCCCAAAAACAGATGTCCTCCCGTTTTTCAATAAGGTTGTGATCTAGAAATTAGGAGGATAAGAAAAAGTTGACGATTTTATGGATTAAAGATGAAAAAGTAACATTTGGGAAACATTTTTTTTTTATTTTGTACCATCTCATTACTCGTAACATCTAGATCTCAATCAAATTGATAAGTTAAAAAGTTGTACCTTTTTGTTACTCAATTTTTGAGTTGACTTGTATCACCCGGTACATCGAAAATAAAGTGAAACTGGACCTGTGTATATATGAACTTTTTGACTTAAAATCATGTAGAATTAAATCTCCCTCAATTTTTGCATTCAATTAGAAAACAGGACTGGAGTAGTATAATTTGGGATATTTCCTATTTTTGTTACTATTAGTTCATCCCTGTACATAAGTACTGAATGTTTATTCCATCTTTATGAGCATTGAAGATTAATTCCAGAAATAATGCGAAAAAATTGGTTGGTACTATCATCAATTTTATTGGTTTCTCCTATTTGATTTTAATCCTTAATAATTTCTATCCCTAAAGATCGAATTTCATTTGAATAAAAATATTTTTTCCCAATTCTTTCATTTAGCTAGATTGATATTTCACCTTTTATGATAATTATATATCAGTTCTTATCTTAAAGAACTACCAGTATACCTATTCCCGAATGCTTTAGTGCATTAGTACCCCTATTCAAAGAATAATTAGTGCGACATTTTGATACTACCTGAAAAAACAGAGAATTTCACTAAAAACTGAATATTTCATTGTAAGAGAATACGCAATTATATTGATTGGAATGAATTTTATCACTACAAAAATTTGCACTGCTCGGGAATCGAACCCGACTCTCAAGAATGGGAATCTTGAATGCTAGCCACTACACCAGCAGTGCTTTTTATTTGAAGAAATATTTTTCTGCCAGTTCAATATTAACACATTTGCGTTGAAACATAAAAAAAAATTATCATTTCGATAGTACTGTACAACATGGTGACCACAACACGAAATGTGTGTTTTAAGTTCATATTGTAAAGGTGCCCAGCCATGCAGTAGTTTATTCTTTGATTTGAATAAAACAAATTGAAATACAAATAGAAACAAATTAAAATAAAATGAGAAAGTTGGACATGCACATTTCAATGATAAATCAAGAATAAGAACTGGAGATGGCCAACTTCCATCCGTATTACTTATTAAATTTATTGGTTTTCATTGGTCAGCTGGAATCGTTGAAAAATAGCATATTTTTTATAATACATACTACTGCTTTACTTACCGAATATATCGGGAAAAAAGCATTTTAGAGCAGTATCACACTTATACACTATTTTTGGCGCTCTTGTTCCTCGGAACAGAGTATTGGCGCTCTTGTTCCTCGGAACAGAGTGCTTATAATTTTGTCCAAATGTCTCTAGTTTTCGAATTTTTGTCGATTATGTCCGGCCGGCCGTATGTCTGGTCGTTAACACGATAACTCTCGAACGGAATGAGCTAGACAGTTGAAATTTCCAGAGTAGGTTTGACGGATAAATATCTCGGTTAAGTTCGTTACTGTGAGTAACGAAACAAATATTTTTTTTTCATTACAACTTTTGAATTCAAATTTTTTCAAGATTCAGTTTCATCATAATAATCCATTGTTATCATTTTCAACTCTAACAAGCTAATACTTCCGGAGATATGATGTTTCAAACTTCAATAATACATCGTAAGTTCTATGTATTCACAGAATGTGAACACAGAATCTGTCTGTGATCACTATTCATAAATGTAATCTTTTCTAGCTATTAGAGATTGTCAATTCGAAGTTGTTTTTTTCTCTTAGAAAGCAAGTATTCGATTCTTGAATTTGTGAATACATACAAGACTGTTTGCATGTAGTTTATGGAGGCAATAGGAAAGAAGAACATAATGGAATCATCAAAAGAAATTACTGTTGATTGACCACTGAGGTTAATATTTCCTATTACTTCCTTAAGAAGTGAGACATTTCCTATATACAGTATTATCATAACGTTTCTAGCAAAAAAATACTGAAATATGGATCTACATTTGTGTATCAATAATTTTTTCTTGAGTTAAGGTTCATAATACAGTAAAGAATGTGTTAGTGGTTTGAAGTATTACATTTCAAATTATGATAAGAGAATAGTATTTTATTAATAAATTTTGAACTATTAAAATAATTTGTTCGTAATCCACTACCTACTCATATATCAGGAATGAATGGACAATCTGCTATGATTGTCTCCAGCCTTGCCCTAGACATTTCGATGATACTTTCCTTAGGTATTTCGAGTTGTGAAAACTATGCACCGAGAGTAAGTTGCAACAACCCATTCCACGATGTTGAATTATTGCAGGTTGCTCATTTAATCTTGATACATAAGCCTAATGACAATTTTTGAAGCATTAAGGCATTGGAGCATTGTAGATTGCTCTTCTTTTTATGAGATAATTTCTGAAGTATTTTTTTTTAAATGACACTTTTTTTTTAATTTAATTTCTTTCATGATGCATTTCTATCATAGGAATCCATTGAAATAATTCCCAACTCTGAGAAACCAATACTTTCGGAGATATAATTTGTCTGTTTGATCAAGAGCTCCAAAAAACTCCTGTCCACAGGGCTTGAACCAATTTAAAGTAAGTTTCAGCTGACCAATAATACAAGCCCTGTGGACAGGAGCTTTAGCATTCTTGTTCAAACTTTCACAAATAATATCTCCACAATTATTGGTCTCTGGGATTGCAATAAATGGATTCTTACGATAGAATTGCATCTTGAAAGAAATTAAATTCAAACAGACTAATTCTCCCCAACAGCGAACTTATCCGAGATATTCATTCCTCAAATCTACTCTAAAAATTATATTATATCAATTAAGAGTTAGACAATATTGCAGTTTTGTTTATTCTGGAGATATTCTGAACTCAATTGGATTATGTATCTTACCACAGAATATATATATTACCATCATCATATGGATTATCCACGGTCATTATATGATCACCTTGAAAGTATAATATCATATCATCCTCATAATTCTACGATAGCTGAGGTTATTCAATTGGTCATTTTGCATTCAATCATACTTTATTTTCTAGAACAGGAGGTGTATTTTATATCAAGAATAACGAACCAGAAATAATTTTGACATTTATCTCTCATAGGAAAATAAGATGATATGTAGGAGACCAGATCATATAATAATTCATAGATAGAATAATTAAGTACAACATTCTGTGAAAACATAGAAGTACGATTCATTATTGAAATTTCGATAAATCATATCTCCGAAAGTGTTAGCTTGTAAAAAGTTGAAAATAATATCAATAGATTTTTATGGTGAAACTGCATCTTGAAAAAAATTGAATTTGAAATTTGTAATGTGAAATTATTTTTTTTATCACTCCGAAACCATCAGGCAAAATTTTGCCCAATAACAAACTTAACCAAGATATGTGTCTATACATGTTCGGGAGTTATTGTAGAAACAAAATTTTAAAATTTAAATTTTTTTTTTACAGTTTATGACAACATGTTAAATATAAAACTTCGCATACCTATAAAAGTCATCATTTTGCAATTTGGTGCTAAATTTCAGATAGATCAAGTAATCGGTTTCGGAAATATTAATATAAAATGTTTTTATGGAAAATGGCCATAACTCCGAACCCGCTTGGTGGATTTCACCCGTTAACGAACAATTTTTACGCTCCAAACCTTCCCCGCAAATTTCAATCCTCTAACTGCTTTCGTTCGAGAATTATCGTGTTAAGGTATGGCTGACCGGACGACCGGGCAGAATCGATTTCGAACACGGATTCTTGATCAGTGAGTCGAACCAAATCGTATGACCATTTTCAGCCAAAAATTCGAAAATTAACGACATTTGGGCAAATTGATAAGCACTCTGTTCCGAGGAACAAGAGCGCCAAAAAACATAGCAACACAAATTCAGTTTACGTAGAAATTTCCAAGTTGTAACTTACTTCAACAGATTTAGCCAAATATGTTCAATTCCAATAAAGCAATTTGTAAAATTTGTTTTCTGTGTTCAACAACATACAAGTCGACTCCTTAAGTTTCCTCTTTATGCCATCAGACCCTGTGTTCAGAATCTTTGTATTACTCCAATATATCATGTGATCTCCATTGATTGTGCATAAGTACACGTTATGATATATTTTATTTATGTATGTTTCTATTCCTATGATTTTCTTATGTTCCGACTCTCTTTTCTTTCGACGTTTCTTTTGTTTACGATTAATAACAAATACTGTATATACTGGATTAATTTTCAGTTTTCCTTGATTTATTGTTATTTGATTTTTGGCGCTCTTGTTCGTCGGAACTGAGTGCTTATCAATTTGCCCAAATGTCTGCAATTTTCAAATTTTTGGCTGAAAATGGTCTCGAACGTTTTGGTTCGACTCACTGATCAAGAAACCTTGAACAAAATCGATTCTGTCCGGCCGTCCGTCCGTAAGCATGATAACTCTCTGACGTGGGCGGTTATGTATAACTGCTCTAGCCAGCTGTGAGAGGCTTAACCGGTTCAGTTTAGTTGAATTTGTTGGGAAGCTACAAATTACTGATGAAGGCCAAGAAACCAGAAACACGCCTGCTCTTGCTTCTCGACAAATCAATTATATCCCCTGGGGTTTATTTGACTTGTGAAATATATCCATAAGTATATTAATTATGCGAAGCCATTATGAAGACCCTATTGGCAGGAACACTCTGGACTTGTTGATTTTCTGTCTACATTCATGATAGATATATGAATTGTCTATGATATCCATTATCTCCAAGAAATGTTTTTATGAACTTATTACTCATTACTCACATCACTTATCACTGGTAATAAAAGGAAACCCGTTGCAATTACAAAATTCGTCGATAAAAAAAATCTCAGTTATAAATAGGTGGCATTTAAACATCCATCAAGCATATTCATAATATCATTAGTATTAAATTTTGAATCTTTAAACACTGAGTCTTCATTTTTGGCGCTCTTGTTTCTCGGAACAGAGTGCTTATCATTTTGCCCAAATGTCTTTAATTTTGGAATTTTTGACTGAAAATGGTCTAAAATGATTTGGTTTGACTCACTGATCAATATTCTATGGTGAAAATTGATTCTGTCCGACCGCCCGTTCGTCCGGCCATCCGGCAGTTAACACGATAACTCTCGAACGAATTGAGCTGGCCTGTTGTTCAGAGTAGGTTTAGGAGATAAATATATCGGCTGAGTTTGTTATTGGGCGAAATCGGCCGGGTGGTTTCGGATTAATACAATAAAAGAAAAATTTTACATTACAAATTCCAAATTAATTTTTTTTAAGATGCAGTTTCATCATTAGAATCCATTGATGTAATTCTCAAATTTAACAAACTAATACTTTCGGAGATATGATTCTTCAAAATTTTAATAATTATCCTCAATTCTATATGGTTTCATAGAATACTCTAAATTTTACTCATGTATATAAATCCAACATGAGATGAGTCATAGACCTACGGACTACAAAATCGGACTGATCTGATATATAGCTTCTAGTAGTTGCATGACAAGTAAGCGAAACATCAAAGGTTATATTGTTTCCACCCGCTCTGCTCCGTCTCCAAATGGAGTATACCTACACTTAAACTGAGGTTGCGATTCTTATTTATCCTTAACTGAGGGCCTCAGTTAGAACTTAACGGAGACTGAATGCTTTGTGAATACGGCGGAACATATTATAACAGATCATTATCTTTCGAATAATAAAGGACTCTTCGCTTTGAAATTGAAAATGCCGAAAGCAGTTTTGAAGAGGTAGAGACAAAGTATCTGGAAGTTCTATACAGAACTGAAATCTGCAATAGGAAAACTTCAGTCTGTCTTAGGACATGATGAACTCTTGAATTAAATTACTTAGTTTCCTATCCTATCACTATATTTAATTAAGGTTTAACTTTGACTCGGTTTTCGTAGTAGGGTAGTACTACTACATTTTGATACTGGCGTATTTCAAGTTGTGCAACAAGGTTTTAAATGTCTTCTGTATAAGCTTATTTCTTGAGAATTTCGAAAAGTGGAGAATTCCATAGGCACATCTGTTCGTTTAGGACTTTTCCTGCCGGGTTATTCAGGTGCTTTTATTCTTTTTTCGAATGAACTATCACAAAGTAACCGCTTACTCTATCCATCATTCTTCATTGACATTCCAACACTTGATTATTGATTTCCGTGCATGAAAATAGCATAACTGAATCTTCCAACCTGTTTATACAGGGTGAGTCTTTAAGTTGTGCATTAATTTTAACCAAAGATTTCTCTCGTCAAATAAAACACTTTTTTCATTCACCATTTTTCGAAATTCGGCTCTGGTAAAGAGATACAGGCTGTTGGAATTTCGAAAAAAAATCAGGTTTTCTTGTCTATCTTTGACATGATGTATATTCCGAATGGAATTAATTTTGGGGTGAAGTTTTCTATAACTATGATATATATTTTCCAATTAACAGTGTTTTCCTACTTCCACTCGTTTCCTAGTTATAGACTCGCGAATTCAAAAAACTATGAAAAATTAGCATAAATAAAGCAGATTAAGTTTAGCTCAAGTTATTATAAGGATCTACAATCATTTTTGAAAAATAAAGTGTACTTCATCATTTCTCCTAAAAGGTACTGTTCTCAAGATATTCTTCTTTGAATGCTATAAAGTCTGATGAAAAATCCAGAAATGTCACTACATTTATAAATCCGCCCCTGGATAAGGAACCCTCAATCAAAACCAAAACAAGAGATATGATACCTCCATATCTCGGATTAAAGCTGAAAGCCACAATGCCATCGTTCATAGATTATTATTGGGATTGAAAATTTCATAAAACATTTAATAGGTGTCAAAGGATTGAGTTCTATTAATAAACATGTATATTATAACTTGCGTTTGTTCGCAAGTTCTTGATTCTCTTTTGGACAAATAAATAATTCAAAGCCTACAGACTTACTGTTTTGAACAATCCTTTGAAAGCAATCAAATATTTCACTTAAGAATATTATGTATGTGAAATTTATATTCAAATCAGGATGTACCTATCTACACAAATAAAAATATGATCAATTCTGCAGAATTGATATTAGCTCTTAGTAATCACTGATTCCATTTCAAATACCTACTTACTTACGTCTCATATTTTAGAATGTGTATAAATCATTATTGCCTGAGATTCAGATAGCGATTTAATGATTTAATTTTATAATATTCGTACAACCGGACGCCTAAAAGGCCATCTCCATTGTTAGATCTATTAATCTTTATAAAACTTTAAATAAGTCAAAAACAATTCGATGAACATGGAAACAACGAATAAAATATGATAATTTAGTCGAACTTATAAGTGCAGAACACAATATTTTGCCCTACATCAGCTGATTTCTACCATTGCATCTCACTCTTATGTTGGAGCCAATGTCTCTCTCTCTCTAAGCTCTTCTTCTACTTATTATTAGATCATTGCTATGGACTTCGATCATCGATTACTAGTGTTCTGTGCTGTGATTTATATCGAGGTTGGATTGGAATTGGAATTAATTTTCTCTATTTCAGTATCGTAATGAGTCCATTCCAGCACTAAAAACAGTGCTGGAATGAACTCATTCCAGCATTGTTTCTAGTTATATTTTTCGTTTTGTGGTAGTCAGCACTGACATTCGATCCTATCAAATTTCAACACACGTCAATTATCAATATAATATAATCTGGATATAGTGAAATAATTGGGCGGGAAAAGATTTATTTTCATTGAAAAATAAGGTACTAGAGATTTCCTTCTAGCTAATTTTGAATAATTCATGATATTAGGAAACTGTTTCAAATCTGATCTCCGTGCCCTACGTATGATTCAAGTTCAAATTCCGTAATCTGTCAACTTTGTTAACAGTCACACCAACTGCCAAGATACAATACAAAAGTCACTTGGATGTATAATCCGGATTCTTCATTAAATTTCAACAGTATTTTACAAAACTTGCCTGAAATAGAGAAAATATCGTCTAATACTCGTTGCAGAAGGCAACACTCATTCGTTCGAAAACTCGCTCCTTCGTCGCTCGTTTTCAAATTTCGCATTCGTGTTTGAATAGGAGCCCATTCTGCAACTTGTATTAGAATATACTATTCAAGTATCATTGAAGATATATAGGATATTTAAGGATTTTTCTTAATAGAAGATCCTGAAATTGTGTATATTATATGGTGGAAACAATTGGGTTATAAAGTATCGAATGTATAGCATAGGTATCAAGTTGAAGTTAACTGTTTTAATATTCAAGAATTGAAGAAATTTTTTGCTGGAAATGTTGCATGAAGGGCCAAATCATATCAATTGAGTGAGTAAATAACTTTTCTCAAACAAATTCAGTGAATTTGTACAGAGAAAATTCAGGGGAGTATCAGCCCAACGTAAAGTCTTTAAACGCTTATAACTTTTTACCTGGGCCGAATCTGGAAAAATTGTTAATGAAAAAGGTGTTTTATTTGATGAATTCAATGTTTTTCCTAAGAATATTCACATTTTGAAAAATTCGTAATTACTACGATATCTATGTAGAGGGGACAACGTTGCGTAGTTATCTGACAGGAAAATGAGCATAACCTAACATTTTCGAAGTATTCACGGTGAAATGTGTCAAAATTTCATAGCCAACCGGGAGACTTTATAAAATTGAATGGACGATATGTATAGGGATATGTCTACCTTTACATTTGGCAATTTCCATGAAGACGTACTTATGATAATAATCACGACATGAGCTATTGAATATGAAGATTCTTTAGGTCTGAACATGCAATCTACAGTACTATAACCTGAAACTTTTCACTCTAAGCCATAAGAGCTAGTGAAATAATAAGCAATAAGATCATATTCGACATTTGATTCGATATTTCATATTTGCGCGTCTGTTCTGGGGAACAGTGCGTAATCATTTTTCCCAAATGTCGTTAATTTACCAATTTTTTGTGGAAAATAGTCTCAAACGATTGGGCTCGACTCCCCGATGGAGAATTCAAGGTCAAATTTGATTCTGTCCAGCCGTTGCCACGATAACTTGAGGAAGGAAAGAGCTAGAGACTTGAAATTTTCTGTATGAATCTAATTCTACTGCCATGTTCCATGTTTGAACCCGATCGGATATACCTGTATTTTTGGAGATTCGAGTAGCCTCTTGTGAGTTCAGCAGATGGATGGGTGACTGTTGGCATAATAACTTTCAAATGAAAGGAGATAGGGGCTTGCAATTTTCAGGCTATGTTGCGTATCAGAATGGGAGAGCTAAATTCGTTTGCGGGCATAATCGGTCCAACGGTTTCAGGGTTATACCCACCTGGAATATGAATTCCATGATAACTCAAAAAATATATACTCGATCGAATTGAAGCTTGGTAACTAGTTGTAGAATATCGACATAAAGACGTGCTTAATAATTTTGTAAGAACCGTAACCCTAGAAATTTTCAAAAAAATTACGAAAAAAAAATTATTTCAAACACTGACGTGAAGTTTTTTTTGGAGCTTTTGCGCGTATGCTCTATTGTCCATTCTCCTGTATTTGACAATAGAACATACGCGCAAACCAATGTCTTATGTCTCGAATTAAACATGGATAGATCTGTAATATTTCAGATATGAAGAAATCAAAACTTCGATCTGATGAAACTAATTGGCAAACCATGTTCATTCTCGAACATGTCCTTCTCATTGGAGCCCCCAATATACTCTCTATTTTGTACCAGAATTTGCAGAATAAGGATCTTTGCACAAAATGATTGCGCCCTGAAACGGGCACACGAAAAATCGCAATTCACTATCACTCAGTTGCAAGAAGGTATCCATTGAATCATCTCCCACTTGTTGTGCATTAAATTTAATTTATTGATTAGATTAAAGGCCTGGTTTCGCTAGTGCGTCGGCTGCATGCAGTGACTGCAGAAAGTGGCTGAACCGTCTCTCGAATATACTGCTACTTCGGAACTACGAAGAAGTGGTTTCGCTTCTGCGTCCAACGCAACAGCACTGCAACAGCCAAATAGCTTACTGCTTGGGGTACAAGTCTGTAAGACGTCGCTGCAGCGTAAACAAGAGAAATTGAGTGTCGATAAATTCACAATGGACGAAGAGATGAATCTCATTGAATTAGTTTAGCAAAATAGTTGCATATTTGATGTATCTCATGATAATTATAAAACTAATAATGTTAAAGATCTTCTTCTTTTAGTGCCGTGCAGATTCCTGCGTAGAGGTTCATCCTCATCTAATCCCATCATATATTTCTATTGAAGCAGCACTCTGCAGTGTTTGTATGTCCTTTATCCCCGTCCATTGACGGATATCTCTAAGCCATGATAACTTTCTTCTGCCTATTCCTCTTCTTCCTCCCTCAATTTTACCCTGGAGAATGAAGCGTTGAAAGCGGTAGCTTTCTCCACACAGTATGTGTCCGAGGTAACCGAGTTATGTTAAAGATAACATATGGAAAAGGATCACGACAGAAATGGAGGGGAAAACAGGTAAAATGAAGTTAAAATTTTAAAAATTTTTGTTTTTGTACAATTTTATGTTCATAATTTCGTGCTCTAAGTTCTTGTTGGAAATTTTCTTCATTATCTAGAAGATATCTCGTTATGAGGTCGTTGAAGGTACCTTCCTCATCCCTGTTTTTACACATTAAATGCACAGGTCACCTTTTTGATTTTTTTGCGTTAGATATTTCAAAATCAATTTATCCTGCTCTTCTTCCAAAATATGAAGCGCAAGTACATACTCCATTGCTAACGAATTATCACTGACGACTCACTGAACAGATAATAATGCCGGCTGCAGTAGTTTCGCTGTACCTAATGAAACCACTCCGACGACGCAGTGGACGCAAGCAATTTCTGCACGCAGTCACTGCGTGCATCCGACGCACTAGCGAAACCAGGCCTTTATGCTTGTTACAAGAACTCGATTTATTAAGTTTATTTCTGTTTGCTTCATTAACTACTTACTTGGTAATACGATATACAAGATAAAGAATGACTTTTAATTTCTCGATTCAAACTGGTGACATAATATCATTGACGTAGTATCTAATGGCGATTTCCATTGACACGCTCGGAGCACTCGAAATCGATCTCATCTGTCATGCATCTGTCCAAATGAACCGAAAATATCTGTCAAGTATGACATGAATATGACTCCGAGTGATCCGAGCGTGTCAATGGAAATCGCCATTAATGGACTAGCCCTCGGAGCAAAATTCCCGCATGCTGAATATGAACGAGAGAGATGGAGCTAGTTGAGTAAACGTCAAAATCATATGATCAAAACATTTAGTTCACGTGCGAGATATCCTCAATTTATATCTTATTTTGAGTTTGTTCTGAATTGATCTTATTGTTGTTTCGATCGATTGGATTTCTAAAAGTGTTGATCTTACTATCGAAAGAAAGTAGCGGTTAGTATTTAATGAAATTTCTCTTGGAATAATATATACATATATTCTTAGCCTCAATAAATAAAGATTCATTGACGTAGTATCAAATATATATCGTCAATGGGAATGGGTCTTAGTTTATATGAAAATTTATCGAAAAAGTATAGTCTAATTGAATTTTACAGTATAATCGTCTACGTTTGCCAAATTTTCGCGGGCCTTTATTGGAGTTTCTAAAGTCTTCAAGATGCCTCACGGTTGTGCAACGTTCAATTGTACGGCCAGATTTATTTATCTATTGCTCTACTTAATAAATCATAAATGTCAACAATTCAATGGAAATTTGAAAATGTTTACATTCTGTAATGCCATCCGCATAAATGCGATCACAGAAACTCTGCTTTCATAGAGCATGTGCCTTTAGTAGGTGTAGTATGTAGTAGGTAGAGTGACAGGAGTGACACTTTCATGAAACCCCGTAGGCCCGTAAGCATTCGACCCGGATTCATTGACCGCTAATTTATTTATCTATAGTGTCCAACACTGCTAGAAGTCGAATCAATCAAAATAACAATTAGTTTCATTCAGAATATATTAAAATTTCAAGATTTTCCGACCATCCGTTCCATATTTTGATCATATGATTTTGACGTCTACTCAACTAGCTGCATCTCTCTCGTTCATATTCATACTGCTTCGAATACTTCGAGAAAGTCACGCGACGGCGAGTTTATTTGATATAACGTCTATGCATAATATAATATTATAGTGGAAACCATAGACTAAATACCCCGTCTATGTAGAATTTCTCGATAAATAGTATATTATATGCCGCGGGACTGAAGTAGTACATTTAATCCTGAAGGTAAAGTTTATGGCCCGACCACAGGGAGGGCCATAATTTACCTGAAGGATTAAATGTACTTCAGTCGCAAGGTACATACGATACTTTTCGTACTTCCGGTATGATTTTATTAATTATTTGAATAATTTCAATCAGTTTTTTCTCTCTTCAACTCATTTAATAAACTGTCTTTAAAATAAGTTACCATAGTAACATTGCGTTGTGACAATTATAATTTAGAAACATTGTCATTACTAGTGTCATTCATAGACATAAAATAACATTATTCTATGTCTATGGTGTCATTGTAAAGAAACATTGTTATTGATAATTATTGGTATCATGAGTGAAGAAGGTGTATCTGATATTGATAAAAGAGCAGCCGAAGTAGGTGAAGAATTGTTACCACCGAAATCTAGAAAACTATACGAGCAGCAGTACGATGCTTTTAAAAAGTGGTGCCGCTTAAAAAATGTGAGACAACCTACTGAAAATGCGCTGTTAGTCTACTTCAATGATAAATCAAAAGCGGTTTGTGCCTCAACTCTCTGGGCACATTACTCAATGCTGAAATCGGTTATTAACATTAGAGAAGATATTGATATAAGTAAATTTCCAAAATTATTAGCTTTTTTGAAGAGAAGAAATGAGGGATTTAAGCCAAAGAAGTCAAGAATTGTCACGTCTGAGCAGGTAGATCAGATCTTACGGGAGGCTCCGGATGATAAATATTTAATGCTTAAGGTAAATTTGGAAATGTGTTTATATTCAGAAATTGTAAGAAATAAATTTTTTTGTAGGTTGCACTTATTTTGGGCGTTGCGGGAGCTTGTCGTGGAAAAGAGTTGGTTGATTTAGAAATCGACGATGTGAGAGATTTGGGCGATTCCTTCCTAATTGCGATTAGAAACACCAAAAATAAAATTGACCGAAATTTTGTGATCAAAAATTCAGAAAACAGTGCCATCAGTTTTGTGGCGATATTTCGAAAATATGTGGCATTGCGAAAGACAGGGACACCTCATTCAAAATTTTTTGTTCAATACATCAACAAAGAATGTACTACGCGAGTAGTAGGAAAAAACATGTTTGGTACATTTCCACGGCAAATAGCAGCTTTCTTGAAATTAGAAAATGCGACGTCTTATACGGGACATTGTTTTAGACGCACATCTGCGTCTTTGTTAGCTGATTCGGGAGCAACAATAGACGTGCTGAAGAGACATGGAGGATGGAAATCCTCCAACGTGGCCGAGGGATATATTGAATCGTCTATTAAAAATAAACAAAAAATTTCAGATAAAATATTTGGTCAAGTCGCCGATTCGTCCACTATAGTTATGCCACAGTCCTCATTCTCGCTTCCTGTTTCCGCAGGATCTTCGAAACAAACACCAGTTCAATATGAAAAGGACCTATCTGTTACTCGTCAGTTACCTGCTGCATTAACCCAGGAAAGACTGGTCAATATGACGAACTGTCACAATATTAATTTGAATATTAACGTTAATTACCATTCTAATCAATTATATTTTTCAATAAAATATCTCTTAAATTCGTTTGTTTGTGATTTAATCGTTCCGGGAGTTTCGTCAATATTTAATCCCGGAGGGATTAAATGTGACACTTTAGTACCTGTCACAAGGGAGTGAAGTTGTCACTTTAGGCCCGGAAGTACGAAAAATCAATTATAATAGGTGCATATGGTAATTACATCCGATAAGATCGAGTAGATTTTATGATCACGTGATTTTCGAGCATCTAGGGATATCCAAACGCGATTGTTTATTCTGAGTTCGAATTTATAACCTAAATATACTGCTTCCGTCATATTAAAATTTCAAAAATATTAATAATGGGTTCTCAGAGTTGGGAATTATATCAATAGATTCCTATGATAGGAATGCATCATGAAAGAAATTACATTTTACATCGTGTTACCGTTCAAGACCATTTTCAGCCAAAAATTCGAAAATTACAGACATTTGGGCAAATTGATAAGCACTCTGTTCCAAGGAACAAGAGCGCCAAAAAAGGAGGGAGAATCATTTTCCATTGAGGTTTCACTGAGAGCGGTTTCTGACAGATCTCGGTCGGAGTCGGTAAACTCTTTTCGGGTGCTCCGAAAGTCCATTGGAAATCGCTATAAGTATCTTATCACCATAGAATATGTATAGGAAATAAGGATGTATATCAAACTATTCTTCAATGAGGCAACGCTACTGTCCCCGTTGTGCCATCGTCAGCACCATTATCCTCTTTTATCTGAGCTAAAATGACATTTCGCACATCTGACTCCAACGTTGGTGTGGTTGGTTGATGACGGTGATGACACTATTTTTCCTAAGAATATTCGCATTTTGAAAAATTCGTAATTACTACGACTTCTATTTAGAGAGGACAACGTTGCGTAGTTATCTGACAAGAAAATGAGCATAACCTAACATTTTCAAAATATACACGATGAATGTGTCAAAATTTCATGGCCAACCGGGAGACTTTATAAAAGTGAAATGAGTATAGGTAGTTCGTGATTCTGACCACATTAAGTCACCAAAAATAATACCGCTTCCCAAGAGCCGGCTATGAAATCCGTTCTGTTGTTTTTTCGAAGCAGTGGTCGGCGCACTAACCCACTAGCTACCACTGATTCATTGGTATTGTTGCTGGAATCACTTCAATTCCGGATGAGATAACAAAGCCTTCTCCTCGAACAGTAAATATTGTAACTTGTTCTGTAATTGTTCGGAAATGAACCGAAACCTGTTGGTGTGAACGGAATGAGTGTAACGTTTCTCTCTTCGCGCTGCTTCTGTTCGTGACTGTTTGTTTCACCGGCACTCATTTCGTGGGGCGATAATTGTTCGAAATTTCAATGGTTTCTCACAATGACGAATAGGGCGTCGAATAAATTCCGAAAAATGGGGTGGTCGAGAAATTTTCATCTCGTGGTGGATTCATAGGATTATTTGAAGATTCAAATAAAATTGAATCAGTATGTAATGACTGGACCGATATTGATAAGATTTTCCTGAAAGTTTCCAATGAGCGATTCTCTGCCTTTGCCGGATGTATATACAGACAACGCCCCTGTGGTGCGGACAGTAGTTGCGTTGGTTTTCTTTCCACTGTATCCACAAGGTATGACAACATTTTCATCACAGGAGATTTTAACTGCGCCGACTTAAAGTGGCCGGTGACGCAATTACCTTCTACGTCGTCCCCATCATTTACATATGCGGAGTTCGTCTTGAATACCCGTTTGCAGCAGATTGTAACGCGTCCCGCTAGATATCGAATAGGTCAAACCTCTTCTCTTCTTGACTTGGTATTTATATCTGATCCTCAATTCACATCGTAACTGAGCTATCTACCACCCTTTGGTAGATTTGACCATGTCATCCTTTCCATTGAATTACAGTTTCGTCCTATAAGTGTCCACCATCAGGAAATGAAAGCCATACAAAAATCAACTATGATAACTTCAGTGTGGAATTGCTGAGGCTTGATTGGAAGTCGCTGCTTATCCCTCATGACGGCATTGATGCGCAGTGGAAAGCTTTCATGACTCTGACCAACAGAGTTGTCACCTCTAACACCTGCGTGATATACAAAAGGAGTAATCCATGTAAGCCTTGGATTAACGACTACTCATTTCATCTCATCAGAAAGGAGGAATCTCTATGACTTCAAAAAAGGACTTCGAAAGTAAGTTGGCCTCATCTAAAGACAGGAAGAAACTCTTCAAATATGTTAAATCGTCCTAATCGAACACTAATGTGAGTGTCCCACCTATCAGAGATGACTCCGGTAACTTATGTCGTGGTCCCGAGGAGGCAGCTGATATCCTTGCAAGGTCGTATTTTCAATCGTATTCTCCTGAGCCATTCGGTCCCCAACCAACTCCACAGTCATCTCGAGGCTGCTCTGAGATATCGGATATTGAGATCAATGAAGTTCTGGAGCATCACCTCTGCCGGATTAAACATCTCATCGGCCCCTGGTTATGACGGAATCTCACCTGTCCTTTTGAAACGCTGTGCCAGTTCATTTTCCATCCCACTCACCATCATGCTTCGTAACTCAATTAACTCCGGCACACTTCCTGCTGAGTGGCACTACCGCCACAGAAGCCTGCCCTCAACCCTCTCAAAGGTGCTGGAAAGAATAATTAGCGAGCATTCTTCAAATTTTCTCTTTCCAATGGAATTATACCCGGTGAACAGCACGGTTTTGTCCCAGAACGCTCTACTACTACCAACCTTCTAGCTTGCATATCTGACTGGACTAAGGCACTGGACACTGGCCAGCTTGTGGACGTTGTATACCTCGACTTCTCAAAAGCTTTTGACATGGTTCCACCTAACCGTTTATTAACAAAATTGGAGCATGTGGGTGTTCTGCCTGGCCTGCATTGTCTGGTGTACCCCAGGGTTCCGTTCTGTGGCCTCTACTTTTTCTTCTGTGTACTTCAGACCTCCCTCTTTAATTTGAATCAACCATGTCACTCTTTGCCAATGTCGTAAAATTATATAATGACCCAACATTAAACTACGCTACTCTTCAAAAGGATTTGGATAACTTGAAAATTTGGTGCGATTCTTGGTTGCTTCCCCTCAACATAAGCAAGTGTCACGTACTTCACATAGGCAAAAACAACCTTCGGCTACGTTATGGCATCGGTGGCGAACTTTTGGCTCCCGTCTCCCAGATTGTCGATCTCGGTGTTACCGATTCGGAGGACCTTAGTTGGTTAGCCCATATAGAACGAATCTCAGCTAAAGCAAAACAACTTACTTACTTGTTCTATAGATCCTTCCAGGGTTGTAATGAACGAACCTTTGGGACAATTTACAAAACTTTTGTCCGACCTGTACTCGAGTATGCTGGTCCGGTCTGGTGGTGTTCGACGAAGGGTGCCACCGAAATTCTTGAATCCACGCAGAGATGGGCTACCCGTGTTCACTATGGTTTTCATCGACCAACGTACGAGCAAAGGCTCTGTGCTATGGGATTGACATATTTTGGAGAAAGGCGTATGCGCGGAGACCTAATTTTTTAATTTCGAGCCATGCAAGGTCACACGGTGATGGGATTCACAATGTCTTCACTCTCAACAGGAACAACCTACGTGAACACGATTTCAAACTTAACCGGGAATATCTCAAGTCCTCTCAGCGTCAATATTTCCTTCCCAACCGCATATTTGACAACTGGAATCGTCTGCATAACGAGATTGTCCGATCTTCCTCCGTAAATTCCGAAAAATTGCCTATTTGGGTGGTGTTTGTGCCCGAACCCGAATGAAACTGAGGTGAATTGTTTCCGTTTGAATAATCATCGAACATTTAGAAATTTGAGTGCATCTTTCGGTGATGCTTTATTGAAACAAGATTTCAATCCTAAATACCTAGCAGTTAAACTATATTCATCTTTGAATTTCAAAGCTCATTTGGATGACTTGTGCCTGAAGTTGAAAATAAAGAATACTATTAGACCGAAATTAGCTGGTACTTCATGAGGTGCTGACGCAGCTTCTCTTCGTACGGCAGCCTTATGGTGGGTTTCACGAAGCTTCGATTAGCTTAATTGTGGATTTAATTCGATGGTTGCATCAAAATTGAACTGAAAATCGACGTAGAATCGCACTAATTTGGCAATTAAGAGATATCAAAGCTTTGTGAAACCCACCGTTAGCTTTTATTTTTTCTGTCGCTGAAATTGATGCACAGCTAAATTAATCAATGAGAATCATCAGCTCAATAAAAAATAAGATCTATGACTATTCATTGGTAACCAGTTCTATCACCCCATATTCGCAAGAAATCTGCTGTTTTGAATTCTTGGAATAAATTGAATATGGCATATTCTGAAGTTAATCAATATGCATTCGAATAAATAGGCAAACCATAGCTACGAATGAATCGATTACTTAGATACCTTTGAGTTATGTTGTTTCCAGAGAAACCTTATCAGTTTCTAGCTGATATGAAAGAAGAGCTATCTAGCTGTGTTTTAGAATAAGTTATTTCATCGTTGATATATAGGTAGATTTAATCGAAATCTGGTAGTAATATTTGGAATATTGGATTCTTCTGGAAAAAATTTTATGCACTTCTCATGAAATTTTGCATGAACCAAGGGCATCGTTGTTATATACTAAATAACGAATTAAAACTTGGTCGGATCCATACTTTTGGAATTATTGGAATAATATCATTTCGAGTGTTTTATTCTCAAAAATCATTAAGCGAATTTTACCCAGAAAACTCCACGGATTCGTCACCAGTTGAATGGACTCATTTGAGGAGATTATATCGCTCCTCCGGAAAAAAAGTGACACAACTGCCAATTTTGAGAATTTCAGTTGTTCAAGTCACTAAGGCTATATGATGGTTAATGAAGCGATCAACTGAGGTTCTCAAATTTCGCAGTCAATCCATTGTTCTTCCGGAGGAGCAATATGCGGCCCCAAAATGCAAATTAACAGACATGTGGGAAAAGTAGTAAAATTTCCATTCTTCCATTTATGATTAATACAATGCCAGAATTCTTATGCTCATTCTGTAACAATACTGTGTTTAAAATTTCGATTTATAGTTAAATTTGAGAATATGCAGGGTGCATACATGTGGACAAGATGTTTACCCGAAAGTTGCAGCCCCCCATAGTATGCAGCAACTAGAACAGGGATCTCCATTGTTTCCAAAATGTAGTATTTCTTTTTAACATGTTGGTTCCTTATTTATGTTATTATCTCTCTTATTCAATGACTTACATGCTTTCAAGGAAGTATGGAGGTATTTACAACATCGGAGAAATATGTTGAACGAGAACCGTCTCATCTTCTCTACACGTCTTATTAGACGGTATAAAAACTCGTTTCAATGCTTATTGTCCAATTTCCATCTAAAATTCCGCATCAATAATCCTACCGAACTTCCTTCGTCTAACCCCTTCTTACTAATATCCAAATCGTAACTGGCTTTAACGACGACTGCCCATACTTTCATTGCGCTAAGTGATTACTACTGTCTTCCCTGCTTCCACGACGGCTTTTCCTCACTCTCATAGGGTTGTACTCCCAAGGTGGTCTTCAATGCCGATTGGTGAATTTCCTGGCTGAAATACTTCGCTTGAACCAATGGGGTTCCACGAGTCTTAGTCAAATTCTGAGAACTGGGCTGTCGTAGCGTTGCACCAACATTTATAAGAGTCCTGAAAGGTTCTATCTTCGAGTATTATCCATTCCAGATATAGATGTGCGTTTTACCCAGACTTGAGAGCAAACAAATGTTCAAAACGAGAGATGACCTGATTAAAAATGACCATATCTCAATTTATAACTTTAGATAAGGTAACCACTGTTTCCGAAATGTGCATCAGACACGTGAAGTATAAAAAAAGGAAACACGATGAAATATTTATTGATTTCAACCATCAACCAATATTCCGCGTGGCCGGGCTAGACCACCTCATCGCTCAGTATTCCGCAAAGAAGAAAGCGTCATTCAAGGGCAGACACAAACCCGGGTTTCATTATTATTACCAATCATCAGTGAGAAATAATCCCACCAGCGGCACCTATGGAAATCCTTACGAACTCCGACCCTCTGTTATGAAGAAACCTTGAGCGATGTTCAGCGACGTTCATTATTTTGCAGTAAGAGGGTCAGGGACGGCAAAGCCATCCATCCATATAAGACCTTTACGGACTGAAAACGCTTGGTTTGGTTTGGTTATATAAACTACCAATCAGTGAACATTCATCGAGGTGAACTGTGCTAATTGCCAATAACTAAAAAAACTAACTAAGGACACACGGTGAAATATTTATTGATTTTAACCATCAACAAATATTCCGCGTAGCCGGGCTAGATCACCTCATCGCTCAGTGTTCCCCAAAGAGAAAAAGCGTCTCTAAGGGCAGACACAAACCGAGGTTTCATGATTATTAACAATCATCAGTGTGACTTAGCCACCACTGGATGACAACCGAAGGAGTTACACTTAATTCCATCAGTTGCGAACTGGTAGGAAAAGAAGCCCTCCAGCGGCACTTATGGAAATCCTCACGAACACTGATGATTGGTATTAATCATGAAACCCGGGTTTGTGTCTGCCCTTGAATGACGATTTCCTCTTTGGGGAACACTGAGTGATGAGGTGATCTAGCCCGACCACGTGGAATATTTGTTGATTATTAAAATCAATAATATTTTTACCGTGTGTCCTTTTTTGGCGCTCTTGTTCATCGGAACAGAGTGCTTATCAATTTGCCCAAATGTCTGTAATTTTGATGTCATTCTCAACTAATAATTTCGGAGATATGATTTTTCAAAATTTCAATAATTATTCTCAATTCTATATGATTTCATAGAATACTCTGATAATAATTCAACATGCAATGAGTCATAGACCTAAGTTTTGAATTAAAGTACGAAAATTCTGGAGAATTGACGCACATAAGCCGAATTGAAAAAGCGGGAAAGCGCTGTGTACAGGAGCTTTGGCGCTCTTGTTAAAAGTTTGACAAATCAGAACTCCGAAACTATTGGTTTCTCCGAGTTGGGAATGATATCAATGGTATCCTATTTAATATATTCTATTTTATAATGTAGTTCTATCATAAGATTCCATTGATATCATTCCCAACTCTAAGAAACCAATACTTTCGGAGATATAATATGTCAAAGTTTGAACAAGAGTGCCAAAGCTCCTATCCACATGGGCTTGAACCAATTTTTAGTTATTAGCAATTAGCACAGTTCACCTTATTGAATGCTCACATGAAGTATTGTATGACAAAGTGTGGTTAGACTGCTGTTTAGAAAAGAATCCTGTCCAGAATAAACTCAAGTTTCTCATACCTATCATAATATTGGCTCGAATTCGATGTAGAAATCCAATAAGCACAAATCATTTCAGCGTTATCACAAGGACTGAACGAGATCCCTTTCAGTATAACCATATCGCACCTTGAGTAAATTTACACAAGAGGTCCAGCTTCCGTCCACCTATTAATAGACTGATGCCATCTTCTCCCGAACATATTTTATGGTTAGACACTACCTGGCACGGTCACAGAAAAATATATCCTGTTATATCCATATAAGATTAGAAGGTTATCTCCCGAAATCCACCACCGCATTACCTGGAGTCTATAATCCAATCATCCTGACATCCGTCCAGTGCCGTAGCTGGTATTCAGAAGTGGAAAATTTCCAGATAGGTATAGCTAGCAGTATCACAGAATGAAGACACAATAGGTCTCTTGCATGATTTTTTTTATTATTAGAATCGATTCTTATATCCATAAGAATACTGAAAATCTTCAACCGCCGTCAAAAATTTCAATTTTCAACGAGAAAACAATCTTTCGAATTTGGTTGCACATAATGCCTGTTCAAACGACCGAAACTTGGCACCAGTCCGTGACGTAATCCGTCATATTTACTCTCACTCTCTTCTCGTGTCCACTCTTTATTCCAGTGTAACACAGCTCCCTATAAAGGGCTCGAAGTCAGCATTGGCTGTAACAAGCAGATAGTACATTTTGATTGCTTCATCCGTCATAGCAAGTATTCAGAAGCGTTTCACCTCATTTGAAATTGCTTCTTGATTTGCAGATTTTCAATACCAAAATATAAAAATTTTATAAATTATGAAAGTGAATGAGGGCATACCGAGGGGCATACATGATGATCTGGTATTGAAGTAGATTCAGAAAAACATAAACATATGGTATTTCGTGAACATGCAAGAGACCTATTTCGAATAAACTAACACGAAAAGCTCTGAGATGAGGATATTTGTCGCTCTTGTTCAAATTTATAGCCAGAGTGGCTTCCGGAAAAAAAAATATTTTCACACTTCCAACAATATACAGGGTGTTTCATTGGTAAATGAATATAAGTTAACTGAATTAGAGCTATTATAGACGAGTCCAAAAAACCTATATATGATATGTTTAATCAGTTCCATAGCAGAGATACAGGGTGATTTATGTACTCGCCAATATTTTCAATTGCTTATAACTTTCGAACCCGTCAGTAGAATCAGTTGATATTTAGAACGTAGAATACGCTTCCATGGGTCGATTGATCCATTTTTAAACTGATTAAAAAATCCAGGTCCGTATTAGAAAAATTCAGAACTTTTTGCAAGCTGAGATTCAACACGCTGTATGAAGAAATATTGTTGGAATGTGATTAGAATTTTCGGAAGAAGCGGAAAATTTTCGATGGGAATCAGTATATTATTAATTATCTAAGTGTACCTCATGATATTTGACTCATCAAGATTATTTTCGAAAGATTTAATTCGTTAGTGAGATTCCACTTAATTCTCAAAAATGTTATACCTATATTAAGATTTAATACGAAAAATTGATCGAATTGAAGCTTGGTAACTAGTTGTAGAATATCAACATAAAGACGTGTTTAAAATTTTGCACGAGCGGTACCCCTAATATTTTTCAGAAAAATTACGAAAAAAAAATTGGTTCAAGCCCTGACGTGGAGTTTTTTCTGGAGCTTTTGCGCGTATGTTCTATTGTCCATTCTCCTATATTGGACAATAGAACGTACGCACAAAAGCTCCTAACTGCACGCCAGTGCTTGAACCAATTTTGTTTGCCTCAAATTAAACTTGGATAGATCTGTATTATTTCACATAGAAATATAAAACTTCGATCTGATGGAACTAATTGTTCGTTCTTCTCATTGGAGCCCCCAATATACTCTCTATTTCGTCCCAGAATTTGCAGAACGAAGATCTTTGAACAAAATTATAGCTCCCTGAAACGAGCACACGAAAAATCGCAATTCACTATCACTCAGTTGCAAGGAGGTGTCAATTTAATGAACTAGTTGTGCATTAAATTTAATTTCTTGATTAGATTAATGCCTGTTGCAAGAACGTTATGTATTGTGTTTATTTTTGTTTGCTTCATTTACTACTTACTTGGCAATACGATCATCAAAAGAAAGGATGACATTAAATTTCTCGATTCAAACTGGTGACATAATATAATATTATAGTGGAAACCATAGACTAAATAGCCTGTCTATGTAGAATTTCTCGATAAAAATAAATTATAATGTTATAGTGGAAACCATAGACTAAATACCCTTCCTGCGGTGAAGACCATAGACGAAACGTGAATTTGAGCGCTATGTTTATAAATGTTCCGATTACACGGCACAGGAGACAAATAAATTGTTTGGCCTCGTTCAGCAGTAATAGCGATTTCCATTGACACGCTTGGATCACTCGGAGTCATATTTGACAGACATATTCGTTTTCCATTGAACAGATGAGATCGATGATTCATTAGTCTAGTTAACAGGTGCTTTTTAGTTAAAAATTTTTGCGTATTCTCCGAAAATTATGATTGAGGTGTCATTTGATTTGGAATGGTATACAGATAGTTTTTGAGAAAATGCTAAGGCCGCATGCACAAAGTGCAATAGTTAAACCACCGTATTCACAAAGCATTCAATCTCCGTTAAGTACTAACTGAGGTCCTCTGTTAAGGATAAATAAGAATAGCACCTCAGTTAACGTATGTAACGGGGCTGAAACATGCCTGTTTCTCGTTAAGGAGGAAATTTCCTAAAAAAAAAGTCCCAACTGCCAGAACTGTAGAAGCAATATTTATAATTTTCCTAGATGGTTGAAAATACGCCCGACAACGGGTACTCCGGCTTGCGCAAGCCTCGGCCCATTCGTACTTCTGATGAATGAATAAACTTAAACTTATTAAATATGAAAATAAAAATTTTTTAAATTTCAGGCGCCTGCACGATAAATCAATGAACAATTAATAATCCGTGGTCCAAAAATTTTTATCGCAATTTTTCAATTAGTTATCTATTAGTTAATTTACAATTTTTTGTAGCACGAATATTAACAATGCAAGTAAGATAATTGTTAAACTAATAAACTGAGAATTTTTCCTCAGCGGAGTAATTTTTCAAAAGTCTTAGCATAGATTCCTTTTGTGAAATTTAAAAAATTGTTAATTTTCGTTTTGTTATGAACAATTTACTTAAGTGAAAAATTATAAAGCTTAAATTTGTATTATTACTATTGATTCGTTTCATTATGATCAGAAACTACTTCAAAATGATTTTTAATAATTATTATCTCCTATAGTTTGACCAATTGTTATAAACCAATGCTGTATATGAGATAATTCAAAATTTTCATTCAAGACATAATTGAAGCTTTATAATTTTCCACGTGAGTATATTGTTAATAAGAAAATGAAAATTAACAATTCAGACGCAGAATATAGAAGTTCATAATTCCATAGCCTACTTGACCACAAATTTGTTTGAACGCACGTTATATCAAATTATTCTTCAGTGAGTAGGAGTTCTGATCCGCCACGGGCTTTACAATCTTGGCAACGCCACTGTCCCCGTTGTGCCTTTGTCAGCACCTTCTTATCCTCTTTTATCTGAGCTAAAATGACATTTCGCACACCTGACTCCGACATTGGTGTGGTTGGGTGATGACGGCGAAGTTGAGTTCATTTTGGGCTTCATCAAGGGTTATCGGAGTGGATCGACGTGACCGCAATATCTTCTACAATGTGCAATTAACTGGCCGGGGATATGAGTATGAGGACTGAAGGACGATAGGGATACGGGTCGAGCTATATCGAGAACGGTTTTGATTATGAGTTGTTGGCTTTGGTGTATATAATAATATAAAGCGGTTTAGCTATCGGAAGGCTAAGCGGTGGCCTGGTTCCCAAGTTCAGGAGTGCCCTAGCCCGCAAACCTCGAAGTAATTCCGATAAAATTTCTCCAACCCATGAGATTCAAAACCCTCAAATGCATCATGCTGCCGAACGGCAACATTGATGAATCAGTCCATAATTCAACTGTTCCGATTCCAAATTGAGTAGACTGAATGACGTTGCCAAAAGTCTACATTGCACTTAGCGGAAATATTATGGAAAGATCGTAATATCTGGCTTCCATATTTCAGTTCAGATGAATTCATTGTTGAACGCATCACATTCCGCGTAGTCCACTGTTTTATAAAGTGCGTAGTATCTATACGGCTAAATATCCAGTGATTTCTTAGTGAAAAAAATCATCTGATATCAGGTAAGATGTGTATTTTCTCTTTCATTTTGCCTTACAGTTTAGATTACCATATTCATCAAATACTTTGCAATTTCGGCTACATTATGCATTCAGTCATATGTCCACAATGATTTTGTTGTTGCCTTTTGGCTACAGTATGCATTCAGGCATCTGTTCATATAGATTTTTTCTGTTCTTTCAGAATGGATCGTTGGGCTTTTTTGTCTCAAAAAGATTTAGAAGAGTATTAGGAGAACTTCACTGCATTGGAAAGTGATGACGAAGTTTTTTTCTCAGATACGGATAGTATAACAGACCTCCTATCTGTTCCAGTTCATTGCATCGACTCAGAAGAAGAAATTGACAATGAATCAGATTACAAAATATCGCAAGAAAATGAAAATAGTAATTAACCGTCCACTTCTAATGCAAAACACGAGAAAAAGGTAACCAAAAAAATTTCGAAGACCAAGGTTATTTGGAAGAAAAATCAACCCAAAATGCTCCTCCCAAGGATGTAAGGAGGGACTAATATATAGACACTGGCCAATAATAGAAGAAAAAAAATAGTTTCCTAATTGTAAGGGCTTCACCCAAACCAAATGCCAAAAATGTGGTGTTTGAATAAAGACAATAACTGTTTCCATAACTTTCATGTGAATTGAGTGCTGTAGATCTTCTTATGCATGGTGTTGCTTTTTGCAACAAACCATTTTTTTTCAATAAATGACCATAAAAAAAATTTAATTTTTTTTATTATTTTTACCTTACCTCTCCTGAACACTCATTTGAGACGTTGATATTTATCTCAGCTGAATATAAAAAATCAAGCATTTAGGGTTAAGTACAGGTATAACAGTAGCAACACAGAAAATAATTTTAAATAATATTTTTGATTTAGTATACCAAGGTTCATAAGAAATTCTCTCACGTGGCTTTTGCTGGGAGTAAATTCAAAAAAATCATCACACTACTCTAGCCGAGTAGGATGAAATCAGATATACACAATGGATTGTCTAGTATTGAATCAGATCACTCTTCAGTATATACTATTGGCCCACTTAAAGCTAGCTATAATAGAGATAGCCTGAAACACAGTAGGGGTGGCGATATGAGATCGATTAATCGAAGAATCGATATTGTGGACCAAAAAAATGATTTTTTTAAATCGATCCATTGTATGGTATCGATCCAATGAATCAATATACCACCCTATAAAATCAAGATTCGTTTTTTTGTGTTGGAAATTCGGACGCGAGTTGTTTCTTCTGATGTAGTTGCTGAAATATCGAAAGAAATATGGTGATTTATAGAATGACATTTATTAGTCCCAGACCACAACCTGATAATCAACGTTATTCTTCAATATGGCGCGGACGAAAATTTTATTTCACTATGAATAAACAACATTTATCCCTTTGAAAATAACAAATAATTAATCACTATTTCATTCACTATCTTTTTCATGAAGAAGAATTATATTTATAACGCCAAATGTGAAGCATGTGGCAACACCCCTATTATACTGGAAGAATAAATGATATGATACCCTATTTGGCAATAAATAGAATACCTTAATTTCATTGAGCACATTAATCTTGAGATAAAGTTGAAACAGGTAGGTAATTGTTATTCAATTCATTGATCAGCAAAAATCAGGAAAAGGTGTAGGGTCAACTCATTTCCTAAAAATGAAAAGCAAATAAAATTCTTTAAATAAACATCATATATTCTCGAACATAACACTGGGGTAGGCTAATGAAAATTACAATATAATCATATTATAGTTTCTAATTTTTCGTTTGCTCTCCCGAATGATTTCGCTTCTTTTCCATTTCATCGACATCAACATTGATATTCCTATTTTTTACATAATTCTTCCGATGAACGTCCTTATTTAGTTAAACTGAAGATCAAATGTTAATAATAATTGTATGAAAATAAATAGTTTATTCGAGTTTCTTCATCTTGGATCCGGATGTATCAATTTTTGTTGAATGAGTAAGTACCTAATTTTTAATTAGGTCAACCGTCTATGAAATCAGAAGAAATGAAAACTTCCATTTCATTTGAATTTCTAAAAATTTGCTCATCGTTTCAAGACTTGCTTACGGTGGTTTTAAAAGGCATTTTGCTGAATTTGAGGAAACTTTTGGACGTTTCGATAATAAATATGTTCAGTCTGGCTTTAAGTTCTACATCGCGGCCCTTAAAATGTTTCTCGCAAACTGTGCTTTGAAGAGTTAGAACAAAAATGTAGCCTTAACCTATTAATTCTTCAGCTCTTAATTTTTCAGAGAACTGGAACAGCTAACACAATAGACATTTTTTGAATATGGATGAATGAATCATAATTAAAAAATTCAAGCCATTAATATGGTCCAGCGCAACTCACGTTTGGAGTGCCACTGATCGGCAGAAATCAAATTGAGATCCCCGAGAATCGTATTCTAGCATTTCCACCCGAGGTCAACAGAGCCAAATAGAGAGAACAGTCGTTTATTCGTATCGCATAGCGCTGAAATTTTGACTGTTCCACTGCTCCACTGTCCACTGAATTTTCTATCTTTCTGAGTGTCTTTGCCGTACCTGTTTAGTTCAATGTTGGACTACTTAAACTCTGTCCCTACCACGTTCTCATTTAATCATTTTTCCGGACATGTATAGTATATAGTAGTGGCTATGGTTTATGACTATTATTCCATAAGTGACGAAATGAAGAATCGTTGAAAAGTTTTTCTTGAGAAGGGGATATATTTGTTATTTTGGGGACTATTTATATTCTAAAACTTGGCACTTGTCTTCTATTTAATTTGATTGAACGTATCTCAGTATCTCAGGATATTCATCAGAGGAAATCAGATATAGGTACTGTGAAACTAGGTAAACTCAATTCGGTTGGAACTTAACCACTTCATTGCGAGTTAATCGATCATTCGGCTTTAAAGTGACATAGCGTGAGTGCTTTTTGATGTTTGGAAAACAGGAATGAGTCAAAATACAGAGGGTGTTGGCAGTGATTTCCAGTTCATGCTATGTTATGATATTAGGTATTAATTCGGTGGAAATGAAGGAGACAAATTTCAGAAGGGGGCAGTGAGTCATATACTTTCGAAGAACTGCTAAAAAGAATTTCTTTAATCAATGCGTACACAGGAAATTGGTTAATCCATGAATAGAAACCAACATAAACCTTAATTTATTGACTTTCAAAAGATAGCTGCAAGGTATAGTATGGATATTGATGAAAGTCAATTCTTATACAGCTGTGTCATAACAAAATTAAATTCAAATCGTGGGTCTATCGGTCACCTCATATGTTGGATTAACATAAATCAGCAAATTATAATTAGGCGGGGATTACACGGTCAATCTGGTATCAATCTGGCATCAAACTGACATCAATCTTGCCGTCAATCTGGACCATAAGTTCATCATTCTACGCGTATACAATCAGTCTCCCGTCAATCTGATATCAATCCATTACTGATGTCAAACTGAACCAGATTGACCGCGTAACCTCCAACATAGAGCATTCTATGAAATCGTAAAATTACGATTAAGTACTGAAATTTTGAAATATCATATCTCCGAAATTGTTAGTTTCTTAGAGTTGAGAATAACTTCAATGGATCCTTATGATGAAACTACATCCTAAAAAAATTTAATTTGAAATTTGTAATGTGAAAAAAGATTGTTTTTCGTTACTCTGAAACCACCAATTTTTCCCAAGAACGAACTTTACAGTGATATTTATTCTCCAAACCTACTCTGATAATTTCAACTGTCTAGCTCATTTCGTTCAAGAGTTATCGTGTTAACGGCCGGCCGGATGGTCGGATGGAGTCAAACCAAAGCGTTTAAGACCATTTTCAGCCAAAAATTTGGAAATTACATACATTTGGGGAAATTGATAAGCACCGTTTTCCAAGGAACAAGACAGCCAAAAATAAATACTAATATATCGATTACATTAACAAGACTCCAATGATTCAGGTTGTATTGTCTGAGTGAATTTAGGGTTAGTACGCATGTTATCAAAATATTTAATCGTTTTAATCACCAAAAATGCCTATAAAAGATATACGTATAGTGTCCGTAGAGAAATAATGATATCTAAGGTTTTCTGTGGTTACTACCAGGAGTAAGAGACTCACAATCGAGACATTTATGATGTAACATTGAATATAAAGTTCTATAAAGTAGTGGTAGTAACGTTTATACCAAATCATTATTCGAATTTTGGTAATGGAAATGTTTTTTTCTATAACGAGTTGCTGTGAAATATTATGCTGACATATGGAACTTTAAGTGACTTTGTTCAGGTTGTTTACTGTAGCATTTATACAGCGTGCCAAAAAGGTAACGTAACTCGTAATTAATTCTTTTACGAACTATTATTAAGGAAAATCCTGGCACCCGTCGATTTTAAAATTCAAAAGCAATTTATCATATGCTTTTTTGAATTTGACATTTCTCACCCCGCACCCCTCTAATTCATTTTTCCAAATGGGAAAATATGGATTGTAATACATCAAATGTATCTTCTCTTCTATGGAAAGTAATATACCGAGGGCCTTATCGCCACATGTCGTAGTTGAAGGTCTACCAGATTTTGTACAGTTTTTAACATTTTCAGTTTGTTCGAAATGTTTAACCATCCAATAAACACTAGTCTTACTTATAGGATTTCTGTCTTGATAACGCTCATTATAAATTTCGCATTATTGTTCATAGGTCCGCTTGCGATCCACATGTTCCAAGAAATATCAAGATTTCTATTCGCTGCTTTCCACTCAATTGATTCATATTGAATGGAAAATTCTCGGGAAATATGGTATTACCCGCCTTAAAGAGATCAGTTAGCAACTAAAACGATTTCATACATTTCTTCATCTTTAGTTGATCGTTGATCTGCTAGATTGACGGAAAAATATTTTTTCTAGAATTTTTCTTGACCTCCTCACTCTTTTTCGAAGCAAAACCACCATCCGTATTATTAATAATAATAATAATAAGGTCTTTATTTCACAAGAAATCTCAAGGGAAAGTTCACCCGAAGGTGTTCTACCACTTAACCCTTGTTATATACAAAATACACATTTGAACATATCTAAATCCAATTTTGAAATCAAAGAGAAAATTGTAAAAAAGTCAACAAGAGAAAAATATAAAGTATAAGCATTTTAACAAACAACAATTCGCAGAGACGACAGAGAAACTATGCTGATAAGGAATCGAGCAGATAAGTCTTGATCTTTTTTTTGAACATATTTTGATTCAAGACCTTCAAATGATCAGGAATACCATTGTACAGCTTACAAATATTATAGCTAAAACTTCTTTTAAAAGTAGATGTTCTGTGACGGGGACACGATAATATATTTCTCCGACGTATGTTGATGTTATGAACGTCCGTTCTGTATACCAATCTATTGAAGAGATATGGTGGGCTCCTCTTTAAAATTATATTATGGAATAGACATAGAGTAAAAAACTCAAAAGAAATCTTCATCGGAAGCCAACCCAACTCACCCAACTTATGAGACACATGATCATACTTCCTAATTCCATAACTGAATCTAATACATGAGTTCTGCACACGTTGGATCCTGTACAAAGTTTCTTTGTCTAGACAAAAACTAAACACAGGTGAACAGTAAGTGAACTGTGAAAGGACCAAAGATTCGCACAGAACCCTCTTAGTTTGCACAGGAAGGTACGACCTATGTGGGTACAGTAATCTCAACGCTCCATACGCCCTCCGAACCACACTCACCGTATCTGTTCATTGTTTTATTTGTGATCTATGTATGTATGTATATCGGTTTTAAAACGTTCTCCGACGTCCTCCGATACCCAGTCTCCATTGATCTCTATCTCTCCATAGATCCTCCTTCAGTCCTAGTTCTCTTATTTCTTTGTCTATCCCCTCTCTCCAGCTTTTCCGGGGCCATCCTCTTTTGCGTCTTCCAGTTGGCTTCCAGTCTAGAATTTGTTTTGGAAGTCTCTCATTAGCCATTCTTTGTAAGTGGCCATACCATTTTAACTGTTTAGTTCTTATATCATCAGTTATTGTTCTGTGCACACCCATTATTTCCCGTATTCTATCGTTTCTTACTCGCTCTAGTCTTGATCTGCCTGCAGCCCGTCTTCAGAAATCCATTTCTGTTGCTTCAAGAGTACGGACAGTTTTATCTTTCAGCTGCCAGACTTCACTACCATAGGATACTATGCTCTTTACTATCGCGTTGTATATGCGATGTTTATTTGTTTTGGATATATTTTTATCCCATAAAACACTATTGAGCATATATATTGCTTTTCTTCCTTGGGTATTTCTGTCTGCAATAGCTTCATCTAGGGTTCCGCTACTAGTAATTTTTGTTCCCAGATATTTATATATTTCACAGCCTCCGATGATCTGACCATTTTCCAGTATCATGTTTTGTTGGGGTCCTCCAACGCACAAGTACTCTGTTTTGGGGATATTTACTTCGAGTCCCCACTGGATATATTCTTCAATCAGCTTCCTGGTCATATACTCCAGATCATCCAGGTCTTGGGCCATGACTACTTGATCGTCCGCGAAACTGTAGACAGTGGTGTTGTTGAGCGGTATACCCATATTGCTACATTTACGCTTCCATTGCAGTAGAACTTTCTCTAAGAAGATCTTGAAGAGTGTAGGCGATAAACAGCATCCCTGTTTCAATCCTTTATCCGTGTAGAAACCGCTGGAAAGTTTATTTCCAATTTTTATTTTAATACTGGAGTTTTTATAGATTTCTTTAACAGCTTTGATTATCATGATGTTTATGTTTGTTGTCTCTAAGGCCTCCCATAATTTGATAAGCGGAACGCTGTCATACGCTTTCTTCAGATCCACAAACAACAGGTGGACTTCCTTATTAAATGCTGACATTTTCTCTAGTATTTGAGTTAAACTAAAAAGGTGGTCTATCGTTGATCGTCCTGCCCGAAATCCGGCTTGTTCTTCAGCTTCTTGTTCAGCAAATTCTTGTTCTATTCTAGCCTTCAGTACTCTTCCATATAGTCTGCTTATCGTGCCATTTTTTTCCTGCTCATTTTTTCATTATTTTACACAATACAAAGTAAAAACATGCATCTATGGGAGATGATAGCCCTACATATGGGCCCTGTAGCGGTCTTCGAACATCTGAAGTTCTGAATAATCATCACTTTGACTGGCCAGATCTGGTTTTGAAAGAGACCCTCCTGGCCTTACGAGCAACAATTTCCTTTTTGAATTCAATATTGAAGGGATTTCTAAGATCAATATCTTTGAGAACTAGCGGAGGCGATTCTTCTCCAAGAGATCCCATGCGTCAACAGAAGAGTATATTTGTGAGAGGAGACTTTTGAAAGGTTATGTATTATTTTTAGTTTGTTCGTTCTTCTCCTCTTGTCTTTTCATTTTTCAGGTTGATTTTTGGGTACCTTGGAGAAACCTCTCCGTTTTTGGACGAAGGAGTCCATATTGAAGAAATAAATGCCTATCAATATTTCTAAATTGCAGCAAATTTTGTGAACAATAGTTACAAATCACAACACTCACGGGGAGACAGGGTTTTTTGCTGAGGTTTTTCCCTAAGCTCTTGTATCATACGCAGAATTGTATGGTACCCCGTTACACCAACCTCTGCTAACACATAAAACTCTCAGTCAAAAGAATATATATATATATATCGTGCCAGTAACTGCAATACCTCTATAGTTTTCACACTCCTCTCTATTACCCTTTTTGTGTATTGGAGTGAGATAGGATTCTTTCCATTCGACTGGAATCTTGCCGGTATTAATGCAAGATTGAAATAACTTTGCAAGATGTTCGAATAGTTTTTGCGTTCCATACTTTATTAATTCACCTGGTATGTTTCCTGGTCCTGGAGCTTTTCTGTTTTTTAAGAGTTTGCATGCCTTTTTCACTTCTTCTACATATATTCTGATGGGTGAGGCCGAAATAGATACTTTATTTTCATCCAAGCGGGCTTCTTTAAATTGGTGTCTATCTTCTTGGAGCAGTGTACTGAAATACTCATCCCACTTTTGTAAAGATATTGTGGGAATTATATCTGTCTGTTTGTTCTGACGTAGTGATTTCAATAATTTCCAGCTTTCTGTACTTTTGCTTCCCCCTAAATATGCGTCAATTGTTGTACATTTTTTTTCCCAGGATTCGTTTTTCTTTTGTGTGATCTTTCTTCTTACTCTGGCTTGGGCTTCTTTAAACAAGATTTTATCTTCTTGTTTCCTTGATGACAAGTATATCTGATTAAGCTCCCTTTTATCTTTAATATCCATTTCAATATCCTCATCCCACCAGTATGGTTTATCTTGCGTTTTTGGCTCGTACACGCCCAAGGCTTCGTTTGCAGCGTCTTTAAGGCATTTTTTGATGTAGTTGTAATGATCAGTGGTGTTCTCGAAGGACCTCTCCTTCAGTTTTTCATCAAGTCTACTGGCGTAAAGTTTCCTTGTGCTTTCATGTTCCAAGCTGTCCAAGTTGTAGCGCGTCTGTTCTATTTTTTCGTATTGTTCCTGTTCTTCTGGATGGTCTTTTCTGCTCCGTGGGCGGAACCCTATTTTAGCTTTGTGATCTAATACATTAATTTGTAGCTGTTTTCAACTTGTGTATGAATGTTTCCTTTAATCGTTACATTTTTATTGCAAGAATTTTTGAGGTAAAATTTTATTTTCGTTCACATAACTGAATTGGTCATCGAATGACCTTTGATGCGATATATCACAAGCAATATTTCTCCAATAGAAAAAAAGTAAAAAGTTGAGGATATAAATTCCCAATTCGAAAAGTTGAAATCGGAGAGTAGGAGGATATTTCTCAATATTTATTATTTCAAGAATAATAACCTGACACCAATCACAAATTGTTAATTTTGTAATAAAAAATTGAATAGTTCACACCACTAACACATTCTTTTCCGTATTATGAACCTTAACTCAAAAAAAAATGATACACAAATGTAGATCCATATTTCAGAATTTTTTTGCTAGCAACATTATGAAAATACTGTATATAGGAACATGTTTCACTACTTAAGGAAGTAAAAGGTAATATTAACCTCAGTGGTCAACGAACAGTAATTTCTTTTGATGATTCCATTATGTTCTTCTTTCCTATTGCCTCTTTAAACTACATCAGAACAGTCTTGTATATATCCACAAATTCAAGAATCGAAAACTTGCTTTACAAAGTGGTTCGATTGTTATCACCCCAGGTGTTAAAACACCTTGTATCTCGAAAACAAAAACAGTCAAAGCCAATAAATTTATAAGCCATGGTATGTGTAAGCCATGGTATGTACCCCATGGTATGTGTAAGTCATGGTATATCTGGAACCACCTCGGTACTCTCTATTCGCTATTTATGTATTTCCATTTTTCAATGGAATAGGGTATTTCAGTGAGATATACAGGGTGTATATCTCACTTTATAAATCGAATGAGAATATCTATCAGTTACCACTCAAGGCCTTCTTTAGGCCCTCGGAATAGAAGTTCCCATAAATGTCCACGTGTGAACTCTTAGAGACGTCCTAGGAAGGTCAGTGTTGCCTAGGATGTCGGCTTTTAGTTCATTTTTGGCGCTCTAGTTCCTCGGAAGTGAGTGCTTATCAATTTGCCCAAATGTCTGTAATTTTCGAATATTTCGATGAAAATGGTCTTAAACGATTTGGTTCGACTCACTGATCAAGAATCCGTGGTCGAAATTCATTCTGTCCGGCCGGCTGGCCGTAGGCACGATTACTCTCGAACGGAATGAGCTAGAGAGTTGGAATTTTCAGAGTAGGTTTGGGGGATAAATATCTCGGCTAAGTTCGTTATTGGGCAAAATCGGACAGATGGTTTCGGAGTAAAAAAAAAAAAAAATTTTTTTTTACAGAACAAATTCCAAACAAAATTTTTTTTAATAAGCAGTTTTATCATAAGAATCCACTTTTTTAACTCTAACAGGCTAATACTTTCGGATATATGATTTTTCAAAATTTCAATGTAAATCGTATTTCACAGATTGATATAATTATTCTATGTATGAATTGTCATAATGTCAACTTGACAGAAGGGAATATTGTAACTCCAAAAATATTGGGGTTGAAATACGCGTATTTTAGCGATGCAACGGGGACCTCACCCGAAAATGTTTGAAATATTACGTAAATATTGAAAGCATAATAGTTCGAGAGAGGAGAAAATTTGGTGAACGTAGATCAGGAAATTTTTGATCGATTACAAGGTAATTTTTTATTATTACTTATCTTCTTTCATACATGTTTTATGGAAACCTACTATTTGTAGGTACTTTAAACCTGTTTTGGGCAATTGTCATACGAAACTTGTTTTTTTGGCGCTCTAGTTCCTCGGAACAGGGAGCTTATCAATTTGCCCAAGTGTCTGTAATTTTGGAATTTTTGGCTGAAAATGGTCTCAAGCGATTTGGTTCGACTCACTGATCAAGAATACGAGTGCGAAATCGATACTGTCCGGCCGGCCGACCGGCCGTAGGCACGATAACTCTCGAACGAAAGGAGTTAGCGGATTGAAAATTGCAAGGTGATTTTGGAGCGTAAATATCTCGGACAAGCTCGTTAATGGGTGAAATCCATTAAGGGGTTTCGGAGTTATGGCCGATTTTAGTAAAAATATTTTTTATGAATATTTCCGAAACCGATCACTCGATCTATCTGAAATTTAGCATTAAATTGTAGAATCATGACCTTTATACGCATGTGAAGTTTTGTATTGACCAGATTACCACAAAGTGTCAAAAAAAAAATTGAAAATGTGGTGCAGTTCTCATTCTCATGATTGCTCATTTAATCTTGATAAATAAACTATTATTTGAATTGAATTTCCTTTATGATGCAGTTCTATCATATGAATACATTGATATAATTCCCAACTCTGAGAAACCAATACTTTCGGGGATATAATTTGTCTGTTTGAACTAGAGCGCCAGAAAGCTCCTGTCCACAGGGCTTGAACCCATTTTTATGCATAAAAGTACGCCAAATGTTCATTGGGAGCAAGGTTCTGGTTCTAGATAAAGGGAGTCGAAGCCCTTTTTCTGCAACAACATACTAGTATGTTGTTCTCCTCTTTAGCCCTAATTCTCTTGTGGTCACGAATCATAATAGAAACTTGCACACGTTGTTGTCTCTAGGCAACTATTGATTGGGAATAGGGAATCCAATCCCGCACCAAAACTTCAATCCCGCAAACGCGCGGGATTAAAGACATCATTCCCGCGGATTCTCAAGAATGCGGAATTGTTAACAATATACAGGCTCTCCCGGATAAGATGGGAAACATTTTCATGGGAGACAAAAAACACCTAGAGGATCCCGAAAAAACCCCAATTGAAATATCTAGGAGTTCTAGAGTCTAATTTACAGGGTGTTTTTCAAATTTGAATGGAAATTAAAACCTCTGTAACTCCTGAACGGAATCACCGATTTATCCGAAATTTGGAATGAAGATAGCTTTCATGAGGTTCCAGAAATATGCCATCAAATATCATTCGATTTGCAGGACCGTATCACATAAATTTGGACAGTTCTAAAAAGTTTGCGAAATCACCCAGTACAAGGAATTTCATGATTTCTTCGATATCTGCGTAAACGGTAACATTCATTTATTCAATTCACCAAATAATATTGTATGGCACCATCCAGGTTGCCGAGGACTGATTTTTTTTCTTGATAGTGACAATAGTTTTTTCTCCCGTGTCGATATTTAACATCCTATTCATCGCGTAACGGAGGCAATTTTGAATCTTTATGAATTGAATTAATTGAATAACCATTATTGAATGTTAATTTCAGTTTCCATTTGGTGGAATACGTCACTTTTTTGAAGCGTCATTCAAGGATGGGTCTTTAACAATTATTTATTATTCTGACAATTACATACTAGATCATTATAGTTTATTATTTCTAATTAAACGACTAAAAAATGAATAATTGCTAAAGAACCATACTCGAATTATGCTTCGAAAAATTGTAGTATTCCATCAAATGAGAACTGAAATTAACATTCAATAATGTATATTCAATTGATTTAATTCATAAAGATTTGAGATTCACTTCGTTCCGAGATGAATATAGGATGTTAAATATCGAGACGACCGAAAACATTATTTTCTCTATAAAAAAAAAATCAGTCCTCAGCAACCTGGATGGTGCCATGAAAATATCATTCGGCGTAATGAAAGAATTAATGTTATTTGATTGCAGTTTTCTGGAACCTCATGAAAGCTATCATCATTCCAAATTTAGGATGAATCGGTGATTCCGTTCAGGAGATACAGTGGTTAATTTCCATTTAAATTTAAAAAACACCCGGTAAATCAGAATCTAGAACTCCTAGATACTACAAATGGGAGTTCTTCGGGATCCTCTAAGGGTTTTCTGTCTCCCATTAAAATGTTTCCCATCCTATCCGCGTCACCCTGTACATTGTACTCAACTTTTTAAACATGCAAATAAAAAGGTCCTATGCAATTAAAAACATACTGTAGTAGTAGCATAATAGTTATTTATGTACGAAAGACGAAAAACTGTCTATGACCTCTTAAATCATCTCACAATAGCAAATGAGAGATATTCTCACATACACCTATCTTTGTATTGAACCGTATGATGCCGTATTCATAGTGGCCACCACAGCGGACGAAAAAGTAATTTTGAGGACGAAAATGTGCTTTTTCTTGTTCTGCAAAATTCCGTATTCTACAGTGAGAGCGCAAATCTCACTGTCGAATACGGAATTTTAGTATTGAGTCTCGCAGATCCCGCATGGAAAATCCCGCAATGTTGATCCTGCAGAATTTCAGCGGGATCCCGCATTTGCGGGATCCAGCATTTGCGGGATTGGATTCCCTAGTTGGGAAGGAAACATACACAATATCGTCGGCGACACCGCAAAACCAAGTAACTGATAAAAATTCAAAAATGAGATTTCGGCGGTAATTATTCAATTGTATTTGTAATGACAGTTGTGCAAATTCTTTTCAAAGAGTAAACGGACCCTGAGATAATCAATATCAAGTGGTTTGTAACTATTTTGAATTTAAACGAATTCATCAAACCAAAATTATGAAGTTTTTAGTGCCTTCTGAAAATGTTGGTTTTTGCAGTTACTTGGTTTTGCGGTGTCGCCGACGATATGTGAAATCCACCCAATTATAATCTCAAACAAACCACAAATTCCCATATCCATGTTCCACAATTCAACAAACATTCCGCTGTAGAAGTCATGATTTCGTTACCCCTCATGACACTCTTCCATCACAATGTAAATCTTCCAAATTAGTTTCAACGTATGCAAAACTAATAACGAAGTTACAGGTTCAAGAATCCCGAACTAGTGTCAGAATATTCAATTAGAAGAGCAAACTTTCCACAGAAATTTTATTGGAGTGCACAAGCCAGTGGAGCATGACATTCTGCCGGAACAGGTCAAACAGCAGAGACTTCCAGTTGAAGGAGGCAAACGGTATCACTCATTCGACCGATTGAAGTTTGTCGTTATAGACGATGAAAGGCTGGCTTCAAATATGTTGAAATAACGTATTGGTTCTGCTGATGTTTGTTCTGAATAGGATGAACGATGAAATGAGAGCTCGATATAGAGCGGGAAATTTTAGTTGCCCCCCCCCCTATTGTTTAGCAAGAATTGACAGGTTCGGAATCAGGCATATAAAATTGAGTAATAATGGGACTATACATAAAAGGTTTTCCAATAATTATGGGTTTCAATTTGACTTATATTAAATAGTGCATTATTAAACCGACGTGAGAAATAACAGTCATAAGAATTGTATTGAGTACTATGCTCTGTACAGTACAATTCATCATCTCAAATTTTTGAATCCAAGATACCCCGACTTGACATTTCATATAGATATTATTTCATATGGATTGTTACCAAGTGACGGACTACTGAAGAATCATTTTTCATTGGTGATTAATTAATGTCATCATACTGGGTGCAGTAGCATACCCCTTTTTTTTGCACGCATGTTCTGGGGAATATCATTCTTTCATTTGGCACAAATGTCCATAATTTTCGAATTTTTTGCTGAACGATTGGGTTCGACTCCCTGCTGCCTGGCCGTCCATGCATTACATGCATGCATGCATGCAAAGATAATGATTCTACAATTTGATGCTAAATTTCATATAGACCGAGTGATCGGTTTCGGAAATATTCTCGAAAAATCTTATACCTAACTAAACATTAACATTAGCGAACTTAGCCGAGATATTTACGCTCCAAAACTACCCTGCTAATTTCAACTCTCAAACTCATATTGTTCGGGAGTTATTGCGCTTAAGGCCGGCCGGCCGGACAGACAGAATTGAATTTGACCCCGGATTATTCATCAGTGAGTCAAACTCAATCGTTTTAGACCATTTTAGGCAAAAAATAAAAAAAAATACAGACATCCGGTTGAAATGATAGCTACACGCTGCACCTTGCGGAACAAGCACGCAAAAATTGTGAATTTGTGAAATTCTTAAAGATTATATAAGATTATATTTGACTTACGCTTTTTCATTGCTTATTGTTCTGTAATTATGTAGTATGTAGGATATTTTGGCAAATCCTCGATCTTGGGTACCCTTTAATATATCTGGATGAAAATATGGTTTAACTTTCAAACAAACCTAAATAATATATGGGTCTCAATTCTTTAAAATAAGTCCATGAGTACTGTGTTCAGGTAGACGAGCGCTACAGAAAACGGTGATCTGTAATAATTCTAAATGACGTCATTCAAATTCTCAATTAAATACATATATGCAAAATTTCATAAGGATCGTATCACTACAAAATTAAAAGAATAAACCAGGAAAGCTCTGTGGACCGGAGCTTTGGCGCTCTTTTTCGAACTCTGAGAAATCATATCTCCGAAAGTATTAGTAAGAGTTGGGAATTATATCAATGGATTCTTATGATAGGACATCATAACATAAATTGAAGTCGACATCTTGAAAGAATTTAAATTCAACAAGGGTGCCAAAAATTATTAATCCAAAACCAACAGACCAATTCTACTCAACAACGAACATATCCGAGATACTCATTCCTCAAATCCACTCTGAAAATTATATTATATCTATTGAAACTTATCCAATACAGTTTTGTTTTTACTGGATATACATTGAACTCAATATTATCAACTCATCATTACCATTCCCATCATCATATGGGTTAACCATTAACCATTAAAATACCACCCAAAAAGTATGATATCATATTATAATCCTCATAATTCTACGATGGCGGAAATTAATTTGACATGTCATATCTCTTATAGGAAAATTAGTTGACATGTATGAACACAGATCATACAATCATTCATAGGCAGAATAATTATAGCATTCTGTGAAAACATTTAAGTAAGTACGATTTATTATTGAAATTTTGATAAATCTTATCTCCGGAAGTATTAGCTTGTTAGAGTTAAAAATGATATCAGTGGATTGTTATGCTGAAACTGAATCTTTTAAAAAATTGGTTCAAGCACTGACGTGAAGTCAGAAGCTTTTGCGCGTCTGTTCTATTGTCCATCCTTCTGTATTGGACACCCTTAATCGAATTTACCATGGTAAATTATGTTGTCCATTCTCCTGTATTGGACACTCTTAATTAGAATTTACCATGGTACCACTCTTAATTCGATTTTACCATGGTAAATTCGAATTAAGTGTCCAATCCAGGAGAATGGACAACATAATTTACCATGGTAAATTCGATTAAGGGTGTCTAATACAGAAGGATGGATGGACTGTATTGGACACTCTTAATTCGAATTAACCATGGTATCACTCTTAATTCGAATTTACCATGGTAAATTCGAATTAAGTGTCCAATACAGGAGAATGGACAACATAATTTACCATGGTAAATTCGATTGAGGGTGTCTAATACAGAAGGATAGACAAAAGAACATACGCGCAAAAGCTTCTGACTTCACGTCAGTGCTTGAAAAAAATTTTTTTTTCGTCATTTTTTTCAAATTTTCTAGGGGTACGGTTCTTACAAAATTTTAAACACGTCTTTATGTTGATTTTCTACTACTAGTTACCAAGCTTCAATTCGATCGAATATTTATTTTTAGAGTTATCAAGGCAATAATATTCCAGGTGGGTATAACTCGGAAACCATTAGACCGATTATGCTCAAAAACGAACTTAACTCTCCCATTCGGATGCGCAACCTACCCTGAAAATTGCAAGTCCAGATCTGCTTTCGTTCGGAAGTTATCGAGGCAACGGTCACCCATCTACTGAACTCACACAAGAATGCTCGAATCTCCAACAATATTTAACCGATCGTATTAAAACTTGAAACTTGGCAGTAAAATTAGGTTATGAAGGCTCTTGCAAAATTTCAGCAATTTCAAACGAATAGTTACTGATATATAGAATTTTTTTTTTATTCTCAATGATTTATTAAAAATTTTCTACGGATGCTATCCTCACCAAATTTTGCGAACATTTTCGCGTTGGCATTCTACAACTAATAACCATGTTTGAATTCAATCGGTTCAGTGTTTTTCGAGTTAATGAGGAACAAAAAACCACCAAATTTCAGAAAATTTCAGATGGCTATAACTCAAAAACCGTTTGGCCGATTATGCTCATAAACAAACAGAAATGTCGCGTTCTGGTGCACATCCCAACCTGAAATATTCAAGCCGCTATCTCTTTCCGTGCTCAAGTTATCGTGAAAACAAAAATATTTTTTAATAATTTATTTTAAATTTGCTAGCCATACGATTCGCATAAAAGTTTTACAATCGTGCTTAGGTTCATATTCTACAACTACTCACCAAGTTTCAATTCGATCGGATTTATATTGGTTAAAAACAAAATCATTACTCGGAAACCGCTAGGCCGATTATACCCATTAACGAACCTGTCCGTCGTATTGGGATCCGCCACTCACCCTGAAAATTTCAAGTTGCTAGCTCTTTTCGTTCTCAAGTTATCGTGGCAACGGCTGGACGGACAGAATAAAATTTGACCTCGAATTCTTCATTGGGGAGTCGAACTAAATCGTTTGAGACCATTTTCGTCAAAAAATTCGAAAGTTACAGACATTTGAGCAAAACTATAACGCAATGTTCCCCAGAACATACGCGCAAAAAATGAGTTTGAAATTTGTAATGTGAAAAAATTCGTTTTTGGCGCTCTAGTTCCTCGGAACTGAGTGCTTATCAATTTGCCCAAATGTCTGTAATTTTCGAATTTTTGGCTGAAAATGGTCTCAAACCATTTGGTTCGACTCACTGATCAAGAATCTGAGGTCGAAATCGATTCTGGCCGGTCCGGCCGGCCGGCCGGCCGTAGGCACGATAACTCTCGAACGAAAGGAGTTAGAGGATTGAAATTTGCAACGTGGGTTTGGAGCGTAAATATCTCGGTTGAGTTCGTTAATGGGCGAAATCCATCGCTCGGTTTCGGAGTTATGGCCGATTTTAGTAAAACATATTTTATATGAATATTTCCGAAACTGATTACTCGATCTATCTGAAATTTAGCATCAATTTGTAGAATCATGACATTTATACGCATGTGAAGTTTTGTATTGAACAGGTTACCGCAAAGTGTCAAAAAAAAAATTTCAAAATTAAAAAAAAAATTTCTACAATAACTCTCGAAAGGAATGAGCTAGGCAGTTGAAATTTTCAGAGTAGGTTAGGGAGATGAATATCTCGGTTGAGTTCGTTATTGGGCAAAATAGGCCAGATGGTTTCGGAGTAACGGAAAAAAAAATTTTTTTTTTAAGCAACAAATTTCAAATTCAATTTTTATTTGAGATGCAGTTTCACCATTAAAATTCATCGATATCATTTTCAACTCCAACAAGCTAATACTTTCGGAGATATGATTTTTCTACTTCTGTTTTCACAGAATGCTATAATTATTCTATCTAAGCTTTATTATATGATCTGTGTTCATACTCGTACATTTCATCCTGTTCTATAAGAGAGAGTCAAATTCATTTCAGCTATTTTAATTTGGTTTCTGCCATGGTGCAGTTCTCAGATTGCTCATTTAATCTTGATAAATAAACTATTATTTGAATTAAATTTCCTTTATGATGCAGTTCTATCATAAGAATACATTGATATAATTCTCAACTCTGAGAAACCAATACTTTCGGAGATATAATTTGTCTGTTTGAACTAGAGCGCCAGAAAGCTCTTGTCCACAGGGCTTGAACTCATTTTTTGATAACCGAAATTATCCGGCCGATTTTGCCCAATAAAGAACTTATCCGAAATATTTATCTCCCAAACCTACTCTGAAAATTTCAACTGTCTAGCTCATTCCGTTCGAGAGTAATCGAGTCGATGGCCGACTGGACCGGCCGACCGGACAGAATCAATTTCGACCACGGATTATTGATCAGGGAGTCGAACCAAATTGTTTGAGACCATTTCCTTCAGAAAAAATCGAAAATTAAAGACATTTGGGCAAATTGATACGCAATCTGTTTCGAGGAACAAGAGCGATAAAAAATATTTAAACATTTTCAAGTATGAGAAATCAAGCCTCAACTATAAATTTGACACCCCGCTAGATCTCAATTCTGCTGGTGGACCTTGCTCTAGTGCTGAGGAGATCTATCACAAAAGGAAGTACCCTTTCCCCAATTGAATTATTGCTTCAATTCTTCTGAGATATCTCAGTCTAATTTTTCTCCTGTAGTCGTTGTGGCGCACCTCTTTGCTCTCCACGTTAACTCCGCACCAGGTAAGGCTGGTTTATGCTGGCTGGTAACTTTAACTTATTCCCTAACTTAAAAATTGAAACATAGATTTCTAACACTATGGTTGATACTGAGACTGAATAATCCGTTTACTTATTATTAATAATAATAATTAATAAGTTAGCGGATTATTTAGTCTAATTATAAAAGCACAACACTAAAAATAAATGTCTATATATATTATATATATATGATTAAGTTAAAGTTACCAGCCAGCATAAACCAGCCTGTAGAGATGGTATATCTGCCATATTGCTCAAGGAATGTGCTGATCCTCTCTCGTACTCTCTTTCCGTGATATATGAACGCTCATTTGAAACATCATGTCTACCTTCTGCATGGCGAAGTGCACTGGCGATATAAATTTCGAGCAGGGAGACAAACGTAATGCTGCTAACTATCGTCCAATCAGCCTGATCCCGATAGTGGCTAATGTTTGTGAGAGGATTATTTTGGCCAATGTACTTCGTACTCGAAGACCACCTTATTTCGGACAGTCAGCACGAGTTCCTTACTAATCTCCTTGAGTGCATCAACTCTTGGTCGAAATCTCTATATGAGGACAGTCATGTTGATGTAGTTTATTTGGATTTTTCCCTAGCATTTGATCGCGTGTCGCACAAGCTTCTCCTCCACAAGTTCAAACATCTCGGAATTAGTGAAGGCCTCCTTTCATGGATTGAGGCATTTCTCACCGATCGAACCTTCCGGGTCCGTGTTGAAAGGTCAGTTTTGTCGGCAAGACCTGTTGAAAGTATTATTCCTCAGGGATCTGTCCTAGATCCGCTGTTCTTTCTTCTGTACATCTCTGATTTACGAAATAATCTAAAATCTCAGTGTTCCCGATTTGCCAATGATACCAAATTGTTTGGAAACCCCAATATTGCAGCGCATCATATCCAGCGTGATTTAGACATATTAAACCATTAGTGCTGGCAGTGGCAGTTACCTCTCAATCATGCAAAGTGTGTTTTTCTGCACTTGAATACTCGCAATTCTCATCGGCAGTAACTTCTGAACAGCGTTCCCATCGCTACTTGTAGTAGTCACTGCGACCTCGGAGTAATTGTGACGGAGAACCTGGGCTGGTCCGACCACATTCTTCATATATAATGATTAAGGCCAAACAATCCCTATTCCTCATTCAAAAGGCTTTCATTGGAGTGAACCTTCCACATGTGCAGCTCTCTACAAGTTATATGTGCGTTCCATGTTGGAGTTTGCAGGCCCTGTGTGGAGTCCATTACTGGCTAGAGACTCAATCCGGCTTGAAAGTGTTCAGCGACAGGCAACTCGTCTGCCCTATGGAGTATTGCGTCCTGGTTATGAAGAGAGACTACGAATTATGAATATGCCCACATTTGAAGATAGGAGAGTTCATGGTGATCTCATCATCGCGTATCGTGCACTTCATGGACTGTTCGGCATCGATCTTGCCTACATTTCGAATTAAATCCAGACGTCCGTCTTCACAGTCATACCTACAAGCTGAAGCAGGATAGCTTCCGGACACCTCTCAGATAAAATTTCATAACCAACCGCGTTTTCAGCATGTGGAACTATTTACCACCGTCGGTTAAAGATGCGTACGATGTGTGGTCTCGTCGATAGTGAGAGCCACTAGTGGACATTTTGTTTTTGTTTCTTGTTCTCTTTTTGGTGCTCTTCTTCCTCGGAACAGAGTGCTTATCAATTTGCCAAATTTCTGTAATTTTCGAATTTTTGGCTGAAAATGATTTGGTTCGACTCACTGATCAAGAATCCGTAGTCGAAATCGATTATGCCCGTCCGGCCGGCCGTTAACACGATAACTCTCGAACGAGAGGAGTTAGGTGATTGAAATTTGCAGGGTAAGTTTAGAGCATAAATATCTCAGACAAGTTTGTTAACGGGCGAAATCCACCAAGTGGTTTCGGAGTAATGGCCATTTTTAGTTTAAACCATTTTTTAGGAATATTTCCAAAACCGATCACTCGATCTATCTGAAATTTACCATCAATTTGTAGAATGATGACCTTTATACACATGCATAGTTTTGTAATGATCGGTTGCCGTAAAGTTCAAAACAAAAAAAAATTGATTTTCAAATTTTGTTTCCTCAATAACTTTCGAACAGAATGAGCTAGGCAGATGCAATTTTTAGAGTAGGTTTGGGAGATAAATATCTTAGTTGAGTTCGTTATTGGGCAAAATCGGCCCGACGGTTTCGGAGTAACGAGAACAAATTTTTTTTTAACATTACAAATTTAATTTTTTTAAGATGCAGTTTTACCATAAAAATCCATTGATATCATTTTCAACTCATACAAGCTAATACTTTCGGATATATGATTTTTCGAACTTTCAATAATGAATCGTACTTCTATGTTTCCACATAATGCTGTACTTAAGAATTCAATCTATGAATTATTATATGATCTGTGTTCTTGCATGTCATCTTATTTTCCTATGAGAGATAAATGTCAAAATTATTTCTGGTTCGTTATTCTTAATAAAAAATACAACTTCTGATCAGAAAACAAAGTATAATTGAATGCAAAATGACCAATGAAATAACCCCAGCTATCGTAGAATTATGAGGATGATAGATATAATATTATATTCATTAAGGTGATAATATATTGCCCGTAGATAATCCATATGATGATGAAAATATATCCTTTGGTATGATACATAATCAAATTGGGTTCTGAATATCTCCAGTAAAAACAAAATTACAATATTGTCTATGTTTTAATTGATATAATATAATTTTCAGAGTAGATTTGTGGAATGAATATCTCGAATGAGTTTGTCATTGGGGAGACACATTCTGTTTGAATTTAATTTCTTTCATGATACAGTTTTATTGTAAGAATCCATTAATATCATTACTAGAGACCAATAATCGGAGATATGATTTGTCAAAGTTTGAGCAAGAGCGCCAAAGGTGCTGACCACACGGCTTGAAACAATTTTTTGTTGTAATTTTTTGTCATTGGAAATGCACTTTGTTTTACGTTTATACATATTTATGTATTGATTTTGTGAGTTTATAGGCTCTGCCTCCACTCTTAACTTTCTAATAAAACAAATAATAATAATAATAATATTCTATATCTCGGAAACTGTACGTCCGATATTGATGAGAGATCTGGCCTTAATTCTACGGCAAGTTTCAAATTTGGAAGCGATCGGATCTATAATATAGACATTGAAAGAACACTGGGACTGAGCTGCGTTGGGCGTTCAGTATCTGAATGGGTGACCGTTAACATGATAACTTCCGAACGTAACTAAATGGCAACTTGCAATGTTCAGGGTAGGTTGCGCTTCCAAATGTGACACCTTAGTTCGTTAATAGGCATAATCTGCCAAACGGTTTTGGAGTTATACGCATCTGGAATTTTTTTGTTATTTCCTCAATTACTCCAAAAATACAAATCTGATACATTTCAAACTTGGTATACTTAGTCGTAGAATACCGAAGCGCAAATTTTTTCGAAGTATTTTGAGGATAGTATCGTAAATTTTGAATAAATTATTAAAAAATTTACTTTATCTCAGAAACTATGCGTCCGATATCGCTGAGGATCCTCTAAACCTAATTTCACAGTCAAGTTCTAAATTGTATTACGATCTGATCTATGTAGTTGGAGATATTGAAACAATATTGGAATCCAAGCAGCCATGGGTGATTTCAGTAGCTGGATGGGTGACCGTTGCGACGATAACTTTCAAACGGAAAGAGGTAAAACTTGCAATTTCCAGGGTAGGTTGCGCATCCAAATGCGACAATTATGGTCGTTATTGGGCATTTTCGGCGCTTTCGGAATGTTACCCATCTGAAGTTTTGTTGGTATTTCCTCAATGACCCTAACATTACAAATTCGATTCACTTTAAACTTGGTGAATGCTTGTAGAATGCTGACGCACTAATTTTGTTAGTATCATAGAAAACTTAAAGAAAATAATTCAAAAAAATAAAAATTCAAGCCAAATTTTATTTTCCCGATATTTTCGAAAATACAGATCTGATCAGATATAGACAGAAGAACATGCGAGAAAAAGCTCCTGACTTCACGTCAGTGCTTTCAAAGATTTTTTCTTGTAATATTTTGCACTGTCATCCTCTTTTAATACATTGTAAGAAAAATTGTATGTTTTGTGACTACGCACATAGTGTCAGCGGAGACATTTATCGGCTAATAGTTATAGTTACTGAGAAATAAAATAGATTTGCCAGTGAAATCTGCGTTACATATGTAACACTAGGTTATTATGGGTTAAGGATCCATTTCCAATTACCAGATATGTAAATAAAACTTCTCTAAAATTAATAACTGCAGACTATATTCAACTCATGCTCAAGATACACATAGGAACCTTATCATATCACGTCTGCTCGTGGAATTTAATATGTTCCAAGAAGAGTATGGTAATAATGAGTTTGGTAATATCGACAGAATACGTCGATATGACCATGAAAACTATCATATTATCCCAGTTTCCTACTCGACTTCCATCCATGAGCTCATTTCGGATATCCTGTACCTATTTACAGTATGACCAACAACGGGCTGCGATGTTTGACCATAACCGCAGACTGGAACGTTGGCGACCCTTTCATGTTTGTAAGTTTGGATAATTGATATTAAACCATTTAATTCAATTCATCTTGTGGTGATATCTCGACCTATGTTGCTCTTTGAACCTTGGTTAACAAAGGAGAGTTTCAGGGATGGATGATGAATGGTATTCAGCATGAAGAGTTTTGTGTAATTCAACCCCTATTTTGTATCGTCTCCGACTTTGAGAATTGTCCACAACTGAATCAACAGACCAACAAGGCGATAGTTTATTCATACTCTATGTTCACTGAAATGGTAACAGTCGGCTGCTGGTTTTTTTTAGTCTATTTCGAAATCATTTTATGTTCTGTATAATGAACCTTCAACTAGAAACTTCTTTATTAATTTTATTATTATAAGGGATACCAGTGCACCACGACCTGTTTACTATCTTAGTGGGGCTGACCAGGTGTGTTGCAGGAAATAGCTCCCGTCCAGTTACAGAGTTCTGACGACCCCTGTATATGGAAGAGATTCAAGGAGGTTATGTCTCATTCCATTATGAATGCAGGGCCTCTTTGGTTTGAGTCCCAATGGCAAGGAATTCTGTTACCAGGTATTCAGGAGTCTCTTCATCTTTCCCAGAGAATCTTCGATCGTCGTTTACTGCTCTGACTGTCAGGGTGAGCATCGTATCAATAGAAAAAGAAATATTTACTCAAAATAAATTAAAATATTTCTTCAATATTTATACAGGGTGATTCAGAATAAGGTACCGTAAATTCGAGATTTAATCTCCTGATGATTTTGAGATATAAAGTTCCTATGGACTATGGGTCGCCGACTCATTGTTTCTGAGATACGGGGTGTTGAAATTTAAAAAAGAAATTGGTTTTTGAATTTATGCGATACTTTCCCCATTTTTTGTTTGCGTTTTGGTAGGTTAAGAGTACGCATTGAAAAATTTTTTTCGATACAAAATGATGTTTAATTTTCCCCAGCGGCGTCCGTACAGACTTCAGACCGAATAAATTCCGTGAAAAAATCGGTACGCCAATAACTTTTTCCAAATATGACTTTATTTTCGTATTCTCCACTTAATTTACCGTGAGAATGGTATCCTGAGTTTTTTACCTGCGACGGATTACTTTCTGAGAAAAAAAATAGAATACAATTTTATCTAAGAGAATTTCGAAATTCTTTGATTAATTTATTATGAGTACGCATTATAACAAAGTTTTTCAATTCAAAATTATTTTTTATTCTCAACATAGGCGTTTGAATGAATTTAGTGAAAGGGAAGGTACTCCATTGCATGAGACTAAAATTTATGTCTTGAGTTCTGAATCTACGATTGGTTATTTCTGACACGAAAAATAAATAAAAGTTTAACTATTCATTTCTGAAACAGAGTGGCCTACCTACCACTAAATAATATTGCAAAATTGTTAAATTCAAGAAGCAATACGAGATACACAAAAAATGAACAGAATGAACAAAAAAACGAGGATATAACTAAAGTAGTTGTTGAAAATTACCACCACCAGCAAGTATGCATGCCTCAGCCCGCCATCTCATCGATTCACGTACTCTTTGAAAAATTCCAGCATTATTTCGTATCTCTTCGCAGGAAGTTGTTATTCGGTTTTTCAACTCCTCTACAAATTGAATTGGAGTGCTATACACCAATGTCTTCAAATGTCCCTAAAGAAAAAAGTCCAAACAGTTTAGGTCTGGAGACCTAGGTGCCCACTCTCGTGGTCGTCCACGATCTATCCACCGATTGTTATAAGTTTGATCCAAATATATACCCTCGTGCTAGAATACTAAAATGAGCGGGAGCATCGTCGTGCATAAACCACATTGCGTTTCTTCTCATATTAGAGACATCTTCCAAAAAAAAATGGTAAACTGTCTTCCAAAAAGCGGCGATAAGAATCTCCATTTAACCTACTGGGTAGGGAAAAAGGCCCAAGGAAGTAGTCACCAATTATTCCAATCCATACATTAACTGAAAATTGTTCCTGGAAATGGGTTTCACTAATCTTGTGTGGATTTTCCTCTTCCCAAAAATGATTATTATGAAAGTTTCTTATAGAATTTTTCGAAAAAGAAGCTTCATCAGAAATAAAATTTTACTTCCAAATAAGGGATCTGTCGCTAATTTTCTGAGAAACCATTGGCAAAAATCAGTACGCAAGGGAAAATCCCTCGGAATATGGGCCTGGACTCGTTGGATGTGGTAAGGATATAATAAAAAATCATGAAGAATCCTCCAAATTAGCACGTGGTTAATATTTAAATTATTGCCTATTTTGTTTGTGCTTATTTCGGGATTTTCTTCAACCATATTTAAGACAGCTTCCTCAGTTTGTGGAGTTCTTGCAGTTTTTATTGTGCCATTCAAATGATTATTTGGTTCAAAGCTGCCCTTTTCTGATAGTCTCAAATGAACCCTGTTGAATGTTTCCGCATCAGGTACAGCTCTATTAGGAAAACGCTCTTTATATAAACGTCAGGCTTTGGATGCATTTCTATTAGTAAGACCATACATGTAATGTATGTCTGCAAACTCATTATTTATGAAATTTACCATCTTAGATATTCTGTAAAATTGAGAGTCAACTTCAATGTTGTAATTAATGAAATAATTAAATAAGTAAACGTCATACATGACGGCGTCTTAGCTGTATATAGGCGATTTTGGAAGTAAAGAATTACGTTACTCTGAATTAGGTGGTGATTACGAAAATAATTTTTCCGTCGACCTCCCAATTAGGCTGGTTTTCCTGTCACGCTGACGGTCGGCGCTGACGGTCAGCGCTGATCGGTCAGCTCGTATCCTTTTAGCATTACGCTGATCACATTGAGAAATAGAAGGATGCTATTGTCTCTGGCTCACTGAATGTGGAGGCTTGTCGGCGCCAGCTAGTCAGCGGCGCCGACGCGCTGGCGCGTACGTGCGCGTATATAGCTCAGCGCTGACGGCCGTCAGCACCGCGTGACTCGAAAACGCTACCTATAGCTACATACATATTGACCCATCAGCGCCGACCGTCAGCGACGTTCACAAAATCATGCATTAATTACCCATTGTAATGCACGATTTCTTTCTATTTTAATGCATGATTGTCATGGGCAACCGAACATAGAGTATTCAGAAGTAATATGAGTAACGTCACAACTTGACTGATATTTCATTTTTATGTATGAGGCCTGTGACTCTCACTCTTCAATCACAGAATAGTCGCGTATTTATCTCTGGTTCCATTGTTATTCCACAGAGAAAAGAAATAATGAAACAAATCCAAACATAATCGATCTGTCAAATTACGAGTAATATAGCTGCTTTCAATCTTAATCTAATATCGCCAGTTACTTTAATTACAATAAGTAACGAAGTCAATATCCCCTTAACTCCCCCGGACGTTGCAAAAATGGCTAAAGCAGCAACTTTGACCCTGCTACCTGAAAAAAGCCGACATTTGTATGACAAAACCTACGCAGAATTCATGTCATGGTGCGAGGAGAAGAACGTTTTCAATTATTCTGAAACAGTTTTGTTGGCATACTTTAAGAGTGTTGCAGAAAAGGGATACTTAGCAAATGTATGGCCAAAGTATTCAATGCTGAAAGCAACATTGAACGTTAAAAGTAATATTGATATGAGCAGATATCACAAACTGGTGATGTTCATTAAGGGACAAAAAGTGGGTTATATTCCTAAGAAATCGAAAGTTCTCGAGAAAGATCATGTAAAAGAGTTTATGGCAAATGCTCCAGACAGTATTTTCTTGATGTCAAAGGTGAATATAAAACTCAATTGAATTAATTTTCTAAATTTTTCTTATTGTCACGTGGATATAAAATATGTAACTTTAAATTTTTTATTTGAAGGTCGCTTTGATATTTGGAGTATCCGGGGCATTGCGAAAAGATGAGCTGTATAAGTTGCAGATAAATGATGTGCAGGATATGGGCTCGAAATTTTTAATAACAGTGAATTCATCCAAAACGTACTCGAAAACGATATTCACTGTGGTGGATAATGAGGAGCGTACACTTTTGTATCCAATCAAGAGATATATATCCTTGAGACCAATTCACACTCCGCACGAAAAGTTTTTCGTCTTTTACAAGAACTTTAAATGCTCAATACAGCCAGTAGGAATCAATACGTTTTCGAAATTACCATCGTTAATTGCAAAATTTCTCAAATTAGAACAACCCAATATGTATACAGGTCACTGTTTTCGGTGTTCTTCTGCATCTATCCTTTCGGACAGTGGAGCAGATTTTGCAGCCATCAAACGGCTTGGATGATGGAAATCAACATCTGTTGCAGAAAGGTACATCGAAAACCCGATGAAAAATAGATTAGAAACTGCTGAAAACATTTTATGCGATAATCGTTCGGCAGTAATCAATACATCAGCTCCCACCAGTTCACACATTCCTTATCGCAAATCGTCAGTAACGATGTAAATGTGGACTATTCAGAATGTCACATCTCGAAAATTCCGTCTATGAATTTTACGAATTGTTCAATTGGAACCATAAATATAAATATGTCCAAGTGAGCATCGAGATTTTCGTTGTCAAATTTTATATTGTGAGAAATAAAATTTATTTGAATAAATATTTCATTTCTAATTCATAATGAGGTCGACGGAAAAATCTTGTAATCAACTCATTTATTAATCTAGCGATTAATGGTCTTGAACATTAACACGCTCGCTCCGCTCACGTGTTAAAATATCTCGACCATTAATCGCTATCATTAATAAACTAGTTGATTAAATAACTATTAAATTTGAAAAAAACCATTGGCGTACCAATTTTTTTACCCAATATATTCGAAAAGAAGTCTGTACGGACACCACTGGTGTAAATAAACGTCATTACTAATCGGAAATTATGTGTTTCAAAGCGTACTCATAACCAACCAAAACCCACAAATATGTGTGGTGTCAAAAGAAAATTCGAAAACCCATTTTTTCTTTGAAATTTTATCAACCCGTATCTCAGAAACAATGCGTCAGAGACCCATAGTCCATAGGAACTTTATATCTCAGAATCATCTGAGTGTTAATATCCCGAATTTACGGTACCTTATTCTGAAAAACCCTGTATATTTCAGAAACCATTTTTCAGGTTCCACTGAGATTCCGCACAAATTTTCATTTTTCAAATTATGCAGATCCGATCGAATTGAAACCTAGTACTCGGTTAAAATATTGGTTGAAGCCCTGTCGACAGGAGCTTTGGCGTTCTTGTTCAAACTTTGACAAATCATATTTCCGAAAGTATTGGTTTCTCAGAGTTGGGAAGGATATCAATGAATTCTCATAATACAACTGCACCATGAAAGAAATTAAATTCGAATAATAGTTTATTTATCAAGATTAAATGAGCAATCTGCAATGAATTAAACTCGTGGAATGGGTTGTTGCAACTTACACTCAGTGCATAGTTTTCACAACTCGAAATACCTAAGGAAAGTATCATCGAAATTTCTAGAGCTTGGCTGGAGACAATCACAACAGATTGTCCGTTTATTCCTGATATTTGAATACGTATAAGCTGACGAACAAATTATTTTAATAGTTCAAAATATATTAATAAAATACAATCTTCTTTCCATATTTCCAAATTTGATCCTATAATATGTTCACCGAAATTTCACCGTTATTGAGATATTGAATATTAAAGATTTTATTAAAAGGTTTTTTTCTGGGTTTTCTCTCCCAAACTCTGAAAAATATCTTTAAAATAAAAATTAATTATTTTATAGATATTTTTCAGAGTTTGGGAGAGAAAACTTAGAAAAAAAAATTTTAATAGTGAGTATACCTCCCACGGTATCCTTCAATGATTAATTAGAGATTTTGTTTGAATCCCCAATTTCTTGGCTTTTTTATCGATTTTTTCTAGAATAAGATCTTCTAGGGTCCGCATTTTTGCTGTATCTAGTTAGAAGGGATGTGAATTAATAAAAATAATCAACAAAAACTGCTTCCACTACTAACAGCTTAAAAAGACGGCTTGACAAAGGTTAGAATTGAAATGTGTTCACTGAATGTTTTTAACTTTGACGCGCTTTTCTTAAAAAAATGTAGGGAAGTTATTCTGCCGTTATTTTTAAAAACTTCTTCGTCTCTTCAAAAAAATTCAACACTTACTACTAAATAGGTAAAACATTGACCAAATTATAGTTAAGGGAGTAGAGGGTACAGTTTGAGGGACAAGAAGCTAATAATACGTTAATAAAACGAAAAGAACAGTATTTTTATAACCCTTGTTCCACATGGGCACCGCCATTTCTTACACAAATTATCATACTTTATTAAAACCACTTTTCACAACAGAAGTTTGCCTGAAGAAGGTTCTGTGTGCCTATTAATTGAAGATGGTATTCATTTTGATGATTACTATGTTGAATGTATCTGTTTCTTCTGTGGTAGATGGATTTTTTCATACCATAGTTGGCGAGGAGCCCCGATTTAACGCCGATGGTTTTTATGTGTGGAGTCACATGAAGAGCCTAGTGCACGACCAAATGAGGCCAATTGCAAATGACGATATTCTGAGATAGAGGATTATTGATGCAGCTGAGAAAATGAAGCGAAGCCTGCAAACTTCTCTCGTGAAAAGTAATTTGAAGAATCGAATGAGAATTTGTGTGAGAAATGGCGTCGACCATGTCGAACAAGAATTTAAAAATATTGTTCTGTTCCTTTTCGTTTTATTTACGTATTATTAGTTGCTTTTACCTCAAACTAAAAATGTACCCTCTGCTACCTCAAGTGTAATTTGGTTAATTTGGCCTATTTAATAGCAAGTGTTATACCTTTTTGAGCAGCTCAAGAGGCGAAGAAGTTTTCAAATGCATCTGCAGAATAATTTCCATAATTTTTTTTTAAAAAGAGCTTCAAAGTTAAAAACTTCCGATGAAAATGCATCAATTCTAACCTTCGTCAAGCAGTCTTTTTAAGTTGGTAGTAGTAGGTTCTGTTTCTGCTTATCATTTTTGTTAATTGACATCCCCTCATAGTAGATACATAAAAAACGGACCCTAGGAGATCTTATACTAAAAAAAATCGATAAAAAAGCCAAAAATTTGGGGATTTAAAAAAAAAATTCAAAATTCAATCTCTCAATAACAGTGACATTTCAGAAAACATATTATATGACCAAATTCATAAATTTTACCTGAATAATAACGTCCTCCAATATTCAGTACGACTCACCCTGTAACCCTGTATATTTGAAACAAATATATTTGTGTTCAAAAACATACAAAGATTATTCAAGGTCTCGAACAACAGGTATAACACACGTGGAAATGACATTTTATTTCTAATACATCGTTTAACCCTTTCGTAAAAATGTCCCTACTATATAGGCTTTGACTTTATAATAGGCTGAATAATGAAATGAAAAATGTCACTACTGAAAAACAGTTTGAGCATCAGTTGAAACAGTTTCTAATAAACCTTGAACCCTAAGGTATTGAAGAGAATATGAACTGTAATAGTTGTGATTAGTTAATAGGAATATATTTGGTAGGTTTTTCCCGGTTTGGCTGCCAATGTGACAACATTTCATTTTATGTAGATTTTTGTATAAATGTATTCAATTTAAAATGAAAAAAAAATCTCCAGAATAACGTTGTGTCGATATAGCTATTCTGAAATTCCTTCAATGATTATTTATACCTAATAGGAGTTTTCACATGAACTATGTTCTGAAGATATTTCCTCAAGCATACAGAGTGTTAGAGGTATTATCGCACTTCCTGATTATCATTTCCATGGCATTTGAAAATGGTGAAAAGTGAACAAAAAATAATAGTAGGATGAAACCCATTGTTGAAGAAAGAGTCAAAATATCTGCTTTTTTGATAAAGTTAGTGGGCTTTTTGTTCGTTGAAATCTCTACGTTCTGATGGTGTAAGAAGATATGCAATATGTAAATTTTCTCATGAAATGCTAGTAAATAACCGGTAGTAAGGCCCAGAACCTCCTAGCTTCTTCCTCACACTTCTATATGAAATATCTTCTGATGGGCTAACATTTTTCGTAGATCACTGAGGTTTATAATTTATCCTGAAATAGCAATCAATAGGCATCTACTCATATAACTTTCTCAAAATATTGTAGATGTCTTATTAAATAGTAACTCCATTAACTTTTCATTTTCGGAGAAAATGTACCACAGTAAAGTATATTTTTTTTTGCACCATCAGAAAGTAGAGATTGCAACGAACAACCCAAGGACTTTTTTAAAAAACATATATTTTTCACGTGAGAACCCACCCAGCCTATGAAAAAAGTTGTAGGTAATAAGATCCACAAATTTTGTACGAGTATTTACACTGTTTTCACACAACCTCAAAATTTATCTGAAAAATTCAAATAACAATGTTCTCGATTTTTTATCTTTTACAAAAAAATTTGTTTTTTCACAAAATTTCATGAAAGCTTACCTTTTTATGTCCCAAACACACTGTAATTTGTTCGATTCAAAATATAAATTTTTTTCACCTTATTTCAACTTAATATCGCAAAAAAAAGTTGGGGCTTTTTAAAAAAGCAGGTATTATTTACAATTTTTGATTGAGTCAAGTCAAGTCAAAATAAGGCGAAAAAATAAATATTTTAAATCACAGTGAGTTTGGGACATAAAAAGCGTAAGTTGTAAAAGATAAAAATCCAACTTTTTTCCATAAGACTTGCGGTTTTGCTGGAAATAAAGATAAACCGTCTTTTAACATTAAAAACTCACCCCCTTCTATGTCCCGACTTCAGATCACCCATAAATTGTTTTTCCTTTCCAATCCTACTACTATTTTTTTTTGTTTCAAAAATAATGGACTCTGGTCTATATGTAATGAATTTGGCAAGCCTCATCAATCATTTAAATGTATAAAAGAAATATTTTTTACTCAATAATGATCTAACCCCTATTAACAACTCATTGTTCTCACTAATCGGTTTATGGCTAAGGGTATTATTATAATGCCAACCCATACTTGATGTATTAATTGATAGCGTGTTTCAGTAACGCTATCGTCGCAGATGATGGACAAAATTGTTAGTAGGCAAGATTGTAGTTACTTAACAATGTAGTGTTCATGATCAGTCCACAGTAAACTGAAATTAGAATATTGAAAATATTAATCGTTCTGGGTATAACATTTCTACTATATCCCTGGGTTTATCTACTAAATAATTATGCCCAAAACATAATATGCGAAATCTACAATGCACGCTCCTAAAAACAATGAAAATGTCCATCCGGTAAAGATTTATCAACACCGCAAATGCTCTATAAATCGGCAATCTATCCTATAAAAGCAATTTCTCTAGACAAATTGCCTTAATGCATTCTGTTGATGGTTAATCTGCACAATTATATTCAACCCCACATTTCCCATCAACATAATTCGTAAATTAATATTTGACACGCATATTAATTCGAATGTTTCAGGACTGTGCAAATTATGTTTATGGTATTCGATTCCAATATGGTACATTTGTGGAATGAAGAGATGAAATATGTCTATATAATCTTCTGTACTTACACAAGAGAAAGTATTTGGTACATAATAAATTATGAATCAAATTATGGCAGTGTTATAAAATATTGCTAAAAATATACATTTCAAAATAAATCACGGGTCGTCGTTCATTTTGTGAACAATATATTTCACTGATTAGTATCGCTTTATCTTTATACCGTGAGCTTAAAAAGTACGAAATAATGTATTTATTTTCTCCCCTTTCGGGAATATCGAAAAATGGACTGATAGGTGAAAGTAATTCATTTTTTAAGGAACATTATACCGTAATTCTACCGTATTCTACCAATTCCCGTTACCAAGCAGTGACACCATCGATATTTTTTAAATTTGGAAACCCCTTTTCATCTTGACATGGATGGACCTCAAAATTTGGAATTCGGTAGAGCATATGTGACGCCATTTATGTTGTGCGGTTGGCTCACTGGTAGAGCGTTTGACATAGGACCCGGAGGTACCAAGTTCAATCTAGTCACAGTAATCACCACCATTCACTGTTTGGTCAAAAATTAACAGTGCTGTGCCTAAGGAGGAATAAGGACACAGTAACAAAGCCTACACAGAACAATACTGATTCTCCTTACTCGGTCAAGCTCTTAAGAGCTTATGAGGGGTCCACCTGGGGAGGACCTAGGAGGATCAGTATAATAATAATAAATAATAATGATAAAAAATTCTCAGGATATGAATTCCTTAAATTTGAAAAACATGTCAGAATTTTTAAATTAAGTGTTCATCAAATAAATACTTTCTTTTTACAAAAACGATACTAGTATTAATACTCAAACTTTTTTTAGACCATCTGGAAATGATAATGAAAAATGGCGATACCGTTGTTAAAAAATCAACAAGTCAAGAGCGTTCCTGCTAATCGGGTCCTTCCTAAATGACGTGTTTCTGGCTTCTTGGCCTTCATCAGTACCCTGTAGCTTTCCCAACAAATTCAACTAAACTGACCCGGGTTAAGCCTCTCAGAGCCGGCTTGGTCGATCATTATAATCGCCCACGCCACCTATGAGACGAAATTATAATGATCGACCAAGCCGGCTCTGAGAGGCTTAACCCGGGTCAGTTTAGTTGAATTTGTTGGGAAAGCTACAGGGTACTGATGAAGGCCAAGAAGCCAGAGACGCGTCTGCTCTTGCTTTCTCGGCAGATCAATGAACCCCCTGGGGTCTATTTGATTTGGGAAATATATGCATGAGTATATTTATTATACGAAGCCATTTGGGAAGGACCCGATTAGCAGGAACGCTCTTGACTTGTTCATCTGGAAATGATCTTATCGGTCTTGTGTGTTCTCTTAGTACCTACTTGCCTAGAGTGAATATTGCAAATCGTTAGGATAGGTAGTCGTATCTGATTTTAATTCGAATTAGTTCGTTAATTTTGATTCATTTACTGTCCGAAACTAAGCTAATAAGCACTGACGTTAAGTCAGAAGCTTTTGCGCGCATCTTCTATTGTCTACTTAACTCTGTTAGACACTACTACGAATTTAGCATCGGTATACATATACGGTTTTCTCAGATTTAATATATCCGAATACATTTCATACCATTTTAATGACAGACTTCAGAGACATCTTAGATCACAGAAATTTTGATTCTATTGGAATTGAAATACGAAAAAACGTACGCCCCAAGTAACTCCATGATTCGATATTCACGAAATTCCGCGAAAATTAGTTGATTGGCATCACAGAGCTTTAATTGGATCAGATTTGTATATTTTGAATTATAGAAGAAGTAACAACAAAATTTCAGATGAGTATATTCCAAAATAGTTTGGCCGATTATGCCAATTAACGAACTGAGATGTCGCATTTGGATGCGCAACCTACCCTGAAAATTGCAAGTCGTTATCTCTTTCCGTTCTCAAGGTATCGAGAGACATAATATTTTTTCGTAATTTTTTTAACATTTTCTAGTGGTACGGTCCTCACAAAATCTTACACACGTGTTTATGTCGATATTCTGTCTATATATATTATAGGCTTTGCCTCAGCTCCAAACTTCCCTATAATAAGAATCATATTTTTTTAGTTCTCGAGGCAATAATATACCATATGGGTATAACTCCGAAACCGTTGGGCTGAGTACGACCAACAACGATTATCCGTCGTAATGGGACGCGCCACTTACCTTGAAAATTTCAAGTCGCTATCTCTTTTCGTTCTCACTTTATCGTAGCAACGGCCGGCAGTCCAGACAGAGTCAAATCTGACAACAAATTCTTCATCAGGGATTCGAGCCCTTATCGTTTGAGACCTTTTTCAGCAAAAAATTCTAAAATTACAGACATTTGGGCAAAATGATATCGCGTTGTTCCTCAGGCCATGCGCCCAAAAAAGGTTTGGCGTTTATCGGCATCGGTCAGAATTGAAAATCTGAATTTTAGTGGTTGTGAAGATAGAACAAGCAGGGCCGTCGCTACCGGGGTGGAGGGAGGGGAGCCTCCCCCCCCCGGATCATATCTCAAAGAGCGCCAAATTGATCGCAGATCTGGAAAACTATAGCAAAATGACATCATGAAAACAGATTTTTTTGAACTACTACTTGCAAAAGATGATTATTATTATACGACAGTACAGTAACTGTATCGAATGATTGCCGAATAGAAATAAACATAACTTTCTTCTTCTTATATAAATTATTCGTGAATAGTGAATTAGTTAATCTGAATATTGATTGAAATAAAAAATCGAAAACCGAATACGGAATTGGATCCTTGCCAAAATCAGTTCAAACCGTCTGGAGCGGAATTCAGGAGAGCCCAGAAAAGGAAAATTGAAACGGAAAAAGACGCAAATGTCATGAATACATGGCTAACGGCAAGTTGTTCAAGCACTGACGTGAAGTCAGGAGCTTTTGTGCGTTTGTTCTATTGTCAATTCTCCTTAATCGAATTTACTGATTAAGAACCTGTTTTTTTTTAATTTATAGGGGTATGATTCTCACTAAATTTTACACACGTCTTCATGTCGATATTCTACATAAGCTTCAATTTGATCGGGTCTATAATTTTTTAGGTTATCGAGGAAATAATATTCCAGGTGATATAACTCTGAAACCGTTGGGCCGATTATGCTGAAAAACGAACTTAACTCTCCCATGAGCAACATACCCTGAAAATTGCAAGTCCCCATCCTCTTTTGTCCAAAAGTTATTGAGGCAACGGTCACCCCCATCCAGCTACTGAACTCACACACTCACACATCCGATCATGTTCAAACTGGGCACTTGGCAGTAGAGTTAAGTTCTGAAGGCTCTTGCAAAATTTCAGTGATATCGAACGAATAGTTTAGGACATATAGATTTTTTTCAATTATTTTCAATGAATTTTAAGAAAATTTCTAGTGAAACGATCCTCACGAAATTTCGCAAGATTTCGCGTTGGCATTCTACAACTAATTACCACGTTTGAATTGGATCGCTTTTATATTTTTCAAGTTATTGAGGAAATAACAACCAAATTTCAGATGGGTATAACTCCAAAACATTAACGCATTAACGCATCAAAATGCACAACCCACCCTGAACATTTCAAGGCGCTATCTCTTTCCGTTCTCAAGTTATCGTGGCAACGGCCGGCCAGTCGGACAGAATCAAATTTGACCTCGAATTCTTCATAAGAGAGTAGAACCAAATTGTTTGAGACAATTTTCTGAAAAACATTCAAAAATTACAGACATTTGGGCTAAATGATAACGTGATGTTACCCAGAACATGCGCGCAAAAAAGAGGACTGTGTTTTCGAATAGAGCAAAAAGGTTGAGTTTTGGCCATTGCTGAAATATGGTTTTGAAGGGAAGTAGCACCTTGTGAATCTCCATTGACAGGTTGATTTTCAGTGCCTATAAAACATAAAAAATTTTTTTCGTGATATTTCGATTGAGTGGCATCAAAGTTTAATTTTCTACATATATATGTACATACTACAAAAATTTTCAGGGTAATGAGTACAAAAATATTGCTTTAATTCAGGAATTAGAAAAAACTCATTCAATATTCCAAACAGCAGATATGTTCAAAGAATTGTTGGAACATTCCACACATGAAATTATTGCTATATAATTTTTCGAAAGTTTTCTCTTTAATAATTATAAACCCTTCAGATTATTCTTATCATCTCGAAAGCTTGATATATATATTTATTTTTATCAAATACAATTATTTTTTGGTCCTGGATCTTTTGAGAGATGCAAACCATTTTTTTCACAAAAAACACAAAATTCAGAGCGTTGTCTTCTTTGTAAAATAATTTTCATTCATAGTTATACTAATTTATAATTTATCCATATTTGTATGTTTTTCGATTTTTGTATATTTTTCCAAATTAGGGGCGCCAAAAGACGTTTCTCCCCCCCCCTCGGAAAAGCTCTTAGCTACGGCCCTGAGAACAAGTACCCATTGAGAAGTTTGTGATTACTTCAATGAAGAATATTCTTATGCTAGGAGTTGGGATACGTGAACGATCGTAAAAGAATTGAACATTTTATTAGAATTGCAGGAAAATCCTAATTTTTTTTTCAAGAACAATACAGGCATTTAACAATATATCGCAAAAATTGGCTTTGAGAAAATTGAAATGCCATGAATGGCATCCATTCAAGATCAATGTGGTGCTGCACGAACAGAATGGAGATGATTTCGACCGCAGAGTTTTGCGAACAATTGATGGACCTTTGCAATGCCCATGAGGGTTTCCAGCTCGAATTTTATTTAGTGAGGAATTAACATTTTATTTTAATGGAATTGTCAACAGACTAAACTGTCGTTATTGGTCGGATCATAATCCGAACTGGATGATGGAGGGACATACACAATTTCCAGATAAAATGAATGTATAGGCTGGATTTGTTAGTAACGGGATTATAGGCCTCTCTTTATTGAAGGACCGTTAAAACGTCCAAAATATTTTGAGTTATTACTGGATCTGATACCATCGTTAGCGGTTTTTTTTCCGTACGATGCAGATCCAAATCTCCCAATGAAACGCTGTGGTTTCAACAGGATCGAGCTCCACCGCATTATTTTCAAGATGTACCTGATTAGCTGAATGAAATGTTGCAGAACAGGTGGATCGGTCGGCGAGGTTTTTAATGAATGGCCAGCACAGTCTGCAGATCTGACTCCGTAGGACGTTTTCTTATGGGGTTATATCAAAAGCAAAATTTATCTCAATCGGCCAAAACAAAATCGAGGAGTTGAAACGAGGGATACGATCCTCCCAAAATTTCTGCAACTAGTTACCAAATCAAAATTTCATCTCCGTAACCGTTTGGCCAATTATGCCCATAAATGAACTTAAACTTCGAATGTGGATGCGTGACCTACCTCTTGAAATTTCAAGTGGCAATCTCTTTACTTTCGAAAGTAATCGAAATTCGAGGTCAAATTTGATTCTGTCCGGCCGGCTGTTACCACGATAACTTGAGAACGGAAAGAGCTAGCGACTTAAAATTTTCAGGGTAGATGGCGCATCCTAATACGACGGACATGTTCGTTAATGGGCATAATCGGCCAATGTTTTCCGAGTAATAATACTAAACCGATTGAATTGAAACTTGGTTATTAGTTGTAGCATGCCAACGCGAAAATTCTTGCAAAATTTCGTGAGGATAGTATTTGTAGAAAATTTGTAAGAAATCATTGAAAATTAAACAAAAAATTCTATATATCAGTAACTATTCGTCTGAAATTGCTGAAATTTTGCAAGAGCCTTTACCATGGTAAATTCGAATTAAGTGTCCAATACAGGAGAATGGACAACATAATTTACCATGGTAAATTCGATTAAGGGTGTCCAATACAGGAGAATGGACAATAGAACATACGCGCAAAAGCTCCTGACTTCACGTCAGTGCTTGAACCAATTTTTTTTTCACCAATTTATGATAATCAGAAATCTAAATGTTTACTCACTTATTTCTTTATAAGTTTCACAGTTTCAGGTGAAGATCAATTTTTAGTAGGTATTTGCAAAATCAGTTCACACAAAAAATTTTAAAAATAAAGTTGAGTAAAAAGTATGGCCTCCTCGAACATCAAACATAGCCTGACAACGCCTTTGCATATTTTCGATCAGATGATTGTTGGAATAGCCTTGATCAATTTCTCTCCAGAGTTGCGGTAAAAACCCTCTTAGTTCTTGAAGTGTATGTGGAGGTGGTAGATGAGAATCTAAAGCTTTTTGTAGTGGATCCCAAGCGTGTTCTATGGGATTGAGATCTGATGGTGACCAAGGGGGCAGGGCCAAATGTGGAGTACCATGGATTTCGAGAGCTTCATCGACGATGGGGTGGCGTTTATCGTCCAAAAATAAGAAATTTGGCCCAATAGCAGCAGGAAACAAAGGAATAATATTGTCAATGACTTGTTCTATGTAAATCTGCGCATTCATGGTAGCATCAAGCCAAACAATTCTGTATGTCCATTGAAAAAAATGCCTCCCCAAACAGTAATTGTACCACCCCTGAACGGATGAACTTCCTGGACCGATCTGCGATTTCTGGGCACCAGAGGATGATGGGTCCATACCCGAGCAGGCCGACTATTCGAGAACCATCCATATCTTGACTCATCTGTGAACAATACAGATCTCCATTGATCGTTCCAATTCACGTGTTCATTGGCCCATTCCAATCGCAGTCGCATATGATTTTGAGTTAGTGAAATCCTTCTCAAAAGTCGCCGAGAATGTAGATTAACGTCTCGAAGTCTTCGGCGAACTGTTTCAAAAACCAAAAATACCAGTAGCGTTCAAAAGGAGCTGTTGCATAATTCGACAAGTACTCACAGGCTCTCTACGTGTAGACGCAATCATGAACCAATCTTGTGCAGGAGTAGTAGATTTAAGGCGTTCACTTCTCGGTCTTTCGGTCACGTTTCCAGTTTCTCGATATCGATGGACGGACCGGGAAACTACGCTTTCACCTATTTGAAAGAAATTTTTTCCGATTACGTCACGCCGCGATCATACCAATAGTCCTACTGGCTTCATCCGTACATCTAAGCATGATTGCAAAACAAATTTTCAGATTTTGAATTGAAGTTGATTGTAAGAACGTATAAAACAATAACTGATACAAACTTGCTTGCAACTGAAAAAATCATCAAACGAGGAGCATAAAACCATTCAGCTATAAGGGAGTAAAAATTTGAAATCTCATAAATGAACATTTGGTGGACAAGAATCTGCCATTCTGGATATGGTCACAAAGTTTCTGAACTCCCTTAGCTTTTGTGGAGCAGTATGTATCAGATTTCACTGACATCCTTATTGTAGCAGAGTATTGAGATAAAGAGTTTCATAGGAAATATTAATTCAAAATCACATTGCACCACTTTCAAGTTTCCAATAGGAATATAGCGTTTATACAATTCAGTATGTTCTGAGATTGGAAGCTTCAATTTGTTCTTGCGTCCATAGGGAACTCGATAACGAAGTTATTCAATTCTAAATACGACCAGCTGAAATTTGTAATGGTTCAGAGTTTACAATGTTAATGTTGTTGTAGAACTAGGTTGGAGCTAACAGAGTAGAAAGTTGTTCCAATTGATTGTAAACAGAGGAACGGAACGTATCAATTAGATAATCAATTCTTAAGATAATATTATATTCACGCTGAGGATAGATTTTGAAAGTTATGGAGTTATTGAATAGATTTCGTGAACCTTAATTGAAAATTAAATTAAATCACTAGAATTGGAATTATTCTAGATAATCATAATTATTATTCCAAAGACGAAAGGTGAATTTAATACCCGATGTAGAGTGAAAATTTAATTGCAGTATGCATGGAATTCGAAAGGGGTATTAATGTACATATATGAGTATGAATTCGATATTGTAGTTATCTATTTGTATGGATAGCGACTTTGATAGAACTAGATTCGTTGATTAAATCGTGTCTGATCTGAGTCTACTATGTCTATCCATTGAGCAACTTCCATGATAAATTAATTCCAAAAATAAAGCAGCATGCTACATGACATTTGTGACCTAAAGGATCTCATCAGTGGAAATAACGAGTTGCCAAGGGGTTGGGAAATGTCATGAACAGTGGAATTACAACATGGATATGGGTGCAGGGTGAAGACTGAGTGAAGAAAACAAAATGGGGAAAAATTAATTATAGGTGAAAAAAAATTGGTTCAAGCACTGACGTGAAGTTAGAAGCTTTTGCGCGTATGTTCTATTGTCCATTCTTCTGTATTGGACACCCTTAACGAATTTACCATGGTGTTTATTTTCACCAAATTGACCCTATTCCTTGTTTCTCTATATGGTATGATTCTCTACGGTTGGGACACTTATATAACGTAAATAACTTCTCTTCTTCTCCTCTGCAAGTACATGATGACTGAATCAGGGCTTGGTGTTATTTCTCGAATTCAGATTAATTCTCCTCTTTCCTATCGCCTCTCCGGCCGCTTCGTGTATGCATCTTCTAACAATATTCCAGATACCCTCCACGCTCTCTCCTGTTGTGGTATCTGCCTTAAGTTTCTGATTTAGCCTGCATCCATACAGACTTCTGGTGGTGTCGTCATCAAATGATTCCATGTTATATTTTTCGACTTCAATTGGAATTTGCTTTATTTTGCGATGGTTTTCCAGAAAGAATTTTCTGAGAACCAGGTTGTGATCTGTTCCTGTGTTAGCAGAAGTTAGAACCCTCACATCCTGTATCTCATCTGGTGTGAAACATCTATTATTTATTGTAAAGTCAATTGTAGACTTTTGTCCTCTGGTGTTGCAAAAGGTGTACTTATGTTGATCTCTGTGTGGAAAATGAGTGTTGTTTATTCTCATCTCGTTTCTTGCGCAAAAATCATTCAGTACGTCTCCATTTTCATTCAACACGGGTTCATTAAATCATTGCTTCAGTCCGGCAATTTCCTCCGATCCGATCCTCGCATTGAAGTTACCAAATAGTATTATTCTTCCACTGTTGTCAATTTTGTTAATGGTGTTTTGTAGCTCTCTATAGAAACTATTTGATTCTTCTCTTGGCTTTGACATATCTGGGGCGTAGATGCTCACAAGATGTAGATGTCCCCTGGGAAAGATGAGTGTCGCCCTTAGTATTCTGTCACTTACGTAGTCTATGAGTTCTATTAGGTCAACGCATCTTTCATGTAGAAGTACACCAACTCCCGAGTGTGCTCGTTCGTGTTTTGGCTTTCCACTATAACACAATATATAATTCCCATACTTTGTGGTACCCTGACCCTTACGCTTTGTCTCAGAAAGCCCACACATGTCCACCTTATGCCTTTTCATCTCTAAAATGATCTCCTGATCCCTTCCCCTCCATTACGTAATGTTGCAGCAAGCTATTCAAGTGATTTTCCGTGTTCATCTCCTATTTCGCGCCAGTTTTGTTTCCAAAATCCGTCCGGTATCCGAGGCTTGACCAAATTCTACAGGCAAATTTGAACGTGATGGGATCTATGTTGTTGGTTATATGGCAATAATATTAGAGACCGAACAGCGTTGGGTGGGTTCAGTATCTGGATTGGTGATCGTTACCACAATAACTTTCGAATGGGATAGCGATTTGCTATTTTCAGGGATAGGTTCCGCATCCGAATGAGACAGTTTAGTTCCTTAAGGGTCGGTGTCTGACGACAATTGAACGGAGTTCTTCTTCTTCTGAATTCTATTGAATTGGACAGATAAAAGGAAGATAAACCACATGTCATATTCCTCAGAAACCGGCCCTTATAGGCATAATCGGCCAAACGGTTGTACCCATCTGAAATTTTGTACTTAATTTCTCAATAACTCAAAAAATAAAATCCAATCCAATGTAAATTTGGTAATTATTTGTAGAATGCCGAGAAATGCCTCAAATTTTTGCGACATCTGATATAACTCGGAAATGCTCTTTCACCTAGAAATATACATACACCAACCCTACATCAACTTATAAAACAGCTTGTGAATGGTTGAATTCCATTCCTTAAAACGAATTTTAAAAGCAATCACGCTTTAGCATACTCGTTCATTGTATCATACACTGCTGAAAAGTATCGTTATTGGATATTCGCTATTTCGAAAAAACATCATTTTTAATTAGGTTCATTCCGGGTATTGTTTTAACAATGCAATAGAATAAATGCGCAAATCCAATCAAAATTCAAAATACTTCACTTCTATATGCGAATATATAGATTTATGATCAAGGTTAGTGAATCTTTCAAAGTGCAGACGTCCTCTATCGATATTTTTCAGTGACACTTAATGTGTATTCCGAAATGTGAGCGAACTGAGAAAAATCTCAGAAGCTTGATCCGAAATTGGTTTCTCTCACTCACAGAAATTTGAGAAATCTTCAACATCTACAAGCATCAAACGCCACTAATAATAATGACAAAACGATCTATCGATTTTTGAACTTACCTCTCAGTCTCACTATTCAATGAGCGACAATCGTAATAGTTCTGAACGAAGAGCTACTAAATATCGCAATGGAATGAAAACATACACTATAAAAAATGCTACCTATTAAATATATCGATCCTAACGAATCTTTCGTTTCTCAAGTCTCAAAGTTGGAGAAAATGTTCTACATCAATATTATATGGACCAGTTTCTTGCAAGATCAACCCTGAGGACATATTGTTTCAGTAGTACGTTGTGAAACCACTTCCTAATTTGAATAAGGGAAGAAGAAAGTTCTATCCTTCCCTTCACTTTTTGGCTGCTACATTTAGAGACTGTGAAGCTACCCACTCCCAAATTTCTGAGGCAGATGAGAAGTTTTTTATGATTTATATGGAGGTATGATCGAAATATAGGCAATGGACACCGTCCGTTATCAATTGTTCGCTAAGGTGGACTGAGCACAGACGCTACCACCCATTATGTGCTCCGAACTGAAACCAGTGAGCTTGGAAATGCGATTATTATTGGCAAGGAATGGTATTGACCCATTCTGGGCGACCAAAAGTGCAGGCCCAGGCAACATATAAATAAAAGTCCATGCAAGGGCAAGAAAGGGCGTAGCACCACTGCTTGCAACTGTCGAAATTTAGGTCTACAATGCTTCAAACTTTGCAAGAATTCTAGAGGGAATAGGTATAGGAATGCCGAAGATCATAACCTTCTGGATAATGATTCAATGGACTCAGAGGCACAACCTATGATGGATTAGAACCCTTCTCTCCATTGTTTGGCTGATTATTCTTGAGACTCTGAACCAATCAGAATTCTGAGTCAGGGGAGGAATTTTTGGTGGCTTTATATGATGGCATTATGTAAACAGACACACTGGACAACGCCCGTTACCAACTGTTCAGAAGCTGCCACATATCATATATTCCATACCTACAAGTACAAATCTGGCTTGCTAATGATTACATAAATCTATCAGTGTGAGTATGCACATTGACAGGAAATGGTATTGTCACCATCGGGGCCACCAAATATGCAGGGTCCGGCAACATTACCATGAATAGTAAGGCCAGTACAAGAGAGGGTGTACTGCCGAAAAGCAGGTCTACGATGCTCCAACATTTGCAAGAATTGCAGTGCGAATAGGTGTTTGGATGCCGTAGTTCCTGACCTCCCGGATGAAGAAGAATGGTAGACAGAGGGACCATCCATAATAGATGAGATTATAGAGCTGCAGTGGGAAATAAATGTAGAATCCCAAATTTCGCAGAACGTATTGCTATATGGAAGAGAGGTAATCATTAAAGGATACTGTGGGAGGTATACTCATTATTAAAAGGTTTCTTTCTGAGTTTGGGAGAGAAAACCGGGAAAGAAACCTTTTATTATATGGAAGATCTTTGGTGAAAAACAGCCTTTTTGGCAGTTTCTTCCTTTTTCCTGTTTCCTTGTAACTCTGTAGTCTAGAAATAATTTGGACTAGTGAAATTTGAAGAAAATTTAATGATGTACATACAATTCTCGAGATACATGCGGTACATCAAAAGTACATGTTTTGGAAGATATAGGCGAAAAACTGAAAAAAATGCAAAATTTCCCCCTACCCTCAAATTGCACAAGGTAACTTTGTTGAATAATTTAAACGTAGCTGCCTTATATACTCACAAACAACTCCAGAAAGTTTCATTAAAGTGGCAATTATTTCCAGGTAAATATTACATATCGTCTGGGCTAAGGTCAGGGTTGCCACCCGTAGTCTGAAATAGAGTAGGTGTACTTTAATAATCTACGACCCCAGTATAGTACGCTAAAATAAACTATTTATGTAACTCTTACTGTTGCTAAAAATTAAAATGAGCTGATGCTATATTTCAATTCGAATTAAGATAACAACGAAGCTATAACAATCTTGAAGAAAGATAAATAAAGTGAGGAAGTAAGGGATATATCTTGAAATTATTTCAATTTTCAATATATTCAACAGGCTGTATTTCACAGGAAAATTATTCTGTATCAAAACAAGAACGGACCTAAAGTCAGGATCTTTTGCGCACATGTTATATTGTCTACTCACCTCCATTGGACACTCTACTACGAATTTAGCATCGATATATACCGTTTTCTCAGCTTTTATAATATATAAATACATTTCATACCATTCTAATGTCATCAGTAGAGAATCGTCTATGATCGCAGAATGTTCAATTCTGAAATATGTATTCTATTAGAATAGAAATATGAAAAACCTTAAGCCTCAAGTAACTCCAGGATACGATATTCACGAAATTCCGCGAAAAGTAGTGAGTCGCCATTCTATAAGTAATCACCAAGTTTTAATTGGATCAGATTTATATATTTTGAGTTATAGAGGAAATAACAACAAAATTTCAGATGAGTACAACTCAAAAACAATTTGATCGATTATGCCAACGATCTTAAATGTGATATTTGGATGCGCAACCTACCGTGAAGTTGCTATATCCTTCTATTCTTAAGTTAACGTGATATACATAGTATTTTTTCGTAATTTTTTTTATATTTTGTGGTGGTACGATTCAAAATTTCACACACGTCTCTATGTCAATATTCTATAACTAGTTACCAAGCTGCAATTTTATTGAGTCTGTATTTTTTGAATTATCGAGGAAATAATATTCCAGATAGGTATAACTGCGAAACCATTGGGTAACCCACCCTGAAAATCTTAAGTCCCTATCCCTTTCGTTCGAAAGTTATCGAGTCAACGGTCATCTATTCAGCTATTGAATTACCCCAAGGCTGCTGGGATCTCCAACAATAGCAGTAGAGTTAGGTTTTGAAGCCTCTCACAAGATTGTAACAATGTCGAAGAATAGTTTGTGATATATAAAATTTTTTTAATGTTTTTTAAAAAAATGTGTTAGTGCTACGATCCTCACGAAATTTTGCAAGAATTTTTGCATCAGTATTTTACGACTAATAACCATGTTTGAATTGGATCGGTTCCGTATATTTTGAGTTATTGAGGAAATAACAAACCAATTTCAGATGGGTATAACTCCAAAACTGTTTGGCGAATTATGCCTATTAGCGAACTCAAATGTCCCATTTAGATGCACAACCTAACCTGAAAAGTCGCTAACTAATTCCGTTCTCAGGTTTTCGTGACAATAATATTTTTAATATTTTTTTTTTTAAGTTTCTAGTGATACGATTCTCACAAAATTTGACGAACGTCTTTATGTTTGTATTTTACAACAAGCTACCAAGTTTGAATTTGATCGTATTTTTATTGGTTGAAAGCAAAATTATTACTCGGAAACCATTGGGCCGATTATGCCCACTAACGAACTCGTCGTTGATTGGGACGCGCCACGCACCCTACTCAATTTTAAGTCGCTCTCTTCCGTTCTTGAGTTATAGTGGTAACGGACGGCCGGCCGGTCGGACAGAATCGAATTTGACCTCAAATTCTTCATCTGGAGTCTAACCCAATCGATTGAGATCATTTTCGGCAGAAAAATTGAAAATTACACACATTTGGGCAAAATGATATTGCGATGTTCCCCAGAACATGGGCTCGAAAAAAGTAGCAGATTGTAGATCTGAATGTCTAGCTTCAGATCTGACCATATTTGCTATAACATGTATGGTTAAAATATTTTTGATTATTTTGGCTTTTTACGAATTTGAATACCCTTCGATTTAAAGTAATTGAAAGGCTTGTACGATGACTGGCCCCCGAGTTATCGTCAATCGAAGCGAAAAAGTATTTTTTTTAAATTTGATATTCTATAATTTGATAAGAAATTTTCCAACAACAGGAAAATTCAAGTAGGAATTTTGAAAAGGCAAGACATCCTCTATATGACACTATCAATAACTTTTAATTGGTGGGTACCCTAGCTAAGGTCCATCTCTACGTAAAACGAACAAGTATTAGATACACTGGCGCTTTTAACCAAGTTACCTGTTTCTGCAGATTTTCCCTTCAACCGCGCAAATTTAATGAAATCGCAGGAAAAATGTGCTTCTCCAATTCATATTGAATACAAATCACTGCCAGAAGTACCTCCTTCCATCATCCCCTAGGAGTATATCTCGAAGGAAATACAGTAGCGGACGAGATAACCGAAATACAATAGAGGGAAATCTCATTTAATGACGACATTATTCTAAAACCCAATTCTCGTCGATTTAATTAGCTGAATTCAAAAAAGGGAAAACGTCATTGTGATAACCGGAAATGGCGAATCTCCTCGGAGTTATTACGCGATTGCCATCCAGCAATTAAGTCAGCTAAAGTGAGGGCGGCCCCAGAATGAGTGGTGCAATTACTTTTAAAAATGGATCATTTAGCTTCCGCGTAATGTGACTTTCCGCTACTTGTTAAGTCGAAGCGCAAACGACTCTTTGCCCCTAGATTGCTCAGGAGAATGGCCGTAACACGCTACACGGATCGGTTAAATATTGTTGGAGATTCGAGCAGCCTTGTGTGAGTTCAGTAGATGGGTGACCGTTGCCTGGATAACTTTCGAATAAAAGGAGATAGGGATTTGCAATTTTCAGGGTGGGTTGCGTATCCGAATAAGAGAGTTAAGTTCGTTTTTGGGCATAATCGGTTTAACGGTTTCCGAGTTATACCCACCTGGAATATTATTTCCTCGATAACTCAAAAAATAAACAGTCGATCAAATTGGAGCTTGGTAACTATTGGTAGAAAATCAACATAAAGACGTGTTTAAATTTTTTTAAGAACCGTACCCCTAGAAAATTTGAAACAAATGACGAAAAAAAAAATTTCTAAGAACCCTATCTACCCCTAGAAAATTTCAAAAAAATTACGAAAAAATAAATTGGTTCAAGCACTGACGTGAAGTCAAGAGCTTTGGCGCGTATGTTATATTGTCCATTCTCCTTTATTGGATACCCTTAATCGAATTTACCATGGTAAATCATGTTGTCCATTCTCCTGTATTGGACACTCTTAATTCGAATTTACCATGGTAAATTCGAATAAAGTGTCCAATACAGGAGAATGGACAACATAATTTACCATGGTAATTTCGATTAAGGGTGTCCATTACAGGAGAATGGACAATATAACGCGCCAAACCTAGTGCTTGAACCAATTTCTTTAATGTAAATCTGTTTCGGAACGTCTAGTTGAGCGTTGAAGCATCCTAGCAGTGCGTTACGACAGGCGCATGTTCTGGGAACAGCGTGCTATCATTTTGGCCAAATTTCTATATAACATTTCAATTTTAGCCGAAAATGGTTTCAAACGATTGGGTTCGACTCCCTGATGAAGAATTCGAGGTCAAATTTGATTCTGTCAGGCCGGCCTTCCGTCCGTTGCCACGATAACTATAGAACGAAAAAAGATAGCGACTTAAAATTTCCAGGGTAGATGGTGCGTCCAAGGGGACTGTGGGGCGCTGCCCTCCCTATAAAGATGACGTACATACATAAACAATTAATTTGTATATTCCATATTCGTGGTCTCCTATTCAAACTGGATTCAATTAATATCAAAACATTTTACCTAGCGACCATCTATATTTCACAATAATTACATTTGCGTTAAGCTTCCGCATATACAAGGTGTATTATTTGCGTTCGCACTATGCCCGGCAAAATCTCGAACGCCCAAGCTAAATCGCCGGTTACCATCGAAACAGCAAACGTCCTCACTCAAAGATCAGCTAGTTCAACGCGATTCTCAGTGGCAGCCCAGAGAGGAATAAAAGTTACGTTCAGAAGTAGTATACTGTTTGATCCGGATTGTTTTATCAGGATGTTATGGTTCGAAGGATCAAATGTTGAGTCCTGATTCTTTTACCAGGATATAGTGTTATTTCGAAGGACCAGAATTGTACTAGGTTGTTTTATCAAGGGGATGAGTAAAGAGGTAGGTATACTTAACTTTAAGCACCCAGCAGTAATCTCGTTGATTACGGTGTCATGCAATAAGAAAATAACTACGAGGATAGGAAGTGGTGAAATATTCGAATGCACTTTAAACAAACAACAAAATGTATTTTCTTGTTAGCGATACTTTGGTAACAACACGAAGTACAATAACTTCATGCTGTATCCAAAGTATCGCTATACATATCGCTATACATTTCCATATGGAAATGTATAGCAAGGAAGGAGTGATTTATTTCAGTGTAAAATGTATATAAAAGACCACATGGAAGAAAAATCGGAGGTTCCTTCATCTGGGAAAATCGGGGGAAATATTAACAATGTTAGGGGTTTTGATCTTAAAACTGCCCTGATATGTTACAACAATACTCTCATTTGTCGTGGAAGTGGAGTGGGAATGCATACTAAATTTCCGATGCCAGCAGCAATGAGTGAACCTCTAGGGTCACCATCTGACTTGACCTTATTTGATTTCTGCATAAAATCTATCAGCAACGGCTGATATATAACATTCACAGATTAGGAGTTTCCATAGCGTCTAGACAAAAAGAATACAAGCACTGGACAATGTGTTAGAAAACTGATAAGTTTCTATCCACTTCAGTTTTAGAATGCATTTTAGCATTCTTTACAGGAAATAGGCAATCAATCACTTTATAAAGGTCGGAGCTTAACAAGAAATTCTACTCGCAGTAATCTTTTCGTAAAAGTATTATTTTTAATGGTGAGACCACACATGGTGAACTAAAACCCAGTTAACTGAATAGAAAAATATTCACGCTGCTTTGTTTAGAAAAACAAATCTACGTTTCCCAGAATGTGTCGTGATGAGACGTAACATATACCTTGTTTAGGGTTACGCTGAATATATGGGTATTGTAGGTGCCAATTGTTTCGGGTTATAAAGTTGCGTTGAGGTTTTAAGGACTGACACTAAGAGTGTGTGGTTTGGTAAAATTAAACTTTAGTTCTTTGAATTTGGCAGACGAGATAAATATTAAAATTGGTACAAGCCCTGTGAACAGGAGCTTTCTGGCGCTCTAGTTCAAACAGACAAATTATATCTCCTAAAGTATTGCTTTCTCAGAATTGAGAATTATATCAATGTATTCTTATGATAGAACTGCATCATAAAGGAAATTCAATTCAAATAATAGTTTATTTATCAAGATTAAATGAGCAATCTGAGAATGAGAACTGCACCATGGAAGAAATCAAATTAAAATAGCTGAAATGAATTTGACTCTCTCTTATAGAACAGGATGACATGGACGAGTATGAACACAGAGCATATAATAAAGCTTAGATAGAATAATTATAGCATTCTGTGAACACATAGTAGTACGATTCATTATGAAATTTCGAAAAATCATATCTCCGAAAGTATCAGCTTGTTGGAGTTAAAAATGACATCGACGGATTTTAATGGTGAAACTGCATCTTAAATGGAAATTGAATTTGAAATTTGTTACATAAAAAATTGTTTTTTTCCGTTACTCCGAAACCATCTGGCCTATTTTGCCCAATAAGGAACTTAACCGAGATATTCATCTCCCGAACCTACTCTGAAAATTTCAACTGCCTATCTCATTTCGTTCAAGAGTTATTGTAGAAATTTTTTCAGAATTGTTTTTTGACACTTTGCAGTAACCTGGTCAATACAAAACTTCACATGCGTATAAAGGTCATGATTCTTCAATTTGATGCTAAATTTCAGATAGATCGAGTGATCGGTTTCGGAAATATTCAAGAAAAATGTTTTTACTAAAATCGGCCATAACTTCGAAACCGCTTGATGGATTTAGCCCATTAACGAACTTGTCTGAGATATTTACGCTCCAAACCCACCTTGCAAATTTCAATCCTCTAACTCCTGTCGTTCGAGAGTTATCGTGCCTACGGCCGGCCGGCCGGACAGAATTGATTTCGACCTCGGATTCTTGATCAGTGAGTCGAACCAAATCGTTTGAAACCATTTTCAGCCAAAAATTCCAAAATTACAGACATTTGGGCAAATTGATAACCCATCTGTTCCGAGGAACTAGAGCGCCAAAAACAATGAACGACCTGTGTCCGTATTGAATGTAAATCAAGTGCAACACGGGCATAAGAATCGGGCGGGGTTTACGCGGAAGTTTCACGAAAATGTTTACGAAAAGACATTATGGTTGTGCGGATGTGAAGAAAAAAATGCGTTTTTTTGTTTTGTTTGCTCACTGTTTGTGAAGACGATAACTGGATAAAAGAAGGTGTACGTGAGATGAAACATATGGGTGAAAAGATAAAAAACAAGAAAAATCGGACAAACATATGAACAAGTTTTTAAGATTCTAGCTATTGGCCACAACTTTTGGTTTAAGTAATGCATATTTCGAAAATATTTGTAAGCATAACGAAGTGGTATAAAAAAGTCGTTACGTCCTGTCAATACTTATCGATAGTCTGAAGTTGTGTGGCGAATGCAATCTTGCACTACGTGGTCATAATGAGTCCCAAGACTCGATTAATAACACAAGAAAACGAGAAATTGACCGGTTGCTTAAATGCTTTAAATTTAATATAATGTTGTATGGTTTTGCGAAATATTTAAAGTTTTGGTTATTTTAATATTGATGACAATGACAACCGCAGAAACTGAAAGATGTTTCTCCACTTCAAAATACACCAAGACGTTTCTAAGGAATAGGTACAAAGTCGGAAGAAAGACTGACGGCGCTCGCAATGTTGTCCATTGAACAAGAGTTTAATTTTAAGGAGTAGGCATTTATAATTACCTTTTAAAATATATATACTTTTTTTGTATTCTTGAATCAGCGTTCCACTGATTCTATAATTTTCGGTGACATCTTCACACCACTTCAATTCCACAATGAATGATTCACTTCACTGAAAGTGACAGTCGGGCAAGATATTAACTTACCTACTGTATTTGTTATAAATTATAATATATTTTATTGTCAAAAAAATTATGAATGATTGATTTCATGCATCTGGGGGATGCTGAATACATGCTTCAACTGTTATCAATAACTTATCGTTGGCACTATTTTTAGTATTACAATAGATTTAAGCTTTATAATCAATTCATAATAGTGAATATCCATTTTACTAAAAATAAGTTATTTCAACGCTCTATTAAGAAAGAGCCTAATATTTCGATCACAGAACTACAGAGCGTTTTGAACTACTAAGAAATATGAATTCCAAATTGTCACATTCGCTGAAACCATTTATCGTAACACTCTAAAAATGAAAACAAAATGAGTAATGACCTTGTTACTATGATTATTTATGTATAATTACTAGCACTAAAGATTATGGAGATCTATGATTAGCATAAAATGAAAATGTCATTCTCATTATTGTCTTCTATGGCCAACCTCTAGAATGTGCTGGTCTTGTATACTAGGTAAAAACCCGTAGACCTGGCAAAGTTTTTCTAGACACGTGAGTTTCTACATCTGTGACTTTCGACCAATGTACCTTTCTAGAGAGTTAGATTCTGCCTTGGTGCCTTTCTGCATTAGTTCTTTCTAGGAATGTTTTTGGCGCTCTTGTTCCTCGGAACAGAGTGCATATCAATTTGCCCAAATGTCTGTAATTATCGAATTTTTGGTTGAAAATGGTCATAAACGATTTAGTTCGACTCACTAATCAAGAATCCGTGGTCGAAAACGATTCTGTCTGGGCGGTCCGGCCTGTCCTCCGTTAACACGATAACTCTCCAACCAAAGGAACTAGAGGATTGAAATTTGCAGGGTAGGTTTCGAGCATAAATAGCTCAGACGACTTCCTTAAAAGGCAAAATCCAACAAGCAGTTATGGCCGTTTTTAGTAAAAATATTTCTTATGAATATATCCGAAACCGATCACTCGATAAATCTGAAGTTTAGCATTGAATTGTAGAATAATGACCTTTATATGCATGCGAAGTATTGCATTGATAAGGTTGCCGTATAGTGTTGAAAATTTTTTTTTTCAATTTTAAAATTTTGTTTCTACAATAACTCTCGAACAGATATACCTAAGCAGATGAAATTTTCAGAGTAGGTTTGGGTGATAAATATCTCGGTAAAGTTCGTTATTGGACAGAATAGGTCTGATGGTTTCAGATTAACGAAAACAATTTTTTTTTTACATTATAGATTTCAAATTAATTTTTTTTAAGATGCAGTTTTATCATAAGAATCGATCAATATAATTTTCAACTCTAACAAGCTAATAATTTTGGAGATATGATTTTTCAAAATTTCAATAATAAATCGTACTTCTATGTTTTTACAGGATGCCCTAATTATTTTATCTATGAATTATCGTATGATCTGTGTTCACACATGTCATCTTGGACTTGCGTCCATCTCATACGTAAAAGTTGGATGCAAGTCCAAGATGACATGTATGAACACAGATCATCTGTTTAAAACGGAACATATACCAATATGAACTTTGTCACATTGAAGAGAACTACTCATCTGTCAAATATTCTTTTACGTTTGACGCGCCATTTCTGAGTGCGTTTTTCAGCGGGTGTTGGTTGCTTCCTAATAATTCAAAATCAAAACTACAAAGGCGGTTTTGAGCAGGTGAATTAAGCGACAACCGGTGTCAGAAAATATGGTACGAAAAATTGAGAAAGCCCTGTGGACAGGAGCTTTGACAGGATAAAATAATTATTGGCAATCACTCTCCAATCCCGAAGAAGCTGTGTCTGCGCATGCACCACGCGTCTTTATAAATATTCAACGACATTTGAATATACCGTCTCTCCAAATTTCGACTTTGTCTCTCGCCAGGACCGAGAATATCATTTGTAAACTCTCGTGAAATATAGATTATTTGAATCGTCAGATCTAACTGTTGATGTTGGCTAATGGCTATACATTACCATACAATACGTAGGTTTCAGTTTCTTTGAAATTTTGACTAGTATGTTTATTGTTTCAAGATATTCTAGAAGGCAATATTCAAAAGAATGCAAGTATTGTATGAAGAACTGTCCAAATTAAACTGGAAATGATAGCTCGTCTGGAGACCCAACTGAAAAAATATAAGCCATTTACCATTTGGGGAATGAATTATTAGAATGTCCATATAATCACAAGTGTTTTATGAATATTGTTTTTTTTCTTCTATAGTCATAGAAAAACTTTCAATTATTGCTAATCCATATTGTATATTATTTTACTGATCCTCCTAGGTCTTCCCCAAGGAAACCCAGAAGCTCTCGAAGAGCTCGAGCGAGTAAGGAGAACCTGTTGTGTTCTGTGTAGTCTTTGTTACTGTGTCCTTACGTTACCTCAGACACAGCTTTGCTAATTTTTGACCCAACAGTGAACGGTGACGATTACCACCATAATCATATTAGCCATCAAACAATCTTAATTCTTCATAATCATAAGAATGTCTCTCGATATGGAATATGGTAATAATTTGACACATCGTTTGATGGATAATCATTTTCAAAACACTTGTCACTCGTTGATATCATGCGATATTATCTGAAATTATAGATAAATTCTAAATATTCCGTTCAAGATTAAAATTAAGTATTCGGACATTTCCACGTATCGAGTTGTATTTCAAGATAATGATTGTATGGAGCTAAAGATTCATGTAAGTTTTCTGTAAAAATGGATTTTCATAGGTTTAGGGGAAAAAGTAATTGTGAAAATAAGGTTCGTTTATTTAGATACCAATATCTATATCTATCTATCTATATCTATTTTACCTACTAATTACTAAGTAAACAAAAAAATTCCATACCAAACTGAAGCCGTAATTCAAACATAGGAAATAATTTCGAATAAAACGCTATCTATTAACGGTTTGATTATTTACTTCAAGAGAGATCAACAATAACATTTATGCAGCATGCAATATTTTCTTTCGAGTTTGGACCATTACCACCATAGTTCATGGAGGATTCCTGAAATACTACAGGGAGGATAAATATATGGATCATAATTAAAAAACGATTAATAACTTTATCCATTTCCTTATATCCTACCTACTCATCGTTGGAAAATATAATTGGATTTTTCTCCACAGCACTAGATATATCATAATTTTCAATGGTATTGAATTGTCAAGCCATTCGATTAGAATATTAGTAAAATCGGCCCTTCACACGTATTTATTATTAAGCATACCAAGCAACAAGAATTTAAGAAACTGTACCTGAAACTCCAAGGGAAAACAACATATATACAGATACATGTTATATTAATACATCACTTTTTACTGCTATATTTTGGAATGTCCAGAAAAAATAAAATATTTCGTTAAAAAAGATTCCTACACGCTTTCATTCAAAGACCCTGATGATGGATCGTGTGAGAGCCATTATATCAGGACACCAGAATAAGAGCAAATGTACTAGAATCGAGCATGTATGGTTTCTTTCGTCCACCCCCTGATTTATCGTTCACTTTCAAACGTGAATATCTTGAAACGTGCTTATTGCAGATACGATCCTTTGTCATTTTGCCATCGATATGAGTGCCATCACCAATTTGTTTGATTTGCTATTCCACGAATGAACTTTCAAAATTGTAGCGTTCATAACACTCTTAATTCGAATTTACCAATGTAAATTCGAATTAAGTGTCCAATACAGGAGAATGGACAACATAATTTACCATGGTAAATTTGATTAAGGGTGTCCAATACAGAAGAATGGACAATAGAACATACGCGCAAAAGCTTCTGACTTCGCGTCAGTGCTTGAACCAATTTTTTAATTCGTGATTTTTTTTAAATTTTCTAGGGGTATCTTAACCAATTGAAAGCTTTCTGATAAACTATATTTTTTTATTTGTTTTGTGTTGCGTAAATAAACAAAGGTGATGGTTGTCCGTAAAACAAAATTGTTACATTATGAGAATTCATCCACGGTACCTATTTAGTTAATGCTTTGTTTGTGGCACAAATCACTTCAATTGTATACAATTGTGCCGTGATATAAAGAACAGCCTGTATAGTAATGGTTTAACACAATTGAATGAAATTGTGCGATTGGCGTGAAAAACAGCAAGTTGCAATTGACGTTAAAAGAAAAACTCTGTATGACAATTTTGGACAAATACCTACATTATGAGAATCCATCCAAGGTGCCTATTTAGTTAATGCTTTGTTTGTGGCACAAACCAATTCAATCGCGTACAAATGTGCTGTGAGAAAAAGAACACCCTGTATAGTAATGGTTTATTTTCAATGATGTATGCCTCGAAAGTATATTTTTTTAACTCAATTGAATGAAATTGTACTATTGGCGTGAAATACAGCAAGTTGCAATTGACGTTAAAAGAAAAACACCCTGTATAAAAATTGCGGACAAATACATTATGAGAATTAATCCAAGGTTACTTAGTGAATCCTTTGTTTGTGGCACAAATCACCTCAATCGCGTATAACTGTGCAGTGATATGAAGAACACCCTGTATAGTAATGGTTTATTTTTAATGATGTATTTCTCGAAAGTTTATTTCTTAACACACATGATTAAAATTGTACGATTATGGCTGGAAACACAGCAAGTTGTAATTGATGTTGAAAGAAAAACACCCTGTATGAAGTTCTCGAACAAAAAAAACATATGTCCCTCTCCTGGTTATAAGCTACCTCCCCACCAATTTTCAGCCAAATCGGTCCAGCCGTTCACGCATGATGGCGTGACCAAGGGATATAGGGATTCATTTTATATACAGGGTCTTTCACGAGGAACCTCACCCATATTTATACGGGAAACTACTGAACGTATTTTCATGAAATTCAGCACTTATAAGTACTTCACGATGCTGATGAAATCTAAAATATTTTCAAGGCATGAGCACCTCCGGTTTTTCCGGAAATGACGTCAACTTCCGTTTTTCAAATTAGAACACCATTTTTTCATTGCAGAAATAGATTCCTTAGAAAATTTCAAGTTATTTTGATGTAACATTTTTCAGTTTTGGTTGGAGAATTCTCTCTGAGCGGGAAAATTCGAAAAAAAAATCGAAAATAGAGCTCCGCTGAAACAAGAATAACTTCGAGGTTTTTGAATGGAAAATTTTCATTTTTGGGATTTTTCAAGATGTAAGATTGATGTATCCACTTTAAAAATCGAAATCGCGATTCATGATACAGGGGGTGAAAAAATCGCTTTCAAAGTTAGGGATGACAAAATCGTGAAAAATCAATTTTTTCAAATTAGAACCCCATTTTTGGCGCTCTAGTTCCTCGGAACTGAGTGCTTATCAATTTGCCCAAATGTCTGTAATTTTCGAATATTTCGATGAAAATGGTCTTAAACGATTTGGTTCGACTCACTGATCAAGAATACGTGGTCGAAATTCATTCTGTCCGGCCGGTCCGGCCGGCCGTAGGCACGATAACTCTCGAACGGAATGAGCTAGAGAGTTGAAATTTTCAGAGTAGGTTTGGGGGATAAATATCTCGGCTAAGTTCGTTATTGGGCAAAATCGGACAAACGGTTTCGGAGTAACAAAAAAAAAATTTTTTTTTTACGAAACAAATTCCAAATTAAATTTTTTTTAATAAGAAGTTTTATCATGAGAATCCAATCATATCATTTTTAACTCTAACAAGCTAATACTTTCGGAGATATGATTTTTCAAAATTTCAATAATAAATCGTATTTCAACGTTGTCACAGAATAATATTATTCTATGTATGAATATGAATTGTCATAATGTCAAATGATGTTCCTGAGACTAATCAATCGAAGAATTGTGAGCGAAGTGAGAAAAATCTCAGATATGATTTTTCAAAATTTCAATAATAAATCGTATTTCAACGTTGTCACCATAGATTAAAGACCTTTAATCTATGGTTGTCACAGAATGATATTATTCTATGTATGAATATGAATTGTCATAATGTCAAATGATGTTCCTGAAGTAATCAATCGAAGAATTGTGAGCGAAGTGAGTTAAATCTCAGTTGTTTGCTCCGATATTAGTTTTTCTCAGAAAATTCTTACATTTCGGAACTGAACATGAAGTAAGAGATCTGAGAGTAGTGAGACTGCTTTTCATCCATAGACATAGATATAACTCTCGAACGGAATGAGGTAGGTACTTGAAATTTTCAGAGTAGTTTAGGGAGATGAATATCTCGGTTATGTTCGTTATTGGGCAAAATTGGCCAGATTTAATTTGATTTCTTCCATGGTGCTTTTCTCATTCTCATGATTGCTCATTTAATCTTGTTTTATGGCAGATATTGAATCTACGTTAAAAAATAATGTGAGTGTATGCATCACACCTTTGCCCTAAAGTGGATATTTTCTGAGTTATTCACAGAAAACTGTTTTTCGTCTTGAATTTTCAGCTATTTCTTTTCCCTTCACGCCAAAAAGATGAAATTTTCAGAGCAAGAGAAAAAAGTTACAGGTTGTTCCTAAATAGATGGCGATTTTGATTCGAATTTGTATCGGAAACCTCTTTATTTCAACTAATCGGCCATCGGTTTTCTCTCCAGTGATAAATAAATAATTCCTTATGAACCATATGCATAAACTTACCATGTTTTACATTCTTTTTTTTAATGATAGATATCATTAATTACATCTGCCAAATTCCTCTTTATTCAGTAGCATTTTGTGTTTACGATTAATTTGGTGATAATTCGTATTAAGTTATAAAATCGATCACTATGCCTAATTTTACCAATGAAGATTATTTAAATCTCATTCTACTTCATGGAGAATGTAATAAAGTTGTAGATAGAACGATTCGACTGTTCATTGAGAGGTTTCCTGACCGACCCAGACCAACGAGAGATACCATTAACAGAACCATGACAAACTTGAGAAATGTCGGATCTTTCGTTAAGAAAACTATACACAGAAAAAAAAGTGTAGTAGAAGATGAGAACAACGAAATTACAGTTCTTGCATATTTTCGTGTGAATCCTCAAAATTCTCTCAAAGATGTCGAGATTGATCTGGGATTATCTCAATCGAGTGTTTGGAAAATATTAAAAAAACATAAAATGCACCCATATAAATTCAATAGGGTACAGCATTTGAAGGACACTGATTTCGTCAGGAGAACAGAGTTTTGCGAAGCTATGATGATTCGATTTTAAGAGAATGAAAACTTTTTGGACTGTATAATTTGGACAGATGAATCTAAATTCACAAAGAATGGTTCTTTCAATAGGCATAACAGTCATTATTGGGATGAAGAGAACAACCACCACTTCAGACAATGGAACTTTCAAGAGACCTGGAGTTTCAATGTTTTTTGCGCCATCAAAAATAATGCAATTCTCGATGTTCACATTTATGATGGGACTTTAACTGGTAAGATAGAACACTACACATGTTTGCATTATTTAAAGAATGTTCTCCCTTAGGAGATAGATATTCTGACATATTGACTCAAATAATTGAGCCGCTAGTACAGAACCATTATGACTTATGGTATCAACAAGATGGCGCGCCTCCACACAATTCACTCAATGTGTCAAATATCCTCTACAGGCTATTTGAAGATCGATGGTTGGTGAACAATGGTTCACATCTTTGGCCACCACGTTCTCCCGATTTAACTCCTTTAGACTATTATGTTTGGGGTAGGATAAAAAATATTGTCTACTCAACTCCCCTGACTGATAAAGAGGACTGCATAGAACGAGTCAGAAATGCGTTCAGGTTTGTTTAGATTTTTAGATTCATAGTTTTGAAACTCAATTTGGTTTTTAAACACTTTTGCAGATCTCTTCCTCCCGATGAAATAAGAAGAGCAACGCACGAAGCATTCCTGAGACGTATAAATAAATGTCTAGAAATTAACGGTCAAAACTTTGAGCATCTTCTCTAGTTATAACTGCGAGAGTTTGCCATGGTTCTCCTAATAGTAACTTGAAGTCGGTTTCAAGAAGGGGTGAAAAATCTACAGCATGGTTCAAATAACAGTTCCTGAAAATTTCATCTTTTTGGCGTGAAGGGAAAAGAAATAGCTGAAAATTCAAGACGAAAACCAGTTTTTTGTGAATAACTCAGAAAATATCCATTTTTGGAGCAAGGGTGTGACGGATACACTCACATTATTTTTTAACGTAGATTCAATATCTGCCATAAAAAAATGGGGTTCTAATTTGAAAAAATTGATTTTTCACGATTTTGTCATCCCTAACTTTGAAAGCGATTTTTTCACCCCCTGTATCATGAATCGCGATTTCGATTTTTAAAGTGGATACATCAATCTTACATCTTGAAAAATCCCAAAAATGAAAATTTTCCATCCAAAAACCTCGAAGTTATTCTTGTTTCAGTGGAGCTCTATTTTCGATTTTTTTGTCGAATTTTCCCGCTCAGAGAGAATTTTCCAACCAAAACTGAAAAATGTTACATCAAAATAACTTGAAATTTTCTAAGGAGTCTATTTCTGCAATAAAAAAATGGTGTTCTAATTTGAAAAACGGAAGTTGACGTCATTTCCGGAAAAACCGGAGGTGCTCATGCCTTGAAAATATTTTAGATTTCATCAGCATCGTGAAATACTTATAAGTGCTGAATTTCATGAAAATACGTTCAGTAGTTTCCCGTATAAATATGGGTGAGGTTCCTCGTGAAAGACCCTGTATAAATCTTATTTATTTCACGATAACTTGAGAACGGAAAGGGATAGCGACTTGCAATTAGGGTAGGTTGCGAATCCGAAAAGGCATAATCGGCTAAACTGTTTTGGAATTATACCTTCCTGAAATTTTGTTCTTGTTTCCTCAATAACTCAAAAAATACTGATCCAATTGAATTGTGATAATTAGTTGTAGAACATTGACGCGCAAAGTTCTGCAAATGGTCGTGAGGATCGTATAGGTAACTAGAATATTCCCAGAAAATCAATGAAATAAATTTGTATTTCAAAAATTTTATTTCAGAATCTATCCGCCAGAATCTGCTGAATTCCGCATACAACGAATTTAAGCTCCTGACTTTACGTAATTGCTTTTTAAGAATTCTTAGTTTTGAAAAACTTATCGAATGCACTAATAGATATCAGGACTCTTTGAATGTGTCGTATTATTGGTAACATCATAGAATTCGATCGTGATCAAATTATTTATACATTAGGAGTGTCCTATTGGACCTTATGTATATGGAAGTTCCAGTTGATACAGGGAGATACTTAATTCATTACTTTAATATCATACACTGTTCTCACCTCTAGTTCAAATTTCTTAACAAAGCTTCAAATCACCTGACACCCTCTGAGTAGATACAGGAATGCCTTTGTCGTATTTTAGAGAGAATTACGATCTCCGAATATCCGCTTTTCACAGGGTTACTTCTGATAATCACGACCGCTAATTCCTCGTTACCATTTAGCATATCATGCGAAAGTGAAATATATTAATTAACTTGGAATTAATTAATATGAAACATCCTGCAAGTAATATAAGCTTATCACCATCACCACAAATTCCTGTATCATATTAAGCCGTTCTGAATTAAAATCTGACATTGTGAACGAATCAAGAAGTAGAAGCACGTGATAAAATGTACACGTAAACACAGATTTGCCCCAATCCATCATCAGCGCTCATCCTATCGTAACGCGCTGTGTGCCCATCTGTTCTCTTCTTCTTCTTCTTGATTTGCATGCAGGGAAGCGATTTGCAATGGGGAAAGATGCGTGGCTTGAATTCATCCTTCCAGAGCTAATAATCTTTTTTGCAACGATATTACTTCAATTTATCATCTCCAACTTGAAACTTTGTCACATAATTGCTCATACTGCAAACAGTGAATGGAAAGTTTTTTGTCTAATTAAGTATCAGTAAGCAAGGGCAAAATACTAATTACGTTCGCAATTTCAATCAATTACCGATAATTTGCGATGCATACGGTTCTATTCGGTTCGGTTCGTTTTCATTTTCAACCGAAAACGAATGAAACCCTTTCACACATACATGATTCATATTAGGTTTCGAATTTTCTGCCGAAACTATGGACAAGATATACCATAGATGGGATACTCGAGCCTCTTCTCGATATACTGGAACACTAGATATTCGTGACGCGTTATAATTTGAAACTCATTGGGGTGGGTAATTCAAATGGATATCCTATAGGTATTCCATTAAACCAGCCACCACCCCCTATCGCAAAAAAATAATACCGAGCGCCCCCTTAATATCAATGAGATATATGCTTTAATATTTCTACCTTTTTCTTAAATATATTGTAGAAAGTTTTGAATCAGAAGCATTTTGAAATTTAAAATTATGAAGCCCGTTATTAAATCGAAAGTTGATACAAAAAATCGGTTCAAGCCCTGTGGACAGGAGCTTTCTGGCGCTCTAGTTCAAACAGACAAATTATATCTCCTAAAGCATTGGTTTCTCAGAGTTGGGAATTATATCAATGTATTCTTATGATAGAACTGCATCATAAAGGAAATTAAATTCAAATAATAGTTTATTTATCAAGATTAAATGAGCAATCTGAGAATGAGAACTGCACCATGGAAGAAATCGAATTAAATCATGCCAATTTTGCCCAATAACAAACTTAGCCGAGATATTCATCTCCCTAACCTACTCTGAAAATTTCAACTGCCTAGCTCATTCCGTTCGAGAGTTATTGTAGAAAAACTTTTTTTAAATTTTCAATTTTTTTTTGACACTTTGCGGTAATCTGGTCAATACAAAACTTCACATGCGTATAAAGGTCATGATTCTACAATTTGATGCTAAATTTTAGATAGATAGAGTGATCGGTTTCGGAAATATTCATAAAAAATATTTTTACTAAAATCGGCCATAATTCCGAAATCGCTTGATGGATTTGGTCCATTAACGAGCTCGTCCGAGATATTTACGCTCCAAACCCACCTTGCAAATTAAAATCCGCTAAATCCTTTCGTTCGAGAGGTTATCGTGCCTACGGCCGGCCGGTCGGCCGGCCGGACAGAATCGATTTCGACCGCGGATTCTTGATCAGTGAGTCGAACCAAATCGTTTAAGACCATTTTCATCGAAAAATTGAAAACTCCAGACATTTGGACAAATTGATAAGCACTCAGTTCCAAGGAACTAGAGCGCCAACAAGTTTCGTATGACAATTGCCCAAAACAGGTTTAAAGTACCTACAAATAGTAGATATTTCATGAAACATGTATGATACAAGAGTAATAATGCAAAATTACCTTGTAATCGATCAAAAATTTCCAGATCTACATTCACCAAATTTTCTCCTCTCTCGAACTACAGAATTATGCTTTCAATATTTACATTCTATTTGCATTCTATGTCTATGGATGAAAAGCAGTCTCACTACTTTCAAATCTCTTACTTCATGTTCCGTTCCGAAATGTAAGACATTTCTGAGAAAAACTAATTTCGGAGCAAACAACTGAGATTTTTCTCACTTCGCTCACATTTCGGAATACACTTTAGTCTCATAATTCTTCGATTGATTAGATAATGTCATGTCTCAGGAAAATAAGTTGACATTATGACAATTGATACATAGAATAATTATATCATTCTGTGAAATACGATTTATTATTGATATTTTAAAAAATCATATCTCCGAAAGTATTAGCGTGTTAGAGTTTAAGATAATATAATTGGATTCTTATGGTAAAACTGCTTATTGAAAAAAATTTAATTTGGAATTTGTTCTGTAAAAAAATTTTTTTTTTGTTACTCCGAAACCATCTGTCCGATTTTGCCCATTAACGAACTTGTACGAGGTATTTATCTCCCAAACCTACTCTGAAAATTTCAACTGTCTAGCTCATTCCGTTCGAGAGTTATCGTGCCTACGGCCAGCCGGACGGACGGACCGGCCGGACGGCCGGACAGAATTAATTTCGACCACGGATTCTTGATCAGTGAGTCGAACCAAATCGTTTAAGACCATTTTAATCGAAAAATTCGAACATTACAGACATTTGGGCAAATTGATAAGCACTCAGTTCCGAGGAACTAGAGCGCCAAAAAGAATATGAAGAAGGATGAACGTGGTGGGCTGTTACCAATTTTTGGCGCTCTTGTTCCTCGGAACAGAGTGCTTATCAATTTGCCCAAATGTCAATAATTTTCCAATTTTTCGATGAAAATGGTCTTAAACGATTTGGTTCGACTCACTGATCAAGAATCCGTGGACGGTATTCATTCTGTCGGCCGTAGGCACGATAACTCTCGAACGGAATGAGCTAGACAGTTGAAATTTTCAGAGTAGGTTTGGGAGATAAAGATCTCGGCTAAGTTCTTTATTGGACAAAGTCGGACTGATGGTTTCGGAGAAACAAAAAAAAAATTTTTTCCTACATAACAAATTCCAAATTAAATTTTTTTTAGTATGCAATTTTACCTTAAGAATCGCTTGATATCATTTTTAAATCTAACAAGCTAATACTTTCGGAGCTATGATTTTCCAAAATTTCGATAATAAATCGTATTCTATTCTAAATTATATAATTATTCTATCTATGAATTGTTATAATATCGACTTATTTTCCTGAGACATGACATTGTCTAATTCATTTCAGCAATCGTAGAATTATGAGAATTTTAATATAATATCAAGCTTTTTGTTTGTTGATATATTCATGCCGATGGTCAATCCAAATGATGATGGGAATGGTAATGGTAAGTCAATAATATTGAGTTCAGAATATCTCCAGTAAAAACAAAACTGGAATATTGGTGTATTGGAGTATTGCAGTGGATTTGAGGAAAGAATATAATTATATTATCGTTCATCATAGAATTCAGGAATGAATATCTCGGATGAGTTCGTTGTTGGGTAGAATTCGTCTACTGCTTTTGGATTGATAATTTTTGGCACTCTTGTTGAATTTAAATTCTTCTATGATGTTTGAATGCATTTCTGCTAAGATGCAGTTCTTTCATAAGAATCCATTGATATGATTCCCAACTCTTACCAATACCTTCGAAGATATGATTTGTCAAAGTTCGAACAAGAGCGTCAAAGCTCCTGTCCACAGGGCTTGAACCAATTTTTTAATATTTGGTTCCACTGTTATCAGCAGTATTCTTGAATCACCGCGATTAACGACTTTCAATTGGTTCCGATTTTTTGTTAATAAATTTCTGAATTACAGCCCATATTTCAGAATAAGCCCTACGGATCTCCTTTTGCAGCCATAGTTGTTGGTAGCCGCTTTTGAATTTAAATTTCAATTCATCATTTATTATAACTTCCGTAAGTGCTTCTTGTATCCTTGGACAATCTTCTGTGTTTGCAACCAAAATCCAGTCATGTATGTTCTTTTCCAATATGTATATCATCGAATCGTTGTATAAAATCTGAATGAAGAGCACCCATGTGTTCACAATAAGATTGTGTGTCTTATTTATGTTTGCATGACTATTTTACTCCATAATTTTGCGTTATTCCGTGATTACCAGTTGATTAGTAGCGTACTCTTAAATCTTATATTTCCAGACATAGGTACACATGATGCTTCCAAGCTCGGGCCGTGCAATTGTCCTGACAAATCGCAAGGCTTATGAAGTGATCACTTGTTTTGAAACGAAAAAACAATCTCAGCAATCAGCATGTAGTTTAGAACGGCAATTCTTTATCACCACATGCACAATATTTGTCGGAGTCCGACGAATTAGGGGCGAGTATAATCCATGATCTATCTCTATCACTTGCATTTTACACGTTAGATTTCAACTGGGGTAACCCGTTTAAATTGTTTTTTTTTTACTTTCATGAGCTTTTTCTCCAAATAGCTAAAATTTTAATACGAGACCTTACAAGTCATCGCCCCCCAAATGCTCCAGTGGTCATCACCACCCCCCCAGGACTCCACAGCGTCCCCTAGGGGGCACTTTGGGAATCACTGCATTAAACCGTCAGAAAATTGTTTCATATATTACCAAACACAAAGATGTCGATTTATTAATAACTTGGTTTTCGACAATATTATTTGGAACAATGGATTTTGCTATTATCGAAATGAAGCAAATAAAATTGCAAAACTCTCCATTTAAAAACATTTAATTTTATTCATAGATACATGCAATTAAATCCAACATTTGATTTAAACTAATGACATAGTACATGTGCATCATAATAACGAATGATTATCACGATTAAAAAATACAGTTTAGATGAAAAATAAAATTCAGTATGACATTTTTGAAAAACAAATATATAGCATAATGTGCAGAAAGTTTCTACATTAAAAATATCTGTAATCTATACCATCAAATTCAAAGGAACGATTCAATAATGACAATATTATAATAATTAAAATTAGGACGACAAAATCCAATGTGAAACATAAGAAAAATGTATATCATAACAGGCTCTAGGACCCTTAGTCGATGACTATGTTGTTGGTGATGATTTTTGCCAATTTTAGCAATAAATTACAGTTACTACTATTACTGAATATCATTCTGTACTGAAAAGTGGACAAATTTACTATAAATTAAATGAAGAAACCTGGAAAAATATATCACAAATGCTATTCTGAACACGGATTAGCGGTTACAAATATTTTTGATATTATTTAACCATACAAGTATATGAAATTTCTCAAATTAGCCGAAAAAAGTGGGAAAGCTCTGTAGACAGGGGTTTTGGTGCTCTTGTTAAACTACTAGCGAGTAAAAATTATTCAAACTTTGACAAAGCATATCTCCGAAAGTATTGGTTTCTCAGAGTTAGGAATGATATCAATGCATTCTCATAATACACCTGCATCATAGAAGAAATTATGTTCAAAAAATCATATAATTACAATTAATTATTGAAATTTTGAAAAATCATATCTACGAAGGTATCAGTTTGTTACAGTTATGGAGATGATATCAGTGGATTCTTATAATGAAAGTGCATATTAAAGAAAATTGAAATTTGTAATGTAAAAAAAAACATTTTTTTTTTCGTTACTCCGAAACCACCAGGCTGATTTTGCCCAATACCGAACTTAACTCAAATATTTATCTCCCAAACCTAATCTGAAAATTTCAACTGTCTAGCTCATTCTGTTCGAGAGTTATCGTGGTTACGGTACGCCAAATAGAATCGATTTTGACCACGGATTCTTGATCATTGAGTCGAACCAAAACGGTTGATACCCTTTTCCAAATTTTTGAAATTAGAGGCATTTTGGCAAATTGATAAGCACTCTGTTCCGACGAATAAGGGCGTCATAAATTGATATGAAATTGGTAAAGTAAAAAAAAAAAATTTTGTTACTCCAAGCCACCGATTTTGCTGATTTGGCCGATTCTGCTGATTTGGCTGATTTTGCCCAGTAACAAAATTAACTGAGATATTTATCTCCCAAACCTACTCTAAAAATTTCAACTATTTAGCTCATTCCGTTCGAGAGTTATCTTGTTAATGGACGAATGGTCGGCTGGACAGAATCGACCACGGGTTCTTGATCAAAGAGTCGAACCAAAACGTTTGAGACCATTTTCAGCCAATAATTCGAAAATTAGAGACATTTGGGCAAATTGATAAGCAATCAGTTCCGAGGAACAAGAGTGCCAGAAATATGAATAATATTGTGTCGCAATGAAATACATTTTCCTCAATTCAAAGCAACAAAATAGATTTGTAAGCTTTAGAAATGTTACCTTCAAAGCATATTTGCGATAGTCAGCCAGATGAAACACAAACAGGTTTTTAAAATTCAAATTTTAAGTTAGTGGAAGGTGCCAAAAGATAATTTGAAGAATAAGCTCTCGCTTGTACCGCAAAATATGATGGCATTGATGACAGGTTTTAGTTTTTGGCGCTCTTGTTCCTCGGAACAGAGTGCTTATCAATTTGCCCAAATGTCTGTAATTTTCGAATTTTTCGACGAAAATGGTCTTAAACGATTTGGTTCGACTCACTGATCAAGAATACGTGGTCGAAATCGATTCTGTCCGGTCATCCGGCCGGCCGTTAACACGATAAGTCTCGAACGGAATGAGCTAGACAGAGTTTCTGAATAGGTTTGGGACATAAATATCTCGGCTAAGTTCGTTATTGGGCGAAATCGGTCAGATGGTTTCGGAGTAACGAAAAAAAATAAATTATTTTACATTACAAATTTCAAAATAAGTTTTTCCAAGATGCAGCTTCACCATAGGAATCCATTGGTGTCGTTTTTAAATCTAACAAGCTAATACTTTCGGAGATAGGATTATTGAAAATTTCAATAATAAATCGTACTTTTGTGTTTTCACAGAATGCGATAAATATTCTATGTATGAATTATTATAATATGATCTGTGTTGATACATGTCAACTTTCTTTCCTGAGACATGATATGTCAAATTTTGATATTTGATGCCCATGATTAATCCATATGATGATGGGGATGGTAATGGTAAGTTAATAATATTGAGTTCAGAATATCTCCAGTAAAAATAAAACTAAAATATTGGTACAAGTTTCAATTGATATAATATAATTTTCAGTGTGGATTTGAGGAAAAAATATATCGTTCATCATAGAATTGGGGAACGAATATCTTGGATGAATTCGTTGTTGGTTAGAATTGGTCTATTGGTTTTGGATTAATAATTTTTGGCACTCTTGTTGAATTTAAATTCTTTTATGATGTTTGAATTTAATTTCTGCTATAATGTTGTTCTATCATAAGAATCCATTGAGATAATTCCCAACTCTTACCAATACTTACGATACGAACATATGGTTGGTCGAAGGTCGAAGTTTGAACAAGAGCACCAAAGCTCTTGTCCACAGGGCTTGAACGAATTTTTTTTCAATAGCTGCTGTACATATTCTGCAACATATGTTTGCGTGGCTTTCCGTACTAGGGGACTACAGTCTGGTCTGAATTCCCGACAGAAAATTTAGGTAACCTAGTTCTCTGCTCTTGACTATTTTTTGTAGCAATCATCATATTTTTCAAGTCATCTAATGCATCAGGAGGATCTTTTTCACAATTTCTTGACATATAATTAGTGGAAATGCTGTACATATTCTGCAACATATGTTTGCGTGGCTTTCCGTACTAGGGGACTACAGTCTGGTCTGAATTCCCGACAGAAAATTTAGGTAACCTAGTTCTCTGCTCTTGACTATTTTTTGTAGCAATCATCATATTTTTCAAGTCATCTAATGCATCAGGAGGATCTTTTTCACAATTTCTTGACATATAATTAGTGGAAATGCTGTACATATTCTGCAACATATGTTTGCGTGGCTTTCCGTACTAGGGGACTACAGTCTGGTCTGAATTCCCGACAGAAAATTTAGGTAACCTAGTTCTCTGCTCTTGACTATTTTTTGTAGCAATCATCATATTTTTCAAGTCATCTAATGCATCAGGAGGATCTTTTTCACAATTTCTTGACATATAATTAGTGGAAATGCTGTACATATTCTGCAACATATGTTTGCGTGGCTTTCCGTACTAGGGGACTACAGTCTGGTCTGAATTCCCGACAGAAAATTTAGGTAACCTAGTTCTCTGCTCTTGACTATTTTTTGTAGCAATCATCATATTTTTCAAGTCATCTAATGCATCAGGAGGATCTTTTTCACAATTTCTTGACATATAATTAGTGGAAATGCTGTACATATTCTGCAACATATGTTTGCGTGGCTTTCCGTACTAGGGGACTACAGTCTGGTCTGAATTCCCGACAGAAAATTTAGGTAACCTAGTTCTCTGCTCTTGACTATTTTTTGTAGCAATCATCATATTTTTCAAGTCATCTAATGCATCAGGAGGATCTTTTTCACAATTTCTTGACATATAATTAGTGGAAATGCTGTACATATTCTGCAACATATGTTTGCGTGGCTTTCCGTACTAGGGGACTACAGTCTGGTCTGAATTCCCGACAGAAAATTTAGGTAACCTAGTTCTCTGCTCTTGACTATTTTTTGTAGCAATCATCATATTTTTCAAGTCATCTAATGCATCAGGAGGATCTTTTTCACAATTTCTTGACATATAATTAGTGGAAATGCTGTACATATTCTGCAACATATGTTTGCGTGGCTTTCCGTACTAGGGGACTACAGTCTGGTCTGAATTCCCGACAGAAAATTTAGGTAACCTAGTTCTCTGCTCTTGACTATTTTTTGTAGCAATCATCATATTTTTCAAGTCATCTAATGCATCAGGAGGATCTTTTTCACAATTTCTTGACATATAATTAGTGGAAATGCTGTACATATTCTGCAACATATGTTTGCGTGGCTTTCCGTACTAGGGGACTACAGTCTGGTCTGAATTCCCGACAGAAAATTTAGGTAACCTAGTTCTCTGCTCTTGGCTATTTTTTGTAGCAATCATCATATTTTTCAAGTCATCTAATGCATCAGGAGGATCTTTTTCACAATTTCTTGACATATAATTAGTGGAAATGCTGTACATATTCTGCAACATATGTTTGCGTGGCTTTCCGTACTAGGGGACTACAGTCTGGTCTGAATTCCCGACAGAAAATTTAGGTAACCTAGTTCTCTGCTCTTGACTATTTTTTGTAGCAATCATCATATTTTTCAAGTCATCTAATGCATCAGGAGGATCTTTTTCACAATTTCTTGACATATAATTAGTGGAAATGCTGTACATATTCTGCAACATATGTTTGCGTGGCTTTCCGTACTAGGGGACTACAGTCTGGTCTGAATTCCCGACAGAAAATTTAGGTAACCTAGTTCTCTGCTCTTGACTATTTTTTGTAGCAATCATCATATTTTTCAAGTCATCTAATGCATCAGGAGGATCTTTTTCACAATTTCTTGACATATAATTAGTGGAAATGCTGTACATATTCTGCAACATATGTTTGCGTGGCTTTCCGTACTAGGGGACTACAGTCTGGTCTGAATTCCCGACAGAAAATTTAGGTAACCTAGTTCTCTGCTCTTGACTATTTTTTGTAGCAATCATCATATTTTTCAAGTCATCTAATGCATCAGGAGGATCTTTTTCACAATTTCTTGACATATAATTAGTGGAAATGCTGTACATATTCTGCAACATATGTTTGCGTGGCTTTCCGTACTAGGGGACTACAGTCTGGTCTGAATTCCCGACAGAAAATTTAGGTAACCTAGTTCTCTGCTCTTGACTATTTTTTGTAGCAATCATCATATTTTTCAAGTCATCTAATGCATCAGGAGGATCTTTTTCACAATTTCTTGACATATAATTAGTGGAAATGCTGTACATATTCTGCAACATATGTTTGCGTGGCTTTCCGTACTAGGGGACTACAGTCTGGTCTGAATTCCCGACAGAAAATTTAGGTAACCTAGTTCTCTGCTCTTGACTATTTTTTGTAGCAATCATCATATTTTTCAAGTCATCTAATGCATCAGGAGGATCTTTTTCACAATTTCTTGACATATAATTAGTGGAAATGCTGTACATATTCTGCAACATATGTTTGCGTGGCTTTCCGTACTAGGGGACTACAGTCTGGTCTGAATTCCCGACAGAAAATTTAGGTAACCTAGTTCTCTGCTCTTGACTATTTTTTGTAGCAATCATCATATTTTTCAAGTCATCTAATGCATCAGGAGGATCTTTTTCACAATTTCTTGACATATAATTAGTGGAAATGCTGTACATATTCTGCAACATATGTTTGCGTGGCTTTCCGTACTAGGGGACTACAGTCTGGTCTGAATTCCCGACAGAAAATTTAGGTAACCTAGTTCTCTGCTCTTGACTATTTTTTGTAGCAATCATCATATTTTTCAAGTCATCTAATGCATCAGGAGGATCTTTTTCACAATTTCTTGACATATAAGTAGTGGAAATGACATTAATAATTATAAGCGAAACGAAGGAATTTTTAAAATAGATTGCATTATGATCAATTTTCCTAATACCGTGGCTGCTACAAAAAAATTGCAACGGACCTTGATTCGAGTGCCTTGGAATCAGAAAGTGAATCCCTTTTTTCTGGAGTTTGTCGAGTTTGTCCCACCATAGACAAAGTTTTCAAATTATGAATCCAATTCTTATGGAAGGGGGAACAATTTTGTCTACTTGGTGTCATAGGCATTTGAGTGTCCATTCAACTCGCATATGATCTAACTTTTTGTACATCTGGAAATAGAAATTCTAATATGATTGACAAAGCATGAAGCATTACTTTATCTTATGCATAATAACAACATCTCAATTCAATAAATACAAATTTCGGACTATACGGCTAAGACCACATTGCAGAGCCTTGCTTTATGCCAAGGGCCAAGCTACGGATCCTATCTGATCCTATCGACGTATTCCAGACATTTGTATAATGTGTTCCAATTAAATAGCATCAATAAATGGAAATGATGGAATGAAGTAGAAAAATTGGTTCCAGCACTGACGTGAAGTCAGAAGCTTTTGCGCGTATGTTCTCTTATCCATTCTCATTTATTAGACACTCTTAATCAAATTTATTATGATGAATTGAAGGGCTTATTGTTAGAATAGGATAAGCCACAATTACCAGCGAATTGAGTATTTTACAGTTCCTTGGTCAGTAATAGTATGACAAGCCACGCAAGAAAAATTTCGATTGTTCTCCAATATATGGCTATACTATCACTTATCATTCAATGCGACCATTTCATAATTATGAAAATTTTTTGACAGTTCCAACAACCAATCAAATTTCCTCATTTTGTATCATATGAACAATTTCACCCAATCATGTCAACATTACATCGATAACAGACCATGGGCTGTTTTCACGTTGCTATGAACATATATTGATTTATTTCGATTATGAAGTTTCAAATATTTAATATTTCGAAATGTCACGATTTGGTTGTAATACTGACGAGAATATTAAATAAATTGTTTTGGCTCCGCATTCTTTCTATAACTAGCAAAAAATTTTCTATCCGAATAACCCTCGGACATTGATAAATGCTCAAAAATTTTATGACAACTTTCTCAAGCTTGTTGCTTGTAGGCAACAGATCTCCGCCTACGGCGTCGATCTGTTTCCAAGCAACAAGCTTTCGAAATCTGTCATAAAATTTTTTCGAACAATTATCAATGTCCTTGGGTTATTACTACTGCAAACACACCGCAATATCTTATTGATTTAAATAAATATGGAATCATCGATTTCTAGAGTTCTAGTTCTCTGCTTTTGACTATTTTTTGTAGCAATCATCATATTTTTCAAGTCATCTAATGCATCAGGAGGATCTTTTTCACAATTTCTTGACATATAATTAGTGGAAATGACATTAATAATTATAAGCGAAACGAAGGAATTTTTAAAATAGATTGCATTATGATCAATTTTCCTACTACCGTGGCTGCTACAAAAATATTGCAACGGACCTTGATTCAAGTGCCTTGGAATCAGAAAGTGAATCCCTTTTTTCTGGAGTTTGTCGAGTTTGTCCCACCATAGACAAAGTTTTCAAATTATGAATCCAATTCTTATGGAAGGGGGAACAATTTTGTCTACTTGGTGTCATAGGCATTTGAGTGTCCATTCAACTTGCATATGATCTAACTTTTTGTACATCTGGAAATAGAAATTCTAATATGATTGACAAAGCATGAAGCATTACTTTATCTTATGCATAATAACAACATCTCAATTCAATAAATACAAATTTCGGACTATACGGCTAAGACCACATTGCAGAGCCTTGCTTTATGCCAAGGGCCAAGCTACGGATCCTATCTGATCCTATCGACGTATTCCAGACATTTGTATAATGTGTTCCAATTAAATAGCATCAATAAATGGAAATGATGGAATGAAGTAGAAAAATTGGTTCCAGCACTGACGTGAAGTCAGAAGCTTTTGCGCGTATGTTCTCTTATCCATTCTCATGTATTAGACACTCTTAATCAAATTTATTATGATGAATTATAATGTCTGTTCTCCAGTATTGGACACTCCGAATTTACCATGGTAAACTCGATTAAGAGTGTCCAATACAGGAGAATGGACAATAGAACATGCGCGCTAAGGCTCCTGACTTCACGCCAGTGCTTGAACCGTTTTTTTCGTGAAGTCAGGAGCATTTGCGCGTATGTTCTATTGTCCATTCTCCTGTATTGGACACTCTTAATGGAATTTACTATGGTAAATTCGGAGTGTCCAATGCAGGAGAACAGACCATGGTAAATTCGATTAAGAGTGTCCACTAAAGGAGAATGGACAAAAGAACATACGCGCAAAAGCTTCTGACTTCACGTCAGTGCTTGAACCAATTTTTTTTTCAATGATTTTTCGAAAATTTTCTAGTGCTACAATCCTCACGAAATTGGATCGGATTTCTATTGTTTGAGTTATTGAGGAAATAACAACCCAAATTCAGATTGATATAACTCCAAAACGAAAAAAAAATATTTTTTCGTAATTTTTTAAAAATTTTCTAGTGTTACGGTCCCCACAAAATTTCACACACTTCTTCATGTCGATATTCTGCAACTAGTTACCAAGCTTCAGTTCGATCGAGTATATATTTTTTGAGTAATCGAGAAAATAATATTCCAGACGTCCCAATCTCCTCTCGTTCGAGAGTTGTCGAGGCAACGCTTACCCATCCAGCTACTGAACAAACACAAGGCTGCTCGGATCTCCAAAAATATAGATCCGATCATGTTCAAACTTGGAACTTGGTAGTGGAGAAGGCTCTCGCGAAATTTCAGCGATATCAGACGAATAGTTTATGATTTATAGAATTTTTTTCAATAATTTTCTATGATTTTTAAAAAATTTTTTAGTTATACGATCCTCAGAAAATGTTGCAAGAATTTTCGCGTTGCCATTCTAGAACTAATATCCATGTTTGAATTGGACCGGTTGTGTATTTTTCTGGTTATTGATGAAATAACAATCAAATTTTAGATGGTTATAACTCCAAAACCGTTTTGCCGATTATGCCTATAAACGAACTCAAATGGCGCATTAGAATTCTCAACCTTACCTGAAAATTTCAAGTCGCTATTTCTTTCCGTGCTCAGGTTATCGTACCATTTAAAATTTTCAAAATCGGTTCATTATTCACGAAATAATGCTATAATTGAACTTACCCTCAAAGGTGATGTTGAACAGACATTATAACCACCAAACTCAAGAACTTAAGAGTTTGAAGAACCCAAAAATAACTTTCAAGTTCTGTATTAGGGAGAAAGAATTCCTATGACAACATTGTTCCAAAAAATTCACCTAAGGGTGGCAATAACCCCCAGCATTTTTTGAGTAGGGAGGAGGTGTTGGATGTGGTTTAGTTAAGAAGTTTTTCTGTTCCCTAAACGTCGCAGTTGAAATTTTCAAATTTTATTATTTATTGTTGGAACAATTTGAATTTTCGAAAGTTATAACTTCAAAAACATTCATTTCCTTATTGTTCATGATCGGAAAATGTGTGAGACAATTCATAACATTTTACTATTTTTTTGAAGATTCTTTCTCAAATGTGTTTCAGTGTTTCGTTTATGCATCATAATTCAGTTTGAGACTTACTACTTATACTTCCTTAAGAAAGAATAGAAATTCTCTAATTATACTATCGGAATGACGGAAATTCTAGATCAACTGCAAAGTATTTTAATAACAATCATCCAGAAAGAAATATGTCATCAATATGTTAAGCATTTAATGAATAAAGTCAAAACTCTTAGGCTCTTGAGTTTCGGGGGTTCAACTGTCTGTTCAACATCCCCTTTTGACGCTAAGTTCAATTATTACATTATATCGTAAATAATGAACCGATTTTGAAAAGTTTAACTGAGTTTTGGTAAAGAACATAAATAACTTCCAAACAAGCATCTCTTCCCAATTAAAAAAATGTTGGGGGTTGATGCCATCTTCATGGGAATGGTTTTTTCGGAACAAACTCATGATGGAAGTTCATCGTCCCCCTCAAAACAGAAGTTGTCCTGTTTTTTTTTTGAATCTTCATATTCGTTGGGACGCACTGTGTATTCTGGCAACTGTTTTAATTTTTTTGGGAATCTGTAGATTGTTGATTCAGTTAATCTGTCAAATTATCGTTGTTCATCGATCTTTTTGAATGGCCCAAAATATTATTTATAGTGACTCAAATTCATAGCAAGAAATACATCATATACTTGGATATCATTGAATTATGTATTTTCCAGAAAAAAACAGTGACAGGAAAAGCTTGTCAACAATTTAACTGTTTACTTTTCTTGATGTTTCCTTTTTAATTCGGTCAATTTCGTACTATTCAGTTCCAGAGCCCTGAGGATGGTCTAAGTGCAGATCGAAAATGTCGGCATTTATTCAAGTAGTTTCCTTCAAACATTCAATTCCATCATCAAGTTACCTTCTATGCTAATTTGCCCAAAAAATAAGATATTCCAAGAAAGCTGCGAAACTCTTCATAGATTACGAACATTGTTTACGACAAAGATTGTCCGATTTCTTCGAAGTTTCCGCAGAGAAATGGAATTTATGACAAGAGCAATTTCAGTTTTTGACGTGGCGTTAAAGGAAATAAGGAGCCAATAGGCATGATTTTGTCTGTTCTATGACAAAACAGGCAGATAAGGGAAGTGATATAAATGTCAATCAACCCTGTTATTTCCAGCGAATGATTTCAGAAAGCAGCTTTGCCAGGATGTAGCCACTTTGATCTCATTTTATGCTTTCAATATAACTGCCTCCAGAAGGAGATGTTAATGAATATTGTTTCGAAGAGGAGATTTTGTCTTGATGCCTTGAGATCCGAATCATGTTAAATAAGGGCATTGAGGAAATTGGAATTGAACGAATCCATCTCATTATGTCTGAATTGATCACACCATTCCTTTCGTGAAGTATTATTGAATATTTTATTGAATTTATATGTTCTAGTCACTATTTACGGGCATTTCAGGTGGCCTGTATACAGGGTTATTTCTGACAACATATCTATTGGGCAGGGAGTAATAGAGGACCATACGAGGAGCCAGAAATGGACACTCAAACATCTCTTCGGATTACTAGTTTCTGAGAGACAGGAACTCACAGAATTTTCAAACCCCTATAATTTCAAAACTGTTGAATCGATTCTGATAATCTATTGCAAGCTTACAGTCTTTGGGACACTTAAAATAACTCGAAAACGAAAATGAAACGAGCACTGATGTCAAGTCAGGAGCTTTTGCGCGTATGTTCTATTGTCCATTCTCCTGTATTGGACACTATTAATCGAATTCACCATGGTTAATTCGATGGAGAGTGTCCAATACAGGAGAATAGACAATAGAATTCACCATGGTTGATTCGATTAAGAGTGTCCAATACAGGAAAATGGACAAGAGAACATACGCGCAAAAGATCCTGACTTCACAACAGTGCTTGAACCAATTTTTATTCTCAATGATTTTTTAAAAATGTTCTTGTGTTACGGTCCTCATGAATTTTTGGAAGAATTTTCGCGTTGGCATTCTGCAACTACTACTAATAACCATGATTGAATTGGATAGGTTTTTTATTTTTTGAGTTATTGAGGAAATAACCAAAATTCGGATTGATATAACTCCAAGACCAGTTGGCCGATTATGCTAGTTAACGAACTCAAACGTTGCATTCATATGCGCAATCTACCCTGAAAACTGCAAGTCGCTATTTCTTTCCGTTCTCATGGAATCATGAGATACATAATATTTTTTCGTAATTTTTAAAAAATTTTCTAGTGGTGGTCCTCACAAAATTTTACACACATCTTCATGTCGATATTATACAACTAGTTACCAAGCTTCAATTCGATAGAGTCTATATTTTTTGAGTTATCGGGGAAATAATATTCCAGATGGATATAACGCCGAATCCGTGGGCCTATTATGGCCAACAGCGAACTTTACTCACCCATTCATATGTGCAACCTATCCTGAAAATTGCATGTCTCTATCCAGCAACTGAACTCACACAAGGCTGCTCGGATCTCCAACAATACAGATCCGATCATGTTCAAACTTGAAGCGGTGTTTTAGGAATAGTTGCTGATATATAGAATTTTTTTCCATAATTTTCTATGATTTTTTAAAAATTTTCTAGGAATAGTATCCTCACGAAATTTAGCCAGAATTTTTGCGTTGCCATTGTACAACTAATAACCATGATTGAAATGGATCGGTTTTGTACTTTGCGAGTTATTGAGGAAATAATAACCAAATTTGAGATGGGTATAACTCCAAAACCGTTTTGCCGATTATGCCTATAAAGAATCTCAAATGGCGCATTCAGATTCTCGACCTAACCTGAAAATTTTAAGTCGCTATCTCTTTTCGTTCTTAGGCTATCGTGACGTAAATAATATTATTTAATAATTTTTTAAAACATTTGTAGCGGTACGATTCTCACAAAATTTCTCAAATGTTCTTATGTTTATATTCTACAACTACTCACCAAGTTTCAATTCGATCGGATTAGTATTGGTTGTAGACAAAATTATTACTCAGAAACCGTTAGACCGATTATGCTCATTAACGAACTTGTTCGTCGTATTGGGATGCGCCACCTATCCTGAAAATTTCAAGTCGCTATCGTGGCAACGGCTGGCCGGCTGGCCGGACAGAATGAAATTTGACCTCGAATTCTTGATCAGGGAGTCGAACCCAATCGTTTGAGACCATTTTCGGCGAAAAATTCGAAAATTACAGACATTTGGGCAAAATGAAGACCCTATGTGTTTCCCAGAACATACGCGTAAAAAGAATTGTTGTTGTCTGTTTCGTGAACAGAAGATAAAATGCTATGAATATCAATAATCAATTCGAATGGCACAATTTTTTTTTTACGGAGTAGGGCCATCTAAAACACAAAATATCTCGATTTTTTATTAAAGAACGAAATAATTCCTATAATTCTCCCAATAATTGAGTGATTTGAATGAAAATTATAATAATGAATAAGATGGTAAGTAATAATTTCAATGTAAAAGACATGGCCTCACCTGGGCCTCTGTTTTGATGATCAGGTAACAATTAAAAATTTCATTCTGTATATGATTCACATTTTTGCGCGAATTTTCTGGGAAACATCGCATTTGTGCCATTCGAATTGATTATTGATATTCATAGCATTTTATCTCCTGTTCACGAAACAGACAACAACAATTCTTTTTACGCGTATGTTCTGGGAAACACATAGGGTCTTCATTTTGCCCAAATGTCTGTAATTTTCGAATTTTTCGCCGAAAATGGTCTCAAACGATTGGGTTCGACTCCCTGATCAAGAATTCGTGGTCAAATTCGATTCTGTCCGGCCGGCCGGCCGTTGTCACGATAACTTGAGAACGGAAAGTGATAGCGACTTGAAATTTTCAAGGTAGGTGGCGCATCCCAATAGGATGGACAAGTTCGTTAATGGGAATAATCGGCCCAATGTTTTCCGAGTAATAATTTTGTCTAGAACCTATACTAATCCGATCAAATTGAAACTTGGTGAGTAGTTGTAGAATATAAACCTAAGGACGGTTGTGAAATTTTGTGTACACCGTATTGTTAGAAAATTTTAAAAAAATATTATTTACGTCACGATGTCCCAAGAACAGAAAGAGACAGCGACTTGAAACTTTCAGGATAGGTTGAGAACCTGAATGCGTCATTCGAGTTCGCTTATTGGCATAATCGGCGGAACGGTTTTGGAGTTATACCCATCTGGAATTTGGTTGTTATTTCCTCAATAACTCGAAAAATGCAAAACCGATCCAATTCAAACATGGTTATTAGTTGTAGAATGGCAACGCGAAAATTCTCGCTAAATTTCGTGAGGATCGTATGACTAGAAAATTTTTAAAAAACCATAAAAAATTATTGAAAAAAATTCTATATATCAGAAACTATTCGTCCGACATCGCTGAAATTTTGCGAGAACCTTCAGAACCTAACTCTTCTCCGAAGTTCTAGGTTTGAAGTTAGTTCAGTAGCTGGATGGGTGATCGTTGCCTCGACAAGTCTCGAACGAAAGGAGATAGGGACTTGCAATTTCTAGGAAAGGCTGCACACCTGAATGGGAGAATTGAGTTCGAATTGAAGCTTGGTAACTAGTTGTAGAATATCGATTTGAAGACGTGTGTAAAATTTTGTGAGGACCTTACAACTAGAAAATTTTCAAAAAATTACGAAAAAATATTAGGTATCTCATGATTCCTTGAGAACGGAAAGAAATAGCGACTTGCAGTTTTCAGGGTAGATTGCGCATCTGAATACGACATTTAAGTTCGTTAACTAGCATAATTGGCCAAATGGTTTTCGAGTTATATCAATCTGCAATTTGGTTGTTATTTCCTCAATAACTCAAAAAATACAAATCCGATCCAATTCAAATATGTTTATTAGTTGTAGAATGCCAACGTGAGAATTCTTGAAACATTTCGTGGGGATCGTAGCTCTAGAAAATTTTTAGAAAATCATTGTAATCAAAATTGGTTCAAGCACTGACGTGAAGTCAGAAGCTTTTACGCGTATGTTCTCTTGTCCATTCTCCTTCATTGGACACTCTTAATCGAATTTACCATGTTGAATTCTATTGTCTGTTCTCCTGTATTGCACACTCCGAATTTACCATGGTAAATTCGATTAAAAGTTTCGAATATAGGCGAACAGACAATAGAATTCACCATGGTAAATTCGATTAAGAGTTTCCAATGCAGGAGAACGGACAATAGAACATACGCGCAAAAGCTCCTGGCTTCACGAAAAAAATTGGTTCAAGCAATGACGTGAAGTCAGGAGATTTTGTGCGTATGTTCTATTGTCCCTTTTCCTGTATTGAACACTCTTAATCGAATTTACCATGGTGAATTATATTGTCTGTTCTCCTATATTGGACACTCTTAATCGAATCTACTATGGTAAATTCGGAGTGTCCAATACAGGAGAACAGACAATAGAATTCACCATGGTAAATTCTGTTAAGAGTGTCCAGTACAGGGAAAGGGACAATTGAACATACGCGCAAAAACTCCTGACTTCACGTCAGTGCTTGAACCAATTTTTTCTCACTAACGCACATATTCGTGAAAAAGAGGAAAAATGCTGTTGCGTTATCATTTTGCCCAAATGTCTGTAATTTTCGAATTTTTCGCCGAAAATGGTCTCAAACGATTGGGTTCGACTCCCTGATCAAGAATTCGAGGTCAAATTCGATTCTGTCCAATCGACCGTGCCGGCCGGCTGTTAACATGATAACTTAAGAACGGAAAGAGATAGCGACTTGAAATTTTCAGGGTAGGTGGCGCATCCCAATACGACGGACAATTTCGTTAATGGGCATAATCGGCCCAAGGGTTTCCGAGTAATAATTTTGTGTGCAACCAATACTGATTGGGTCGAATTGAAAATTGGTGAGTGGTTGTAGAGTATAACTCTAAGGACGTTCGTGAAATATTGTGAGAATCGTATCGCTAGAAAATTAAAAAAAAATTGTTGAAAAATATTATTTACGTCACGATAGTCTAAGACCAGAAAGAGATAGGACTTGAAATTTTCAGGTTTGGTTGATAATCTGAATGCGCCATTTGAGTTTGCCTATTGCCATAATCGGCATAACGGTTTTGGAGGTATACCCATCTGAAATGAGGTTTTTACTTCCTCAATAACTCGAAAAATACAGAACCCATCCAATTCAAACTTAGTTATTAGTTGTAAAATGGCAACGCAAATATTCCCGCAAAATTTCGTGAGGATCGTATCACTAGAAAATTTTCAAAAATCATAGAAAATTATTGAAAAAATATCGATGTATCAAAAACTATTGATCTGACATCGCTGAAATTTTGCGAGAGCCTCCAGAACCCAACTCTGCTAACAAGTTCCAAGTTTGAACATGATCGGATCTATACTGTTGGAGATCCGAGCAGCCTTGTGTGAGTTCAGTAGCTGGATGGGTGATCGATGCCTCAACAACTCTTGAATGAAAGGAGATAGGGACTTGCAATTTTGAGGATAGGTTGCACATCTGAATGGAAAAGTTGAGTTCGCTGTTGGCCATAATCGGCCCAACGGTTTAGGAGTTATACCCATCAGGAATATTATTTCCTCGATAACTTAAAAAATATAGACCCGATCGAATTGAAGCTTGGTAACTAGTTGTAGAATATCGACATGGAGACGTGTGTAAAATTGTGTGAGGACCTAATCGAATTTACCATGGTAAATTCTATTAAGAGTGTCCAATACAGGAGAACGGACAATAGAATTCACCATGGTAAATTCGATTAAGATTGTCCAATACAGGAGAATGCACAAAAGCTTTTAACTTCACTTCAGTGCTTGAACCAATTTTTTTTAATAAAGTAATATGTTTTATTATAATCACACACTACGTATGTGAACTAAATTTCTAACAAAAATAAATGATAAATAATAGTGCTCCAATTACCTCCACCGACGGCTATGCATTTATCACCCCCGTCCGATAGATTTAAAATTTATTATACCTTTTCTAAAGGTTTGAGGGTTATTCCGAATATCAGTATCATCCATACTGCATCAGTTCCCAGAATTAATTGAGCTCTGGTATTAATAGTTTACTGATAGACTAAACTTTTCAAATTACCCCATAAAAATTAGTCCATTGGGGTAAGATCAGTAGCAATTAATTTTACGAAATGTTTTGTTCATCTCGAAAATAAATATTGCTAATTGAATACATTGTCTTCGACCTCTTCACGAATATGTGTATTAATGACAAAATTGTGAGTCATATACAGAATTATGTTGTTGATACCTGATCATCAAAAGAAAGGCTCAGATACGGTCCTATCTTTTACATTGAAATAATTCCTTATTCATATTTATATTTTTCATTGAATTATTATACGGTCCGGTTTTCTTTTTAATTTTCGGATTCTTTTAAGTGTCTCATAGACAATAAGCTTGTGAAATATCATGAAAATGGATTTAACAGTTTTGTACTTATAGTGGTTTGAACATTTTATAGTTTTCAGGAATCATCCTGTATCTCAGAAACGAGTAGGCATAAGAGATGTGGGAGTGCCCATTTCTGACGCCTCATATTATTGTCCTCTATTAACCCCTGCCCGACGGGTCATCGGTCAGAAATCACTCTGTATAATACCTCATTAGAATTTAATTTCTCTAGATTTAACATTTGGTTCCGAATTCCTCCAGTTATTGAAAATATTTAACACATAGGCATAGGAGGTTCTGGTTCTGGTGAATAATTCACATATGAATGGAAGTGTGCCGAGTTGGAATATACAAAATCGTACCTATATTGATGATGGAGATTGTCTCATAAATATTCCCACCAATGCATATGTTTCAGAATTCATAAAATTATGGGGCATTTTACTACCGAATCCATCAATATATTATTGGGACTATTCAATATCGATGGAAATCTAAATGGAATTAATTATCCATTATTCTTTACGTTTCTTTAGTCGTCTCATTTGAAGTTATTTCCTTAAACGAAATAAAATTGCATCGACCAAAAAAGGATATCTAATTTTTCGATTTATTGTTTTATAAATATAATTGGAGTTGATTAAATTTAACTGATATCGTATTATTCAACTGATCATGTTAACGAATAGGTTCATTTTTCACGCGGTCCTTCCTCTCGGAAGTGATATAGACATGGAATCAGGATTTGAAAAAGAAACCAATAAGTATATGTATATTTACCAATTTTTGGCACTCTTGTTTCTCGGAACAGAGTGCTCATCAATTTGCCCACGTGTCTGTAATTTTCGAATTTTTGGTTGGTCTTAAATGACTTCGTTCGACTCAACGATCAAGAATCTGTGGTCGAAATCAATTCTGTCCGGCCGGCCGTAGGCTCGATTACTCTCGAACGAAATGAGCTAGAGGATTGAAATTTGCAGGGTAGGTTTGTAGCAAAAATATCTCGGTTTAATGGGTAAAATCCACCAAGCGGTTTCGGAGTTATTACCCTTTTAGTAAAAATATGTTTTATGAATATTTCCGAAACCGATTATTCGATCTATCTGAAATTTAGCATCAAACTGTAGAATGATTACCTCAATATGCAAGTGAAGTTTTGTATGGATCAGGTTGCTGTAAGGTATAAAACATTTTTTTTTTACTTTTTAAATTTTGTTTCTACAATAACTCTCGAACAGAATGGGCTAGGCAGTTGAAATTTTCAGAGTCTGTTTGAGAGATAGATATCTCAGTTGAGTTCGTTACTGGGTGAAATTGGCCTGATGGTTTCGGGGAATGGAAAAAAAAAATGTTTCACATCACAAATTTCAAATTCAATCATTTTTAAGATGCAGTTTCACTATAAATATCCATTGCTATCAACTCTAACAAGCTAATACTTTCGGAGTTTCTAATTTTAATAATGAATCGTACTTCTATGTTTTCACAGAATGCTGTACTTAATTATTGTATCTATGAATTATTTTATTTATTTATTTATTATTTATTAATCGAAAATACACAAATGTACATGTGCATCCCACAGAGGCAATCGAGTTGCCTGTTTGTGAGCTCGATTGAAATCAACCGCACTTGCACGATCCAATCAACTACAGAAACAAAATCAATCAATAATACATACAAGTAAAGAAAAAATACAATTATGAAATACCCATCTGTGAAATACAATGCCCAAATTAAAACATATACATCAGTTCAACAGGATTTAGCCGCAATCCACCCTTTAAGTTTATTCTTCCTGAAACAACCATTACTTAAAACTTTGAGTTCATTTGGAAGAGAGTTAAAAACACCTATTGCTCTAATTATACTACGTTTGGAACTTACAGTCCTCAATCTCACTGGCAATTGAATACTTTTGTTTCTAGTGATACTTCCTGATCGTAAAAATTCACTCTTAAGGTTGTCATAATGGTACTTCAAAGATTCCAGAGAAAACAAATCATCAATATGCAGGGGGATGCTTTGAGCAACTTTATTCTTGTTTACAATTTTCAAAATTCTTTTTTGTTGGTTCTTTAAAAGGTTTAGACAGTTTGAATATGCTCCACCCCAAGCAATTATACCATAATTTATTACACTATGATACAATGCATAGTATATCATAAGTAGAACATCACTGGACATTATCTTACAAAGTTTGTGAAAAATAAATCCCAAGTACCTTGTCTTATGCAGCAAATATTCAACATGTTTATCCCACCTTATTCTGTAATCCAATATTAATCCCAAGTATTATGCCGAGTCAACCCTACCTATTGTTTTCCCATTTATACATACATTCATGTGCTGCGGAACGTTATTACAATAGTTACCGAAAGTTATGTAGACTGTCTTATCTATATTCAGAGAGAGCATGTTTGAAGTCAACCAGACACTTATGTTGCTCAAATAATAATTCAATTTATCTTCTACTTCTCTCCAATTCTTACGACACAACTGCAGTATCATCAGCAAAAGATATCAAAACATCATTAGGCACAGAGTCAAAAACATCGTTATCATACAAAATGAAAAGCAAAGGTCCCAAAACAGTACCCTGAGGAACACCAGTACTCACCTCACAATAATCACGTAAAACATTGTTAACTTTCACCCTGTGATACCTTTTTTCCAGATATGATGTTAGTAGCTGCAGAGCCTTACCTCTAATCCCATAATTATTCAATTTGTCCAATAGAAAATTGTGATTCACGGTATCAAAAGCCTTTGCCAAATCTAAAAAAGCTACAGCCACAGGTGTGCTTCTATCGAGTCGCTTATAAATTAGATCAGTTAAGTAATCAAGAGCGTCTTTAGTTCCCAGTTTTTCCATGAATCCATACTGTCGCTCAGCTATCAACTTGTGCTTCTTAATAAAACTTAAAATTCTACAGTGAATTATCCTTTCAAAAACTTTAGCCAAGTTAGATATCAATGATATAGGCCTATAATTAGACATATTGTGTTTGTCCTTGCCTTTATGAATAGGCTTTATATCAGCTTTCTTAAATGCGTCAGGCCACGTTGATTCCTCCATACACAAATTCATAATATAAACAAGAGGCTCAGTAATGAAATCCGCCAACGTCTTAATGGTCCTAACATTGATGTTATCAACCCCCTGCACTCTTCACTTTCATATTTTTAATGATTTTCAATGTCTCATAAGAATCGGTCGGCGCGAGGAAAATAGAGTGGGGATTCATTGGGGGCAGTTTGACCTGAGTTGTATAATTTGGTCTCTGAATATTGTCGTTGAGTTTCCTACCCACATGACCGAAATATGTATTGAAACTACCGGCAACTTGAATTGGATCTTGAACTTTAACATTATCATCATCAAATATAAATTTAACAAAGTCATTTTTTCTACAGTTCTTACCTAGTTTTTCATTAATGAAGGACCACAACCCGTTAGGACTACCAATGTTTTTTTCAACAATATTTTTTTCATACATAAACTTCGCTTTTTTTATAACCCTATCTAGAACTTTAACATAAATTTTATAATCTGTCTTTAGTTTTAGGTTATAAGGTTCCAACTTTATAACGACCTACGACTGTTCCCAAGTCGCAGTGGTTAAATTCGGAGCTACTAGAACTCGGGGATCCGCGGTCTAGCTCCAGTGGAGATGGGAGTGGGTTTCTAAAAAGGGAACCTAGTAAATGGGCGCCAGGTAAATTTAAGTCTCCCAGATACCCCAGCGTAATGTAATAATTCCTAAATCCACCAAAAGAATATTCACGCTAAAAACAAACAATTTATTCCAGTAGCTTACAACCCAGGTCTCTAGATTCAACAAAATATAACTACTGTGAAACCCTGAATGAGGGTGACGGAAATTGTACGTAGATATATCTCTTTGATTTAAATACGCGTCGCTTGAGCTCAGGCGCATCCACGTTTCTATGATCTTGTATGATTTACGCAAATCTTTCCCCAATTTCCGCTTTACAACAACAATAATTTACACAATTGATGACAATATATGTTCAAGTTATATATATATAGCAGGTATAAGATGTTTCGAGATATGTTTTCTATAACTTGCGTGCTATTCCTTATGCCTGAACGTAGTATTGCTTCGATAGTCTCACAATACTGTTCTCCTTCCCTCTGTGCTCGCAGTCTGCAACCCTTGACTGAATGTCCCACTGCGCTGCTTACTGGCCACCTTGTATATACACTCGTGATCTGCAACCCTACGTTGGCTGTCTCACAGCGTTACTTATGGACCACCTTGTATATACTCGAATGCCTCAGTGCTACTCTTCCTGACATAAAAATCCTTCTCTTCCTGCCATAAAAAATCGTGCTTGCATAAAAATCGTGCTTGCATAAAAACTCGGGCTGCCACAAAAACTCGTGCTACCATAAAAACTCGTGCTACCATAAAAACTCGGGCTGCCACAAAAACTTCGGACCGCCACAGAAACTCCGGACTGCCACAAAAATCCTTCTATTCCTCTTGATATAAAAATCGTGCTGGCACCCAAAAACTCCTGATGTTACAAAAACCCCTGATGTTCGGGGTTGTCCTGCACACGTTTGCTTCGAAACCAAATCTTGTCGTGCCTCCACCAAATAATTCTTCAAGCACACAGCGATGTTCTGTCAAAGTCGCCAAGATCGTTCACGTTGTCAACTCTTAGATTTGCAGAAAGGTCTTTATATCCTCTTTCCAGACGAGTGCAAGTTACCTGTTATCTTCCCAAATCAAACCAATGTAACGCTCACTCCTAATTCGATTTTCGAAACTATATCCAATTAAGAAGAAATCACCAATTCTTACGAAGTTCCGAAAATACGCCTAACCTACTGCTCCTCCGTCGAATGTTGACAAAATGGACGACCTCATGTCCCTGACTGGCGCAGACCCTCACAAATTTCCGACTGTCATAATGCAGCAATATTGCCAACAGTCATTCGGCTCCTCGAATACAACAATTATTATTTAGCGTCGACTGGCACCACCGAGATCCAACCTCAAACCCGACGTCAACACAAACGACAACCTTATCTTAAACAAAACATAAACAAACCCTTGCCTGAGTTAAAAAGAAACGTCACAACTTCCAAAAAGAATACAAAATCTGTTTTCTACTACATGAATTTAAAATGCCTTTTGTTATCCATGGACTGCGAGGAGCAGCCGCCCATTGCTTCCTTGTTTCAATCTTTGCATGCTCTACACATTTATTTATTAAATGAACCAGTGTCTCAGTTGCTAAATTAGGATCTGTTATTTGAACTATAGAATTCCGGTCAGTCTTAGTAGCAAACTTCGCCAACTTACCATAGTTAATGGGCATGGACTCATTTCTCTCCAATGATTCAATTATAGGTTCATTCAAAGCCAAAAAGAGAGGATAGTGATCATTGAAAAGAGTCTCGAGCTTAATTGCCCTAGCATGTATATCACGAGTTTTGAGAAAAACATTGTCAATACAGGAACCACGACTACAATCAACCTCAGATGGCCTTGTAATAGTCTGAAATGCCGGGACGAATCCGAGTTCCAAACAGTTATTCAAATGCTCCTGAGCAAAGCGATCATTCTCGAGAATATCAATATTGAAATCCCCAACTAGAAAATGAGTTTTTACTTTCTTTTTTGTATCCAGATACGACCTCAATCCTGCAATGAATTCAACTTTAGGAAGATCATGGGGTCTATATACTGCCGATATTTCCAGTTTATTACTATTATTTAACTGCATACACGAATTCAAAACATTTATTCTACCCACTCTAACAATGTTAGTATCCTCATTAATTGTGTGCTTAATATACATTACAACCCCATCGGTTAAGTTAATGTCCCCGCAATTATAATATAACTTATACCCATCCATATGGAAGAACTCACAATGAACCAATTTTCTTGTCTCAACACATACTATAACAGAAGGTTTAACTACAAGTCCCCCAACAAACATTTGCAATTTATCAAAATTGGCATTCAAGCTTCTTATATTCACATACAAGACAAGGCCCTGACCATCATCAATCTGATCATTGAGAGCCTCAAGATTATCACAAATTTTTTCTCTATGTACAAAACCACTCTGTAGGTCTTCAAGAACTTCGATGAATTGATCGCAACTGTTCATAATTATACACTTAATTCAGTTATCCTATAGTCCGTTCTTTCTTTTAATTTTTTAATTTGCATTTCATAAAGAGGACACTTATTATCTAATACAGAATGGTTTACATCAAATTCCGTTTTATATTTATCATTGTTATTTAAGCAGTTAATACACGAGAACAGACTTCTTAGACTTACAATCCTTGAAACAATGAGGGTCGGGAAACTGAGAACATCTAGTGGGTCCTTTATAGCTGCAGTCACTTATTTTATGATTGAAACCATAGCACCTAAAACATCAGTTTACCTTCACGTTTTCCAATACAGGGCATCTTCTGAGTCCAATGTATATTCTTCCTTCCGAAATCAGCTTCCTGAACGCTGAGCCATTACATTCAATAATTCCATATTGCGAAGTATTTCTTCTGTTCATTCTGGCCAAAACTAACTCCAATTGATCAGTCTCATTAAGAAATGAATTTTGATTCCTTATTGCAGAGATAACTTCATCCCCAGAGAAGGTTCCATCGATATTCAGAACCAAAATACTGGGATTACGCATTTTAGTTTCCTTTATTTCGTAATTAACTCCCATTTTCAAAGATAGTTCATTTTTCATTTTACTTGTTGAGCCACTTGTGTTGCATTTAATTAAAACACTTCCATCCTTTCTGTTCAGAATTGAATTTATTCCCACCGGCAATTTACATAAATCAACTTTATCAACAATATCTTTTTTTGTTTTAGCACAATCCTGCTTATTTTTTGGTTTGCACACAATCAAGGGAACATTAGTCACCGATTCTTCTCCGATGTTTGACTTCTTATTTAGAGCCTCGGCATATGTTAAATTGTTACCTGGATCCGTTTTAGCGGCAGCTTCCAATTCATCTCGAATTTTTTTCAGCTCTTTTTCAAGAAAATCTATTAGGTATTTTATTCTTATTATCAATAATTTCATCCTTACTTTCAATAAGTCGATGAAAGAGTTCAACAGAGTCACCCTTCAAGGAGGACAGACAATAATATTTCATAATTCGCCTTCCTTTCAATTCTATTACCGTAATTTCGGACGATGTTAAATTGGCACATTGTTTACAAATATTACGCGAGCATCCGTCACAGCTGACAATCACTGTCCGCGAAGTCGCAGATTTCTTGCATTTCTCACATTCCATCTTCTGTCTTTATTTAATCCATTATATGTACTCCATAAACAGATGTGGATTTCCAGTATTTCAACACCACTTATATTAATTAAACTCGCAAATTTACAGTATCAGGAAAATTCTCACTAAACTATTTATTGTCATTCAGAGCCTCAAACTGTGTCCTCACCATTGGTAAAAATTTTGAAATTTAAATCGGTGTTTCCACAGACAAATAACTGAAAACGAAGAGCAGTACTAAAAACAACCTTCTCACGTGCATGATGCGATGACAATCGATTTGTGTTCTTACATCTTATTTTCCTATGAGAGATAAATATCAAAATTATTCCTGATATGTTATTCTTGATATACACACACCTGTTGTTCTAGAAAACAAAGTATGATTGAATGCAAAAAGACCAATGAAATTACCTCAGGTATAGTAGAATTATGAGGATGATATGATATTATACTGCCCGTATAATGCCTTATTATGCCCGTGAGTAATCCATAATATGGATTATGCCATCATCATATTATGATGATATATATCATTCCCAGAGACCGATAATTTCGGATATCATAATAATATGATATGACAAAGTTTGAACAAGAGCGCCAAAGCTCCTGTCCACAGGGCTTGAACCAATTTTCTAAATCATTTTGATTTGTTTCTGCCTTGTCATTCAATGTATGACATGCAAGATATAAGGTGTCAGATCGGGACTATTATCCAAGCTCCCTCTGCAGACTGACTTACATGCGTAACAAAAGGGTAAATCGACAATGTCTGCTCCTCTTAGCACCACTATGTGCAGTCGTTCATGTTGGAGTTGTGTTCTCGAATACGCCACGACAGTCCATCCACCTCGCGCTGGTAAGGAGAGATGTGGTGCCTCTTATTCCTCTGAACAATTTGCCCAAATGTCCGCAATTTTTGAATTTTTTGATGAAAATGGACTTAAACGATTTGGTTTCGGCTCACTGATCAAGAATCCGTGGTCTAAATTGATTCTGTCCGGTCGGCCGTAATTCTATATTTTCACATTCGAGTATGGTATACAGTTGGAGATAGTAGTGTGTTCTCCAGCTCACCGTTGTTTAAAATAATTCACTAAATCCATATTTCGAACAAATAACTGTGATTGAAATTATTTGGCTGAATATTTATCCAACTTGTTCGAGTTTTCTAGGAAGAAAAATACGAACTTATAGTTTCACAATGGTTCTAACATCCCAACAACAATCTGACGTCCGTGATATTATCAATGAATTGTTAACGGACGATATCTTCGTATCAAGATTCGCTGAATGTGTTGCAAGAAAGGTGTCTGAAAAACTAGACAGGAAGATACAATGTTTGTATACGAAAACAACTGAACTTGAAACAGAGGTCATTAAACTCAGAAGCGAAAATCTCAATCTCAAAAATCGATTGAATAATTTAGAACAAAACCAGAAAACTAAGTCACTCCGAATCGTTGGAATTCCACCTGAAAATGAAGAAAATACCAAAGCATTAGTCCAGAAAAAATTGATCGAGAAGTTGAAACTATCTAAAACGGCTTTTGAAATAGAACGACGTTATAGACTAAAATCAGCGGAGGGTAAGCCTGGGCTGTGGCCCCTCATAATAACTTTTACTACTTCTGCTGGTCGAGATATTGTTTATAGAAATAAATCTAAACTAAAAGGAACAGGTGTGTTTATTTCTGAAGATCTAACGAGGGAAAACTATAACTTGTTCAATATTTGTGAGACAAAATTTGGGCCTAAAAATGTATGGACGTCGGAGGGCAGAATTTTTGTGCGGGTGGATAATAATAGAATACATAGAATTCGGAGTGTGGATGATTTGCAGGGATTTGAGAAGGTGCAGTCAGGAGTATCAGATGAAGTCTAGAGATAGAGCAAAGGCAAAATTTAGAAGGTCGAAGCGGGAATCGGACTGGGTGAGATATAAAGAACTACGCAACTTGACTACCCTTAAAATTCGGAATTCCAAGAGAGAATATTATTCTTCTTTATTTCGAACACATAATAAGAGAGATTTGTGGAAGCAACTTAAATATATGAATATAGGTAGTAAGCAACGACCTGAGGTTCCTCACAATTTTGCTGATCCCGATGAGCTCAATAAATTTTTTGTTCATTCCATTCCTGTAAATCAAAATAGTTCATCAAATGAGTTTCTTAATTATTACTCTTCTAACACTTACTGCGAATTCGAGGAGAAAAAATCATTTTCATTGGTAGATGAGGCGTTGATCAGTAAGTATTTGCACGATATCAGGTCGAATGCTTCCGGTTCTGATGGTCTGAGCATCTCAATGCTGAAATTGTGTGCTCCTTTCGTTCTGAGGTATCTTGTTAATATTATGAACTGCTGCATTCTGTATAGATGTTATCCCTCGGCGTGGAAGAATTCCATAGTTTTGCCGATACCTAAAAGACGTAATGTGGAGCAGCTCGGTGACTTACGCCCAATCAGCATATTGCCTGCTGTCTCTAAAATATTCGAGAAGGTTTTGTATCATCAGATGATTGAACATCTAAATCAGTTTGAAGTGCTTCCGGAGTTTCAATCGGGTTTTCGTAGCGGTTACAGTTGTACGTCTGCTCTTCTTAAGATAAGTGACGATATTTTATTGAATTCGGATGGGGGTTTGGTTACAGCGTTGGTCTTATTAGACTATACTAAAGCATTTGACACGATCTCGCACGATTTGCTCATTGCTGTGCTTTCTTTCGTGGGATTCTCTGTTGATTCAGTTTTATTGCTTAAAAGCTACCTTTCTAACCGAACCCAACGTGTAAAGGTCAATTGTTCACTTTCTGGTCCTTTATCCATACATGTGGGTGTTCCACAGGGATCCCTACTAGGTCCTCTGCTTTTCATCACTTATACCCACATGTTTTGGAAGTTCCTTGAGTTCTGTAACACCCAATTTTATGCTGATGATACTCAACTTTGTCTAAGTTTTGATGCTGGCGATGTTGATGAAGGTGTTCGAAGAATAAATCATGATCTTGCGACCATCCAGAGGATATCTGAGCAGCACAACTTATCGGTTAACCCCGGTAAGTCTTGTGCGATACTTTTCGGCAATCAGTCTGTATGTGATAGGTTGGGTGAAGATGTTCATTTTTTCATTGGAGGTGATGAGATTCCTATTGTTAAGAGCGTTCGTAACCTTGGTCTGATGATGGACAATTCTTTTCGTTATAGGTTGCATATTGCGGGTTGCATTAAGCGCTCTCTATACGCCTTGAGGTTGATATATCCTCACCGTAATGTCTTGCCTGTTGAGGTAAAGAAAACTGTTTGTGACTTCCTGGTGCTGTCCAATTTTAATTATTGTTCGCAGGTGTTTTTCTCTTGTTTGGATCAAGCAATTTTGAACTCTGTACAAAGGATTCAGAATTCCTGCTTGAGATTTGTTTTTGGGCGTATAAGCCATAAATTGGTGGATGTCAGGTGGTTGAATATGCGAAACAGATTTTTGGTGGGAGCTCTAGTTTGTTACCATCGCATTTTATTGTCTCGAAAACCATCGTATTTGTATCGGAAGATAACTTTCAGGTCTGACGTCCATAATCTGAACACGCGTAGTAGAGGGCTTATATCCCCTCCTCCTCATAGATTGTCAGTATTTGAGAGATCTTTTAGTTTCTCCATTTATAAATTTTACAATAAGTATATAGGTACTGCACTTGAAAGTCTTCCCGTGTCATCCTTCAAAGCTAAGGTCAGGGATTTAGTTTATAGTGATCAGTGCAGTCAGAGAAATCATTAATTACTTTTTTGGTATGCATATATGGCAATTCAATATATATAGAATTATAAAGGTTGGAATGTTTACTCTTAAATTTGTTTTTTTTGTTGTAACTGATAATTAATACCTTGGATTGTATTACCCATTACTTTTGTTTTATTTTTCTTCAGGGTTTGAGTGGAAGAGCAGGGGTTGCAAAGCAGTTTGCTTTGTACCATCTGAACTCCGCCCTGTGATTTTAATTGATATTTTGGTGTATATTGTAATTTTTTATTTGGTATGGAATAAAGTCATTATTATTATTATTATTATTATAATTATTCTATCTATGAATTATTATATGATCTGTGTTCATACATGTCAACTTATTTTCCTGTAGGAGACATGACATGTCAAATTCATTTCAGCTATCGTAGAATTTTAAGGAATCGTAATGGTAAGTTAATAATATTGAGTTTAGAATATCTCCAGTAAAAACTAAACTGGAATATTGGCTTTCAATTGATATCATATAATTTTCATCATAGCTTTGAGGAATGAATATGTCGGATAATAACTTGTAGAATGCCAACGGGGAAATTCTTGCGAAATTTCCTGAAGATCGTATCACTAAATTTTTTTTTTAAATCATCGAAAATCATGGAAAAAAATTCTATATATCAGAAACTTTCCGTCCGACATCGCTGAAATTTTGCAAGAGCTTCAAAACTTAACTCTACTGTCAAGTTCCAAGTTTGAACACGATCGGATCTATATTGTTGGAGATCCGAGCAACCTCGTGTGAGTTCAGTAGCTGGATGGGTGGACGATAACTTTCGAACGAAAGGATATGCAATTTTGAGGGTAGGTTGCACATCCCAATGGGAGAGTTAAGTTCGTTTTTGAGCATAATCAGTCCATCGGTTTCGGAGTTATACCCACCTGGGAAATTATTTCCTCGATAACTCAAAAAATGTAGATTCGATCGAATTGAAGCTTGGTAACTAGTTGTAGAATATCTACATTAAGGCGTATGAAAATTTTTGTGAGAACTGTACCCCTAGAAAATTTTTAAAAAATTACGAAAAAAAAAATTGGTTCATATGAACCAATTCGTGAAGTCCGGAGTTTTTGTGCGTATGTTATATTGTCCATGCTCCTATATTGGACACTCTTAATCCAATTTACCATGGTAAATTATATTGTCCTGTATTGGACAGTCTTAATCTAATTTACCATGGTAAATTATATTGTCCTGTATTCTCCTGTATTGGACTGTAGTGTCCGATACAGTCAATAAAAGCTTACATCTCTAAGGTATCAATGAGAAATGCAATCCATCAAGAAGTTATAGAGTTATTTTGGTATCAGAAAAACCATATTTTCTGTTATGATAAAAATACTTTAGCTATTGCTGAGTTTTTCGCATAATTCATTTCGTTTGCAGAGATATTGGTTTCTTCATAGGAATTTTTGTTGGATCTGACGTAGTTGTTGAAGTATTTGTTAAATGAAATTTCAAAGTGGTAAATCTTCGAAGCCATTGGACGGATTGTGTTGATTTACAAACTAAACTGGAGCATACTGACATAGAATTTGCCCTAATTTTTTTTCAAAATCTTGCTCATGGGCTGACGGACAGAATTAAATTTGAGTAAGGATTGTTCATTAGCAAATTGAGAGTTGAGACCATTTTTGGCTAGAGCGTGCAAAAATGAACTGACGAATGGAACGGCTGAAAAGTGGAAATCGAAAATAAGAAAAAAATAAAATTAATCATATTGTAATTTATAATGCATTATTAAATGGTTTCTTTCTGGGTTTTCTCTCCCAAACTCTGAAAAATATCTTAAATTTACCAAAAAAATAATTATTTTGTGATTTGCTTCTGCGTAAGGAATACAAGATATTTATCAGAAGCAACGTATAGAACAATGTTGCATCAACGAAGAAACAACTATATCGTAAGGTTTCGGAGAAACGTTAAACTACGAATTAACCGGTTTATTAAAAACAAGCAATCACTTGCGAGTAGAAAGTCGACAGAAGTGACACCTGGAATTCAATCAACCAAGCTCCTCTCTGTGGCTACCCAAAACTATAGATCTCTAAGCATACTTTTCCCCTTTGTGATAATTAGTAAGTACTCCGGTTGGAGTCTCATGCAGTTGACCACTGGGGAGCGAAAACGCCCAGGTTAATACGCAATGCGCAATACGGAGCCATACAAAGAGAATAACGCTTTAGGAAAGCTAACCACTAGTACTTGAAGATGAATGGACTAGCAGAGAACAAAGTTTTGGACAGTTTGGGAGAGAAAACCCAGAAAGAAACCATTTAATAATGGATATAGCTCCCACAGTATCCTTTAATGATTACTTATAACGAACCCAGTGTTTCTACGCCATAATGTTGTCATATAGGTAGTCCCTGATTTTCTTTTACGACAAAGGATGAACGTCTTGAACACCGCTCAAGATATTTCAGCATCACAAAGGATTGGAGTTTGTAGGGATCTTCCTAGGTGGTGCTGGTAAGATTGCCTTTCCGGTACTTCGCCACCATAGGATTTAAATTTCCTAGAGTTCCTTCGTTCGTCATTCAGTGGCTTAGTTACATTGATGATTGGTAACAACCATGAAACCGTCAAGTATCTGCCCTGAATGGCACTTTCCTCTTTGCGAGGGCATTGAGTGATTATGTGACTAGCTCCGATTATAAGGCAATATTCGTTGATGGTTAATCGACGAATATTTGGATGTGTGTCTATTAGTTACAAGCAATTAGCTACAGTCACCGCCCATGTTCTACTTATACTATGCCATGAAGTTCAACACTCACGAAACGAAGGAAATATTTGACCAAATGTATTATTGTAGGATTTTAATCGTTGTCTCACAAAACTCTATAATCTTCAACTGCACCGTCGGAATCAAATATACATTATATATCGTCGATTCCTGAGGTTCTAAACATCTTTTTTCTATAACAGTGTGGAAAAGCCAAATGGAATAAATTAATTACCTTGGTTATTGTACAATGTACATATTCATGAAAAATCCGTAAATGCGTGAAATTTTAATTTCAATTCATTCTTCTTTATAAAAATGTGAACCCTACCTTCAACCCCCAATTTTTCCAATAGCAAGGAAGTATGGGCTTGTGATCGTTTGAAAGGTCGCATCATTCCCTATTCAGACATGTTACCACTTTCATGTTTATTGAGAAAACATAAAATCATGTGATTACCGAAATTCATTATAATATTCTCTCGAATATTTCCAAATCCTATTACAATAATACTAAACTTCTTCAAGCTCGTTTAAGATGTGATACAAAGAAAACGAAAAAAATATAACATTGTGTTTTCCAGATGGTACCATGAAAACTACGTAATACACTTTCTATGGCAATGTTAATTTATTTAGAACACCTTCGCAAATTGTTTTGTGCTGATAAGTTGTAGTTGTTTGATTTGTTTCTGAATTTCATTAACTTGAATTTCGAATAATGGTCAGATTAACTGGAATGCACAAAATAACAATTTTACAAATGATTGGTTACGGAGATATCATGATAAATTTCCGAATTTACCGCCTATAACCCAAGTTACAATAAGTAAAATAGGGAAGCAGTTTCGCGAGTTTGGACATGCATAAGACAAGTTTAAAAATGCAGCTGCTAATAACTGTGTAAGGATGTGAAATTAGATGTGATGCTGAACTTTGAAGAAAATCCACATAAATTGAGTAGATATGCACAAAATTCAATGTCAGCCATACATCGATTCCAAACATACACTTAGAAACAAAATAAAATGCATCCCTATAAAACAACATACGTTTTGCTCAACTAAAACTAATATGGTCTTAGTGATTTCCTGTTCAAAAAAAAAATTATGTGACTTTAGACAGCTTAGTGGCCTTTTAGGCGCTCCCAGTGGTAATATTTAAATATGAAGGGGATGGTTTGGGTTTTCTTCAGACGACGATAGAATCCAGAAATACGCCTGAATTATCGGTACAAACCAGTAAAACTAATCACAACTCTATTATTTCCTTGAGTGGCAATATAATTCCTACATTATCAAGATTGATATAAACTTGGCACCAATGGAATTACAATATTATTGAATTTTATGTGTTTCATTGTTCAAAAAATGAGCTCTACTCCTGAAACAATTATGAGAATCGGTCCAACACAGTCAGTATCAAAATTAATCCTTTTCGTACAAAATCGCCACTCGAATACATTCCCCTCTTTGAGGTCGGTTGACAATATTCAGTTTCTGTTGGAATAATTCAGAATCAAATGTTAAATCGAGATTCGAACAGAAATAATGCGATAACTTCCTGGTAGCTAAAATGTCTCAAATCAACAAGATTTGGATCGTATACATCAGGACGAAATATTCTCTTGAAAATAACATTCATTAACTTCTCTTCCTCGGGACAGTTATTTCGAGAGCACAAAATGAGATCAAAGTGGCTACATCCTTCTAAAGCTGCTTACTGGAATCAGTCGCTGGAAATAACAAAGTTGATTGACATTTATATCACTTCCCCACACCCTGTTTTGTCATTGAACTGGTGAAATCCCGTCTATAGACTTCCTCTTTCCCTTATCACTGCGTCAGAAATGAAAATGCTCATGCCATATATAAATTTCATTTCATTGCTAAAGTATTCGAAGATATCGTGAAATAGAGGGAAAGATGTCGGAAATGTTCACCGCAATAATCTGGAAAAAATTACCGGAATTATTCATAAAATGTGGAAAAATAAATTGTCAGTCAAAACTGATCAAATTCAAAAAACTAAATTGCGAATGTATTTTAACGGTGACATGCTGGACACAAATTTTGTCAATGTAGTGCTATAAGATCAATAATATGAATATATGATGTTACATAACACAGAAATGTGCTCAGAATGATTATCTGCCTGATAGTCCTTTGGCGTCCCTCAATATCAATATCCGTAATAAATGTCGAATTCTCAGTTTGAAATTTCAGAAAACTATTCCTGCTCCTTTGTATAAAATTTAAACGGCAAATTTAGCAAAACAAGATTTAAAACCCGATAATTTGGAAGAGGTGTATGAAATTTGATATCGATGGTTTATAGACTTGTGTGTTCAATTCAACATGTTGGTTTAAGTACTTCTAGTAAAATTCTAACCGATAATGCAACATATCGCACGTGTATTTCAAAAGTGACACAAGTCAAAAAATGAGAATTCTGAGATTTTTGCTGTATTCCGTTTTGTGATCATCTCAGAGTGAGAGTTTGTGTTCTCAGTTCACCGCTCACTTTTAAAAAGGAACACTTTCATCTGAAAGTGAGCGGTGAGCGGTGAACTGAGAACACAAATCCTCACTTTCTGAGATGATCACAAAACGGAATACAGCAAAAATCTCAGAATACTCATTTTTTGACTTGTGTCACTTTTGAAATACACGTGCGATATCCAAGTTTTGAAATCTCAATAGTATACACATGACACTATATTCGCAGATATTTTGCAATATTACTTTTCGAATCGGAGGCATACATGTGAATATTTATTTATTTATTTATTTAATACTTATGCATCGCATAAATATATATTGACGGTACATCCCTTTTGATAAAAAATAAGAATAAAATATATAAATTGCACACAACGATCAGAACACAAACACTATAGTGAGCTTAAAACTAATTTCTTAAATGATAACAGAGATAGGCCAAAAAACTGCAAATGTGGTGACCAGTTTTTACACATAGTTAGACATTATTAACAAAAAAATGCTTGCGATAATTAGTACGCACTGGATAGGGGTACAAATAAGTTACAGCTCTTGAAATCATATCAGAAGCATAGAAGTTGATGATCCCCAGTAGTACAGGACTATTATCAAGTTATTCAATATCTTATATAGAAACGAAAGATCTAGTATTATTCTTCTATCACTAAGCGACGGTAGAGATAGCATTAAGCTGATTGAATTATAATCTACACTAGCCACAGGAATCCTCAGTCTGTATGCCACCAGTCGCAGGAACCTGTTCTGCACACTCTCGATGAATCTAGAATGTGTACTGTATGTGGGATTCCATACAACTGAGGCATATTCAAGTATATTCCTGACGAGGGAACAATATACGCTCTTGAATGTATTTATGAAAAAAATGCCACAATTTGTCTGAATAAACCCTAGCAACTTAAGAGCTCTTCCACTGATGAAAGCAAAGTGCTCACTGAAAATTAGGCGTGAGTCTCTCTCTGGAGAGAGGTCCCACATAGAGTATAATTAAACATAACATTATTTCCCCTTGAAAAACTCATAACCTTACATTTTGACAAATTCAGTTCTAATCTATTGAGCTCACACCAATCAGAAAATCTATTCAAATCTTCCTGTAAACGTAAGATATCCTCATAACAAAATATAGACTTGAATATCTTCAGATCATCGCCAAAGAGAAGGAAGAAGCTAGACAGAAAAACAGCAGATAAATCATTGACACACAGAACGAACAGAAGAGGGCCCAAATGAGATCCCTGGGGAACTCCTGAGGGGATACCATATGCTTCTGAGAGGTTACCTTGGTATCGTACGAAATAAGAACGATTATGCAAAAAGCTCTCAATCCAGTTCAACAAGGAACCGTCAAAACCCATCTTACGCAACTTCGCCCTGTCAAAAGCTTTACAGAAGTCAGTATATATCGTGTCCACACTGGAAAATTTTTCCATTGATGAAGTAACTTTATTAAGAAATACTAATAAATTTGTTGATGTAGACTTCCCGAAGCAAAAACCATGCTGTTCCCCTATGATTAAATTAGTGCAATGCCAAGTAAGATGAACGCAAACAAGTTTATCGAAGACTTTAGGAATCGGAAATGGCAGACATATACCTCGGTAGTTGGCAACATCGTTCTTGTTACCCGACTTGAAGATGGGAGTAATGAAGGTTTCCTTCCAAATTCGCGGAAATAAACCCAACCTGAGAGAAGAATTAAACAGGGAAGTAAGGGGGCCAGCCAAAGAGTATATATACTCTTTGGCTGGCCCCCTTACTTCCCTGTTTAATTCTTCTTAAAACTGGCTACTTTTGTGGTCCTGATGGAGTTCCCTCCTGTTTATTGATAAACTGCGTATACGCAGTTTATCAATAAACAGGAGGGAACTCCATCAGGACCACAAAAGTAGCCAGTTTTAAGATACCTCAGAGAATTGAAAACCTCGGATGTAGACAATTTTGAAGAACCAAGATCAAAGACCTCAGGAATATTGAAATTAGGAGGAACTGTATCCTCAGCAATGAAAACCTTACTAAAGAAATCTGCAAAGAGCTGTACAGTATCATTCACATTTTCACCCCGCTTGTACTCGAAATACATGTTACCTGTTGCATGATTAGTCTGCTTGGGAGTATTAATATATGTATTTCCAAAAATACTGTGGATCGTATGAAATTCTACACTCAATATTTAGCAAAGGATGGCTTTGAAGTTCCCGATTTAAAATATCACACCGACTTCTCATACCCCGGAATATCAGGTAATCTTTAGGGCAATCTGTACTCTTGAATCTAGTATGTGCTCGTTTCTTCTGCCTGACAAGGCGTATCAAATGATTATTAAACCACGGCGGGAAGGAGCGTTTTCTTGGTCTCATTCTTGGAATAAAACATTCAATACCTTCATAAAGAATTGAATAAAAATAACTCACCACGACGTCTATATCAGAGCAGCTATCAAAAAAACACCAGTCAAATGAGTTCAAAAACTTTGCGAGTCCTTCATAATTACCATTTTTGAAGTCATATTGATGATCTTCAAAATTATCTGGCAAGGAACAACCACATTATAAGAAAAAAAAATGATGAACGGAATTACTCAGCAGAGGTTCCCTGGCATAATTGACGACTGTGCCAGAAATTGACGTGAACCCAAGATCTGGATATGTTCCACGGCTATTCGGCAGATGAATAATTTGAGAACAGCCCATCATATTGAAAATATCCATAAGAGATTCGGAGGTACCACCAGGTGTCGTCAACTTGAACTCATCACTAGCCCAAGCACCATCAGGTACATTGAAGTCACCACATATAAGGAACCTTGCATTGGGGTATTTCATATAAATTTCCTCTAGTGCATTTGAATAAGTTTCATAGAAAGCTCTCGGAGACCTTGAGGGAATGTAACATACACCAATAATAATTTTGCCATCAACACTATCGACATAAACAAATAAATGATCAACATTGTCTGAAACGATGTTCACTGCAGTTAGATTCTACACGCACCAGCATTAGTACACCACCACCTCTCTTCTTATTAGTTGTTGCAAAATCTCTATCCTTTCGGAAAGCAACATAACCCGGAATACTCAGCTCTCACTGACATCAAAGTCATGCGATAACACCTCACTCCTAAAGACATCTAATCTGGTCCTCAAACCTTCGTCATTATGGTAATAAACGTTTGTGAGGTCCCTAACTAGTTTTTTGCTCTATCGATCCTGACAATCTTCGGAATTCCTCGATTATACCTCATGGCAACTTGATCACCGTTATTGTTGCGCTGATTGAGCTCCTGTTTTATCATTCTCAGGTGTTGTCGCTGTCTCAAAGTCATGCCAGGAGTTATATTGCCAGGGGAATAACTGCTAGAATGGCGGATTTTAATTTTTTTTTCATCACATTCAATACGAAAGCAGCAGATGACGTGACTACTTCAATATGACGAGGTCAACTATCCGATTTACCGACACGTACAACATCAATCAGATTTTCGGGTTTAACCCTGTCAGAACCAGATGTAGCCACCAACTCAGACAAAATAATATGAACTTGTTCTCGGTCAGCCCTCTTACGCTCCTCAAGCGATCCAGACTCGCATTTCTCCACCTTATAGACATTGAGATTAGATGACCTGCTCTCCCTTTCACTGATCTCAGCCACAACTTTCCCATGCATCTGCTTCATCTCCTGTTCCATATCAGAAATCTTCTCCCTGATATCCTGACTTCAGTCTTCACCTCCTCATAGCATCTAAGAATGTGAGGTACTCTCTTTAAAGCATCCTTACAATCATTGCAGAAAAAAAAATAGTGATCTCTGCTTCTTCAAATCTAACACTCGACTTTCAGTACCAGCTATATCTAAATATTTTTTGTGGAATGCCACGCTGCATGAGTCACAATATACGACGCCGGGAGATTCGATATCGCACTTCTTATCACACCTGGAGCATGTGGTTTCCATTGTGATCGGAAAATCGAAATGAATTTCACTCAATAATCAAACAAATATACTGGATGTGATGCAAATCACCAGAAGTCTGTATGAGCAGCTCAATAACTAAGATTTACAAATCTTACGGTGTAATTCACAACCACCAACTCGGAGTATATAACTATTAAAATCGCGAATGAAACGGAGCAGCCAAAATACGTCTTGTTGTATGCAATTCAAACAAAAAATATTAATTAAGTCACCATGTTCGATGGGAATATTCAACTGCAACTGACGGATACATACGTAGGTACTCAAATTCTGAAAGATGTACCAAGTACTAGTATCAGAAACTTCACAACAATCCAAATCGTAATTATGTTTTCACAGAATGCTGTAATTATTCTCTTTATGAATTACATGATCTGTATTCACTGTTCATACATTTCATCTTATCTTATTATCGTCAACTTCATTTCTGGTTAGTTACTCATGATATAAAATACCGCTTCTGTTCTAGAAAACAAAGTATGTATGAATGCAAATGGACCAATGAAATAACCTCAGCTTCCGTAGAATTATGAGGATCATAGGATATTATAATTTTTGGGTGATAATATACAGCCGTTGGATAATCCATATGATGATGGAAATATACACTTTGGTAAGTTGATCAAATTGGGTTCAGAATATCTCCGGTAAAAACAAAATTGAAATATTGGCCAATTGATAAGTTCCAATTGATATAATATAATTTTCAGAGTAGATTCGAGGAATGAATATCTCGGATAAGTTCGTCATTGGGTAGAAACGGTCTGGGGGTTTCGGGTCAATAATTTTTGGGCCTGTTTTTTTTTTAATGACATTTTATTTTATATGGAGTATCTACGGTAAAATAAAATTAACAATAATTGTAAAAGGTGTTTTATTCACTCGACCCAGAATGCCTATATTGGACACTCACCAGAAAGTCTTCTATTAAAAATATTTATAATACTCGTATACTAGGATTGAAATAAATACCTATTATTTTCTCAAATTGTATGACCTACCTTTCCATGGAATAATTCCGGATTATATTACTTGAAAGTAATTGTTTTGTAATACCAGTGAACTTCGAAATCTTACTGTAAACAGTGATCTCCGTTGAGAGCATGTTATTGTAAAGAAGACACACTGTGAAATATTCATAGATTTTAACCATCAACAAATACTTCGAGTAAGCCGAGCTAGGTCACCTATTCGCTGTGTTTTCCTCCAAAGAGGAAAGCGTAATTCAGGGCAGACATGAACCGCAGTTTCATGGTTGTTACCAATCATCAGCTTGACTTAGTCCTTTAATGAAGAACCGGAACAGTTCTAGGAAACTTAATGCCATCAGTTGTGAACTGGTAGGAAGAAAATAGCTGGCCATACACGGACGTTCTTTCGCGCGGTTTATCGTGTTATCTACAAAATCATGTGGAAAATCCCTTGCGTGAGTGAGCATTGCAGCACGCCATGATAAATCTTTGAGGGATTTCTCACGTCCTTTCCTCTGGAATGGCGTTTCAGCGCCATACACACAGATGATCGAGCGGTCGGGGATCAAATGTCTTTGCGTCCACCTTCAATACTATTTCAAGTAATCGGGATTATTATTATCTTTTAATTGCCGTATGAGCGACATGTGACAATATTTTTCTTTGTCAGCCAGCCAACTCTTTCGCCATGGCGCTCTTGTTCCTCAGAACAGAGTGCTTATCAATTTGCCCAAGTGTATGTAATTTTCGAATTTTTGGCTGAAAATGGTCTCAAACGTTTTGGTTCGACTTACTTATCAAGAATCCGTGATCAAAATCGATTATGTCCGGCCGTCCGTTAACACGATAACTCTCGAAGAGAATGAGCAAGACAGTTCAAATTTCCAGAGTAGTTTTGGAAGATAAATATCTCAGCTATGTTCTTTATTGGCCCTGGTGGTTTTGGAGTAAGCAAAAAAAAATGTTTTTACATTACAAATTTAAAATACTATTTTTTTATTTCCTCATAAGAATCTATTGATATCATTACCAACTCTAACAAACTAATACTTTCGGAGAACACGAAAATATTCAACGAACTAAATTGAACTGGATGGTGAACGACGCCTTCGTGTAGCGGATTCGCCAAGAATTCAGTTCATCATCTTGAATATTCGAAGATGACTGAATGCCGTTCCAAATGACACTTTTTCCGACGTTTTTCGGCCATACACACACGGTTTTCCTTTCAAATGATTCGCTACGAACCATCACGTGCAAAATCATCTGAGTAATTCACAACGTGTATGGGCAACGACGGTTTTTTCGCCATGCCGTTCTTTTTGGCATGATAAACCGCGCGAAGGGACGTACGTGTATGGCCAGCTAATCCCACCAGCGGAAATCCTTACGTACTTTAACCCTCTGCGAGGACGTCACGTTGATGAGTGGTAATAATCATCAACTTTCGAACAGAAAGAGATAGCGACTTGTAACTTTTAGGCTATAGGTAGCGCATCCGAGTGAGACAACTAGGTTTGTTAATGGATATAATCTGCCTAACGGTTTCGGAAATATACCCATCTGACATATTGTTTCCTTAATAACTCAAAGAATACAGATCCGATCGTATTGAAACTTGGTAATTAGTGGTTTGGCTCACTCATTTCGTGGCCAGATTCAATTCTGTCCGGCCGGTCGTCCATTACCGCGATAACTTTTGAACGGAAAGCGATAGCGACTTCTGAGCATTCAGAGGCGACGGTAATGTTTGTTAATGTCTACCAGACGGAAACTGAAGCGTCCAGAGCTTATTGGATTGTCTATGTAACAGTCAATCACAGATTGATATGTATACTTCATTCACTTTTATGAAGTCTCCCGGTTTATCATGATTTAGGTCTATCACGTTTTTGTAACTAAAACACAGGCAGGTTGGCACTACTGGAATATCGACAAGTTCAAAACAATTCGCCGAGACGTTGCCAATTTCTACTCTCAACATAATCATAACATATGTAATCTTCGATCTTAGACAAAATATTATCACAGACCATTATCTTCGAATATCTTCGCTTTGAAATTGAAAATGCCGAAAGTAGTTTTGAAGAAGCAGAGAAAAGGTGCTATACATACAGACCCGAAATCTGCAATAGGAAAACTTCATATTGACATGTTGAACGCTCGAATGAAATTACTTAGTTTCCTATGATTATATTTTATTAAGGTATAAGAATGACTCGGGTTTTGTAGTATTACTACATTTTGAAACTGGTGTATTTCAAGTTCAAGATGTCTTCTGTAGGCTTATTTATTGAGAATTTCGAAAAGTAGGGAATTCCATAGGTACGTCTGTTCGTTTAGAAATTTTCCTGCCGGTTATTCAGGTACTTTTATTCTTTTTCAAATGAACTATCACAAAGTAACGGACTGCTCTTTCTCGATTATATTTCAATAAAATTCCAACACTTGATTCTTGATTTCCATATAAGAAAATAGCATAATTGAATCTTCCAACCAGTAACAACAGAGGAACAATTTTCTGCTACAGTCGCCAGGACTGTGGAATTATTGAATTCACTAAATATCTTCTTAAATTCATTATTTTTCCGAAGTAAATTTGTACATATTGTGAAAATACGTAAATACTACGACTAGCGTAGTTATCTGACAGGAAAATGACTACAACATGTTCAAAATATACATGGTGAAATGTGTCAAATTTTCATGGCCAACCTGGAAACTTTATAAAAGTGAATGGAGTATACATTATTCATCGGAATATTTGAAATAGAATCATTTATTCCATTAGGATCTTCAAAATTCAACTTGACATGGGATCACGACTAACTCAAACTCCTCAAAGACTTCATTTAGCTCCTGCCAGCAATGCATAGTTCAAAATAGACTCCAAGGCCTCGATGAAAAGTTTGTATATAATATAATTATTATAAAATAAATTTCCTGATATTCTATCTCAATGAATAATTGCCGTATGTTCGAAACTTTACAAATATCAATTATTTCATATCAAAATCCACTATGTATATGTAACATAACCCCACCATCCCTATCACCAGTGTTTCTATCACGTCTCAAAATATCCTAATCATCAAATTGTCCGAATTAATAGAATTCCCTAACCATGTGCTATAACACTAAACTTATTCTGCTCATTAAAAACTGTAAAATCATTGAACTTAGGTATTAATATATAGTATAGATATTGTATATCCAAATGAACTAAACGAAACTTACAAATTCGTCGGCACGCAAATAGTACAAAAAGATACAGCCAGGCATTGAAAGCATTACGTAAAAAAATTGGTTCAAGCCCTGTGGACAGGATCTTTCTGGCGCTCTAGTTCAAACAGGCAAATTATATCTCCGAAAGTATTGGTTTCTCAGAGTTGGGAATTTAATCAATGTATTCTTATGAAAGAACTGCTTCATAAAGGAAATTAAATTAAAATAATAGTTTATTTATCAAGATTAAATGAGCAATATGAGAATGAGAACTGCACCATGGAAGAAATCAAATTAAAATAGCTGAAATGAATTTGACTCCTTCTTATAGAACAGGATGAAATGTACGAGTATGAATACAGATCATATAATAAAGCTTAGATAGAATAATTATAGCATTCTGTGAAAACATAGAAGTACGTACAATTCATTATTGAAATTTAGAAAAATCATATTTCCGAAAGTTTTAGCTTGTTGGAGTTGAAAATGATATCAATGGATTTTAATGATGAAACTGCATCTTAAATAAAAATTACAGACATTTGGGCAAATTGATAAGCACTCAGTTCCGAGGAACTAGAGCGCCAAAAAGTCCCGCCTTCTCTCGTTCCGAAACCGAAAACCCGACAGCGTAGACACACCGGCTATCGGGCTCCTCGTACGATCTTGTCGATCTCCGGTGTTAGAATAAAACGTCGGTACTTACCTGGGATATATATGTATTCTTAATTTTCAATTTTCGACATAAAATCGCCACATGGGGTTTATTTGACGGTTTTTTACCCTTGTCTCTCTAAGTCGATTTTGACGTTTCTCGAACCAACTATTAGCAAGAGACAATGTCATATCTCAGGAAAATAAGTTGAAGTTATGACAATTCATACATAGAATAATTATATAATTCTGTGAAAACGTAAAAATACGATTTTTTATTGAAATTTTGAAAAATCATATCTCCGAAAGTATTAGCTTGTTAGAGTTAAAAATGATATCATTGGATTTTTATGATAAAACTGCTTATTGAAAAAAATTCAATTTGGAATTTGTTCTGTTAAAAAAAATTTTTTTTTTTGTTACTCCGAAACCATCTGTCCGAACTTAGCCGAGATATTTATCTGCCAAACCAATTCTGAAAATTTCAACTCTCTGTCTCATTCTGTTCGAGAGTTATCGTGCCTACGGCCGGCCGGCCGGACGGCCGGACCGGCTGGACAGAATGAATTTCGACCACGGATTCTTGATCAGTGAGCCGATCCAAATCGTTTAAGACCATTTTCATCGAAAAAATCGAAAATTACAGACATTTGGGCAAATTGATAAGCACTCAGTTCCGAGGAACTAGAGCGCCAAAAATTGGTTCATGCCCTATGGACAACTTTGACAAATCATATCTCCGAAATTATTGGTCTCTGGGAATTATATAAATGGATTCACACGATAGAACTGCATCATGAAAGAAATCTAACAGACCTCTCCACAATAACGAACTTATCCGATATACAGGGTCTTTCACGAGGAACCTCACCCATATTTATACGGGAAACTACTGAACGTATTTTCATGAAATTCAGCGCTTATAAGTACTTCACGATGCTGAGGAAATCTAAAATATTTTCAAGGCATGAGCACCTCCGGTTTTTCCGGAAATGACGTCAACTTCCGTTTTTCAAATTAGAACACCATTTTTTCATTGCAGAAATAGATTCCTTAGAAAATTTCAAGTTATTTTGATGTAACATTTTTCAGTTTTGGTTGGAAAATTCTCTCTGAGCGGGAAAATTCGAAAAAAAATCGAAAATAGAGCTCCTCTGAAACAAGAATAACTTCGAGGTTTTTGGATGGAAAATTTTTCTTTTTGGGATTTTTCAAGATGTAAGATTGATGTATCCACTTTGAAAATCGAAATCACGATTCATGATACAGGGGGTGAAAAAATCGCTTTCAAAGTAAGGGATGACAAAATCGTGAAAAATTTATTTTTTCAAATTAGAACCCCATTTTTTTATGGTAGATATGTAATGTACGTTAAAAAATAATGTGAGTGTATGCATCACACCCTTGCCCTAAAGTGGATATTTTCTGAGTTATTCACAAAAAACTGTTTTTCGTCTTGCTATTTCTTTTCCCTTCACGCCAAAAAGATGAAATTTCAGGAACTGTTACTTAAACCATGTTTTAGATTTTACTACCCTAATATGCAAGAGAAAAAAGTTACAGGTTGTTCCTAAATAGATGGCGAATTTTGATTCGAATTTGTATCGGAAACCTCTTTATTTCAACTAATCGGCCATCGGTTTTCTCTCCAGTGATAAATAAATAATTCCTTATGAACCATATGCAAAAACTTACCATGTTTTACATTCTTTTTTTTTAATGATATATATCATTAATTACATCTGCCAAATTCCTCTTTATTCAGTAGCATTTTGTGTTTACTATTAATTTGGTGATAATTCGTATTAAGTTATAAAATCGATCACTATGCCTAATTTTACCAATGAAGATTATTTAAATCTCATTCTACTTCATGGAGAATGTAATAAAGTTGTAGATAGAACGATTCGACTGTTCATTGAGAGGTTTCCTGACCGACCCAGACCAACGAGAGATACCATTAACAGAACCATGACAAACTTGAGAAATGTTGGATCTTTCGTTAAGAAAACTATACACAGAGAAAAAAGTGTAGTAGAAGATGAGAACAACGAAATTACAGTTCTTGCATATTTTCGTGTGAATCCTCAAAATTCTCTCAAAGATGCCGAGATTGATCTGGGATTATCTCAATCGAGTGTTTGGAGAATATTAAAAAAACATAAAATGCACCCATATAAATTCAATAGGGTAGAGCATTTGAAGGAAACTGATTTCGTCAGGAGAACAGAGATTTGCGAAGCTATGATGATTCGATTTCAAGAGAATGAAAACTTTTTGGACTGTATAATTTGGACAGATGAATCTAAATTCACAAAGAATGGTTCTTTCAATAGGCATAACAGTCATTATTGGGATGAAGAGAACAACCACCACTTCAGACAATGGAACTTTCAAGAGACCTGGAGTTTCAATGTTTTTTGCGCCATCAAAAATAATGCAATTCTCGATGTTCACATTTATGATGGGACTTTAACTGGTAAGATAGAACACTACACATGTTTGCATTATTTAAAGAATGTTCTCCCTTAGGAGATAGATATTCTGACATATTGACTCAAATAATTGAGCCGCTAGTACAGAACCATAATGACTTATGGTATCAACAAGATGGCGCGCCTCCACACAATTCACTCAATGTGTCAAATATCCTCTACAGGCTATTTGAAGATCGATGGTTGGCGAACAATGGTCCACATCGTTGGCCACCACGTTCACCCGATTTAACTCCTTTAGACTATTATGTTTGGGGTAGGATAAAAAATATTGTCTACTCAACTCCCCTGACTGATAAAGAGGACTGCATAGAATGAGTCAGAAATGCGTTCAGGTTTGTTTAGATTTTTAGATTCATAGTTTTGAAACTCAATTAGGTTTTTAAACACTTTTGCAGATCTCTTCCTCCCGATGAAATAAGAAGAGCAACGCACGAAGCATTCCTGAGACGTATAAATAAATGTCTAGAAATTAACGGTCAAAACTTTGAGCATCTTCTCTAGTTATAACTGCGAGAGTTTGCCATGGTTCTCCTAATAGTAACTTGAAGTCGGTTTCAAGAAGGGGTGAGAAATCTACAGCATGGTTCAAATAACAGTTCCTGAAAATTTCATCTTTTTGGCGTGAAGGGAAAAGAAATAGTTGAAAATTCAAGACGAAAAACAGTTTTTTGTGAATAACTCAGAAAATATCCATTTTAGGGCAAGGGTGTGATGCATACACTCACATTATTTTTTAACGTAGATTCAATATCTGCCATAAAAAAATGGGGTTCTAATTTGATAAAATTGATTTTTCACGATTTTGTCATCCCTAACTTTGAAAGCGATTTTTTCACCCCCTGTATCATGCATCGCGATTTCGATTGTTAAAGTGGATACATCAATCTTACATCTTGAAAAATCCCAAAAATGAAAATTTTCCATCCAAAAACCTCGAAGTTATTCTTGTTTCAGCGGAGCTCTATTTTCGATTTTTTTTTCGAATTTTCCCGCTCAGAGAGAATTTTCCAACTAAAACTGAAAAATGTTACATCAAAATAACTTGAAATTTTCTAAGGAATCTATTTCTGCAATAAAAGAATGGTGTTCTAATTTGAAAAACGGAAGTTGACATCATTTCCGGAAAAACCGGAGGTGCTCATGCCTTGAAAATATTTTAGATTTCATCAGCATCGTGAAATACTTATAAGTGCTGAATTTCATGAAAATACGTTCAGTAGTTTCCCGTATAAATATGGGTGAGGTTCCTCGTGAAAGACCCTGTATTCATTCCTCAAATCTACCCTGAAAATTATATTTTATCAATTAAAACTTAGACAATATTGTAGTTTTATTTCTACTGGAGATATTCTGATCCCAATTGGATTATGTATCTTACCGAAGAATATATTTCCATCATCATATGGATTATCCACGGGCATTATATTATCACCGCAAAAGTATAATATCATATCATCCTCATAATTCTACGATAGCTGAGGTTATTTAATTGTTCATTTTGCATTCAATCAAAATTTGTTTTCTAGAACAGAAGATGCATTGTATATCAAGAATAACGAACCAGAAATAATTTTGAAATTTATCTCTCATAGGAAAATAAGATGACATGTAATAACACAGATCATATAATAATTCATAGATAGAATAATCAAGTACAGCATTGTGTGAAAACATAGAAGTACGATTCATTATTGAAATTGCGAAAAATCTTATCTCAGAAAGTATTAGCTTATTAGAGTTGAAAATGATATGGTGAAACTGCATCTTAAAAAAAATTTAATTTGAAATTTTCAAGGTAAAAAACAATTATTTTTTTTTGTTACTCCGAAACGATATGGCCGATTTCGTCCAATAACGAACTTAACCAAGATATTTACCTCCCAAACCTACTCTGAAAATTTCAACTGCCTAGCCCATTCTGTTCAAGAGTAATTGCAGAAACAAAATTGAAAAAAAAATTTTCGACACTTCACGGTAACCCGATCAATACAAAACTTCGCATACATATAGAGGTCATTATTCTACAATTTGATGCTAAATTTCAGATAGATCTAGTGATTGTTTTCGGAAATATTCATAACAAATATTTTTAATAACAACGACCATAACTCCGAAACCGCTTGGGGGATTTCGCCCGTTAACGAACTTATCCGTGATATTTACGCTCCAAACCTACCCTGCAAATTTCAATCCTCTATTTCCTTTCGTTCGAGAGTTATTGTGTTAGCGGCCGGATGGACGGCCGGCCGGACAGTATCGATTTCAACCTTGGATTCTTGATCAGTGAGTCGAACCAAATCGCTTAAGACCATTTTCAGCCAAAAATTCGAAAATTACAGACATTTGGGCAAATTGATAAACACTCTGTTCAGAGGAACAAGAGGGCCAAAAATCATATATGTACAAACATGTAATTACACACCAGACCTGAGTTTCTGAAGAGACTCCATTAATCGTCCATACATTTTTGTAACAATACTCATACCCTTTTCAACCATTTCTTTTCCTTATATATTAACTTCTTGAAATTCAATTCGTTGAAGACAGCAACAAGATGATCAGATCGTTTTGTGTTTGAGGTATCAGCTCTGTAAACCTCAGCAATCTCATCGGTAACCTTTAAATTCAATTGAACAAAGAGTTCCTTGACCTGAGTGAAAACATTTTCTCCATGGGATTCCATACAGCTGATAAGCCGTATGTTTTTATTTATCAACATTATGTTTCAGTTTTTTATAGGAACTATCCATGAATTCAGCATCTACTTTATTAGAATTATTCAGTTTTTATTTAATGTCCTTCAATCTTGTCCAATTGCGCAAACAAAATGTGTATTACTTGACACGATACGATTTCTATACAGATCATAACATTCTTCTCAATCCCTTCTTCGTCATATCATTATCTTCCTCTTTATACCTCAAATAAAGTGAACTCAGCAACCCATATGCTCTCCAGTAGCACTGGTCATAAAAATTCTGGAAAAATCCTGGAGAACACGCAGGGATGATTATGTCCCACCCATCCTGATGGAGATTCATCCCTGCGAGGATCCCACCCTATATAATTTGTCGACCAAGTATTCCTTTATATTTGAAGCTGTGCAAACAGTTTCCTGAGATCATCTTCTGATCTCGAGAGCTCGTCAGACTGCACTTCATGAACTTTAACATGCCCTCGTAAAAATAATGCAAGGCTGAACTCAAAGCGGCAGGGTAGCTATAAATTGCCTGCGGACGTTGGCACCTCGTCCGGCCTTAATCATGGCGTTTATTTGATGAAATTATGAGAACGTCTGCTTGCTGAAAAATAATTTCTACTGAAATTCGCGCAGTTAATAAACCCAGAGCGGCCGTAAAATCTCGCCGTTTCTGCACGGAAGATGAGAGGTGATTGCGAGAGGGCCCGATAGTATAATACTTTGTGCATACGTTTGTGTTGATTACCACATAAAATCCGAAGTACGCTGCCAATTTCACTAGGAGGTTTTATATTTTCTATTGAAAATAAACCAATTATCTCTATTTGTGCGTATATGTAAAAATTAGTTTCTATTCTATGAAAATTGAAAACCACTGACGTGAAGACATAATCTCTTGCGTGCATGTTCTATTCTATGTTCATACCTCAGACACCCCTCACAAAATCCTGCAGGAATCTGCAAGCTGTCTTTTTAGTGTTAATACGTGGAATAATGCATTAGACATAAAATGAATTCAAATGTATTTTAATATAAATAATAAGTAGTGAATCTCCTGCGAAGCAGGCGCTTACATCTCATCCATCGAGTTATGTACAATTTTGAGATTTACATGATTTGAAATTTCAGAAGAATTTGTTAGATATCAGTTCAAAAATTCATTTTCACAATAATTTCTAAAATATGAGAATCTGACGAATAGGTTCCGAAATATGGCTTTTTTTGATTCTGCAAACTTTTTTGCGTTGTCTTTCTACAACAAATTACGAAGTTTCAATTCGTTCGGATCTGCATTTTTTGAGTTAGAGGAAAAAATATTTCAGAGAAGTATATATCAGTTCAGAATATTATATTCTCAATAATTGCTGAAATACCAAACCGATCAAGCTAAAATCCGGCACTGGATTGTAAAATGGCAACTTGAAGGTTTAAGCGAAATTTCAACGAAATCTGAGAGATAATTTCTGGAATATATATTTTTTTTATATCCGTCGGTATAACACAGGGATCAGTGTTGGGACCAATATTGTTCCTGGTCTACTTGAATAGTTTGTCGCGCATGCGTGATTTTACCGGTCACATAATCTGCTACGCTGATGATACCGCGATTTTATTCACGCAGAAAACCTGGCAGAAAGTGCACAAGGTCGCCGAAAATGATTTAAGAAAAGTGGAAATATGGCTGAAAAACAACCGTTTTAATCTCAACATCACCAAAACCAAATACATTGCCTTTTCTCCCAACGCAGCTGATCAGCCAGCTGATAGCAGATTAAAAATACACAGCTCCACCTGCTCATCTGACTCGTTACAGTGTTTGTGTAATAATATAGAAAAAAACAATTGCGTTAAATATCTTGAAGTCCTAGTCGATTGTCACCTTCGCTGGCACGAACAAATTGCTAATGTAACGAAGCGAATACGATCATTCATAAATAGGTTTTACCAGCTTAGAGACATTCTTACCCGAAAAAACCTGGTGATGGTTTACAATTCCATGATTCACTCAATTATCGGTTACTGTGTACTAGTTTGGGGGAGTACGTTTGAAACCACCATCAATACTCTTCAGAGAGCTCAAAACACCATATTGAAAGTCATGCTCAGGAAAAGTAGATTGTATCCCACTAAGGAATTATACCATACAACAGGAATATTTAATATAAGATCCCTCTTTACGCTTAGATGTTTGATTTGGACCCACATAAATCGCAATGAGCTGAAAGTCCAAAAATATAAAACAACTAGAGGGGTAACAAACTTACAGCTGAGCATTCTTTTGATGGATAAAACTTTGACTCAAAAATCAATTCTGTTTCTCGGTCCTAAACTTTATAATCTACTTCCCGTTCATTTGAGAGAATCAGGTAGTATCAATGAATATAAAATCGAAGTGAAAAAGTTCATCAGAGACCATACAGATGTATTTGATACATCGGATGCTCATCCTTCCCTGAAAATTTCAAGTCACTATCTCTTTGTGTTCGAAGGTTATTGTAGCAACGGACGGTCGGCCGGACAGAATTGATTTTGACCTCGCATTCTTCGTAAATTAGTCGAATCTAATCGTTTGAGACCATTTTCAGCAAATAATTCGAAAATTACAGGCATTTAGGCAAACTGATATCACGTTGTCTCCTAAAACAAAAACGAAACAACACAATTAAAATGAACAGTTATATAACATGATTTGCACTTATTCATTCAATATTGTAAGGCATTCCTTTGACGCAGCAAATAACTACTGAATCCTTGACAATCAATTATCTCCTTATGAATCACCATCGATGATTTGGGATAGATGATAACGATGTTAGCCCATATTCGAGTAGACTATTAGATAGCATGCTTTAGCAATGTTTCATCTCAGAAAAAGGATACATCGTTCCCGAAATATATATCAGGTGACAAAATTTGTTGTAGACAATAGTGTGGTTACTTGCTATACAATGCGACTCTTTGTGTCGTGCATTAATTGTAAGAATAGCTTCTTCTTTCTAATGAAACACGCTTTGGCGCTCTTGTTCCTCAGAACAAAAAAAAATAATTTTGTTTTAGATGCAGTTTTGTCATAAGAATCCAATATACAATATATATACTTCACTTATGTTTTCACAGAATGCGAATTCTATCTGTCTGTGTTCACTGTTCAGACATGTCAAATTTATTTCTGATCTAGATAACAAAGTATGATTAAATGCAAAATGAACAATTCTAGGATATTATAATTTTTGGGTGATATACCTCTACCGTATATGCTCCTGGATAATCCATATAATGATGAAAATATATACTTTGGTGAGTTTATCATATTGGGTTCAGAATATTTTCAGTGAAAACAAAACTGGAATATTGGCTAATTTTCAATTGATATAATTTAATTTTCTGACTAGATTTGAGCAATGAATATCTCGGATAAGTTCGTTATTCAATTTTAAATTTGTTTCTTTTATGATGCAGTTCTATTATAAGAATCCTATGATATCATTCCTAACTCTAAGAAAATAATAATTTCAGAGATGATTTGTCAGAGTTTGAACAAGAGCACCAAAGCTCCTGTCCACAGGGCTGTTCTGGAGAACATCGCGTTATAGTTTTGCCCAAATGTCTGTAACTTTCGAATTTTTTGACGAAAATGTTCTCAAACGATTTAGTTCGACTCCCCAATGAAGAATTCGAGGTCAAATTTGATTCCGTCCGGCCGGCCGTTGCCACGATAACTTGAGAACGAAAAGAGCTAGCAACTTGAAATTTTCAGGGTGGGTGGCGCATCCCAATACGACGGACAAGTTCGTTAATGGGCATAATCGGCCCAGTGGTTTCCGAGTAATAATTTCGTTTTCCGCCAATATGAATCCGATCGAATTGAAACTTGGTGAGTAGTTGTAGCATATGAAGTTAAACACGTCTGTGAAATTTTGTGTGAATCGTATGGCTTGAAATTTTTAAAAAAATTATTAAAAAATATTTTTGTTGTCACGATAACTGGAGAACGGAAAGAGATAGAGGCTTGAATTTTTCAGGTTAGGATGTGCACCAGAACGTGACATTTCAGATTGTTTATGAGCATAATCGACCAAACGGTTTTAGAGTTATAGCCATCTGAAATTTGGTTGTTTTTTGTTCCTTCTTAACTCGAAAAATACTGAATCGATTGAATTCAAACATGGTAATTAGTTGTAGAATGCCAACGCGAAAATTCTTGCAAAATTTCGTGAAGATAGTATTTGTAAAAAATTTTAAAAAAATCATTGAAAATTGAAAAAAAATTCTATATATCAGTAACTATTCGTTTGAAATTGCTGAAATTTTGCAAGAGCCTTCATAACCTAACTCTATTGCCAAGTTTCAAGTTTTAACACGATCGGTTGAATATTGTTGGAGATTCGAGCATTCTTGTGTGAGTTCAGTAGATGGTTGACCGTTGCCTCGATAACTTTCGAACGAAAGGAGATAGGGACTTGCAATTTTCAGGGTAGGTTGCGCATCCGAAAGGGAGAGTTGAGTTCCTGGAATACCTGGAATATTATTTCCTTGATAACTCAAAAAATGAATATTCGATCGAATTGAAGCTTGGTAACTAGTAGTAGAAAATCATCATAAAGACGTGTTTAAAATTATGTAAGAACCGTACCTCTAGAAAATTTGAAAAAATTGACGAAAAAAAAAATTTTAACAACCGCATCCCTAGAAAATTTCAAAATAATCACAAAAAAAAATTGGTTCAAGCAGTGACGTGAAGTCAGAAGCTTTTTGGCGTATGTTCTATTGTCCATTCTTCTGTATTGGACACCCTTAATCGAATTTACCATGGTAAATTATGTTGTCCATTCTCCTGTATTGGGCACTTAATTTGAATTTACTTTGGTAAATTAGAATTAAGAGTGTCCAATCCAGGAGAATGGACAACATAATTTACCATGGTAAATTCGATAAAGGTTGTCCAATACAGAAGAATGGACAATAGAACATACGCGCAAAAGCTTCTGACTTCACGTCAGTGCTTGAACCAATTTTTTTATTTACCATTTTTCCAGATTGAGCTTGAAAATATACTGTGGACCGTTGAATGTGCAGAAAAACATTGTTTTTCTTTTGTAACTTCGACATGATTTTTCACAATGGAATGATGTTTGGTGTGAAGATTTCTATGACCATGACACATATTTTCCGAGTAACAGCTTCAGTTCACCTTGAGTCATTCTAATAATATCCAATCATTATTGAAAATTAAATTATTTCTCATAATTTCTCCTTGAATGCATCGTTTTTGAGATTATACGTTGCTGTTCAAAAATCTAGTTGGTGAGATAATTGGCAATTACTTTTTAGTGGACTGTTACCAAATGATTGAGTTGAAGATGTTTAATAAAATGTTTATTGTATTAGTTCACATTCACATTATAAACAGGTACTCGCATGGAGTTAAAATTATATACAAAATTTAACAACATCTAAACAGAGTTGACCTATTTACATTTATTGAGAGACAATTGAGTGTAATATTTCACAATAGAGAAAGTCTGAACGTTGTGCTTGAATTGAGAGAATGCTTTGAGATCGATAATTGAGATGTATTGAGTATTATGTGTTGCCTGTAACAATTCTAAATCACTAACGTTGATCTGAGAAGCATTATTTGTCAATAGAAACGCAACGTTTACAGGAATAGAGCTGGCATGTATTAAAATGCCCCCTATTAGAAAAACAGAAGGTTCATTGACAAACAGAGATGGTTGAGGGTAAGTGTAATTGACAGGCGATGAGAGGAATGTATAATCAATAATTATGGTTAACGACGTTTACAGTGATAAGCCTGTCCTTATCAGAAAAACAGAAGTAATACAACATAACTATGGGAATGGAGGTGATAATTGAGAGTCATATGAGGTGTATATAAAGGCAGAGCAGTTAAATTCTAGTTAGCGAAATGAATCAATTGACAACACATTTACTTGAGAGGATAGTTGGTCATAGGTTGAGGAGAGTATAGAGTGCAGGCAATGTAAGTTGCAAGTTATGATAAAGTATAAGAAAATACAAATACAAATTATACTTATGTGAGGTGACATGGGTCTGGAACCATCAAGCGATACATCCAACCAGGTCCTTTAGAGTTTTGAGAGCAGTTGCATGAGTAGAACAATTCTGAATACTTATCAGTTGAGACCAGGCCTGGTTGTACGATCCATGTGATGACTCCAGCTGGAACGGAGAGGTACCTGAAACTTACAAAAGCCTGAGAAGTCTAATCGTAGAGGTGTTTTTGAGTATGAGAGATTGTGAAATACTATGAGTGAAAATAATGAGAAGTAAGTGCCTGAGATGTAGGTGAAATGTGAACCTGGTGCTCGAGAGAATACGAGGAGTAACTAGGTACGAAGAGTTTACGAGGGGGGGTCGTTTGGAGATTATAAAATTGGAGAGTTCGTACAAAGGGTTAGGTACAGTACACACGTGGTTCGAGAAATAAATATGAAAATACCAAAAATATACCTTAATGAGGGAGGTACAGGTGACGAGGAGGCTATATAAAATACACTTCAACGATATATACTCAAGATGCATGAGATATTTCGTGGAAACGTGAGAGTGCATGATATTTTATAGGAAGCATGTTAGGAACAATTCATATAGTTAAGAAAAATGTACTGTACCTGTATTTGAGGAGATCTGAATAATCACTTAAAGCAATATAATTGTCTTTTAAGGTTTGATTGGTAAGCACCAAGTTCACAATTCGTAGAGCACAAATTAGTCGACTTGCGAGAAAATGGCGTAGGAGAAGCAAAAAAGGCACAAGAGCGTAGAAAATTCGTAACACGAGCGGAAAAGCGAAGTGACAAGAAAAGTGGTAAGAGAGAAAGAGAGGTTAGGAGAGTTCTTGCCGGTGTTTTATGTTAGAGATCACAGATGAACGCGCATGTCAGATCTCGAGTATGTCAGAAATCACAATACTCTGTGACCAAATAGCGTTGGGCGAGGAGGGCAACCAGGAGCGTAGAGTAGACTGCATCACAGGGTTAAAAACTCATTTAATTTTTAACATTCCGGCCGCCATAATTAACGGAGTTGATTATAGATGAGAAGAGCTTCGTGGAACTTCCCTGGTGAGGAGGGTGAGAGAAACCTGCTCTCCAGTGTCTGAGCTACTCAATCCACCCATCAACTGGAGGAAACAGGCCCCTCGTTGTCCTCAGAGTCCACCAGGATTGGCAAAATGCATAACTTTGCAATTGGCCTCGTGAGAGTTGTAGTGGAGGTTTTTAAGGTGACCACTCTTGTGAGTCCGTCTCGTCCGGGATGGAGATGTGTGACTCTGGCTAGAGGCCACTTGCATGGAGGTGTACGTTCATCAGTGATCAGCACCAAAGAACCAATCTTAAGGTCGTGACGTGGGTGGTGCCATTTTGAGATGGAGAGCTGACGTTGCAGGTATTGTGATGACCATTGGTTCCAAAACTGTTGAGTTCGTTGTTGGACCAACTGCCATCTGGAGAGTCGAGACGTGGAGAGATGTTCGAGAGATGGTTCTGGCAGAGCATTTAATGGTGTGCCGATGAGGAGATGTCCAGGTGTGAGGGCTTCGCAGTCGTCGGGGTCGTCACTGAGAGGTTCGAGTGGTCTTGAGTTCAAAATGGCTTCGATTTGAGAGGACAGCGTCATGATTTCTTCCAAGGTGAAGGATTGATCCTTGACGATTCGAATGAAGTGATGCTTGAACGATTTGACGACTGATTCCCATTTTCCACCCATATGAGGAGCTGCTGGGGGGTTGAAACACCATGTAGTGCCGTCATTGAGAAGAAGCTTGGAGAGGTTTTGGTGTTGACTGGAAGCTTTCGTGATGAGTTCCTTGAGAGCGGTGTCAGCGCCAATGAATGTGGTGCCACAGTCTGAATACAAGGTATGACAGATTCCTCGTCTGGCTGTGAACCTGCGAAAAGCAGCAATGAAGGAGTCAGAGGAGTAGTCACTTACGACTTCGAGGTGAACAGCTGAGGAGGCAAAGCAGACAAACACACAAACCCAGCCTTTGTGTGTTCTGGAACCTCTTCCCTTCCATGTCTTGAGAGTGAGTGGTCCGGCGTAATCGACACCGGTGTGGAGGAACGGACGAGATGGCTGTACTCGAGGTGCTGGTAGTTGTCCCATGAGCTGTTGTGCCCGAATGCCACGGTGCCTGGCGCAGGTTACACATCGAAGGATATGGGATTTGACTGGGGCTCTTCCTCCAAGAATCCAATACCTTTGACGTATGCGGGCTAGAGTGAGTTGAGTGCCTCCATGGAGAGTTGATCGATGAGCTTCATCGATAGCTAGAGAAGTGAATTGAGAGAATCGAGGAAGAATTATAGGATGTTTGCTATCTGGGTCTAGATTTGACTGGGTGATTCGTCCGCCTACACGAATTACACCATCGTGGTCGAGGAAGGCTGTGAGTCTACTGAATGCATTTGAGGAGTAGATTGGAGTCCGAGTGCGAAGAGCCTTGAGTTCGAGTGAGAAGTAGACTTCTTGAGTTGCTTTTATCCAGAAAATTCTGGATTTTTCCAAGTCAGACGAGGTGAGGCTTGTGAGAGGTGCTGGATCCAGCTTGCGTTGGAGTCGTGCGAGAAGCTTTGAACAAAGAGAGGTGATTCTCAACAATTTATTCATAGAAGAATACCTGTAGATAAGGTCCCACTCGTAGTCCTTCGAGGTGGAAGTGAGAATGGAGGTGACAGGTTTTGCTTCGGATTCATGTTCAGTTGTCGATGCCGGCTGACGACTGGGCCATGAGTCTTCTGACTTGGAAAGCCATGGTGGTCCCGTCCACCATAGCGAGTGGTTGCGAAGTTGAGCGGAAGTTAAGCCTCGAGATGCACAGTCAGCAGGATTGTCTTTGCCGGAAATATATCTCTATTGGGCCCTAGGAGTTAGTTCTTGGATTGTTGCCACGCGGTTCCGAACAAAGTCCTTCCAACGTGAGGGATGAGTTGTGATCCAGGATAGAGTGACTGAGGAGTCCGTCCATAGAGTTGTGGAGAGGCTGTTGAGCTGTAAAATATTATGCGCATAATTTACGAGACGAGAGAGGAGAAGTGCAGCTGACAATTCGAGGCGCGGGATTGTGAGAGGCTTCAAAGGCGTTACTTTTGTTTTGGAGCAGAGCATTGAAACTTTGCGTTCCTTGGACGGAGTTTGAACGAGGAGGTAGAGGACTGCAGAAATGGCAAATTGAGATGCATCGGAGAAGCCATGGAGTTGTACGGAACAACCATCCTGGTAGTTGATCCATCGAGGAATTTTTATGCTGGCCAGCTTGTAGAGGTCGTCGCTGATGTCATGCCATTTCTGTTGGAGTAGTTGAGGTAGAGGTTCGTCCCATGATAACTTTTGGAGCCATAATTCTTGCAACAACATCTTGGCCCCAATCGTAACAGGGGAGACTAAACCTAATGGATCAAATATTTGAGCGATATGAGAAAGAACTGAGCGTTTTGTTAGTATAGACCCAGATAGGATGGAGCTGACCTTAAATGTGAAGTAATCTTCTTGAGGGTACCACAGGAGTCCTAATACTTTGGTTGAGGTGGGATTTTCATCGAAGGAGAGTGGAGATGAAGTATGTTCGTCCTCTTGTACATACTGGAGTAGTTGTGGTACATTTGACTGCCACTTTGCGAGGGGGAGGCCGGCCGCCATGCAGAGGTGCTGGAGTTGTTTGGCAATTTCGAGGAGTTGGTCTTCAGTATCTGATCCGCCACAGATGTCATCGACATAACGACCTTTCGTCAATGGGGGAATGGCTAACGGAAACTTGTGACCTTCATCGTTGATGAGCTGGAGAAGAATTCTAATTGCCAAGAATGGAGCGGACCTGGTTCCATATGTGACTGTGGTGAGGTGGAACGTTTGGACTTTGTTGTTGGAGTCGAGCCATAGGATACATTGAAGATCCCAATCGTCAGGATGGACCAGGATCTGTCTGTACATCTTTGTGATGTCTGTGGAGAAGACAAATGTGTACTTACGCACCCACATAAGGACATCTATCACGTCGAGTTGTAGTTTGGCTCCTGTGTGCATGATATCGTTGAGTGAAATACCAGTTGAGGTGGGGCTGGAGCCGTTGAAGACCACTCGTAGTTTCTTTGAGGTGTTGTCTGTTTTGAGAACCCCATGATGAGGCAGGAAGTATCTTGAGATGGCTGTCTCTGATGAAACAGGTTGCATGTGATGGAGAAGTTCATATTCATCGATGAATTGATGATAGAGGTCGGAGTACTCTGGGTCCTTTTCGAATTTACGGAGCAGGCCTTGGAGACATCGAAAAGCACGTTGTCTTGAGGAACCCAAGACGTCGACAGACGATTTCAGCGGTAGTCTTACCATGTATCTGCCTGAATCTAGTCTTCGGTGAGTAGAGACGAAGTGGTTTTCGCATTCTTGCTCATCAGGGGTGAGGTGTGACTGAGAAGTTGATTGGATATCTTCCTGTTCCCAAAACTTGGTGAGGAGTTGATGGAGATCATCTTGAGTAGTATGAAACATCGGAGAGTGATGTGGAATGTCTTCTGGTTGTTGACACACAGGACCAAGGATGAGCCATCCGAAGATAGAGAGCTGTGCTGTTGGAGATGATGGAGGACCTCTTTTCATTTGAGGGAGAATGAGTGAGCCGTAGACATCAGCGCCCAAAATGATGTCGATTGGTCGTGAGATGTGGTAGTCTGGATCAGCCAGCTTGAGATTCTGGAGGTGTGGAGATGGCTGGAAGCAGGTGTGAAAAGAAGGCAGGTTAGAGAAGGATAATGAGAGAACATGAGCATCAACATGTATGGATTGATGGTCATATAGCGACGTGAGCGTGATAGAAAGGCATCCCTTTGCCTTCGAGGTGGTACCATGGATGCTGACAATTACAACGTGTGACTTCCTTCGAGGAAGACTCAGCTTGTTGGCCAGAGGTGGAGAGATGAAGCTCAACTCAGATCCTGAGTCGATGAGAAGTCGAACCTTGTGTGAGGCTGTTGAGGTGACGAGGTTGGCAGTGGCGGTGGCGAGCAGAACATTGAGACGACTTGGAGGTTCCTGTTGAGCTGACTGTTAATGCCTCTTCGTTGAGGTGCTAGGACTCACCTCCTTTTGAGGTGACTGATGAGAAGTAGAGGAGCTGTATTTGAGAGAATGTGATGTGAACGATTAATATAACAACTCAATCATCCGGCTCGAAGGACCAAATGTTCAAAAATCTAGTTGGTGAGATAATTGGCAATTACTTTTTAGTGGACTGTTACCAAATGATTGAGTTGAAGATGTTTAATAAAATGTTTATTGTATTAGTTCACATTCACATTATAAACAGGTACTCGCATGGAGTTAAAATTATATACAAAATTTAACAACATCTAAACAGAGTTGACCTATTTACATTTATTGAGAGACAATTGAGTGTAATATTTCACAATAGAGAAAGTCTGAACGTTGTGCTTGAATTGAGAGAATGCTTTGAGATCGATAATTGAGATGTATTGAGTATTATGTGTTGCCTGTAACAATTCTAAATCACTAACGTTGATCTGAGAAGCATTATTTGTCAATAGAAACGCAACGTTTACAGGAATAGAGCTGGCATGTATTAAAATGCCCCCTATTAGAAAAACAGTAGGTTCATTGACAAACAGAGATGGTTGAGGGTAAGTGTAATTGACAGGCGATGAGAGGAATGTATAATCAATAATTATGGTTAACGACGTTTACAGTGATAAGCCTGTCCTTATCAGAAAAACAGAAGTAATACAACATAACTATGGGAATGGAGGTGATAATTGAGAGTCATATGAGGTGTATATAAAGGCAGAGCAGTTAAATTCTAGTTAGCGAAATGAATCAATTGACAACACATTTACTTGAGAGGATAGTTGGTCATAGGTTGAGGAGAGTATAGAGTGCAGGCAATGTAAGTTGCAAGTTATGATAAAGTATAAGAAAATACAAATACAAATTATACTTATGTGAGGTGACATGGGTCTGGAACCATCAAGCGATACATCCAACCAGGTCCTTTAGAGTTTTGAGAGCAGTTGCATGAGTAGAACAATTCTGAATACTTATCAGTTGAGACCAGGCCTGGTTGTACGATCCATGTGATGACTCCAGCTGGAACGGAGAGGTACCTGAAACTTACAAAAGCCTGAGAAGTCTAATCGTAGAGGTGTTTTTGAGTATGAGAGATTGTGAAATACTATGAGTGAAAATAATGAGAAGTAAGTGCCTGAGATGTAGGTGAAATGTGAACCTGGTGCTCGAGAGAATACGAGGAGTAACTAGGTACGAAGAGTTTACGAGGGGGGGTCGTTTGGAGATTATAAAATTGGAGAGTTCGTACAAAGGGTTAGGTACAGTACACACGTGGTTCGAGAAATAAATATGAAAATACCAAAAATATACCTTAATGAGGGAGGTACAGGTGACGAGGAGGCTATATAAAATACACTTCAACGATATATACTCAAGATGCATGAGATATTTCGTGGAAACGTGAGAGTGCATGATATTTTATAGGAAGCATGTTAGGAACAATTCATATAGTTAAGAAAAATGTACTGTACCTGTATTTGAGGAGATCTGAATAATCACTTAAAGCAATATAATTGTCTTTTAAGGTTTGATTGGTAAGCACCAAGTTCACAATTCGTAGAGCACAAATTAGTCGACTTGCGAGAAAATGGCGTAGGAGAAGCAAAAAAGGCACAAGAGCGTAGAAAATTCGTAACACGAGCGGAAAAGCGAAGTGACAAGAAAAGTGGTAAGAGAGAAAGAGAGGTTAGGAGAGTTCTTGCCGGTGTTTTATGTTAGAGATCACAGATGAACGCGCATGTCAGATCTCGAGTATGTCAGAAATCACAATACTCTGTGACCAAATAGCGTTGGGCGAGGAGGGCAACCAGGAGCGTAGAGTAGACTGCATCACAGGGTTAAAAACTCATTTAATTTTTAACAGTTGCCGAACTTGCTTTTCTCTCACAAGTCAAAGATATTTCATTCTCTTCTAGTGCCTTAAGATGCCAATGCATGATACACAGTTTCAAAATTAGACATTGAGACTTTGACTGCACAAAGATTCCAAAGAATTTGATCTCACACATAGTTTGTACGTTACCTACTAATTATTATGATAAGTCTGTCAGTTGGAATCACATTTCAACTATTCGATTTTCTTGAAAATCAAGTTATTGCAATTTTCGATTAGAGATTGGGCGATGATCAGATTGTTTATAATCTTATACTCGACTCAATTGGATACCTATTGAATCAAAATTGAATAGAAGGGTTCGCGTTGTTTGAAGAATAGTGGAATGTTCTTGTTACAAATGCTGCATTAAGGACCAAATATCATAATAATTGGGTTAGTAGATAAGTTTCCTCAAACAATTTCAAGTATCAGATGAGATATTCTATAATAAATAAATCTGTGGTGATCGGGAAAATGAAGTGCAGGAGTATATTAGTACATTGTGTGATCTTTAAAGACTTGTAACTTCTTACCTAATCCGAATCTGGAAGATTGAAAAAAGTGTTTTATTTGATCAGAGGAATCTATGATTGAAATTAATCTACAGCTTAAAAACTATATAATTGGATATATTTTGTGTCACCTATTATACAATACATATGACCGAGCATATGACTCACTGCAGTTATACAGGATGTTTGGTAATTCGACGTGATCGTTCAAAGGGGAGATATACAAGACGTCATTTGCAATGAATTGAGTCGAATGGTCCGAGAATCTATGGTTACGAAGATAAGGCAATTTTTCAACGTTTTGGAAATTGTTTGCTTTATTATCGAAAATAATTAATTCTGTAAAAACTACTTAACTCTAAATATTCCATGAATATTTTTTTCATAAAGCTGAAAAGATGGTTATCATTTCATACGAACAAGTATTTACTAAAAAATTAGATAATCTGAGATATAAAGGGCCATGAATGGCATCACCTGTTTTCCTCATAAAATCTTGATGAAACAATTGAGAATTACTGGAAAAAATTATTATGTGTACAAATTCGGGAAAAAACTTCCTTGTTTCATTTATTCAAAAAGGTACATATGTCAATAATTCCTTTACGAAATCAAAATATATGGCCGTAAAACCGCTCAAATGGGGCGTATTTTATTCCAGGGACACCCATAACACAATGAGATATCAGCATTTTTGGCACTCTTGTTCATCGGAACAGAGTGGTTGTCAATTTGCCCAAATGTCTGTAATTTTCGAATTTTTGACTGAAAATAGTCTTGAACGATTTGGTTTGGCTCACTGATCAAGAATCCGTGGTCGAAATCGATTATGTCCGGCCGGCCGTTAAACGATAACTCTCGAACGGAATGAGCTAGACAGTTGAAATTTTCAGACTGGGTTTGAGGAATAAATATCTCGGTTGAGTTCGTTATTTGTCAAAATCGGTTTAATAGTTTCGGAGTACCAAATAAAATATTTTTTTTACATTTCAACTTTTGAATTCAAATTATTTTAAGATGCAGTTTCATCATAAGAATCCTTTGTTAACAGTTTAAACTATAACAAGCTAATACTTTTGGAGATATGATGTTTCAAAATTTCAATGATACATCGTAAGTTCTATGTATTCACAGAATGTGAACACAGTATATGTCTGTGATCACTATTCATAAATGTCATCTTTTCTAGCTATTAACGAATGTCAATTCGTAGTTGTTATTTTCTCTTGGAAAGTAAGTATTCGATCCTTGAATTTGTGAATATATACAAGACTGTTTTGATGTTGTTTATGGAGGCAATAGGAAAGAAGAACATAATGGAATCATCAAAAGAAATTACTGTTCGTTGACCACTGAGGTTAATATTACCTTTTACTTCCTTAAGTAGTGAGACATGTTCCTATATACAGTATTTTCATAATGTTGCCTGCAAAAAAATACTGAAATATGGATCTACATTTGTGTATCAAACATTATTTCTTCAGTCAACGTTCATAATACAGAAAAGAATGTGTTAATGGTATTAACTATTAAATTTTTAATTACGAAAAGAAGATAGTATTTGATTAATATATTTTGAACTATTAAAATAATTTGTTCGTTGTCCACTACCTACTCAAATATCAGGAATAAATGGACCATCTGCTATGATTGTCTCCAGCCTTGCTCTAGACATTTCCATTATACTTTCCTTAGGTATTTCGAGTTGTGAAAACTACGCACCGTGTGTAAGTTGCAGCAACCTATTCCACGAGATTGAATCATTGCAGATTGCTCATTTAATCTTGATAAATAAATTTAATAACAATTTTTTAAGCATTAAAGCATTGAAGCATTGTAGATTTTTCCTTTAAAGATAATGTTTGAAGCATTTTTTCATGATGCATTTCCATCATAGGAATCCATTGGTATAATTCCCAACTCTGAGAAACCAATACTTTCGGAGATATAATTTGTCTGTTTGAACAAGAGCGCCAAAAAGCTCTTGTCCACAGGGCTTGAATCAATTTTTCTTTTCAAAACTAATTATTCTAAAATGAAAATTCTCTAGAGTTACTCTCATTAATTGAGGTTTACTTCAATTTTCATTCTAGAAGTACTGTGATGTTTTTTTTATTCGCACTAGTCCTACTCGTAACAAACAACTAATAATCACATTAATCACAAGTAAAGGAGAAGATAAGGGGATAACCAAGTAACGCGAAAGTATGTTAGTTGCTCGGATTTCCGGCAATATTTTTTGATCTCGTGGGAAAATTTATTTCATATGTACCTTTTTGGAAATTGCTGAACCAAGGAAGTTTTATTCACTTATTTGTACGCAAAGTTATTTGAAAATTTTTCGAGAAATACTCAATTGTTCCATTAAAATTTAATGAGAATAAGATTGTCCATATATTCCTGATATTTGAGTTGCTAGTGGATTAAGAACAAATTGTTTTGATAGTTAAAAATATATTAATAAGATACTACCCTCTTTTCATAATTAAAAATTTAATTATTCATAACACCAACAGATTCTTTTCTGTATTAGGAACCTTGACTCAAGAAAAAATGTTTAATACACAAATGTAGATCCATATTTCAGTATGTTTTTGCAGGCAACATTATGAAAATACTGTATATAGGAACATGTCTCACTACTCAAGGAAGTAAAAGGTAATATTAGCCTCAGTGGTCAAAAACAGTAATTTCTTTTGATGATTCCATTATGTTCTTCTTTCCTATTGCCTCCATAAACTACAACAAAACAGTCTTGTATATTCACAAATTCAAGAATCGAATACTAGCTTTCCAAGAGAAAATAACAACTACGAATTGACAATCTCTAATAGCTAGAAAAGATGACATTTATGAATAGTGATCACAGACAGATACTGTGTTCACATTCTGTGAATACATAGAACTCACGATGTATTATTGAAACTTTGAAACATCATATCTCCGAAAGTATTAGCTTGTCAGAGTTGAAAATGATAACAGTGGATTCTTATGATGAAACTGCATCTTCAAAAAATTTGAGTTCAAGAGTTGTAATGTAAAAAAAATATTATTTTTCGTTACTCCGTACCTATTAGACCGATTTTGCCCAGTAACGAATTAAACCGAGATATGTATCCCTCAAACCTCCTCTGAAAATTTCAACTGTCTAGCTCAATCCATTCGAGAGTTATCGTATTAACAGCCGGCCCGACGGCCGGACAGAATCGATTTCGACCGCGGATTCTTGATCAGTGAGTCAAACCAAATCGTTCATGACCATTTTCAGCCAAAAATTCGAAAATTACAGACATTTGGCCAAATTGATAAGCACTCTGTTCCGAGGAACAAGAGCGACAAAATTTGATAATTACAGAACGGAATTTCTTTTGAGGACTAGACAATATTAGTGTCAGCATGGAAAGTATAGAAAATTTCATTTGAACTTAGTTTTTCGACATTTGATGGAATTTTCACAAATCTGTGATCATAGAAAATAATTAACTGGCATTCAAATTGAACTAACGATGGATATTCATGACAAATTTCTATTTCAATCAAAAATCTAACTATCAATTGGCAATTTGCAGGAATATTTGCATTCTTGGGATTCTCGGACGTGAATTGAATGTGAAATTGAAAGATTTTAATGACGAAAATAAGAATAGGAGTAACTTTTCACCAGAATGAAACTACTTTTGAGGGAAAATTCGAACAAATGTCGAAAAACTAAGTTCAAACAAAATTTACTAGTTACAATCATATTCATGCTATATTCATTACTAATGTAATATATATATATATATATATATACTAATGTCGTGTAGTGACCGAAAAAAATGCCTTTGGTAATTGTTCAATTTTCAAAAGAGTTATGATCAAAAAAAGAAAAAAAAATGTTGATGGTTTTCCGACCTGAAATTTAGCACATGGATCTAAATTGATATTTCAAACAAGTCTACTTAAAGCACTTCACAAAAAAAGTTCGAATTTTCCAAGATAATGGATATTTTTGTTTGAAGATGGTGATGTCCGCTCAAACCGGAAGTCTCAGTTGGCCGAGTTTTATATCATTATTTTATCATTTTTGATGCACCAGCTTTATGTAATTAATGAAATTCGGAAATATGAATAGAAAAGAAAAGTACCCCTTGGTGCAGAGTTGTTGGGAGTTGTTGGTTCATCCCAATATTATCGCAAACCTCATGACTGTATCACCATTCTCGAACGTCTCACATCCTAGTTCGATACATTCAAATTCTTTACGCGTCCGCTTCTGGCAAAATCGAAAACTAAATTTCAATGGAGTCGAATGTCCCGTTTATGTGATCGTGGCGGTAAAAATGAACCCAAGTTCGAAAGAGAAAACATTCAATGCTGAAACTGGGGGAAACGAACTGACATGACATCCGCACGTACTTGCATTTCCTGTTTGCATCGAGTGTACGGCAGGTGCAAATTTTGATTACATACGGAATGAGTTGTCGTTTTGCTAAAGTTAGGGATTTGGTGAAAAGTACTGAGCCCTACGAGTGAAGCATAATTAATTAATTAATTAATTTAATCAAATCAATCCATAATACATACACTGTTACAGAAATATTCTCCAAAACAAAACTATACAATTCTTGGTGTACGCCTAGGTGTGAAGACCTGTATGTGTACTGATAAAAATAGTAAATAAAATAGTAAAATAAGGAAAAAAGAAAGAAAGAGAAATCAAACCCCAACTATAGGGTATAAAACAAAAGAAAAATCACAATATAAGTAATAAAAATAATAAAGTGATAAGTGGGTTGGTAAAGAAATATTACAAAAAAAGAAGAAAGGACAACAACAACTCAGTGCAACAGATCAGTGATAAATGAACACGCTCAGTGCAGGAACTACAGTATATTCACATATTTGCTGTGGTTATTGCCTATGTACTGCTTCGATTTTCTTTGGAAATTTTTTATATTTTTTAGTTCTCTTATAGTTGTTGGTAATGAATTCATTATTTTAGGCGCTATCGATGTTAAAAACCTTTGGTTTGCATCCCTTTTAAAGAGCGGTGCAGTTAATCTATTATTATATTTTGAACGAGTTTCATGTTCGTGTGTCAAGCTAATTACCAAAATAATCGACTGCAATTTTGTAGGTTTCCTTCAATTGAAATTGTGGATCCCAAGTCGTCAAACCAAATAAACCACCCTGAAATTTGTAGCGTACCAGTAGAATTGAAATAGTTATAACTCAATTCTGATATTTCTAAATATATTCATTCATATAGGTACTTGATTTTGTGTCCTGTTATTGATATATTCTTTAGTGGCATTGGAGGACAGGGAATTAAAAATCAGTTGTGAAATGCCGACGTTTCGACCATTATTTCAGATCTTCTGCAATGCTGGAAAACAGAACAACACATTATAACAATAATTCTTCCTTTTTGCGCCTATGTTCTGGGGAACATCGCGTTATCCTTTTGCACAAATGCCTGTAATTTTTTGGCCGAAAATGTTCTCCAACGCCATTGCCATGATAATTTGAGAACTAAAAGAGATACCGCCTTGAAATTATCGGGGTGGCGCGTCCCAATACGGCGGACGAGTTCGTTAATGGGCATAATAGGCTCAGTGGTTTCCGAGTAATAATTTTGTTTTCAACCAATACAGATCCGATCAAATTGAAACTTGGTCAGTACATGTAGAATACAAACCTAAGGACTTTTGTGAAATTTTGTGAGAATCGTATCACTAAAAAATAGAAAAATATCGTTTATGTCACGATAACCTGAGAACGGAAAGAGATAGCGACTTGAAATTCTCAGGTTAGGTGGGGCATCTGACTGCGACATTGGAGTTTGTTTATAGGCATAATAGGCCCAACGGTTTTGGAGTTATACCTCTCCTAAATTTGGTTGTTATTTCCTCAATAACGTGAAAAATAAACATCAGATCCAATTAGAACGTGGTTATTAGTTGTAGAATACCGACGTGAAAATTCTTCCGTAATTTCTTCAGGATCGTATATCTAGAAAATTTCAAAGAAATAATAGAAAATCATGGAAAAAAATTATATATCAGAAACTATTCGTCTGACATCTCTGAAATTTTGCGAGAACGTTCAAAACCTAACTACTACCCTACGGCCAAGTTGCAAGTTTGAACACGATCTGATCTATATTGTTGGAGATCCGAGCAGCCTTGTGTGAGTTCAGTAGCTGAATGGGTTGCCTCGATAACTTTCGAAGGAAAGGAAATATAGACTTGCAATTTTCAGGGTAGGTTGCGCATCTAAATGGGAGAGTTGATTTCGTTTTTGGGCATAATCGGCCCAAAGGTTTCGAAGTTATACTCTGCTGGAATATTATTTCCTCGATAACTCAAAAAATATAGACCCGATCGAATTGAAGCTTGATAACTTGTTGTAGAACATCGAGATAAAGATGTGTGTAAAATTTAGTGAGAACCGTACCTACCTCTAGCAAATTAAAAAAAAAAGATGTTTTTGTTTATAAACTCGGCATGTTTTCGTTAATACCCTGAAGAATAGAAGTGAAAAATGGCTTCAGTAAGAGTCCATTTCATGCTTGTATTTTTAGAAGGGAAATTAGCTATAGCCATTTGACTGATCATCCCGAATAGAGAATATTTAAATAAAAGCCAGAATATTTCTGGAATTATCCAGAAAATCGGTCATATGATCAAGTTTCGATGAGCAATCCAATATAATATACATGCTAAGTTGATGACTATATCGGGAAGTGAGAAAAACATAAAAATATTTCAGATTTTCTTCGCATCCCGGATAACTCACTCTAATGAATTTCACGATAATTTATTGAATACTTCGCCGTATAATTTTGGCTGAGGTTAAGAAAGAATGGCCCTATATTGATGGCACATTGAGAGCACATTGTAACAGGAAAAATTGGGACACTTGTTAATTTTTACAGTAGTTTTTTTTCAACCTTAGATTCTGCCACGTTCTTGAAGATAATGGACTTATGATAGCCTAAATGTCTTTCTTAAGTCCTAGCTATCTTGGAAATATTAATTGGCTAAAAGTTTTACTCCGAATCAGGAACCCTCCAGACAGTCTTATTGGTGATTCTGGGTGCGAAGCATGACAACGTTTGATTAATTAAATCCCCCCAAATGCTCCTCGTATTCACCATATTTAGGTAATAAAGATGATCTTATTGATGTACTGGGGAGTCTCACCTATCCTTCCAAATCCTCTGGTGTATATGCAAAATGATAGCTGAAAGGGGGTGACGAATATTAGTAAGTGAACAAAAAAAAAATTAACCGCTGAAATGTTCACAGTTTAAGTTTTATGGTATGAAAATTTTAATGTGTGCCGTCCACAATGGTTCTAGGAAACTACTGAAATTTCGCAAAGCAATGCTTTAAGATACTTGTTAGTCATTGTTCAGTTTTGTGAGGAGATATCAACCCTTTGCATCAATTCTTGGAAGATATGTTTGTGACCATATCGTGCTTATGAACATGGAGGCTGCTGATGGACAGAGGGAAATTTGGCTAGTATATCCATCCGTTGGAGATTATATTACAGTCAAATCTCGAAATAAGTACAGATATTTGAACTTCATTTGACTTTGTATGGAAATATGGGAACCACCAAAGGCTACTTCCACGATAATTAAAGCTGTATTCAGATATCATTTTAACTCATAAATGCATGATCTCTTGATTGATCTGATAAATGTTATATTCGTCGTAAAATCGAGAGGTCATTACATGATTTAATTCGGAGAAATTTCAATGGAAAATTAAACGTAATTCACAAATTTTTTTAATCATTCTTGATACGATTGTTTGAAAAAAGTTTGGATGTGGATTCAAATTAAAAATTAGGATAGTTTTTGGTTTCCGTTGTTGCAAAATGGCGAATGAGCTCCTGTTCTTTCATCATCTTATTTGAAGCAGAACGATAAATGAGAAATTCGAGAAGAAAATAAGTCTTTTTAACTAAATATATTTTCTTCGATTTGTGCTTCTCTCAAATAGTCCGGAGTTCTCGAATAGAGGTAAAATATTAAATTCCTACATATATACTGCTTAAGTATTTCTGGTTGCAAAGTGGTGGAGGCGCCATGAACTGTAACAGGATTCGAGTTCTATATCTTTTCAAGTTCAATCTCGGAAAATGTAAAAGCAATTTCGGAAAAGGGAAAAACAATTTCGGATGAAATATTCAGAGTTACTTAGTAAAATTTTGTGTCCATGAGACCCATTTTGTTATTGTCGTAATGAATTCGTATGTTCTGGGGAATATCGCTTTATAATAGGACTTCTAGACGGAATCAACTTTTATGCTCCAACCAGGTCTCTCAGGAAACACAGCACTTTCTACCTGCCGAGGAGGAATACACTTGCTGCTCAGAATTCTCCTCTGTATCGGTTATTGAGAGTTTTTAATTTATTTGAGGATGATTGTGACCTTTTCTTCGACAGTTCGAGAAACATAAAGAATCGCCTACTCGGGATTTATTTCGATAAATTGTGAGATGGATATTTGTTGAATATTTTGGTATGGGTGGTATTTACTTTTTTTTGTATCAATTTTTGTTTTGAATTTTTATAATTTCAGATAATGATATTCTGCAGATATATTTGTAATTAATGGTTTTTGCTTCAGTTTTGCACTTTTTTGTTTAAATGTCATTGTGAATGCATTTGTGGGTGTGAAGATCACCTGTTTGTATTCCTGTTTACAAAATAAATAAATAAATAAATAATTTTGCCCAAATGTTTGTAATTTTTGAAATGATGAAGAATTCGAGGTCAAATTTGATTCTGTCCGTCCAGCCGGCCTTCCGGCCGTTGCGACGATAACTTGAGGACGGAAAGAGGACATCACTACCATTGTCTGCTACTATTGAAAATATTCAATCATGATTCGGAGTGACTGGGAAATCGCCACTTAATGAAAATATATTATTTCCTGACTTCGAGTTCAGCGGGTCTTACGTGAGAGGTATAGGCCATTTTCCAGCCCCAACGATAGCCCCAAGAGCAGTTCGAGTTCCAGCACATACAAGATCGCCTGACAGCTTACGTATTGTAGAAGAGGTTCCAACTCCTGATGTAAATACTGTGACTGAAATGGTTCACGAAGAGGAACGAAGGGACAACCTCAAAACACCCCAAAGCGTACATAATCCAGAATTAGAAACTCCTCCAGAATCGACAACACCTCCTCATTTGATGCCTCTGTCTAATTTAAACATGCCCTCTACTTCATTCGCTACACCTGAAGAGATAAGACCCTTTCCCAAATCGGTGGCACGTTTAGTGCTGATTACTAATTTCATATGAAGAGAAAAATATAGGACTGATCGCATAGATATTCAGTTTCATTATAAAAGAATTTAAGAATTCAAAACATTGTTTTTATATTTTCTTATTAATCGAGTTACATTCGACTGTGTTGAAAATTGTGATTAGTTTAGTCTAATAAAAGTTAATGCTGTAGTATCCAGAAAATTATTTCATTTTAAATACTTTTTTTGTTAAAATGTTCTGATGAATATGTGTTAGTTTATTGATATTGTTTCATTGCAATAAAATGCCTTATTACAATGAAAATGTTGAATTTTGTGCACATCCTCATAATTTCACTTTCAATTATACAGTAGTCAAGCTGCCCCTTGGAATGTGATCTACCTACCACAGGCCACAGGGGTTGAATGACTAAGATTTGATGTTTTAAAAAACCCTTAATATTTTAATGAATACGTTAAATTAAGAACTATGAATATTGAAAAACGAAAAATACAAACAATTTACTTGAAAAGAGGTCAACCATCCCCGGTCTCCCCTAACGAACTTAACCGAGATATTTATCTCTTAAACCTACTCTGAGAATTTCAACTGTCTAGCTCATTTCGTTCGAGAGTTTTCGTATTCACGGTCGGACTCAATCAATTTTGACCATGGATTCTTGATCAGTGAGTCGAACCAAATCGTTTAAGACCATTTCCAGCCAAAATTTCCAAAATTACAGACATTTGTTCAAATTGATAAGCACTCTGTTCCGACGAACAAGAACGTCAAAAAATATACGATTCTCATGAATGACATTTGAACTTTGAAGTCTTTATTCTTCACCGTAATGGCTAAACGAGATTTCCAAATTTATTTGTTCGTATTATCCGAAGCACTTGTATTGATATGCTGGTGAATCAAATAAAATAAATTCAATCTTCTTCAATTCGGTGTCCATAAACCGGATACGAAACAACTCGAAACCCATAAACGGAAGCATAAAAGTAGAGTCAGACGGGTTATAGATCTACAAACAGAATATACGAGTATATCAATAGAAAGAAATAACAATGGTTGAATGTTTTGGACATATGTAATGGAGCTGAATCGAAACGCTGCAGTGATATCCATAAAAATCAATTGCTGAATGAAAACGGTGTAGATGAATTGGAGAAGATCCAGAAAGAATACGCTCTATGTAAGGATAGGGTGAAAATTTATTTCACCTAAGAAAGCATTCAGAGGTTGTTTTGGCTTCTTTCTCATATGTTTCTACAGAATAATTGATAGGGGTATTGAGCTTACTCGAACGTATATCGTTCATTGTTTATCGTTTCGTGAATCGTTAGTAGATATTTCAATATTTTGAGCAATATGAACTATTCATCGAATATATATAAATACAGGGTGTCCCACTAATGCCGCAGCGAACGATATAAGCGTAACGGTCAAAGTTTGCAAAATTTTTTGATGAAAACTTGAATTAATCCAAGAATAGCACAACCTAAAAACATTTTCGAACATATTCGGGTGTCTCACAAAATAGGAATAGAGGGTGACTGATTTTTCAAATGGGACACACTATATTCAGTAGTGTTTTTCAATTCTCTGGAACTTCCTGCATGCTCTTGTATACTTTTCATATATTTCTGCGCGTATGTTCTGGGAAACATCACGTTATCATGTTGCCCAAATGTCTGTAATTTTCGAATTTTTCGCCGAAAATGGTCTCAAACGATTGGGTTCGACTCCCAGATCAAGAATTCGAGGTCAAATTTGATTCTGTCCGGCCGGCTGGCAGTCCGGCCAGCCGTTGCAACGATAGCTTGAGAACCGAAAGAGATAGCGACTTGAAATTTTCAGGGTAGGTGGCGCAACCCAATAGGACGTTAATGGACATACTCGGCCCAATCGTTTCCGGGTAATAATTTTGTCTACAACCAATACTAATCCGATCGAATTAAAACTTGGTGAGTATAAACCTAAGGACGCTTGTGAAATTCTGTGAACAACGCATCGCTAGAAAATTTTAAAAAATTATTAAAAAATATTTTTTACGTCTCGATAACCTAAGAACGGAAAAAGATTGCGCCTTGAAATTTTCAGGTTAGGTTGAGAATCTGAATACGCCATTTGAGTTTGTTTATAAGCATAATCAGCAAAACGGTTTCGGAGTTATACCCATCTAAAATTTGGTTGTTATTTCCTCAATAACTCGAAAAATACGGAACAGATCCATTTCAAACATGGTTATTAGTTGTAGAATGGCAACGCAAAAATTCTTGCAATTTTGTGAGGATCGCATAACTAGAAAATTTAAAAAAAATCATAGAAAATTATAGAATAAAATTCTATGTATCAGAAACTATTCGTCCGATATCGCCGAAATTTTTCGAGAGCCTTTAGAATCTAACTCTACTACCAAGTTCCAAGTTTGAACATGATCCGATCTATATTTTTGGAGATCTGAGCAGCCTTGTGTGAGTTCAGTAGCTGGATGGGTGATCGTTGACTCTACAACTCTCGAACGAAAAGAGATAGGGACTTGCAATTTTCAGGATAGGTTTCACATCTGAATGGGAGAGTTAAGTTTGCTGGAGGCCATAACCGGCCTAACGGTTTCGGAGTTATAGCCATGTGGAATATTATTTCCTCGATAACTCAAAAAATATAGACTCGATCGAATTGAAGCTTAGTAACTAGTTGAAGAATATCAACATGAAGACGTGTGTAAAATTTTGAAAGGACCGTACCACTTGAAAATTCTTCAAAAATTACGAAAAAAAAATTATGTATCTCATGATTCCTTGAGAACGGAAAGAAATAGCGACTTTCAGTTTTCAGGGTAGATTGCGCATCTGAATACGACATTTAAGTTCGTTAACTAGCATAATCGGCTAAATGGTTTGGGAGTGATATCAATCTGAAATTTAGTTGTTATTTCCTCAATAACTCAAAAAATACAAATCCGATCCAATTCAAATATGGTTATTAGTTGTAGAATGCCAACGCAAAAATTCCTTCAGAATTTCGTGAGGATCATAGCACCAGAAAAGTTTCAAAGAATTATTGAGAAAAAAAATTTGTTCAAGCAATGACGTGAAGTCAGAAGCTTGTATGTTCTCTTGGACATTCCAAATTTGCCATGATAAATTCGATTAAGAGTGTCCAATGCAGGAGAACAGACAATAGAATTCACCATGGTAAATTTGACTAAGAGTGTCCAATACAGGAGAATGGACAATAAAAAAAATGCGCAAGAGCTCCTGACTCCACGAAAAAAAAATTGGTTCAAGCACTGAATTGAAGTAAGGAGCTTTTGCGCGTTTGTTCTATTGTCCATTCTCCTGTACTGGACACTCTTAAAATATAGACTTGATCGAATTGAAGCTTGGTTACTAGTTTTAGAATATCAACATAAAGACTTGTGTAAAATTTTATGGGAACCGTACTCCTAGAAAATTAATTTACGAAAAAAAAATTGGTTCATGAACTGACGTGAAGTCAGGAGCTTTTGCGCGTATGTTCTATTGTCCATTTTCCTGTATTGGACACTCTTAATCGAATTTACCATGATAAACTCGCGCGTGCTATAGACATGATCACTGAACCTACTAGGTCTTCTCCAAGGATATTGCTTAGAACCTCCTTGGAGCTTATGCGACTAAGGAGAGTCAGTTTAGTTCTTTGTCGACTTTATCCTTACTCCAGCCTTGGCACCGCACTGTTAATTTTTGACCCCACATTGAATGGTGTCCATTATACATTCTGGGTAGATCTCCGGCATGCACTATCCAATGAGCCTGAAACACACATCATAAGATTCAAATCCGCCAACGTGAATACGAGCGCCAAAGTATACTGACTTCCCATCAGTGCTTTTTACTATCTTTTCTTAAAGTCTGTATCAAATCCGCTGTTAAAGTTCCTGGTGTGGCATATACATGGCACCACAAATGTACAGGGTGTTCGGTGAGTGAACCTAAACCCGACTTATGAATATTAAGTAAGTCTAACCATTACAGAGATACGGGGTGATTCATGTTCCTGCGAAAAAAAATCTATCCTTCATAGCTTCGATGGTTTTCCATGGATTTTATTTCAAAAATCAACAAGTCCAGAGCGTTCCTGCCAATCGGGTCCTTCATAAATGGCTTCGTATAATAAATATATTTATGCATATATTTCACAAATCAAATAGACCCCAGGGGGTTCACTGTTGCCGAGATAGCAAGAGCAGACGCGTTTCTGGCTTCTTGGCCTTCATCAGTACTCTGTAGCTTCCTCAACAAATTCAACTAAACTGACCCGGGTCAATTTAGTTGAATTTGTAGAGGAAGCTACAGAGTACTGATGAAGGCCAAGAAGCCAGAAACGCGTCTGCTCTTGCTTTCTCGGCAAATCAATGAACCCCCTGGGGTCTATTTGATTTGTGAAATATATGCATAAATATATTTATTATACGAAGCCATTTATGAAGGACCCGATTGGCAGGAACACTCTGGACTTGTTGATTTTTTAACAACGGTATCGCCATTTTTCATTATTATTATGATTTTATTTCAATTTGGTACGCTAACTGTTCTTAAATTAATTAACTTCATAAGTATCCAGTCAGTAATTCAATTTTCGTGAGGACCAAAAAAAATACCTTGGATGTATTCTCTAGTTTCCGGTCATAATTCATCTGATTTAACTTGAAATTATCTATCCGATGAGCTACTTGTCAATGCTGCCGCAATTAGCACCACTGTTTTATGCGACGATAAAGTGAGAACATTTAGGTTTTAGGCATCAAATCTCACTTATCCTGGAAGAAAAAATGCAATAATAGTTTGAGTCTATTATTTCAGAAATTATTTCAAATTCGTTTCACTCTGAAGAGTTTTTCAGCTCTCCAAATCCAAATAACATATTTTGTGATTTTTCTATTTCGGATTTTAAACAGAAAAAAGAGTGTAATTATGGATATTCCACTTGAACGTGTAAACGACCCCATCCGTAACATCTTCATATTGTTCATGAATTAGAAGATGTAAACGAGTACAATTTGTCGGAAAATTGTAGGCCATCGATAAGCAATTCACAGAACATGATTCACAGATGAATCTCTATTCACCAGAGATGGAATTTTTTAAGTAAAAAATTTACAAGTCTGGTCAAGGAAAATCTTTGAAGTGTACATCGACCGAACTCATGACATCGTTGTTTTGTAAATGTGTGGTGTGTATTATACAACAACATATTGTTTGGTCCCGTCTTCTCACCACCAAGAATGAATGAACAGTCATACCAAGAATTTTTAGGGAATATTTTGCCTGCACTACTGAATCAGGTGGATGCGGTTTTAGGGGAATGTATATCTATAACATGTCGGCGCACCGCACATTTCACAAGAGACGTGGTGGATCATTCACACATGGTTTATCAGATTACTTGGTTTGGGAGAGGTAAACCCAACAATTGGCAGGCAAGATCTCCGGATATATTGGTGAGGCGTAAGAAGTCATTGTGGCGCAAGTACTCTCGTAGCAAATCGTTAACAGATTATCAAAACCACCGCTCCTTTTCAAATTATCTAGTTAAGTCCATAGGCCTAGCCAGGACTTCTTATGAGAAAAAGCTCATAACTTCAAAAAACAAAAAGAAAATATACAAATATGTGAGAACTTCTATGAACTGTAAAGTGAGCATTCCTGCAATAAGGAACCAGTTGGGAGCCATGTGTGGGGGTCCGAGGGAAAGCGCCGATGTATTTTCGGAAGTTTTTTCATCATCGTTTTCCGGAGAGCCTGATGGTCCGATTCCTACTCCTATTATTGATCGCACAACAAACCAACTTTCTAACATCACCATCGATGAGCCAACTGTCGAGAAATATCTATCTGAACTGAAGATGGATACCGCCCCAGGTAATGATGGACTAACAACGCGTCTGCTCAAAAACTGTGCTGATGCTTTCACCACCCCACTTCAAATATTATTCTCTAAATCAATCAATTCTTCCTGCATCCCATCTGATTGGCTTTCCGCCTCAATCACCCCTATCTTCAAGAAGGGTGATAAACTTGATCCGTCCAATTATCGACCCATCAGTGTGCTTTCATCTGTTTCGAAGATTTTGGAGAGAATCATATGTGACAACCTGCTGCGCTTTTGTCTCGAGAACGACATCATTCCGAGTTCCCAACACGGTTTTCTACCACAACGCTCAACCACAACCAATCTCCTTTCGTGCATCGCAGATTGGACTAAATCATTGGACTCTGGGTCTCCAGTTGATGCGGTCTACCTAGACTTTTCCAGGGCATTCGACCGGGTACCTCACAAACGCCTTCTTACTAAGTTGGAGCACCTGGGAATAAGGGGCAGGCTGTTGTGTTGGATAAAAACTTTTTTGTCCAATCGCAAATTTCGCGTCAGAGTGGGCAATGCATACTCTTCTGCTCAGAGCTCTGTACTATCTGGCGTCCCGCAGGGCTCAGTTTTAGGTCCGATTCTCTTTCTTTTGTACACCTCCGACTTACCTCCTCTGCTAAAATCGATGTTATCTTCCTTTGCTGACGACGCTAAGCTTTACAATCTACCACTTCTCTACGCTCACATACTCCAGGAGGACTTAGATGCTCTTTCCAGATGGTGCCATGAATGGATGCTACCTCTGAACATTGAAAAATGTTGCGTTCTTCACATGGGCAGAAACAACCCGATGGTTTCCTATTTCATCGAAGGTCGCCAAATAAAGCCTGTGACTCGTCACGTCGACCTTGGAGTTACTGTCACCTCCGATCTCAGTTGGTCCGCTCATGTTGAGTCAACGACGGGAAAGGCGAAGCAAATAATATATATGCTCAGCAAATCCTTCAAGAACTCTGATAAAGCAACCTGGATGTTTCTTTATAAAACGTACATACGACCCATTATCGAATATGCTGGACCAGTATGGTGGCCTTCAACCAGGTACGAAGAGATTCTTCTGGAGTCCGTTCAACGCTGGATTACACGTCTCCCATATTCGTATGTACGTCCAACCTACGAGGAACGTCTTCGCATTTTCGGTCTACCAAGTTTTGCTGAACGCCGGACTAGGGGGGATCTTATATTTACATTCCGAGCCCTTCATGGCCACTTCGGCAGGGAGATCCAGAACATGTACTGCCTCAACACTAACAGCTTGCGAGGGCATCGGTATAAGTTATCTAAGGAAGCCTTCAAATCGACACCACGGCGGATGTTTCTCCCTAACCGAATATTCAGTTCATGGAACCAACTACCAACGGCAATTGTGGAGGCTCCTTCTACTAACGCTTTTAAGAACAGGCTGGATGGATGGCGTCGAAATTAACTTTTTTTTATTTTTGTTATTTACCATGTTTCTGTTTACACAGTACTTATAGTTCCTTCAGTTGTTCAATATGAATTTAATTGAGTTGGGTTTATAGATTCAATAATCTCAACCCTTGTCACTATTTAAATAAATAAATAAATAAATAAATAAATAACTTCTATGGACTACTTTTTATGAGGGCATCGTCCTAGACCTACCCTAACATTTTTATGTCGGATTTAGGTTCCTCTTATTATTCTTGTCATACATTTGTATATTTAATCATCGAACTATCTGTATATGACGATCTGACGTTCGGTTCAAAAGCTACAATAGTTTCAATGGCAACTTTTCTCATTTTCGACATAAAGGAAAAAAAATTACGAAACAAAAAATTGGTTCACGCACTGACGTGAAGTCCGGTGCTTTTGTCCAATATAGGAGAATGGAGCATAGAACATGCGCGAGTTACATATTCCTGTCCGTGCATTCCTGACCGTTGCAGCACATCGTCTTCCCGTGGGAACCGATGACTAGGCAAACCTCGGAATGCAACACAGTGCAGCGTTGACAATATTATATATACATGCTCATTATTCATTTTTCCTCAGTCTTGACTTAAAATCGAATTGTTAAACATCAATAACTTACTTTGCTTTCTGTATCAATAAAACCAATTTTAAAAATCTTGTTTTGCCTTGCACAAAACATAATTGGCGCAGTCGACGGAGTTTTCGCAGTTAGTAAAAACATTGAGTTTCTTCCGTTTGTGAAAACAGAACCTTCAAAAGTTGGACTATTGGTGCAGTTCTTCCAACAACAATTGGTGCTGGTCAAAAAATTCATCGTGAAGAAGACGAGTAATGCAGTTGTGGATAGTAATAACGAGCTGGTGAGTTATACGATACTTTGAATATTATTTATGTCAGACTCCTCTAATTCTTCCATTGATTCTTTCATAGAAAACGATTGTGAATTAGAGTCAGATTTATTGAATTCCTTTAATAACCTTTCCATTTCATCGAGAAATACGTTACTAAATAATATAGAATTAAATAATTCAATTAATAATTTAAACATGCCAAATACAATCCCAGTTTTTGACATTAAAAATTTGAGTATTGTTCCCGATTTCGATGGGAACCCTAATAAACTACACAGATTCATTCAATCTGCGGAAGCACTTTTGCTTCACTATTTTGATACAAATAATTTAGCTAATTTTCAGAATACCCTTCTGCTAAATGGCATATTAAATAAGCTCCATGGAAGAGCTGAAGAAATTGTGGCTATTCACGGAGCCACTTCTAATTGGCATGACATAAAGAATGCCCTTTTATTACACTTTGGCGATCAAAGAGATGAGAATTGTCTAAATCAAGATTTAGTTAATTTAAGACAGAATAATGGTGAAACTCCAAAAGAGTTTCACGAAAAAATCATGTCACTATTAAATACTATTTGCAACTATATTGATTTGAAATGTGATGCGGCATTGAGACCGAGTAAGAGGGAATTTTTCACAAAGCAAGCTCTTAAAACTTTTTTGGCTGGGTTAAAGGAACCTTTGGGTCTAATCATTAGGGCGATGCGACCCCAATCTTTAGCTCAAGCGTTACAGTTTATTATCGAAGAAGATAATATTAAGCATTATCAAAAATCAGGTACGATTGTTAATAATGTAAAAAGGAGTACTGTAGAAAATAGGCCTTTTAACAATAGTCACGCAAACGCTTCACGTTTTCAAAATCAAAATAATATGTTCCAAAATCAATTACTAAACCATAATCAATTTCCGAGTGTCCCAATACACCTAAATCGATATTCCAATTATAGAGAACCAAAATATTTCACAAATTCACAAGTATTCGGTAGACCTCAAGCGGCTAGACCCACACCTATGAGTATTTCAACTAACCAAACTAGCCAAAGACCCACCCCTATGAGTATTTCGACCAATAAAACTGTTCCAAAATTTCAATCCTCAAATATTAGAAACACCAATAGAAATTATTTTCCAGATAAAAACGCTCAACCGAGACAAAATTTTGTGAGTGAAGAATTGTTCAATACAGAAAATTACGAGGAGGAAATTCCTCCAGAATTCTCCGAAAATTTAGGCGAACCTTTTCCAACTGAATATTCGTTAGATGATAATGAAGAAAATTTTCAACCGGATCTTTTACAAGACCAGAACACATAGAGTATCATTTGTCAAGCAAAAAAAAAGAATTACCCTATATTACTATAAAATACCCTCCCCTAAAATTACTTATTGATACTGGATCAACTAAATCGTTCATAAATCCTGATCTTGCAAACAAGTATTATTCTAAATTTATCTTCGAAGAACCATTCACTGTTTCGACTGTTTTTCAAAGTTCTTCACATAATTATTGTGCGGAAATACCGATATTTTCAGAATTCAACTATGATGATCAATTCAAATTTTACCTCTTTAAATTCCACAATGTTTATGATGGCCTTATAGGTCTTGATAATTTAAAACTTTTGAAAGCAATCTTGAATTTCGGTGAATCAACATTAGTTACACCTTCTGCAATAATTCCCATTAAATATCAACCATCTCTAAAGAAAATTCCATTCAGAATCAAAATTGATGCCAACACTAAAATAATAACTAAAATTCCTGTAAAATTAAAAAACGGTGATATTCTTGTTCCGAAACAAATTATTCAGAAATGTGAAATTCCAGAAATATTAACTGTGTCTAATAATGGATTAGCCTATGTCGAAATTTTAAACAAAACTAATGACAATTTAATCCTTATGCTTGATGATCCGATAGAATCATTTCCATTTAATGATAACAATTACGAAATTTTTTCTATAGAGTCTGAAACTGTCTCAAAAAATGCAGACATAGAAAAATTAATTAGAACCTCTCATATGAACAATGAAGAAAAACATCATATTTTGAATTTATGCAAAAAATATTCTGACATCTTTCAATTAGAGAATCAACCTCTTTCATTTACTAATCAAGTCAAACATTCAATCAATACTAAAGATGAAACACCCGTATATACAAAATCATATAGATATCCATTTGTCCATAAAGAAGAAGTTCAAAAACAGATCAATTCCATGTTAGACCAAGGAATTATCAGACCGAGTCAATCACCCTGGTCCTCACCGATTTGGGTAGTTCCAAAAAAAGCTGATGCATCAGGCAAAAAGAAGTGGAGAATAGTAGTTGATTTTCGAAAATTAAACGAAAAAACAATTGACGACAAATACCCACTTCCTAACATCTCGGATATTTTAGATAAACTTGGAAAATGCCAATATTTTTCAACCATTGACTTGGCAAGTGGATTCCATCAAATTGAAATGAATCCTGATGATATACCAAAAACAGCATTCACGGTAGAAAATGGACACTACGAATTTGTCAGAATGGCTTTTGGTCTTAAAAATGCCTGTTCAACTTTTCAGAGAGTAATGAATACTATGTTGAGAGGATTAATTAATGTAATATGTTTAGTTTATCTTGATGATATCATAATATTTTCAACATCCCTTCAGGAACACATAATCAACTTGAGAACAGTTTTTCAAAGGCTTAGAGACGCAAATTTAAAAATTCAACTAGACAAATCTGAATTTTTAAAGAAACAAGTAGCATATTTAGGGCACATAGTGACCCCCGAGGGAGTGAAGCCCAACCCAGACAAAATTGTAGCAATAAAAAAATATCCATTACCAAAAACAAGCAAAGATATAAAAGGAGTTTTAGGACTTTTGGGCTATTACAGAAAATTTATCAAGGACTTTGCCAAAATCACTAAACCATTAACCGCTTGTCTAAAGAAAGGAGCCAAAATTGAACATACTCCCCAATTCAAAAATTGTTTTGAATATTGTAAAAATTTATTAGTCAATGAACCTATTCTTCAATACCCCGACTTTTCAAAAGAATTTATCCTCACAACGGATGCTAGTAATTTTGCTATAGGTGCTGTATTATCCCAAGGAAAGATTGGTAGCGATAAACCCATTTCCTACGCATCTAGGACTTTAAATGACAGCGAACAAAATTATAGTACAATTGAAAAGGAACTTCTGGCAATAGTATGGGCAACAAAATATTTTCGACCTTATCTCTACGGCAGAAAATTCAAAATTATCACAGACCACCGACCCTTACAATGGGTTATGTCCCTTAAGGAAACCGGCAGTCGACTTTTGAGATGGAGGCTGAAACTTGAAGAATATGACTTCGAAATTGTTTATAAAAAAGGAAGTTCCAATACCAATGCTGACGCTCTTTCTCGAATCGAAATTCATAACAAAGAATTATTAGACTACATAGAAAAGTTTAACGAGTCACTCTCTAAAACAAATTCGAATGACGATAATGAATCAATGATGGTAAACATAGACGAATCAGAAATACAAAGTGAAGAAATAGACGATAATTTATCCTATGAAAAATTCTTGGAACTCCATAATTCAAAAAAAATTGCAAATTGCTTTAACGTGAAAGAAGAAAAGGGTGATTTATTCAATGCCCCTCCAAATTACTCTTTGGCTCATTGTGTATCCAGTGATTTTTACATGAATGACGGAATTGCACTTACTTTCAAACAAAGATTCGGTCAAGTTAACAAACTTAAATCTCAAAATAAGGGATTAGGCGAAGTTGCTTTTATTGAAAATAATAATCGAAAATTATATTATCTCATTACAAAAGAACGCAGTTATCAGAAGCCAGACTATGAAACGGTTTTCAAAACACTAATAAATCTCAAGTCATTGTGTGAACAAAATGACAAAAAATACCTAGCCATGCCAAGAATTTCATGTGGTATAGATAAATTAGAATGGAGCACAATTTTTCCCATGATTAAATACATTTTTGGAAATTGTGATATACAAGTAGTCATATATTATGTAACCGATCCAAAATTAAAGACATTAGAATATTCTGAAGACATCTCCGAAGGTAATACTATACATTCAAACCATGAAAATCCTATACAAGAAATTCCGATTTCTGATAAAGTCCTCAACACTTTTGATAATCAAGTAATCTTTGAATTCGTGCATCACTCCCCAGCAAAGGTGAAAGTAGAAAGAATATTTCCAAATAAACATAGAACTTTTGTCCAAATCGCCACAAATAATTTTAGTAACGATGTTGTACAATTTTTCAAAACTTATATGCGTCCAAAAATCTTGTATGCATTGCATTTCCAGCAGGATAATTATTACCAAGAAATGTGTGAGATACTCAGAAAAACCTTCAAACAATTGGCTTTCAAACTAGTAAAATGCAATAATATTTTGGAAGATATTATCGATAAAGATCAACAAACCTTGACCATTCAATTTATTCATGAGACAAAAACGAATCATAGAGGAATTGCCGAAACAATTTCCAGAATAAAAAGGACCTATTATTGGCCCAGTATTCAAAACGACGTTACTGAATATATAAATAATTGCGAACTATGCCAAATTAATAAATATGACAGAGACCCTCCGAAACAAAAACTAATGTTAACTCCCACACCTTGTAAACCATTCGAAATTATTCACGTAGATACATTTCAAGCTCAAAATAAAAAATTCCTCACAATAATCGATTCATTTTCTAAGTACGCCCAAGCTTATCCCTTAATTTCATCTACGGGAATTGAAATCGTCAAATCGCTCTTAATATTCATGACACATCATGGATCACCGTCAACGATCGTAATGGACAACGGAACGGAGTTCAAGAACGGTGTCGTTATAGAATTTTTGAAAGTCCATCAAATAACACCCCATTTTGTTACAACCAATAGTTCTCAATCGAACGGTTTAATTGAGCGATTACATTCGAACATTTACGTATAATCAGGAACAAAGATAAGCAAAACCTCAGTATTGAAAATATCATGCCTTATGCAATTTTCGGCTACAATTATTCAATTCATTCTTCAACAAAACAAAAGCCAATCGATGTTATAAACGGTCATCTAAATTCACAAGATCCAATGAATATTGATTTAAATGAAAAACTTACCAATAATTATATCGAAGAACATCGGGAAAAAACCAAAGAACTTTATAAACGCCTAAACGAAGAAATGGCGAAACGGAAACAATCAATTACCAACAAAATTAACGAAACGAGGGAAGAACCCCTTCCATATAAATCAGGTTCTACCGCTTACCGCAAAGTGAAATCGAACAACCGTAATAAACTTTCTCCGAAATTTTCTAAAGTAAAAGTTGTTAGTGACAATAATATCAAAATTTCAAGCGAAAATAAAACCTTACATAAGCAAAATCTAAAAAGGACTAAATCTAAAACGAGAAAACTTTTACAGGATGCTCCTACTGCCGCTAGCTGTAACTCAGGAGATAAAAATAACTGACCTCCAGGACAACCCAGGCATTCTTCCGATTCATCTAGGCAATGCAAGAGTCAGATCAAAATTTCACGACTTTATTCATTTTTTCGATTTATTACCGATTAATGACGTATTAAAATCTCTGCGTCACCTATATCTTCATGCATCGAAAACATTTCTCAACAAACCAAACAGCACTTTTTATAAAGAATTAGAAACTCACAAAAAATACTATCAGCATCAATTAGATTTGGCCGAACAAAAATTAAAAGGGCTAATTCCTACAATACGATCTAAACGTGGCTTGATAGATGGGCTCGGAACCGTTATCAAAAGCATTTCAGGTAATTTAGATGCAAATGATGCAATCCATTATGAAACAGCAATAATGCAACTGCAGTCTAATCAAAAGGATATTATGAAAAATCTAAATAGTGACGTATCCCTTACTGGAGATATTATAGAAAAATTCAATGAAACTGTGTCAGTACTTCAACAAAATCTACATCTTATTGTTTCCCAGTTTCAAGGAATGGTTGGAAATTTCACTGAACTATATGATAATTTTTACTTTTATTTGAGAATTAGGAATATTATCGAGCAACTGGATACATCCATAAACATCGTAATGGAGTTCATCAACGAAATCGAAAATGCCTTAAGTTTCTCAAAATTAGGAACGTTGCATCATAGTGTAATAAAATTTTCCCAATTAAAAAATATAATTGACATTGTTGGTGAAAAATATTCTCGAGAAAATTTAATTTTTGCAGATGAAAGTCAATTTCATAATAATTATGAGCTTATAAAAGTTGATGCATATTCAACAGGTTCTAGAATAGTTTTCATTCTTCACTTTCCTATAGTGAATTCGCAAACGTTTTCTCATTACCACCTTTATTCAATCCCAACCATTAATAATACCATGATTATTCCAAAAAACTCTTATCTGACTATAAATGATAAATTGTATCAGTATACCTCTTCACCTTGTATCAATTTGCATACGATCTTTTACTGCGAAATCAATGATTTGATTGAAGGGTCAAAAACCAACGATTGTATATTCCAACTACTTCAACTAAAAAAAGCTTCGGGACATTGTCAGCGATACGCAGTATCAACCAATAAAAATTTCATCCAGCAAATAGATAATAGCAAATTCATTGCCATATTTTCGAATGGAATCAAAATACGAACATTCTGCAAAAGAAGTGATTTCACTGAACTAAAAGGAAATTATTTGATAACTGTACCCAAGGGATGCTTTTTCGAAACAAAAGAAGAAAAATATTATAACAACAAAGAAATAATTAAGAGCCAACCGATGTTCCTGCCAAAAATTTCTGATGGTTTCAACACTTCAACTCTCAGTATATTAAAAATTCAACTCCAAGATGTTTCTCTAGATCAGATCCACATCCTCAAACGACAACAAGAAAAAATTCATCCATTAATTGCTGACCATTACAAAACGAAGAATTATCTGCATGGAAGCCTCATTGGCCTTATCTATGTTATACTAATAATTATTGTCATTTATTTCTGTTACATTAAACTGAAACAATCCTTGGAAACCAGAAACCCATCTAGGAGCGTGGTACGTGACGATGGTACCGAGCCAAACCAAGTGTCATTTTTCTCCCCGTAATGACTCTTCTGTGGATGGAGGAGTTACATATTCCTGTCCGTGCATTCCTGACCGTTGCAGCACATCGTCTTCCCGTGGGAACCGATGACTAGGCAAACCTCGGAATGCAACACAGTGCAGCGTTGACAATATTATATATACATGCTCATTATTCATTTTTCCTCAGTCTTGACTTAAAATCGAATTGTTAAACATCAATAACTTACTTTGCTTTCTGTATCAATAAAACCAATTTTAAAAATCTTGTTTTGCCTTGCACAAAACATAATTCGCGCAAAAGCTTTTAACTTCACGTCAGTGCTTGAACCAATTATTTTTTTTGTATTTTTTCTTATTTTTTAGGTGTACAGTTCTCACAAAATTTCACACACGTCTTTATATCGATATTCTACATCTAGTAACCCATTATGCCCAAAGGAGGACTTAACTCTCCCATTCGGATGCACCACCTGCCCTGAAATAAGAAAGTCCCTATCTCTTTTCGTTCGAAAGTTATTGAGGCAACGGCCACCCATCCAGCTACTGAGCTCACCTAGGGCTGCTCGGATCTCCACCAATATAGATCCGATCGAGTTCAAACTTGGAACTTGGCAGGAGACTTAGGTTCTGAAGGCTCTCGCAAAATTTCAGCGACGTCGAACGAACAGTTTCTGACATAGAGAATTTTTCCAATGATCTTATAAAAATTTTGTAGTGATACAATCCCCACAAAATTTCGCAAAAACTTTCAAGTGTGTATTCTACAACTAATGACGATGTTTGAATCGATTTTGTATATTTCGAGTTATTGAGGAAATAACAGCCAAATTTCAGATGGGTATAACTCCGAAACCGTTTGGGCGATTATGCCTATGAACAAACTCAAATGTCGCATTCAGATGCACAACCTAACCTGAAAATTTCAGGTCGCTATCTCTATCCGAGCTCAGGTTATCGTGACATAAAAAATATATTTTTATAATTTTATTAAAATTTTCTAGTGATACGATTCTCTCGACATTTCACAAACGTCCTAAGGTTTGTATTCTACTACTACTCACCAAGTTTCAATTCGATTGGATTAGTATTGGTTGAAAACAAAATTATTACTCGGAAACCATTGGGCCGATTATGCTGATTAACGAACTTGTCAGACATTTGGGCAAAATGATAACGCGATGTTTCCCAGAACTTGCGCGCCAAGAGAATGTGTTGAACAAACGTCTGTGAAAAAAAAACTGTTGAAAAGGAAGATTCGCTTAGAGAGTGTTCTCCCGACCATTATTGACTGGTTTGCTGAATTCAAACGTGGTCGTTCAAACACCATGATGCGCCATGCCCTGGTCCAAAATTGATGGTTATACCGGCAAACATAAAAATGTCCGCAAAATCGTTTAATGAAACCGTTAGGTGAAGTTTCAGGATATAGCAGACACTTTTAATGCATATTGATATGATTATACTGACCCCCCTATGAGTCTCGTCGGTAGACCCCTCATTATGCGAGTTAAGGCCTGGTTTCGCTAGTGCGTCGGATGCATGCAGTGACTGCGTGCAGCGAATGCTTGCGTCTGCTGCGTCGTCGGAGTGGTTCCATTAGGTGCAGCGAAACTACTGCAGCTGGCATTATTATTTGTGTTCTGTGAGTCGTCAGTGATAATTCGTTAGCAATGGAGTATGAACTTGCGCTTCATATTTTGGAAGAAAAGCAGGATGAATTGATTTTGAAATATCTAAAGCAAATAAATTAAAAATGGGTTCAAGCCCTGTGAAAAGGAGCTTTCTGGCGCTCTAGTTGTAACAGACAAATTATATCTCCGAAAGTATTGGTTTCTCAGAGTTGGGAATTATATCAATGTATTCATATGATAGAACTGCTAAAGGAAATTCAATTCAAATAATAGTTTATTTATCAAGATTAAATGAGCAATCATGAGAATGAGAATTGCACCATGGAAGGAATCAAATTAAATCTGGCCAATTTTGCCCAATAACGAACTTAACCGAGATATTCATCTCCCTAAACTACTCTGAAAATTTCAACTACCTACCTCATTCCGTTCAAGAGTTATATCTATGTCTATGGATGAAAAGCAGTCTCACCGCTCTCAGATCTCTTACTTCATGTTCCGTTCCGAAATGTAAGAATTTTCTGAGAAAACCTAATTTCGGGGCAAACAACTGAGATTTTTCTCACTTCGCTCACAATTCTTCGATTGATTAGATAATGTCATGTCTGAGGAACATAATTTGACATTATGACAATCCATACATAGAATAATATAATTCTGTGACAACGTTAAAATATTATTTATTATTGAAATTTTGAAAAATCATATCTCCGAAAGTATTAGCTGGTTAGAGTTAAAACTGATATCATTGGATTCTTATGGTGAAACAACTTATTGAAAAAAATTTAATTTGGAATTTGCCTTGTAAAAAAAAATTTTTTTTTTGTTTCCCCGAAACCATCTCTCCGATTTTGCCCAATAACGAACTTAGCCGAGATATTTATCTCCCAAACCTACTCTGAAAATTTCAACTGTCTAGCTCATTCCGTTCGAGAGTTATCGTGCCTACGGCCGACAGAATGAATATAGACCACGGATTCTTGATCAGTGAGTCGAACCAAATCGTTTAAGACCATTTTCATCGAAAAATTGGAAAATTACAGACATTTGGGCAAATTGATAAGCACTCTGTTCCGAGGAACAAGAGCACCAAAAATTGGTAACAGCCAACCATTTTTTTTTCGTTACTCCGAAACCATCTGATCGATTTTGCCCAATAACGAACTTAGCCGAGATATTTATATCCCAAACCTATTCAGAAACTCTGTCTACCTCATTCCGTTCGAGACTTATCGTGTTAAAGGCCGGCCGGATGACCGGACAGAATGAATTTCGACCACGGATTCTTGATCAGTGAGTCGAACCAAATCGTTTAAGACCATTTTCATCGAAAAATTCGAAAATCACAGACATTTGGGCAAATTGATAAGCACTCAGTTCCGAGGAACTAGAGCGCCAAAAAGGTGACCTGTGCATTTAATGTATAAAAACAGGGATGAGGAAGGTACCTTCAACAACCTCATGAGGAGACATCTTCTAGATAATGAAGAAAAATTCCAACAAGAACGTAGAGCTCGAAATTATGAATATAAAATTGTACAAAACTGTTCATATTAGCATACGAAATAAAAAAAATTAATAATATAACTTCATTTAACCTGTTTTTCACTCCACTTCTGTCGCGGTCATTTTCCATATGTTATCTTCAACATACCTCGGTTACCTCGGACACATACTGCGTGGAGAACGCTACCATTTTCAACGCCTCATTCTGCAGGGTAAGATTGAGGGAGGAAGAAGAGGAATAGGCAAAAGAAAGTTATCATGGCTTAAAAACATCCGTGAATGGACGGAGATAAAGGACTTCCAAACATTGCAGAATGCTGCGTTCAATAGAAACATATGATGGAAATAGATAAGGATGAACGCCTACGCAGGAACCTGCGCGGCACTAAAAGAAGAAGATCTTTAACAAACTTAGTTTTATAATTATGATGAGATGCATCATACTCGTATATGCATCTATTTAGCGAAACTAATTCAATGAGATTCATCTCTTCATCCCTTGTCAATTTATCGACACTCCTTTTATCTTGTTTATGCTGCAGGGACGTCGCACAGACTGGTACCCCAAGCAGTCAGCCGTTTGGCTGATGCAGTACTGTTGCGTCGGACGCAGAAGCGAAACCACTTCTTCGTAGATCCGAAGTAGCAGTCGATTCGAAAGACGATGCCACTTTCTGCAGTCACTGCATGCAGCCGACGCACTAGCGAAACCAGGCCTTAACAATTTAATTGATTTTGCAGGATATGTTGACTTTCACGCGGTAGAACATGATAACATGATCTATAGTGATTGTAAAGTATCTAAATTATCATGAAATGCTTGAAACTGATGCAAAATCATCATATAAGATAACGCCATCGAACATGGCGGCATTGGTGATGACTCTGAGTGAAGAATGTCTTAAACTCACTAAAAATCGCCAATGTGTAGGTATGTCAACCATCCAGAGCAAAAAATTACTCAAAAATGATCTGCAGAACAAATTGGAATATATTTTCGTACAAAGGATTATTAGGTTAACAAACCTCATCTTTGTTTTGTTCAATTTTTGGCGCTCTAGTTCCTCGGAACTGAGTGCTTATCAATTTGCCCAAATGTCTGTAATTTTCGAAAATGGTCTTAAACGATTTGGTTCGACTCACTGATCAAGAATCCGTGGTCGAAATTCATTCTGTCCGGCCGGCCGTCCGGCCTTAGGCACGATAACTCTCGAATGGAATGAGCTAGAGAGTTGAAATTTTCAGAGTAGGTTTGGGGGATAAATATCTCGGCTAAGTTCGTTATTGGGCAGAATCGGACAGATGGTTCCGGAGTAACAAAAAAAAAATTTTTTTTTTACGAAACAAATTCCAAATTAAATTTTTTTTTAATAAGAAGTTTTATCATAAGAATCCATTCATATCATTTTTAACTCTAACAAGCTAATACATTCGGAGATATGATTTGTCACGCTTCAAAATCGCCGAATAAAATTCGTTGATGCTTGGACCAGATATTTGTACCACCACTGGTAGCGCGCTGTCCAGAATCGATGATTGTTGGCACATATTGCTGCACGTCATGCGTTGTTGAGTGCGTCTGAGCGGACGCGGAAACGCCGATTTTGAATCTTATGTAAAATTTTCTTTGACGCTAAGAGGTACAAAGAATTGGTTTCGACTGTCCTTTGAATATACGTATTTATCGATTAATTTCGGAGTAATCGAAGGATTGTTAGCTGGGAAAATTATTGAAGCTGATGATTTTGGTTTTGGATTTGGATATTTTGGAATATTAGCTCAATAATATCGATCGTTTTCGGATTAACCAGGAGGCCATTTTTCTGCGTAAGTCATGGAAATTTTTCATAGGCATTTTCCTAATTTGTATTTCTTTCAGCTCCTTGTGTAGGCTCCTTGTGTAGGTTCCTTGTTTAGGTTCCTTATTTAGGCTCCGTATTTGAGTTTGATTCAGACACCTTTTCAAGCGTGATTGACGATCGTGTGGATTATTTCTTTACTTCGTCATATCTAGAGATTGGAAGTTGGGAAATTTATCACGTGCATTCAGCGGGACGAATTTCTTCGAGGCTGGACAACATCGCTGGAATAACAACTGTTTACATTCAGGTTTGATACAATTACGGGAATATTATTGTGGACAAAATTTGGTATCAAGGACAATATAAGGTCAGTGCATTTATTAATTTCGAACATCTGGAAATTCAACGCTAATTGGGCGAAACCAAGTGCTTGACATTTGACCATAGAGAACGGTAATTTTGAGGTTTGATGGAACCATAGAGACTCTATCGTGCCTTTGACATCTGAACATTGTAGTTTTCATTTTGTTGTTTTTTCATTGTTATTATTTGACGATTTTTAATCTGAAGATCTGCTACTGAGCAGAAATTAATATTTTTGAATTATCTGAGTGCTCATTGATTACTGTCATTATTTAAGAATTTATGTGAACAGATATCTGGGAACTATATTTCATTGTGAATTGTATTTGACATCTTTGGGTCGATCAGAACTTATTACTGCCACTTAATTCTGAAAGATTTATTGATTGATACCTTGTGTACCTATAATTTACGAATTTTATGAGTATATTTAACATAACCTTGTCAGCGATAGTGAACTTATTCTGGATGACACACTTTACTATCCCCCTTTAATGTACATACAGCTTATTTTGTGATTATATTTCTAGTTAATATATGTTCATTATTTGATCGGCTTGTTTCCTTCTTTATTTCTAAAACTCCCACGCCCTGAGTTTCTGTATCATTAAAAGAAGGTGGCGCCCTAATAGAATCAGAGCTAGTCGGTGATACAGGAAAGCCTAAGCTGTATGTGACATTAATTGGCGCCCTAAACGTGAGGCCCCGAAATTACTACCCTCTCATTTAAATTTTGTTTTAAATTTAAATTTTGTAATTTGTGCTCCAGTGCCCTGCGTGAGTCACTGGATTATTATTTTGATTTCTTTATTAATAAGTTGCGATTTATTTTTTTATTATTATTGAAGTATCCAGAGTGTGTTGGCTGTCGCTGATTTTTTTTTTTTTTCTTCATTTTACTTTTTGAACAACCAGAAAAATTTTGAGTCAGTTGTTGTTCAGATCTCTGATTTGTCGCAAGAATTTTTCCGCTGAGTGCTCGTGCATTTCGTGCCATATTACCAATATTTATTAATTTCATATGTAAGTTGGGCTTTGGGTTTTGTTTTTTTTTTTATATAAGTTGATTACGTTCGGAGTTTGTTAGGAATTATTTAGAGATGGCTCGTCCCAAATTCAATATGAACCTTTTGCTTAAAGACGAATTAGTTTATGAGCTAAATGTAAGAGGTCTTCAGGCTTTGTCGAACCAAACCGTTAAAGATTTACGTACTTTATTAAGACCATTGTTGAAGTTAGAAAAAGCTAATAGGTCAGTTACTTATCCAGAGTTCAAGTTGAGTGATTCGTCGGCTGAGATCGCTGTTATTGAGGAAAAGGTGAAAGAATTAGGTAAACTTGTCCAGAGGGGAGAATTCCATATTGTGTGTACTAGGTTGACCCATTTGTCTAATAGGTGTGAGCATTTGTCATCTGTAGAGCTTAGTGATGCTATGCAGGGTAGGTTGGATCGTGCTAGGACCAGGATAGTAGACATGTTTGGCGAGGTGGAGTTAGCTTATTCTAAGGGTGAGATGTTTCAGATGATGTCCAGTTTAGGCGTGAACGAATCAAGTAGTGAATCGGAAGTTGAGGTAGAACAATCCAGTTTGGCTAGGTCTAGTACAAGAATGTCGTTATCAGGTATGCATTCATCGTCTTCACGTAACCTTCAGAAGTGGAATGTGCAATTTTCGGGAGACCTTAGGGAAATGTCAGTCCACAATTTCTTAGAACGAGTGGAAGAGCTTCGCAGAGCTAGAGGAGTTACCGAGAAGGACTTGTTTGATTCAGCAGTAGACTTGTTTGTTGGTAGAGCATTGCTTTGGTTTAGGTCGAATAGGAACAGGTTCAACAATTGGAAAGAGTTAACACAGCTTTTAACAAAACATTATGAGCCACCAGACTATCGTGGACGTTTATTTCAGGATATTTTGAGTAGGACTCAAGATCCATCTGAGTCTATTGTAGATTATTTGACCTGTATCAATTCAATGTTCCGTCGCTATGGCCAGGTTGATGAGGAAGTAAAGCTGAACATAGTTGTACGTAACTTAGCACCTTTTTATTCCACCCAGTTACCGGCAGTTGCCGATATGAGTGAGCTTGAGGATGCTTGTATGCAGTTAGAACGTAAGAAATTTCGTGCAGAACATTATGTACCACCTAGTAGACGTCGTCAAGCTTACGTTGATCCAGACTTTGCATATATATCCGCTGGTCATTCTTCGGGTGCAGAGAATGTCTTGACCTTTGGGTCTAATAATCCTCTTCCCGGGAATCGTCAACAACCTGTCTCATCAGCACAATCTAGGTCACCTCCTGCTGGTCCAATTGTTCAGAATAATCAACCCGTGGGTTCTTCTGGAGCTTGTTGGAATTGTCAACGTTTGGGACACACTGTCAGAAATTGTACGATGCCTAGGCAAATATTATGTTATCGTTGTGGCAAACATGGCTTCACGAGTAGGAATTGCCCGCAGTGTTCGTTAAACTAGAACCGGGACAATTGAGTGGTCGTGATATTGCCCCGGATAGAGCTCCTCGACCGATTAAAGCTAGTGATACGATTTGTGACAGTAAGAATGGTTTTGGTGATAACACATTTGCTATTTTAGATTACATAGTTGCTCACGCTCCCAATGATCAACGACCTTACCTAGAAGTTACCATTTTAGGGTATAGATTCAAGGGTTTACTGGACACTGGTGCTTCGCGTACTATAGTCGGTAGTTCAGGTTACCACAGCTTGGTGAAGTTAGGCTTTAGGTTAAATTCAGCTCGCGTCCGGTGTACGGTGGCGAATGGTCAGACATGTGATTCTTTGGGTGAAGTTAGGGTTCCTATGTCTTTGGAGGGCAAAGTTAAATGGATGAATGTTTTGGTAGTTTTGGAACTTTCACATACCCTCATTCTCGGTATAGACTTCTGGAAAGCTATGGAGATTGTTCCTAATCTTAACAGGGACGTATGGCATTTTGCTGAACAAGAACCTGAAGTTGAGATCAGTAGCTTGCATGATTCCAGTTCATTAGATGGGGAACAACAGTTTAGGTTGGATAATCTGGTTGGTTCTCAGTTTGAACGAACGGGTGACGAATTGGGAAAGAGTTTAGTGGGCGAACACCTCATTGAAATAGAGTCAGGCGTCAGACCCATCAAGCAGAGGTATTATCCGGTCTCTCCAATAAAACAAAAAATTATTGACGAACATCTAGAGAAAATGTTAATGGATGATATTATAGAACCGTCGAGAAGTAGTTGGTCGTCTCCTATTTGTTTGGTTAAGAAAAAGGACGATTCATATAGGTTTTGCGTAGATTACCGCCGTCTTAACGCTGTCACGAAAAAAGATGCTTATCCCATGCGCAATATTTCCACCATTTTAGATCTTCTTCGGGATGCAAAATATATAAGTTCTATGGATATTAAAAGCGCTTTCTTCCAAATTGAAGTAGCACCAAACTCTCGTGAATATACCGCATTTTCAATACCTGGTAGGGGTTTGTTTCAATTTAAGCGTATGCCCTTTGGTCTAACAAATAGTCCTGCGACGTTTCAGCGCGTGATTGACACTATTTTAGGCGCAGATTTGGAACCATATGTCTTGGTATATATGGATGACATTATAATTGTAACCCCTGATTTCGAGACTCATATGAAAATCTTGAAAACTGTTTTTGATCGTTTGATTTCTGCTGGTTTAGTTATTAGCAGAGAGAAAAGTCAATTTTGTCGGTCCGAACTTAAATATCTCGGCTATGTTGTAGACTCGTATGCTTTGAGACCAGATCCAGCTAAGGTTGAGGCCATTTTGAATATTACACCTCCCAAAGGAGTGACTGAGATACGCCGTTTTGTGGGGACAGCTTCGTGGTACCGTCGGTTTGTGCCTAATTTTTCCACGTTAATCGCACCTCTGACTGCGCTTACTAGAAAACACGCAAAATGGGAGTGGACTGAGGAGTGCGAATCATCTTTTTGTAAACTTAGGGAGAGCTTGGCAACCGCACCTATTTTATCATGTCCTGATTTTAGCAAGACTTTCATATTGCAGACCGACGCAAGTTCATATGGACTTGGTGCTGTTTTATGTCAGCAAGCGGAAAATGGAGAGCAAGTTATCGCATACCTTTCAAGGACTCTCAGTCGAACAGAGAGGAATTACTCTACCACCGAACGGGAATGCTTGGCAGTCATTTGGGCAATCGAGAAGTTGAGGCATTACTTAGAGGGTAATCGTTTCGTCGTGATAACTGATCACCACTCTTTGATTTGGCTCAACAATCTCAAAGATCCTCAGGGCAGGTTAGCTCGTTGGAGTTTACGGCTGATGCCGTACGACTTCGAAATCGTACATCGTAAGGGCAAAGATAACATCGTACCTGATATGCTCTCTCGATCTGTTCCGAATGGGGACGAGAATTTCAAGGTTTCAGATATAGCTAATATCGATGGTGGGTCAGAAGAGTTTGGCGATGGTGATTTTGTCCAGACAACCGACAAATGGTATATCAAGATGCGACAGAATCTAGAAAAATTCCCGGCAAAATATTCCAATTGGAGGCTAGAAAATGGACTGCTTCTGAAATACGTCAATGGTAGGATTCCTGAGCTGTCTGGAGAATCGGAAAAATGGTTGTTAGTCGTACCCAAAGAGTTTAGATCAGCAATTTTGAAGCGCAACCACGATTCCATAACATCTGGTCACTTTGGCATTTACAAAACATTTTGGAAAATTCGCCGTCGTTATTGCTGGCCTAAAATGCACGCTGATGTCGTCCGCTATGTAAACAGATGTAGTATCTGTAAGTCTTGTAAGCCAGACTTAAAAGCTCCAGCAGGCTTGATGGGAAATCGACCGGAAATCGTGGAACCATGGCAGACCATCAGCCTAGATTTCGTAGGACCTCTACCCTCGTCAACTCAGGGTTATAAATATCTTTTGGTGGTTACTGACTACTTTAGTAAGTTTGTTTTGTTTACGCCTTTACGTACAGCCACTTCCAAGGCTTTAGCCAAATTTGTAGAAGAGCAAGTCTTTTTGGTCTTTGGAGTTCCTCAAACTCTTATATGTGATAATGGAACTCAGATGCGCGGCAAGGAATTTGTATCAATCTGCAACAAATATAACACTAAAATCCTGTATACTCCATACTATCATCCGTGTGCAGATCCTACCGAAAGATCCAATGAAACCATAAAGACCTTGATCCGATGTTACTTGTCTGATAGTCACCGGAAATGGGCAGATAATCTAGCTGCTTTGGGGTGCGCCATGCGCTCGGCTAGAAATGAAACCACCGGACATAGTCCTTATTTCGTCAATTTTGGTCGAGAACCTCGCCTAGATGCGTCGGAATACGAATATCCTATACCTACCGTGAGTCCTGATTTGGGTCTGAGACGATTAGGTTTCGAAAAATTGTTTATGGAAGTTCGGAATAGACTTCGTAAGGCTCAGGAGCGCAATAAACAGCGGTACAACTTGCGCCGACGTCCAGTTTCATATAATGTGGATGATAAGGAGTGGTTAAGGAATAAATCACTCTCCAATGCATTGGAGTTTTATAACGCGAAACTTGCGCCAAAATATGTGGGACCTTACACTATCGGTAAAAAGTTGGGCCACTGGACTTATGAATTGATTGACGACTCAGGCAAAAGTAAAGGTGTATGGCACGTAAAAGACTTTAAATCAGTATGCTCCTCCAGGGATTCTTGATATCTTATTGCTACGGAAGTCAATGGTTCGGATGTGTTAGGTTGTCCGCCGAAACCATGGTGATGTTAGTGGTTAGTTTTGAGACTGTCACGTTTGTTTAGTAGATTTTGAGGATTTAGTGATGTTTGAGAATTTTCCCTATCGATAAGGGATTGTCTGGTTTCGAGTTTTAGGATATTAATTCTAGAATAATAGAATGATTGGCATGTAGTGAATCTGGTATATTTGTGGACCGGGTGATTGAAGTGATTCCTTTTTTTTTATTGCTGGTTGATCGCGAGCGAAAGTGCGGGCAATTGGGTGCTGCCTTGACTTTTGTGTCGGTGGTCGTCTGCGTGATCCCGGGTTGGATTCTAGTGTGAAATCGGCTTTAATGTATTTTCCTTTTTCTTCAAAATTTACTCATTGTTGTGCAGACGAGGTGGGAGCTGAACATCTAGCCCCACGCACTGCTCAACTGGTAAGCGACCATTTTCTTACCACTTTATGGCCTTAATCTTGTTTTTTTTCCTGTTGCCGATCTCATACTGGTTTCTACATTCGCGGGTCATTGCTGGCGGTCATCCCATAATAGGATTTGTAGTACCGGATTGCTTGCGTGTGGGTGAATGAAGGCTATGGGCTATGGTTGTTGGAGGCTGGAACCCGAAAACTGCCACCTATAGACTTGATGCACATCTGGGTTAGCACAGGCGTCCTGGACCATACCGGGAGCTGGTGGGGTCTGGCTTGGCTGTCTTCGATGACAGGAGTGCGGCGGTACGGCGCTCGTTCTTTGGGGGAACCACTGTCTAGACTTGGGATGGTGACCGGCTAACCTTGTCGACATGGGGGGGGGGGGGTTCCTGCTCGTCTGGGCGACCTCGTCGTACTTTGCCTTGTCCGGGCTACTTCTGGCTGTGGTGTGGCTCAGGGCCGGCAAGTCCCTCCACAAGGGTTAGGCCCTTGGGACTAGGATGTTGCCAGTCATGGGGCTAACTGGTAAGAGTCGATGAATGAAAGGAATGAGTGTTGATGTGTATGATGGAGTACGAACTGAAATTGTAGCGGCTGGGATTGGTATACATGAGGTTTAGCTAGAATTGCTTTTGGTTTGTTTAGGTATTTGGTCACCTTCAGTGACCCGATGTCTTTTATTTGCGCAGGTTGATGGAGTCAGATGTTGGTCGTCGGTGATCTGAGATAACCTCCTGTGGAAGGAAGAGGGGGATGTCACGCTTCAAAATCGCCGAATAAAATTCGTTGATGCTTGGACCAGATGTTTGTACCACCACTGGTAGCGCGCTGTCCAGAATCGATGATTGTTGGCACATATTGCTGCACGTCATGCGTTGTTGAGTGCGTCTGAGCGGACGCGGAAACGCCGATGTTGAGTCTTATGTAAAATTTTCTTTGACGCTAAGAGGTAGAAAGAATTGGTTTCGACTGTCCTTTGAATATACGTATTTATCGATTAATTTCGGAGTAATCGAAGGATTGTTAGCTGGGAAAATTATTGAAGCTGATGATTTTGGTTTTGGATTTGGATATTTTGGAATATTAGCTCAATAATATCGATCGTTTTCGGATTAACCAGGAGGCCATTTTTCTGCGTAAGTCATGGAAATTTTTCATAGGCATTTTCCTAATTTGTATTTCTTTCAGCTCCTTGTGTAGGCTCCTTGTGTAGGTTCCTTGTTTAGGTTCCTTATTTAGGCTCCGTATTTGAGTTTGATTCAGACACCTTTTCAAGCGTGATTGACGATCGTGTGGATTATTTCTTTACTTCGTCATATCTAGAGATTGGATGTTGGGAAATTTATCACGTGCATTCAGCGGGACGAATTTCTTCGAGGCTGGACAACATCGCTGGAATAACAACTGTTTACATTCAGGTTTGATACAATTACGGGAATATTATTGTGGACAAAATTTGGTATCAAGGACAATATAAGGTCAGTGCATTTATTAATTTCGAACATCTGGAAATTCAACGCTAATTGGGCGAAACCAAGTGCTTGACATTTGACCATAGAGAACGGTAATTTTGAGGTTTGATGGAACCATAGAGACTCTATCGTGCCTTTGACATCTGAACATTGTAGTTTTCATTTTGTTGTTTTTTCATTGTTATTATTTGACGATTTTTAATCTGAAGATCTGCTACTGAGCAGAAATTAATATTTTTGAATTATCTGAGTGCTCATTGATTACTGTCATTATTTAAGAATTTATGTGAACAGATATCTGGGAACTATATTTCATTGTGAATTGTATTTGACATCTTTGGGTCGATCAGAACTTATTACTGCCACTTAATTCTGAAAGATTTATTGATTGATACCTTGTGTACCTATAATTTACGAATTTTATGAGTATATTTAACATAACCTTGTCAGCGATAGTGAACTTATTCTGGATGACACACTTTACTATCCCCCTTTAATGTACATACAGCTTATTTTGTGATTATATTTCTAGTTAATATATGTTCATTATTTGATCGGCTTGTTTCCTTCTTTATTTCTAAAACTCCCACGCCCTGAGTTTCTGTATCATTTTTAATAACTCATTAAAAGAAGGTGGCGCCCTAATAGAATCAGAGCTAGTCGGTGATACAGGAAAGCCTAAGCTGTATGTGACAGATTCTTCAAAATTTCAATGTAAATCGTATTTCACACATTGATATAATTATTCTATGTATGAATTGTCATAATGTCAACTTGACAGAAGGGAATATTGTAACTTCAAAAATATTGGGGTTGAAATACTCGTATTTTAGCGATGCAACGGGGACCTCACCCGAAAATATTTGAAAATATTACGTAAATATTGAAAGCATAATTCTGTAGTTCTGTAGCATCAAATTGTAGAATCATGACCTTTAGCGCATGTGAAGTTTTATATTGACCAGATTACCGCAAAGTGTAAAAAAAAAATTTTGAAACTTTAAAAAAAGGTTTTTCCACAATAACTCTCGAACGGAATGAGCTAGGTAGTTGAAATTTTCAGAGTAGGTTAGGGAGATGAATATCTACGTTAAATTCGTTATTGGGCAAAATTGGCCAGATTTAATTCGATTTCTTCCATGGTGCAGTTCTCATTCTCATGATTGCTCATTTATTCTTGATAAATAAACTATAATTTTGTTGAATTTCCTTTATGATGCAGCTCTATCATATGTATACATTGATATAATTCCCAACTCAGAGAAACCAATACTTTCGGAGATATAATTTGTCTGTTTGAACTAGAGCGCCAGAAAGCTCCTGTCCACAGGGCTTGAACCCATTTTTGTATGTAAAACTTTCGAAACAAGTGGGTGCATTTAAAATATATATCATTTTAGTGCTATATTTCACGAAGAAATTTCATTTGCTTTGAGAATTTTGTTGTGTGTATCGGAAAATATGTCTGTAAGTGTAGAAGTATGTATAAATAAAATGGCGTCGTCTAAACAATAATGACACATGAGATATCTATGTTTTTGTAATTTCAGGATTGCTTTTTACAACTTAAAATCAATTGATTTTATAGATATCATTGGTTAAAGCCCTGTGGACAGGAGCTTTCTGGCGCTCTTGTTCAAACAGACAAATTATATCTACGAAAGTATTGGTTTCTAAGAGTTGAGAATTATATCAATGTATTCTCATGATAGAACTGCATCACAAAGGAAATTCAATTCAAATAATAGTTTATTTATCAAGATTAAATGAGCAATCTGAGAATGAGAACTGCACCATGGAAGAAATCAAATTAAAATAGCTGAAATGAATTTCACTCCCTCTTATAGAACAGGATGACATGTACGAGTATGAACACAGATCATATAATAAATCATAGAAAGAATAATTATAGCATTCTGTGAAAACATAGAAGTACGATTCATTTTTGAAATTTCGAAAATTCATATCTCCGAAATTATTAGCTTGTTGGAGTTGAAAATGATATCAATGGATTTTTATTGTGAAACTGCATTTTCAAATAAAATTATTTTGAAATTTTTTAAAAGTAAAAAAAAAAATTTTTTTCGATACTCCGAAACCATCTGGCCTGTTTTTCCCAATAGCAAAAATAACCGAGATATATATCTCCCCAACCTACTCTGAAAATTTCAACTGCCTAGTCCTTGCCGTTCGATATTTATTGTAGAAACAAAATTTGAAAGATTTCAAATTTTTTTTTACACTTTACGGTAACCCGGTCAATACAAAACTTCACATGCGTCTAAAGGTCATGATTCTACCATTTGATGCTAAATTTCAGATAGATTGACTGATCAGTTTCGGAAATATTCATAAAAAATGTTTTACTAAAAACTACCATAACTCCGAAACCGCTAGATGGATTTTGCCCGTTAACGAACCCGTCTGAGATATTTACGCTCCAAACGTATCCTGCAAATTTCAATCCTCTAACTCGTTTCGTTCGAGAGTTATCGTGTTAACGGACGGACGGCCGGACAGAATCGATTTCGACCACGGATTCTTGATCAGTGAGTCAAACCAAATCGTTTGAGACCATTTTCAGCCAAAAATTCGAAAATTACAGACATTTGGGCAAATTGATAAGCACTCTGTTCCAAGGAACAAGAGCGCCAAAAACCTTGTAAAGTTATTACAAAACAGTTTTCTAGACGACGCAAGAATTTTTATGAAATAGTCTTGTAATGTTTATGACGAGCTTCATAAAATGTTTCGAATGACAAAATTATTTTATAAGATGTGCCAATTTTGGATTTATATCTGTTGAATAAACGTATCTAAAACACTTCAGCGAATAAGAATGTTTTGTGAGATTTTGGTTGAAAACGATTCCACTATTCCAACTATTATGAAATATAAAATTGCTAGTTGGGTTTGCCATTTGAACAAAATCCAAATCAAGCAAAAAAATTGTATGTTTTTCATTATGCCGGGAACTAATCAAAAGATGTGTATTCAAAGTAAAGATAGAAGCTATACAGATGATAATTCATTATTAAAATTGACCAATCTTTTCCCCAGCAGTTTACCGCTCTCCCAAGCCAATTAACTCTCGAATAAAAATTGACGCTGCCAATCCGACATAATTGCATGACTCGCAAATGAATATCATTCATTCATTCATGGTTTAATTTGGCGCTATTCGTTTTGCGATCAACTTTAATGAAAGAAAAACCTCAAATGAATATGCAAATGGGCAGGAAACTGCCGAAACGATCCCATTTCTCCGGAGTAAATGCGGAAAACTTTGTGCCTGCAGTCCCAAATGGAAGCCTCAGAGATTTCAGAGGAAGATAGGCGTAGCTATTCCATCTCTAGGTTTCGGCTGAATGGATTTAGTGCAGCGTTCTCCAGTTATTTGGTGGTTTCTTCAAGCATTTTTTTGATGGTGATTATACATATTAAATGTTAATATATTGATTTAGTTTCATGCATTGTTTCCAGATTATACAAGTTGGGAAATGAAGAAAATTGACAAGAAAAAATTGGTTCAAGCCCTGTGGACAGGAGCTTTGGCGCTCTTGTTGAAACTTTGACAAATCATATCTTCGAAGGTATTGGTAAGAGTTGGGAATTATATCAATGGATTCTTATGAAAGAACTTGATCTTAGCAGAAATTGAATTCAAACATCATAGAAGAATTTATATTCAACAAGAGTGCCAAATATTATCAATCCAAAACCAATAGACGAATTCTACCCAACAACGAACTCATCCGAAATATTCATTCCTCAATTCTATGATGAACGATAAAATATATTCTTTCTTCAAATCCACTCCAATACTCCAATATACCAATATTCCAGTTTCCACTCCAATTTTGTGACAATCGTATTACTAGAAAATTTTAAATATATTATTCATCTCACGATAACCAGAGAACAGAAAGAGATTGCGGCTCACAATTTTTAGGGTACGTTGAGGAATCGAATGCAACATTTCATTTCGTTAATAAGCGTAATCGGCCATAGATTTCTGGAATTACACATATCTGAATTTGTTTTTTAATTTTCTCAATAACTCAAAAAATATTCAACCAATCCAATTCAAACATGGTAATTCGTTGTAGAATGCCAACGCGAAATTTCGTGAGGATCGTAAATTTCTAAAATTCAAAAGAAATCATTGAAAAAAATTCTATATCTCAGAAACTATCCATCTGGTATCGCTGAAATTTTGCGGAGGGCTTCAAAACCTAAACTGTATAGTGTACAGCCAAGTTCCATATATGAATACTATCGGATCTATATTGTTAGAGATCTGATCTACATTGAATGAGTTGAGGTGCTGGATGGGTGAGCGTTGCTACGATAACTTTCGAATGGAAAGGGATAGCGTCTTGGTGAGTAGTTGTAGAATACGGATGCAATTATGGTTGTGGGGATCGTATCACTATAAAATTTAAAAAAATATTATTTATCTCACGATTACTTGAGAACGGAAAGACATAGGTAGCGACAGGTAATGCAACATTTGAGTTCGTTAAAAGTCATAATCGGCAAAACGGTTTTGGAGTTATATCAATCTGAAATTTGCTTGTTATTTCCTCAATAACTCGAAAAATACGATGCCGATTCAATTCAAGCATAGTAGTTAGTTCTATAATGCAGACGCAAAAATTTTGCCAAATTTATTGTACATCGTGTAAATCGAAAATTTTGAATAAATCATGGAAAAAAATTCTATACATCAGAAAGTATTCGTCCGACGTCGCTGAAATTTTGCGAGAACCCACAAAACCTAGCTTCACAAGTTTGATCACGATCGGATCTTTATATTGTTGGAGATCCGAGCAGACTTGGGTGAGTTCCGCTGTTTTAAAGTTGAATTTATGCATAATTTTTTTTACATTTATTAGATATTTAATGAATTTCAATTCCCATAGAATCAATATGTCAGAACTGAATATTCTTTGATCTTAGACGTTTCTCTCATTACTCAAGTGATACGAAATAGGTTCATATCTTTCAAGAGCTGAGAAAAAGGTCTATATCGATGGTAAGTTCGATTGAAAGTGTCTAATAGATGTGAATAGACAATACAATATTTGCACGAAAGCTCCTGATTTCACGTCATTGCTTGTTTTATTTCAGTTTTCCAAAATTTGTAGAACACGTAATAGATTTCACATTTTTAATTGCAACAGCCTAGTTGTTCAGCGTATATGCCAGTGAAAAATTCTTAAGAAGCACTGACTCACGAAATACTGCAAAAACCTTCAAGCCTTCCTTTTTCACCGAGTACTAGATTTCAATTTAATCGCACTCGAATTTTTGGAAATATTAGGAAAATAACACATAGCTTGAATATTTGTGAGGAATTTCGTCGGAATCGGACACTCAGTATCTGAAATATGAAATTTTCTAAGATTTTTTTTTTTGTGTAAAGAGAACTAATTTTTGCGCGTATGTTCTGGGGAACATCGCGCTATCATTTTGACCAAATGTCTGTAATTTTCGAATTTTTTGCCGACAGTGGTCTCAAACTACTAGTTTCAACGCACTGATGAAGAATTTGAGTTCAAATTTGATTCTGTCGGGCCAGCCGGCCGGCCGTTGCCACGATAACTTGAGAACGGAATGAGATAGTGACTTGAAATTTTCAGGATAGGTGGCGCATCCCAATACAACGAACAAATTCGTCAATGGGCATAATCGGCCCAACGTTTTCCGAGTTTTTATTTTGAACCATTACTAATCAGATCGAATTGAAACTTGGTGAGTAGTTGTAGAATAGAAACCTAAGGACGTTTGTTGAATTTTGTGAGAAACGTATAACTAGAAAATTTTAAAAAAATTATTAAAAAATATTATTTATGTCACGATAACCTGAGAACGGAAAGAGATAGTGACTTAAAATTTTCAAGTTCGGTTGTGCATATGAATGCGACATTAGAGTTTGTTCATAGGTATAATCCGCCAAACGGTTCTGGAGTTATACCCATCTGAAATTTGATTGTTATTTCCTCAATATCCCGAAAAATTCAGAATGTATGCAATTCAAGCATGGTTATTAGTTGTAGAATGCCAACGCAAAAATTTTTGCAAAATTTCGTGAGCATCATACGACTAGAAAATTCTCAAAAAATCATTGAAACAAACTCTATATATCAGGAACTATTCGTCCGACACCACTAAACCTTAGCGAGAGCCTTCAGAACCTAACTCTACTACCACGTTCCAAGTTTGAACATGATCGGATCTATATTTTTGGAGATCAGAGCAGTCTTGTGTGAGTTCACTAGCTGGATAAGTGACCGTTGCCTCGATAACTTTCGAAAGAAAGCAGATAAGGACTTGAAACTTTCAGGGTAGGTTGCACATCCAAATGGGAGGGTTGAGTTTGATTTTGAGCATAATCGGTCTAACGGTTTCAGATTTATACCCACCTGGAATATGATTTCCTCGATAACTCAAAAATAAAATATACTCAATCGAATTGAAGCTTGGTAGCTAGTTGTACAGAATCGATATGAAGACGTGTGTTAAATTTTGTTAGGACCAGACCATTAGAAAATTTAATCGAATTTACCATGGTAAATTCGATTAAGAGTGTTCAATTCAGGAGAACGGACAATATAATTCAACTTGGTTAATTCAATTAAGAGTCTCCAATACAGGAGAATGGACAATAGAACATACTCGCAAAAGCTCCTGAATTCACGTCAGTGCCTGAACCAATTTTTTTTCCGATGAAACGATCTTCGCGAAATATTGCAAAAAATTTTCAGGTCGGCATTTTACAACCAATTAATAAGGTTCAGTTCAATCGGAACTGTATTTTGGATTTATTGGGAAAAACAACAAAACTTCAGATGATTATAACTCCGAAACCATTTTGCCGAATATGCCCATTCACATTTCGTCACATTCGGATGCTCAACCTACCCTGCTACTATCGCTGATCCCTAGAACATGCGTACAAAAATATACCCTTCGAATGTATATTATAAACTATTTAGGATTTCGCATATGCTGGTTGCAAGTTTTGTTCTCTGATTAGGAAAAGAAATCATTCTCAGATCCACTTCATATTATCTTATAATATGACCATGGTATTGTAAGTGCATTCAGCAGCGTCGACTTCGGGGTGATTTAATAATGTCTTTTCACATACTGAGGTTCAATTATGACAATAAAAATTATCTCTTCAATAAGTATTTTAATGAACGTTCGCGTGGTCATGCATTGATGTTGGCAAAGGAGAAATTCAAGACAAAACACAGATGGTTTTTTGCGTTAAATCGAATTTTCGATATGTGGAACGGTCTGAGCAGTGAGATTATCAGTGTTTCGTCGGTGAACATCTTCAAAAACCCACTTGATAAGGTGCTTAATTAACGGTTCTATTTCTTTTGTTTTGCCTTGTTTCAGTTAATTGATATGTTCTCACTCGAGAGTACTTTGTATGATTTTTTTTTGGGCTGAATAGGTCTAATTCGAAATAATAATAATAATAAGATACTTGGTAAATTGTAGAAAGAATGGATTATTTTTGCTTCATATTGGAATCGGCTCACTGTGATGAAAGAAGGGAAGGGTGAGGGATTCAAAAATATATTTTCTGGAAACCCAATCAACATGTTGACATAAAATTCTGAAAATACGTTAATTTTGTTAAGTTTCATTCACTTTTATTTCATAAGAATAGAAGAGCGAACCAATAATAATTATTTGTTTCCGAATAATAAATGAGTGTTTGTTAAAATGTACAGAAATTAATTATTCATATTTCAACCAACAATTTACCATATAGTACATAAATCCAAAAGAAATAATCAGCATGCAATGTGCAGTTCTTGTAATAGAATTAATGAATTTCTCTTCGAAAATTTCATTTATTCCGCGCGTGAAATTTCGCCCAATTTTTGAATTTTTTGATGAAAATGGTCTCAAACGATTAGGTTCGACTCCCTGATCAAGAATTCGAGGTCAAATTTGATTCTGTCAGGCCGGCCGTTGACACGATACTTTTGGAACGGAAAGAAATGGCGTCATGAAATCGCCAAGGTAGGTTTCGCATCGGAATGTGACATTTAGGCATGATCGGCCAAACGGTTTTGGATTTATACTCATCTATGATGTTGTTGTTATTTCCTCAATAACTGTAAAAATACAGATCCGATCCAATTCAAATATGTTAATTAGTTGTAGAATGGCTGACGCGCAATTTTTTTGCGAAGTATCGTATGAATCGTATAACTAGAAAATTTTCCGATATCGCAGAAATTTTAGGAGATCCTTCATCCTTCGAAATCGATTTTTCTTTAGAAAGCGCTGAATTTTTTATTTACTAATTTCAATGTTTCCCATCTGCCAGGCCTCTTGCAACGGCTCACTCTTCGATACAAAAAACTTATGTTTTATTCCTTATCATCCAAGATATTTTGTAATTTTAATATTATTAGTACATCTTGAATATATGAACACGCAGTTTCATGAATACTCCATTTTTTTCTCCCTGAGTGAAATTAATATACTGAGCTGCTTCCAATATATTTAATGGTTCATACGACTAGGAAGATATATCTTAAACTTGCAGGAAGTCAGAAGAAGCGGAACTTTGCATATATATAATGGATTTAGAGTTTCACAACTTTACTTATAAGAAAATGTTTTAAAAGTATAATAACCTATTCCCCAAGTACATTTCACTCTAAGCGAGGAGACAGAAAAGAGACAAGCTTCACATTCATTTAAACTCAAATACCTCCTGACAGAACCGACTGATATATTGGTAAGAAATTGCGTTGGTAATATTGGAGTATTTTTTTCCTGAAATTCTATAAAATGCAATATATTCCTTCACTGATCAGTATTTTTAAACTCTCATGGTGAATACTATTGAATATAATCTGTTCAAGTGGAAACAATTCTTCTCGAGAGAATACAAAATTTCGATGAAACTTGTCGGGAATATGGATTCTGGCTCTGGAAAATTTCTTTCAACTTAATAGACTGAGTATTTAAGTGCTTTATATCTTTTCTCTAACTGAATGAGGCGTTTTATGGATGAAATATGAAGAGTTTTTCACACAATTCATCTGACAACTTTTCATCATATATTGTCCTCGTGATTTTCAGTGGGCGTGAACATCGTATTATAACCTGTTCAGATGAAAAGATGAAGCTATAGCGTTATAATTGTATATTATTATTATTATTATACGGATCCCCCTAGTTCTTTTCCCCAATACCCCTCATAAGCTCTCGAAGAGCTTGAGAATGTAAGGAGAACCAGTTGTGTTACCTGTATGCCTTGTTACTGTGTCCTTACACCACCTTAGACACAGCACTGTTAATTTTTTTTTGACCCAACAGTGAATGGTGGCAATTACCGTGACTAGAATATTTCTTTCCTAACCTCGGGATTGAACTTGGGGCTTCCGCTCCCAAGTAAAACGCTCTACCCCTGAGCGAACTGCACTACCGCAGGCTTCTCATGACTTGAATCAATTTGGGAAATAGGATTATATTATTAATATTCTCTGCGTAGGTGTGATAACTCTGGCAAACAAAGCTCCTTTCTAGGTTTTTACAATTTATTCAAAGGAGTTGAGTAGAAGTTTAAATGTACAATTCACAGAAATCGATATCGACCTTTAAATAAACCCCTCAATCTATACAATTCTATAATCTACTCATATTAACTAATGAGGTTGGACCTAATTCTCTCTATGGTCCACACTAGCCTCGCTGTCAATTGACAAATTGTGAATTATAATGGAATCTTCGAATCCAATATTTCAGTCACTAAACATTAGATATAGGTAGATAACTTCTTTGCTGTCAAAGGTACAGCTCCAGTGAATTATCCAAAATATAGAAAATGGCGGTTAGAAAATTACTGTTACCAAATAATGGTTAGAAAATCAAGGTTACAAATTAACGGAGAATTAGATATGGGTTCTTCATACCATACAAAGATCTATTGAAAATTGAATATAGGTTGTTGACACCATGCAACAAATTGTTGACCATTGGATATGGGATGTTGAAGACGTGCAACGAAATGGTGAAAATAACGGATAGGAAACAAAAGTTTGAAAATAACGGTAACAAAATTATGGTTAAAAACACGGTTACAAATAAAAAATAAAAAATCATGGTTCCAAAATAATGGTTATGAACTAACCGTTACAAAATAATAGTTATAAAACGAAGGTTACAATATAACAGTTACAAACTGACGCCTGCAAAATAATGATTACAAAATAACAGTTATGAAACAACAGTTACAAAGAAACGGTTACGAAATAACAGTTACAAAATAACGTTTGCTCGAGTTCAAAGCAGGATTCAACGTAGTTCTTCAATCCCAAATGGGTATTAGGCCCCTATTAGCAAAACTGACTTGTAGGTGCACAGAATTGCCATGAAATTTCTCTAAAAGCCTTACAATATCGGCTCAACACCAAAGCAATGGCCACTAGACGTAAACCAAACCCAACATACTCTACAAAACCCAAACATAGCCACTTCTCCTCCTAGCATGCGCAATCTACTCCTGGCTGAAAGTTCTATCCGAATCACACACCTCATACAAAACTCTTATTCTTCAACACCATTGGTTCAGAAGATATCGCAGCTTCAATCCACGCATGCGTGGACACTCCCAAGGGGATTCTATGGAGGAATATCATCCTGCACCTCCAAACCCCACTCCTCAGACGTAAACTCGAGCAGTTAAATCACTTCTCGTCTGCTCATGTGCATAACGTTAGTGCCCTCCAATTTGGAAACAACGCTATTTCCCCCAAACTGACTTGTCCGTGAACATAAATGCTATGAATATTCTTTTAAAACCTCACAATATTGGATCAGCACCAGACCCATGACCGATAGTCCTAAGTCTCCAACACTAGTGGTTCAGGAGATATCCCATCTCGAATCCACGCATGCGCAGATCCTCACCAGGGTATTCTATGGAGGAATAGCATCCTCTACCCCAAAAAAAAATGTATTGAACAAAATGGGTCTTGTTTTGAATATATTTAAAACTCCACTATTTTCTCACTTGTGGAAGCTACGTTGCTGAAATATGATTTTATTCAATATACCACTGACCTTCAGAAACATACAAAATTTACTAGACATTACCAGATGTTTTAGTAGATATCGAGTATTTTGGAAAATATTTTTGAAATTTTTCGTACCGGCAATTTCCACGGAATTTTGCACAAGCCTTCATTTCGATGTAGAACGGATGTTCAACATAAACCGTATTTTATGGATATTTTTTGACTTATACAGGAAATCAAATTTCAGATGCTTATAAACCTGGAACCAATGTACAGATTTGGCCTGCTCTTGTTTCTAAAAAACATAAGACATTTCAAAAAACGTGAAAGAGGTTAAAACTATTCTCTATTATAAATAACTGACGAAATTTACTCAGAACAGAGAAACTATTACTGTCAGAAGTTAGTACGATAAGTGAGGCAACATAATCCAACAAACCATTGGTTTTTATTCAATTTTTGCGCGTATGATCTGGGGAACATCGCGATATTACTTTGCCCAAATGTCTCGAATTTCGAGATTTCGAATTTTTTACCGAAAATGGTTTCAAACGATTAGGTTTGACCCCGTGATGAAAAAATCGAGGTCAAATTTAATTCTGTAGGGCTGGCCGGCCGTCCGTTGTCACGATAATTTGAGAACGGAAAGAGATAGCGACTTGAAATTTTTAGAGTAGGTTGTGCATGATTTTGTTTTCAACCAATACAAGATCGATCCGATCGAATTGAAACTTGTTATGTAGTTGTAGAATACAAATCTAAGGATGTTTGTTAAATTTTGTCACAATCGTATTCTAGAAAATTAAAAAAATATATCAAAAAAAATATTATTTATGTCACAATAACCTGAGAACGGAAAGGGCTAACGACTTGAAATTTTCGGATAAAGTTGTGCATCTAAATGGGACTTTTGAGTTTGTTTATAGGCCTAATCGGCCAAACGGTTTTGGAGTTATACCTATATGAAATTTGGATGCTATTTCCTCAATATCTCGAAAAATACAAAACCGATCCACTTCAAATATGGTTACAAGTTGTAAAAGCGAAAATTCTTGCGACATTTCGTGAGGACTGTATCACTAGAAAATTTCAAAAAAATCATTGAAAATCGTTTCAAAAAAATTCTATATATCGGAAACTGGTCGTCCGACATTGCTGAAATTTTGCGAGAGCCTTCAGAACCTAACTTGGCTGCCAAGTTCCAAGCTTGAACACGATTGGATCTATATTATTGGACATCCGAGTAGCCTTGTGTGAGTTCAGTAGCTGGATGGGTGACCATTGATGCCCCAATAACTTTCGAAGGAAAGGAGATAGGGACTTGCGCATTTGAGCATAGTCAGTCTAACGGTTTCGGAGTTTTACCCACCTGAAATATTATTTCCTCGATAATTCAAAAAACATAGACTCGTTTAAAATAAAGCTTGGTAACTAGTTGTAGAATATTGACCAGACGTGCGTAAAATATCGTGTGAACCGTACCCCTAGAAACTTTTTGAAAAATTCCGAAAAAATTAATTGGTTCAAGCACTGACGTGAAGGCAGGAGCTTTTGCGCGTATGTTCTCATAGAAGATATGCGCATATATTTGTGTATGATTGTTCTACAAGAAGAATCTTTCATCATTTTTTCATGAAACAAATGTTTGAAGCCGATTGTCTCTAAAACTGTGGGATTTGGAGCCTTCCACCTAGAGTACCATATTTCAAGAAATATCTTCGGGAATTTTGAATTAGTCAAAAAAATTCCAGAAATGTAAGTGACTTTCAAGTTGGGAGAGTTGTATTACCGAATTACCTCCTATCTAAGTCAGTGAAAATGTTTGAAACACGTGAGAAATAATGTAAGTTAACTTCCAACGAGAAGTATGACTGTTTTGATTTGACTCGGAATATATTCAGCGTAAATGTTTATGGGAAGTTTTATTGATGAAGAGTAGTCTTCTATCTTATACTGAAGTCTTGCTTCAAATAACTGACTCACCCTGTATAGAGAAAAGTCAGATAAATGTCAATAGAATTCCAAGCAAGAAAGTACTTTGGATTTAGAATATCCTCAAAAGAATTTGAGAGTCTCAATTATTAATAATTGGTAGGTAACATTCTAGAATTCTAGCGAATTTCCTGTAGCAATATACTGGAATTAATTAGTAAAAGCCAGTCTGATACAAACTTTGCACATATTTGTCGAGCAGCTGACGCATCAGCTTCGCCTGGCACCATCTTGATATCAATTGGAGTGAGACTGCTTGAAGATATTGTCTCCCAACCAACCACAAAATGTTAATCTGGCCATATCAACCGGAGCTCACGTATTACATTGTGAATGAGAGCATTGACATCCCATTCTACATTTCGTGAAATCCAATCAATGAACAAAGGACACATTCAGGACTTCTGTTAGATACAGACCCAGAAGGATGGCTTTTTTTGATGAAAAAACCTTCTTGCTCATAGGTCCGCGAAATTAGCTGAATATTCCTGTTCAACCCGACCGGAACAATGGCGGGAAAACTAACAAAAGTCCTGTTGAAGTTGTTAGGCTCTAAGAAAGGCACAACGTCATTAGCAAGCGTAAACCCTAGGGATACGCAGGAAAAACGCACGGTCTGTAAGTGAAGCGAATTCGGACCATTAGGGAAGTTTTGTGGCCCCCGAATCTCGGGAGCCAGACCCGATGGCCACTAGCCTACGAACAAACGGCCCCTTCGAGGCCTCGAAACGGACCTTGTAGGGAAAATGACGCGCGCCGGACGGAACCCAGGGATCTGAAGTTTTTTTAGGGCCGGATTTGAGGGGAAAGCAGCGCAAAACTGGAACGGTTTTTAGATTTCTTCCGCAAAACGAGTTAGGATTCGATACAAAAACCGGTTGGCGTTGAAAGGAAAGTTTGGATCTGGAAGACCGAACGGAATGTGATTGAGTAAGTTTGGATTCGCCCAATATCGGTGCAAACGAAACAAATGAACAACATCACGATCAAGTCTAACCTGGATATATAAATAATGGCTTTATCTTCTCCTATTAAATTATATATTCATTATTCAATTGCTTTCGTTCAATTAATAGTATCCGTAAACAAACAGCGTGAGCTATAATAACTCACTACTATAACTCACTACTATTCTTGGTATTATTTACCAGTCTAATATCAAGGTGGTTCTGTGCTTCTGTCACCTATTTTGACGTTTTCAAATTAAGTTGATACCTAATCATCGTGAAGATTTTGCTGAAAAGATGAATTCAGAAAGTGAAGATGAATTATTATGTACTCCCCCAGAAGTAAGAGAAGCAGCTAATGTTACCATACAGAATTTATTGCCCGAAAAATCCCAAAACAAGTATAAAGTTGTATTCAAAAATTTTCAAGATTGGTGTAGCAGTAAAAACATTAAGTCATCGTTTACAGAGAATGTTCTTTTGCAATATTTTAGTGAACTAAATATAAAGCATCGTCTCTATGGACTTTTTACTCCATGCTGAAAAGCACACTTAACATAAATAATGGAATCAATATAGAAAATTATTCAAAATTACGTGCGTTTCTCAAACGTCAATCAGAGAAACATGTAGCTAAAAGGGCAAAAACATTTACGCCAGAACAACTAAATAATTTCATAAATGAAGCTCCTGATGAGAAATATCTGGCGACAAAGGTGGTAGATCTCATGATAATTCAATCGTTTTCATCATCTAGTTAATATCATGATTTATTTTAATTTCAGGTTGCTTTAATAATGGGCATTATGGGTGCTTGTCGTGCAGCTGAATTGCACTCTATGCAAATTACAGATTTGGAAGACCATGGATCTATTTTTATGGTCAGTGTACCAAATACAAAAACAAAAATTGCCAGAAAATTCACTGTTTCAGGAAATTTTTATACCATAGTTGAAAAATATTTGAGTCTTCGTCCTACTGAAATATCGCAAACGATATTATTCCTTGAATTTCAAAATGGAAAATATCACTCACAAAGAATTGGCATTAATAAATTTGGAACATTGGGAAAAGACATTGCTACATTTTTGAAATTACCAGACTGTAAATTATATACAGGGCATTGTTTTCGTCGCTCGTCGGCAACTTTATTAGTAGATGCTGGAGGGGATATAACGGCACTGAAACGCCATGGCGGTTGGCGATCAACTACTGTGGCTGAAGGGTACATTGATGATTCTGAAAAGAATAAGACAGATACTGCGAATGAAATATACAGTTCAATAATACCTCATCCAGTTAGTACATCAACAACATATATGCAACAAACACGAAAAGAAACAATAAACTTGCATAATTCAGTACCACATATTCAGTTTACTGGTTGTTCAAACTTCACAGTTAATTTCATTAATAAACAAAATGAGTAAATACAACTAAAGTTTTCATAACGTTGTAATATTTAACTATTAAAATTTTTCAATAAAGTTCTTTCTCTGTGCTTGTATTTTAGTTTTTATTGTTATAGTCGTAGATAAAGTATAGTATTCAACTTGCGGTAATGGTCATAACTCACTTGATGAATTACAGCACTCGCCTGTGGCTCGCGCTGCAAACATCATCTGCGTGAGTTACATTACCGGTCGTTAAATAATATACTATTATCCGCATTTTCAGAGAACTAATTCACTAATTCAGAAATATTTTATTGATAGTTATTTTGACAATTCTCGAATTTCAAAATAACTAACAACAAAATAATTCTGAAGATTTTCATTGAGCGTCTGACGAAGGAGTCTGATATAGACTCCGAAACGTTACGATATATTTGTTTCTTCGTTGATGTTGTTTCGTTGTTGTTTGTTAGGCAACATTGTTCGATTGATTGCTTCTGTCAAATATCTTGGGTTTCTTACGCAAAAGCATAAACAAAATAATTAATTTTTATTTTATAGATATTTTTCAGAGTTTGGGAGAGCAAAACCAGAAAGAAACCTTTTAATAATGTAACGATTGAACTTGTGAATTATTTATCACAAATGCAAATCCAAGGCACTACTCGCACTGGAAACTGAACACGCTTAAATTCGAAAGGAAAGTCAGATGGCATTATTGTAATCTTCGGAATAAGAACACCCTCTCCATTTAAAATTTCTATGATAATAATATTTTCTCCTAAGTTTGTGAAAACTCTTTTAAAAGCAAGTCTCGTTCCGTTACAAAATTTTTGCTGATTAAGGTTGCGTAGCATGATAATTACTGAGCCAACCTTCACCTGCAAATTGTGTGGAGGCAATCCTGGTATATCAGAGGAATTTAAGAATTCAGAAGGATAATTGACGACTTCATTTGAATCGGAAATGTAATCCATTGACTTTAAAGAATATATTTGTCTATCAATTCTACTTTGAATATTTAAATTCCATTCATCAACATCCTTGTTTTTGGCGCTAAAATGGCTCATTGAGTCAGCCAAGTATGGTTATTATAATTCATGTTAATATCTGGGATGAATTTCTAGACGAAACGTGAAACTGTTTGCATAAAAATTCATCGACCTGACCTCCATGTTTATTTCTTAGCCCGTAAGAGAATAATCAACATCAATAAGGAATCGAAACATGAAGCCAAGGTCGACCTTCTCCCATCTATCCTTGATTCGCCCCCAGTACCTTCCTTACCCTCTCCCTCTCTCTCTCTCTCTCTCTCTCTCTCTCTCTCTCTCTCTCTCTCTCTCTCTCTCTCTCTCTCTCTCTTCTCTCTCTCTCTCTCTCTCTCTCTCTCTCTCTCTCTCTCTCTCTCTGAGCTAGGGCTGTACTACCACGGTAGTGGTCAACGCCGATTGGTAGATCCTCGACCTTGCGATACTCCGCTTGAACCAATGGGGTTCCATGGGAACGATATCAACAGCATTATTGACTCCTAAGAACTGGTCACACACGAAGGCCTTTCCAAGATTCAGGTGACAGCTAAACATATAAATGGTATTAGGCACTTCCTCTTCCAGAGCAAAATAGTCTGCCAGTCTAGACGACTTAAGTGCCTTCAACGCGCCTCCGGACTCAATATTCGATATCATGGGGATGTTTTAGGATTTCTTCAGACAAGGATATAATCCAGAAATGCGTCTAAGATATCTGTTCGAACGTTGCTAAACTTCATCTGCACCAGTAAAACTAATCTTAGGCCTACTATTTACAAGGGTAAAAATATAATAATTCCTACATTATTGTAATAAGATGTGTGAATATTATAACGAATTTCAGTAATAACATGATTTAATTTTTTTCTAATTTGATTTTTGCAATAATCATCAAAGTGATAACATTTCTGAATAGATAATGACGAGACCTTTCAAACGATGTATCACAAGCCCCTACTGCCCTAACATTGGCGTATTTCTCTTTCAAGAAAAACGTGTTCATTTATCTAGTTTCACATTAACAGTTTTTCTGGATTTAAACATCTTATATACCTAGTGGACCATTTTACGTTAAATGGAGACCTGAGAAAATTCGGTATTTAAATCTTCAGAAGAAATTCTATTCAAATCAATTCGATACAAACCGACAACGTTTTATTTGACGGGGATACCTACCAAGTTTTCCGAAATAATGTTCCAACTTTGATATGATACCCACTTTAATTCAAGAAAATTAACTTTTGAATTGTCATGTTTCTGGAACTTACGATCCTTGTAATTGATATTCGAACCCATCGTGCAATCTTACTAAATTTTTCATATTATGACAATTGAATATGTCATAATGTAATCGTTCGATAACATTCCCTACTGAGTCTTCGCAAATGTTATCTGACAAACAGGTATAGAAGTTCAGATGAATGAATGTAATAGTTTTATCATATTTCCAAATTAAATTTATTCAAGGCAGGGATACTCAGTTCATGCGCAATCAATAGTAACAGCATTTGAAATTCTGTAATATCATTCCATAACTGTATATTCTATGACTTTCTTAATAATTATATAATTACCTTGAAACTTCTGCGAGCCCACAAAAGATCACACTCAGAGTACTAGCTAAGGAATCCAGCCTTAGTAACAGCCCTGTTAATTCGAGTTAATTTGGTCAATAAAACTGGCACCGTGCTAACTGATATACAGTATTCTTAAGGATTCTATACGGAATATCAAGAATCGTATTTTGGCAATGTTTTGTGATTTAGGCGTGTATAATTAAGGTGGACATTGAGTTCAACGTCAGCCGTTTTATTATTAAGGTGAAACATGTTTCGGGTTTTGTAATCTGAGTTAAATTCTCCATCTCCTCAAATTATCATTGATGGATATCAAGTATTTGCAAAAGGCAATTTTCATCCTGCCAAGGACACGGTGCCCGAAACCAATGGTGTCACCATATCGTAATTTTTTGGGGTATGCTGCGTGTAGGACGGATATGAGAGGTTAAATAAAATAGGTTCATATACTTACCTCTGGGAGGTCCATTATTGAGCATGTTTGCTTCCTTGTCATTCGACTGCGTCAACAGACGTAGCCATTGTACCAGCACGGATTTCTTGAGAGCCACGCCTGCTTGCATCCAAAATTTGAACATTGAAATTTGAAGATATTTCGTATTTCCACTCATACGAAGCCATGCAATGGAAAAAAAAATGGATCAAACCCTGTGGACAGGAGCTTTTTGGTGCTCTTGTTCAAACAGACAAATTATATCTCCGAAAGTATTGGTTTCTCAGAGTTGGGAATTATATCAATAGATTCCTATGATAGAACTGCATCATGAAAGGAATAAAATTTTAAAAAAAGTGTCACACTCGGTGCATAGTTTTCACAATCACAACTCGACATACCTAAGGAAAGTATCATCGGAAGTCTAGAGCAAGGCTGGAGAAAATCATAGCAGATTGTCCATTTATTCCTTGTTAAGACGCGACCATTCGGTATTTTTTAATGAACTGTAATTTAAAATAATATAAGTGTATATAGAATTATCCAAATGAAATAATTGAAAAGAGCACCAGAACGAATATCTGACTCACCTTTCTGTCTTATTGGAAAATGGACACCTTCCAGGAGTGCCGATCCTCTTCTAGATATCGAAATTTCACAAAATTTTCAATTTCGGAACAAACTCGAGTATTTTAAATTCTCATCTGTGTCAACTAGACCCAACATTCTCGCCGGTGGCCGGACAGTTGACCGACGTTGCCAGATATACCAATTGTGGTGCAAAATAAAGAAAAATAGCAAAACAAATTTCGAACATTGGTCTGTTCGGTGCAAACAAAGTCACGAATATAAAATGAACCCCAGTGAATCCCTAACTTTCCGCTCACCAAAATATACAAATATTTTCAAAAACTAAAAAACTAAAATAAATCAAAATAATACGAAACAAATAATAATAATTTAAGAGCGCAAGATCTTAATCACACTTTGGAAGTGGACACAGCCGTGTTACCCCACGCCTATAAACCCCATCAATAGTCTTGACTGAAACTACCCTAACTATTTCGTCTTTGCCAGGAAACAATTCTACGATTCGACCCATTTTCCATTTCAATGGGGTCAACCGTTCATCCTTAAGCAACATCAAGGTTCCGACCCTGATCTGAGCAGTATTGTCTGTCCATTTCAATCTTTGACTTAACGAATGAAGATATTCAATGTGCCACCTCTTCCAAAAATCTTGATGCAATCGATTCAATAATTGCCATCTATCGAGACGATTTAATTTTAAATGTGATAAGTCGGGATCAGGCAATGTAGAAAGAGGTTCAAGTGTTAAAAAATGACCCGGTGTTAAGGCGGATAAGTCATTAGGATCTGAACTAAGCTCAGTTAGTGGTCTGGAATTCAACACAGCTTCGATCTGAACCAACAGAGTATTAAATCCCTCATAAGTAAGTACTTGCTCACCAATTACTCGATATATGTGCGTTTTTACGGACTTAATTCCGCTTTCATGAAGACCACCGAAATGCGGTGTAGCGGGAGGATTAAGTGACCATTGAATTTTTTCAGTTTCAACGACGTCTCTCATTTTTTCTCTCAAGTAATTTCTAGCGCCAATAAAATTAGTACCACCGTCCGTGTGAACGAACGATACTCTTCCTCGTCTACCCATAAAGCGTCGAAATGCTGCCAAAAAGCAATCTGTACTTAGATCAGATGCCAGTTCTAAATGTAATGCCTTTGTTATGCAGCATACAAACAAGCAAAGATAGGCCTTTTGAGTCCTTGCACCTTTCAACCTATTTGTCTTAATGGTGAAGGGACCCCCGAAGTCAATGGCAACACACGAAAATGGCTTTGCCTGAGAAATGCGAAATGCCGGCAAATTTCCCATCAAGGGTTGCGAATTCTTCGGATTTAGTCTGAAGCACTTGATACATCTAGAGATTACACTTTTAATAGCCCTTCTAGGCGATAAAATCCAAAATCGTTGCGCTTCCAAAAATTGCAATGTACGAAGACCTGGATGCAGATATTTACGATGAAAATACTCGATTATTAATTGCGTTAACTTATGTTGTCAGGGTAAGAGAATGGGAAATTTCCTATCGTATGAAATTTCGGAATGTATAATCCGACCTCCAACTCTGAGTATACCGGAGGTACACAAGAAAGGTGCTAGTTTACGAAAAGGCTTTGACAAAGGTAGAATCCGTTCCAAATGATCAATCTCTTCAGCAAATACTATACCCTGAACATTTTTGATAATTACCTCCAGAGCCGAGTTGAGTTCTCTACTAGTTAGAGATACAGAATTCGAAATATGAATTCTCTTAATGAAACGATATACATACGCAACGATAGATTGTATCTTTTGTATTGACGAATATCTATCCAACAAAGATAGAGTTATATTATCTTCCGCAGTTACATGATAGGCGCAAAGCTTTTCTTCTGACGAAACCTCGCTATCTGAATAAGCTGACTCTGTCAGTATCGAGCTATTCGGAGAGATAGAAATATTATGTCCCAGAAAGTCAGGTCCCGCCCACCATAGCCTATTTTTTAATAACTCAGAGGGCAAGCATCCCCTAGATGCTATATCCGAGGGGTTTTCGCAACCTTTTATATGGTGCCAACAACTAGGACCTATTTTCTCTTGTATGATAGCGACTCTATTTCCAACAAAAGTCTTCCATCTATTTGGGGACGACTTAATCCAACACAAAGCCACCTTCGAGTCTGACCAAGCAAATGATTTCGTGATGGTCAAAACAGGTGATAATACAGAATTAACATAATCTAAAATGGAGCTGAGTAATACGGCCGCACACAACTCTAATCTTGGAATGGATATTTTCTTTAAAGGCGCCACCTTCGTTTTAGAGAGAATCAATGCTGTTTTAAACTCATTTTCCGAGATTTTTACATGAAGGTACGCTACGCCAGCGTAACCCTTCTCGCTTGCGTCACAGAATCCGTGTAATTCACACAGTTCCGACTTTGAAATATTTAAATATCTAGGAATTTCAAGATTAGCAAGACCTTCCAATCCCATCTTATACTCATTCCATAGCGACACTAACTTTTCAGGTGGGGTTTCATCCCAACCCAGGCCTAAACTCCATAAGGTCTGTGTCAAGTGCTTAGCGAAAAATGTCAAAGGAGCAAGAAAACCTAACGGATCAAATATTCGCGCCAACTCCGATAAAATGCTACGTTTTGTACATTCCTTAGACAAAATGTTTACTTTATAAGAAAAGTTATCTTTGAAAGGGTTCCACCTCAAACCCAAAACCTTGACGACCGAATTGTCATCGAAGTCCAACACAAATTTCTTCGATTCTTCTGGTATAAAGTTTAAGAGTTCATGACAATTTGAACCCCATTTCCTCAACTGAAAGCCAGCGCTACTGAATACTCCTATCAATTGATTGACAATTACACGAGCACCCTCTAAAGTGTCACTTCCGCTCAAGACATCGTCTATGTAGATATCATTATTAAGAATAGTGCCCACGAACGGGAACTTATACGCTTCATCGATTGCTAGCTGCTTCACTACCCTATTCGCTAGGAATGGCGAAGATGCAACTCCAAATGATACAGTGTTTAAAGTGTATTCTTTAACCGGCTCGTCCTTCGAAAACCTCCAGAATACACGCTGATAATTTCTGTGTTTCGGTGCAATTAAAATCTGCCTAAACATTTGTTTAATGTCAGCGGTGAAGGCAATCGAATGAGTCCTAAATCGAACTAAAAGGCTCACTAAATCATTCTGTAGTTTAGGACCAACAAACAGAGAATCATTCAAAGAAAAACCCGACGCGCTTTTCTGGGAGGCATCGAAAACCACTCTCAGTTTTGTTGTCAACGAATCTGGTTTCACTACGCAATGATGTGGTAGATAAAATGTTTCCTTTTTACAGAGCCCCAAACGTGCGAGCGACATATGACCCGATTCCAAATAATCGCGCATAAATTCTACATACTGAATTCTTAAAGCATCATTTTTATATAAACGATTTTCAAGGTTGAAAGATCTTCGAAGTGCGATCTCTCGCGAACCGTCAAATACCGGATTCATTTTCGAGAGAAAAGGTAATTCTACGATATACCTACCAGGCATATCTCTTTTAGTAGTTTCTTTAAATATTTTCTCGCAATAATCACCCCGTTCTGAAACGAAGTTATGATCCGGTATACTTTCCAATTCCCAAAACCTTCTTAAGCTATCTTCCAATGATTCATTTTCGGACGAACAAGAGACCAAAAATGAAGACAATTTATTTGGTGAAGTCGGTGCATTCAAATCGACCCGACCAGTCAAAATCCAACCAAACAAAGTGTTGATGGCTATCGGTTCATTCATATTGCTCTCTACTTTTCCCGGAAGCAAAATACGCGCAAAAACTTCAGCCGATAATAGCATGTCAACTGATCGCGAAGAATGAAAATTTGGATCGGCTAATTTCAAACATTTAATATGTGGCCAACTATAAGAAGGAAAACTGAAATTTGGCATGTCCGAACAAATTCGAGGTAAAACAAATAATTCGACTTGAAATTCATGATCATTGGAGTAGCATGAACTGATACAACATGTCAAAGTACCTTTAGGAACAACACTAGATTCGTTCCCTATACCGTGAATAGCTGTTGATATTGGAGCGTATTTTAGACCCAACCGATTTAAGCACTTTGCTGTAATAAAACTAACCTGACTGGCGTTGTCTACAAGCGCCCGAATTTTCTGCTTATTTCCACGAACATCAGTCACGAGAATATCTGCCGTTGAAAGTAAAACGAAAGATTTCATAGAATCAACTTGACAAATCTTATCTACTCGACTTGATGTTTGCAGTGAAACAGTTGGTCCCGTGGCACATGGCCTTTCAACCTTATTCAACGAGTTACAATCAGAAGTGCGTTCTTTTCTGACTTCCAAAGAATGGTTAGCGGTCTTAATGTTTGAACAATTATTTTGCTCGGGACCACTACCAGTTTGATCGAAATGTAGGAACGTATGATGTCCATTGCTACCACAAACTCTACAGGACAATTTACTGACACAATCACGACATCGATGTGATGATTGTAAACATTTCAGACATAATTGATGATTCTTAGCAAGCAAAAATCTATCATAAGGCGCACGATTCTGAAAAATACTACATTTGGAATTAATGTGATTAGGTGACTTGCAAAATGTGCAACAGGTCACAGTAGCTTCAGTCGAATGCACAACCAACGAAGATTTTGTAGGTTCTGATCGAGAAGATCCGAACCTAGAAGCACCGCATGATTGGTTCCCTAGAACCTTAAAATGATTTTTGTCATCCGAAAATTCGACTGCTTCCAAAGCATTGCAGTGATGTGCCAAAAATTCTATCAGATCCGTATATTTAGGAAAATCGATCTTACTGTAATCCATTTCAAATTTTCTTCTAGTTTTTGTATCAATCTTATCCAAAAGAATGTTGAAAAGCGGAAAATCCCACTCATCTACATTGAAATCCAAGCTGTCTAAAGCTGCCAAATTTTCCGAAAATGCAGAAAGAAGTTTTCGCAGAGAAGTGACGTTCTCCCTTTCCAACTTTGGGAAATGAAAAACGTCATTCCAGTAGGAAACAGCTAGCAACCGTCTGTTATTGTATCGCTTAAACAAACTGCCCCATGCAATTGGGTAATTTTCACCAGATAGCGCAATGGCCTTAACAATTTCTAAAGCTTCTTTAGAAGTGCTGCTTAAAAGATATTGAAATTTCTCAATATTACTGAGCACTATTTTTGTCGATTAGAGAAACAAATAAATCTCTATAATTTGGCCATTCCTTCAAAACACTACTAAAGGTTGGTAATGATATTTTAGGTAATCTCACATCTGATGTTGGAGGCCGAGCATCCTCTTGAACGTCTTTATTATTAACCTTTTTCACTAGATTATAATGAATGGCTTTAATTGCAAAATAATGTTTATCTACTAGACTTCGAATTTCTTCTTGCAATTCTAAGGCTTCTACACCTTCAGTGGCTCTTATACTAATAATCTTATAGTGACAAGTTTCATATTGTTTGTAGATGATTCCAATCTATCAACTCTCATTATGAGTTCAGAAACGAGATTTGAATCATGTTCAGCCCTATGAGCCAATTCGAGAATTTCCCTGATACGATTAGTGGCCGTTGTACGGTTAACAGTATGAATTGCTAAATTAGCCTGAGCGTCTGATGGCATATTGATAGATTTTGTAATGGAATAAAATAATCACAAGATTTAACTCGATACCTAATTTCGAATAAATCTCACAACAATGCTCGTATCAAAATCGCGTATGTATCGATAACTTTCTCGATATTCAACTTAATAATATGATAATAAACGTAAAATTGTTTCCCTCCATGTGCTAACACATGCCGCTATAAGATAAACAATGATATCTTCAACCGCAAAGCGAAATGAAAGAACATATGCTAGGATATCCAAATGACACCTTTGCGACTAAATATATTATATCAACAAAAAATAATTATTCTTGTAATAATAAACCCAACGAAACTTAAAACTCAATTTATTACTAAACTCAAAATCTGGCGCCGAATGGACCAATGTTAAGACGCGACCCTCGGTATTTTTTAATGAACTGTAATTTAAAATAATATAAGTGTATATAGAATTATCCAAATGAAATAATTGAAAAGAGCACCAGAACGAATATCTGACTCACCTTTCTGTCTTATTGGAAAATGGACACCTTCCAGGAGTGCCGATCCTCTTCTAGATATCGAAATTTCACAAAATTTTCAATTTCGGAACGAACTCGAGCATTTTAAATTCTCTTCTGTGTCAACTAGACCCAACATTCTCGCCGGTGGCCGGACAGTTGACCGACGTTGCCAGATATACCAATTGTGGTGCAAAATAAAGAAAAATAGCAAAACAAATTTCGAACATTGGTCTGTTCGGTCCAAACAAAGTCACGAATATAAAATGAACCCCAGTGAATCCCTAACATTCCTGATACTTGAGTAGGTAGTGGATTACGAACAAATTATTTTGATAGTTCAAAATATATTAATAAAATACTATCCTCTTTCCATAATATAAAATTTAATAGTTCATACCACCAACACATTCTTTTCTGTATTATGAACCTTAACTCAAGAAATAAATGTTTGATACACAAATGTAGATCCATATTCCAGTATTTTTTGCAAGCAACATTATGAAAATACTGTATATAGGAACATGTCTCACTACCATTAACTATTATTTAGTAAAGGGTAATATTAACCTCAGTGGTCAACGAACAGTAGTTGCTTTTGATGATTCCATTATGTTCTTCTTTCCTATTGCCTCCATAAACTACATCAAAACAGTCTTGTATATATTCACAAATTCAAGAATCGAATACTTGCTTCCCAATAGAAAATATACGAATTGACAATCTCTAATAGCTAGAAAAGATGAAATTCATGAATAGTCACACAGACAGATTCTGTGTTCACATTCTGTGAATACATAGAACTTACGATGTAATATTGAAACTTTGAAACATCATATCTCCGAAAGTATTAGCTTGTTAGAGTTGAAAATGACCACAATGGATTCTTATGATGAAACTGCATCTTAAAAAATGTGAACTCAAAAGTTGTATTGCAAAAAAAAATTTCTTTTTTTTCGTTACTCCGAAACTATCAGACCGATTTTACTCAATGACGAACTTAACCGAGATATTTATCCCTCAAACCTACTCTGAAAATGTCAACTGTCTAGCCCATTCCGTTCGAGAGTTATCGTGTTAACGGCCGGCCGGCTGGACAGAATCGATTTCGACCACGGATTCTTGATCAGTGAGTCGAATCAAATCGTTTAAGATCATTTTCAGCCAAAAATTCGAAAATTACAGACATTTGGGCAAATTGATAATCACTCTGTTCCGAGGAACAAGAGCACCAAAAACTTCTTTTTGCAGAAATAATTAAAGTCGAGTCCAGCCTAATTCACAAACCATCTTTCCAAATCCAATCAAGAACTGGAAAACAATTCTGTACCACGCAAAAACCGTGTTACGTCAGCGTTATTGTCGGACCACGTTGGCTAGTTCGATAGGCCGCAGATTACGTCAGTTACAGCGGGATTAATAGACCTTCAAACACCAGGAAAAACAAGAAAAACCGACGATCTTTCCATGCCGCCGTCCAGATAATGACCGTTGGCGTATCCAGGCCGGGACGGCCGGAGCCTGTTAGCACTTGAAGCCTCGTAAATATCCTCGATAGGGAACGGTCTGGACTGGAGGAGGAGAATCGATTAACATGTTGCTGGGTTTAATCCACTCTCTGATAAACTTAATGCATAATGTTGCGATGCGGATAATATTTCCGGACAGTTTAATATATCAACCGGAGTTATAGTCGGGGATAGAAAAGGATTGGAGAAATTAGATTGAGACTGTCAGGATAATAAATCTGATTTTACTTTGTAGATCAGTTCTTCAAAAAAACATTGCGGTTGGCGACCCCTATCAGAAACGATGTTCCCTACGCTTTTGCTTTAATTAAGAAATAAATTCACTATATTTTATTTTATATTATTCTTTATTTGATAGAATTTTGCTGATGCAAGTATCTTTCAAGATATCTTAAGAGATTGTGCGTGTTAGGGGAATCAGTTGTGTTCAGTGCAGCCTTTATTATTGTGCCTTACGCCCCCTTAGGCTCAGCACGAAACGAAATCTACTCCTCTTCAGAACTTCTGTGTCTTTCCGCCTTCCTAGTTCTACCCTGGAGCACTATGGGCTCTGTTATGCAATTAACTATGAAATTATATGCTCACAGACATGACATCTACCAAAAACGAACTCAACTCTCCCATTCGGATATGCAACCTACCCTGAAAATTGCAAGTCCCTATCTCCTTTCGTTCGAAAGTTATCGAGGCAACGGTCACCCATCTACTGAACTCACACAAGAATGCTCGAATCTCCAACAATATTTAACCGATCGTATTAAAACTTGAAACTTGGCAGTAGAGTTAGGTTATGAAGGCTCTTGCAAAATTTCAGCAATTCCAAACGAATAGTTACTGATATATAGAATTTTTTTTTTTATTTTCAATGATTTATTAAAAATTTTCTACGAATGCTATCCTCACCAAATTTTGCAAACATTTTTGCGTTGGCATTCTACAACTAATAACCATGTTTGAATTCAATCGGTTCAGTATTTTTCGAGTTAATGAGGAAAAAAAAACCACCAAATTGGAGAAAATTTCAGATGCCTATAACTCTAAAACCGTTTGGCTGATTATGCTCATAAACAAAATGAAATGTCGCGTTCTGGTGCACATCCTAACCTGAAAATTTCAAGCCGCTATCTCATTCCGTTCTCAAGTTATCGTGACAACAAAAAATATTTTTTAATAATTTTTTTGAAATTTTCTAGCCATACGATTCGCACAAAATTTCACAAACGTGCTTAGGTTCATATTCTACAATGGTTGAAAATAAAATTATTACTCGGAAACCACTGGGCCGATTATGCCCATTAACGAACTTGTCCGTCGTATTGGAATGCGCCACCTACCCTGAAAATTTCAAGTCCCTAGCTCTTTTCGTTCTCAAGTTATCGTGGCAACGGCCGGACGGCCGGACGGACAGAATCAAATTTGACCTCGAATTCTTCATTGGCGAGTCGAACTTAATCGTTTGAGACCATTTTCGTCAAAAAATTCGAAAGTTACAGACATTTGGGCAAAACTATAACGCGATGTTCCCCAGAACATACGCGAAAAAGGAGTAATAGTTATCATCTTTACATGTTTCATAAATCTGAAGTCACCCCTATGCCTCTTTAGAGCACTTTTTATCACAGAGAGCGACATTAAAAAGAAATCAACATTATTTTGAACCTTATTACTATACCTCATTATACGACAGAGGGGTGAATTCTGCGCCGAGTATATGTGCCCAAACGGTAGGTGAAATAATTCACTCGCCCTTAGAGACCTCTGGGGGACATTTATGAATATTTGTGCGAGAACTTCGGGGTTTTTTATTAAATTATTAAGAATTTTGTACAAGAACAGTACATCTGAAATTATTCTCCGATCCAATAAAGACATCATGCGAAAGTGATCCCGCGCCAGGTGATAATCACCATCGGGTATTAAATAGTTGGTTCTATATGAAATAAATCTCAAAAATTCATTCTGAATCCTTTCCAGACGGTCTATGTACACCCCCTGTACACACCCATATCCGAATCACTTCACCTGGGGGTATAAATGCAGAGATTATCAGAAATCGAAAGGGCTACTTTTCTATCAATGTGCAGGTAGTGTGTGATGCGAATTTACGCATCTTGCATATCATTGCCCGTTGGCCAAGTTCAGTCCATGACTCGACCATCTTCAATGATTCCCCGTTGATTGTCGAATAATTGGAGTAGGGCATATATGGTAATGGATATATGTTGGCAGAGGTTATGCTTGCAAACCATTTCTTTTTACGCCGATTATCAATCCGCAAGGTGAAGCTCAAAAAAGGTACAACAAGGCCCAAATAAAAGCACAAAACCCTGTTGAAAGGTGTTTTGGAGCATTGAAAGGCGTTTTCCGTGTTGGCATCTTGGACTGAGAAACATTAAGCATTATTATATTATTATTATTATTATTATTATTATTATATTAGTAATCACCTGCAGTGTGTTTCATAAATATTCACTGACTCAATCTGATGATATGGAGGAATTGGAAGAATTCACGATCGAAGTTGATGAAAATCTTCAAATTGATCCTGCTGATCCTGGCCATAATGTAGCAGTACGAAATGCTTTGATATCAAAAATTTTGGAGAGGAATGTTTTCAGTAAGATAAAATGAAAACTGAATAATCATCAATATACTTTCAGATGAAGTGTCAGTATTGCAACGAGGAGAGTACCCCATTAGCTTTCTGTTTTTCCAGTGGAGTTCTTTTAGATATGGCTGCAATCGATTACTGTGGCATCATACACTAGTTGCACAGTGACCGAAAAGTAGCCCTTGCAATTTTTGAAAATCTCTGCATTTATTCCCTCAGGTGAAGTGATTCGGATATGGGTTCAATCGATCGGTTCCAAAACTCTTCGTAACCCACTGATATGGTGAAACCCTGCAGCCACTTCCAGCCTTCTGCGAGTGGTTCTTGGCATATAAATGTACTGGGGATCAGGGGGATGAAACTTCGACCAAAATTTAGAAACAGCACGGCACCTAACATGGCCGCCACGCAAGCGCAGAAATTGAAGTGCCGATGACAGGTGAATGTCATTCACCTGTCATTCAATCAGTATTCTTCCATCTGTCATTCGTGAGTGACTGTGTCGTGAAGTTTTCGTAGAAATACATCGAAAAGTCCAAGATGTCCAAGAAGTTTGATATGATTTTAACCAATCTCCCTTTACGCCATAACCTGTTTTTGCTTACTATTTTCAGACATATTAATGATGAAGTATATTCAGAACAATGATTTTTTTTAGCTACCTATCCCCTTTCGTTAAAAATACTGTTTATTAATCAATAAATTTAATTATTACAACTCGTTGTTCATAGCCAAAAGTAAAGAACACTAATAATAAAAGTTACATATATGTATTTATCTGTCGGTGGAAATGAAGATTAAAATCAGATTTGAATATTCCCGCAGATTGATTTGTGATTTGACATGAACTCCTGTCGTCATTTGGAAACCACCTTTTCATTGAACGCAAGGCAACTGAAATATACAATCTTGCTACTATTGATTTGTTTCTTCTAGTATGTGGTTCAATTTCTGATCCAATTTTATGTATCAGTCCCTTACCTATACTCTTGTTAAATCTGTAGCAGTTTTCAAATTCGCTTACGTAATTTAGGGAGGGATCACTCCTATATCTGTTATTCGCGTATCTCCGTAATTGATTATTGTCTTCATTAAATTCTACTGATGTCCTGTAAATTCGAATAAAATTCCAATATGAATGTGTAAATAAAAAACTAATTTCTATAATATTTTGTACTTTACACTGGATCTACATATTAGAAGTGAGTGAGCTACAACCGCCGTTCCATTTGGTATAAACTGTATTATCTTTCAATGATATTGAAAACAATCACCATCCTCTTGAAATTTATTATGAGTACTTTTTTGATTTTAGACAGGTCTTTTATATTTGAGTTCAGTAATTCAAATCTTCGAAATAATGATAATTTGTAATCTGGAATCGATTAATTGTTTCCTTTTTCTATTAACTTCAATTTTGTGTACAAATTCCAAAACCATACTTTTGTTGAATACATTACATTCATACAGAAACTAATATTTGCAATCTAACATTAGACCTGAGATAAATTCTCGGTTATACTTTTATATTTAAGGAAATAATCCCCAAATTTTTTGTGAATTCAAATGGAAAATTGATTTAAACAAGTAGATAGTGTGTGCATGCAGCAGTTACTAATTTGAATATCTTTCTATTATTAAATTCCAATAATATAATTTATAATGAAAATTCCTATCCGTCTTATGTTATTCATGAAAAGTTTTAATTTCAGAAGTCTTCAATAGTTGTTATTTGTGTTTGCAATTCTTCTATATTGTCATAGTATTATGCAAACTCATTTCACACTTTGAATGAAAACATTTTTAGCTATGTAAGGAGTTTTCCTATTGAATTTTCAAATTTATGAGGCAATTGAGAAATGAAAGACAAACTTTTAAAAGGAACCAACGTTATGGGGGCATCTCTTCTCGATTGTGTATTAGCAACTGCTTTTTTGATCTGCCCTAACAACACAAACTGGCGAAACTGCTTCTCTGTTTTACTTATTGTCCCTTGGGCTATAGGCGGCAAATTCGGAAAATTCTCATCAAACAAGCTACTTACTTCTTTTTGTGTTATTTTCTACATTTCCGTTAATCCAACCATTACTCAAAATTGAAGTTGAAGTAATTCAAACACAGATTAGATCATTTATAAAGTACAACTTATCAGCACGAACCAATTTGCGAAGGCGTTCTAAAGAAACTAACATAGTGACAGAAAGTGTTTTACATAGTGTTCATCATACCATCTGGAAAACACAACGTTACGGTTTTTTCGTTCTCTTTCTATCACATCTTGAAGGCAAATAAGTTTAGTATTATGGTCATAAGATTTGGGAATATTCCAGGGAATATTATAATGAATTTCGGTAATCGGTTTCGAGTTTTGCAATAAACTTGAAAGTGCTAACATTTCTGAATAGAGAATGACGGGATTTTTCAAACGATGTATCACAAGCCCATACTTCCTATTTTAAAAATTGGGGTTTGTACCAAGGGTTGTACGTGACTTTCGAAGGGGGTTGCAGGTAGTGTTCGCATTTTTACGAAGAAAAATGACTCTTTTAAATTTTAATTTGATGTGTTTCGGGATTTTCCATAAATATGTATAGTAACCAAGGTAATGAATTTATTCCGTTTGGTTTTTCCACAATGTAGGTAAAGTGTGAATCCATCGCTGGATGGGCATAGATCGACTGGGGTTTATACGTCATAAATTTCAAACAAACTACACCTGGGTCTCGTAAATTTCCAGAATTTCGTAAAATGTCTACTGTCTACTGTGAATTCTATTGTCCATTCTGGACAATAGAATTCATCTTGGTAAATTCGATTAAGAAGAGTCTCCAATACAGGAGAATAGACAATAAAAATCATCATGGTGAATTCGATTGAGAAGAGTGTCCAATACAGGAGAATGGACAATAGAATTCATCATGGTAAATTCGATTAAGAAGAGTGTTCATTACAGGAGTATGGACAATAGAACATACGCGCAAAAGCTCCTGACTTCACGTCAGTGCTTGAACCAATTTTTTTTTCGATTAAGAGGGTCCAATCAGGAGAACGGACAATAGAATTCATCATGGTAAATTCGATTAAGAAGACCAAAAGCTCCTGATTCACGTCAGTGCTTGAACCAATTTTTTTTTTCGATTAAGAGTGTCCAATACAGGAGAATAGACAATAGAATTCACCATGGTAAATTCGATTAAAAGTGTCCAATACAGGAGAATGGACAACAGAACATACGCGCAAAAGCTCCTGACTTCACGTCAGTACTTGAACCAATTTTTTTTTTTATTTATAATATCATTTAAATTAATATTGTTGGACGTTACTTTGAAAGTTCTAAGCTATTAGAAGTATACCTACCTATTTTATTCTGTAAAGTCTATAATTCAAGAAACATTGTTGAATTGAAATATATTGTTTTTTTATTTGTTATATCATTTAAATTAATATTGTTAGACTTTACTTTGAAAGTTCTAAGCTATACTGACTTACAGCAAAAATATTATAAAGAAAATAAGCAATTGGATAGTCAAACTATCATTTTAATAAAATGATGCATTTTTATTGTTCAAATAAAGATATATATCTAAAAAGACTCGAAATCTTCAAAATGTGCTAAGAATATTGTACCCCGTCAAATAAAGATATATATAACTTACAAGAATTTCTTCATTCAATGGTATTTCAAAGAACTAATTACAGTTTTAAATATTTAATAAAAAAACCTTTTTAATTCTTCATAATCATTACAAGAATGTCTGTCGATATGGAATATGGTAATAATTTGACATTTGAACACATCGTTTAATGCATAATCAATTTCAATACTTTTGTCACTCGTTGATGAGATGAGATATCTGAAATTATAGATAAACTCTAAATATTCCATTCAATATTGAAATATTAAAATTAAATTTCCACTTATTCATTTGTATTTCAAGATAATGAACGTTTGAAGCTAATGATTCATGTAAATTGTCTGTGAAAATTTGTTTTCATGGGTTAGGGGAAAAGAGTTATTGTGAAAATAAGATTCATTTATTTAGATACCAATCTATATATTGTTTTATACTATCTACTAAGGGCCGATTTATTCAACCTCTCCGTAAAGTATTCGTCAACTATGTGCTCGTTGAATTTACTGATCCCCTTTAAAGTGAACATTTACAGATTACTTTCCTTTCGGTAAGGCTACTTGACAGTTTACAGGTAGTAAAATATATCAGCCCTCAGTGAACAAAAAAATTGTATACCTCACTGAAGCCGTAATACAAACAAAGGAAATAATTTCGAATAAAACTCTATTAACATATTCGATTATTTACTTCAAGAGAGATCAAGAATAACATTCATTTTGAAAATTCAATACTACATCAAGCAGCATGCAATACATTTTTTCGAGTTTGGACCACTGCTGCCCACATAATCATGGAGGATTCGTGAAACACTGCAGGGAGGATAAATACTTGTATATAGATTATTATTAAAATATGATAACTGACTTTCTCCGTTTCCTTATATACTACTTCTCGTTGTAAAATATACTTGGATTTTCCTCCGCAACACTAGGATACATCATTTTCAAAGTAAGCGTTGAATTATCAAGCCATTCTATTATAATATTAGTAAAATCTGTTCTTCAGAGGTATTCATTGTTAAGCATGCTAAGCAACAAGCATTTAAGAAACATATACCTGAAGTTCCACGGGAAAACAATATACATAATATATACCTACACACATGTTATATTGCATCCCCTTCTACTCCTATATTTTAAAATATTCTGCAATTAGAAAAATTAAAATGTTTCGTTAAAAAAATGCCTATTATATAGGTACACGCTGGCATCCAAACACCCTGATGATGGATCGTAAGAGACCCATGATTTCAGGAAAACAGAAAATTGTTCAAAATTCACTGGTCTAAGCGTAATTCAACTGTTTTTTTTTGTGCAATAGTATTATGCAAATGTTATATGTAAACAGGTAAAAGTGGCCAAATCTGAATAATAGGGTAGGTGCAGAAGTCAATTGAAATGTAATTCATGCAGTTTTGCTTGCTAATGACATGTTTATGATTATACTAACCATTCTAGGTCTTACCTAAGGAAATCCCACAGAAGCTCCTAGGAGAGTCAGTTTTGTTCTGTATATATTTTATTAATGTATCCTTACGACAGCTTAGGCAAGTCACTGGGTGGTTTTCACCTAAGTACATGATGAATAGAATACTTATCCCATAATATATATAGCTTCGGCAAAATGACAAAACAGAATTAAGTGTAAAATGTAAAATTTTGAGTTGGCTTTATTTTTTATAGTCATAGCCTACTCATAACAACCACTTCCTTAGTAGATTGCGAAACATATTTAAATGCACCTTGAATCGAGCATTTACGGTTTATTTCGTTCACTCCCTGATTTATCGTTCACTCTCAAATTTCAAAACGAGAATATCTTGAAACTTGCTTATTGCAGATACATCCCTTTGTCATTTCAACGATATGAGAACCACCATCAATTTGTTTGAATAGAAACACTAGATTTTCTTCTTGGCTATTCCACTCTTGAAATTTAAAAATTTTAGTGTTCATGTCATCTTGGTTGCCTCTTATCAATATTAAATTTTCTCATGAGATATACTTAATCTTCACAAATATTCAATCGACTAAGTTCCATATACCTTGTTTTTAAGAATTCTATCTGCAGTAACTCCAAGAGTAACTCATGCATTCTATTTGTCGAAAAGCATTACTTTTTTGCTCTACGTCAACTGGACCTTAATTCATTCCAACCTGAAAGGAAATATTAAGACTTGGATTTTTCTGAGTAAAGTAATTCATTCAATTCACTTCTATTACTTACTGCTGATTTTTAGCCAGAAATCCTGAAGGACATATACCAGATATCTTCTTTCTGAACAACTTTTCCACAGTTCTCCATAATTTGGAATTTCTTTCACATACGTAAACAATATTTCTAGATTCCTCCAATCTTCAAATACAAGGTAATCTCGATTATTTTCAACGGAAGGAATACTCGTTCGTACTTCGTGGATTGAGAATATTTTGTTCATGTTTTGTGTTTTGATCAGATTCAGATTCGATGTTGAGGTTAAAACGGGGCGCATGCGTAGATCAGAATGTAGTTTGTAGTATATCAATTAATCATTTTCTCAAAAATACCACACAAGCAAGTTACCGATCACTGCTAATATTTATTATTTACCAGAAATTCATCACAAATCGAAACTATTTAAATTAGAAATGTCAATGTTTACATGACTAACCCGGACTTAGCCATTTAACCCTGCTATTTTGCCAGGTTAAATTTTTATAGTTTTAACCCAGGGTTAGGCTCTAAATCTTGAAGGTGCAAGACCTATTATCAATTTAACCCTAGGTTTAGAGTTAATCCGGATTTAATTAGATAACCCGCATTCGTGCAAGTGGGCCTTAGTGGCCTACATGGCCTAAAATTCCTCTCTACCCATCACAAGATTTAATATCCACAAATGAGCCTCTCACCTTACAAGATCAGAAGCCTTCAGCAAAATTTCAGCGATATCATATTAAAAATAATACATATATAACCTTTCAAAAGTCCCCTCTCGCAAATATACTCCTCTGAAGGCACATGGATCTCTTGAAGAAGAATCGCCTTCTCTATTTCGCAAAGATATTCACTCTTGTTCATAGAAATCCCTTCAATATTTAGTTGCCTCCTCCTAAGGAGGATCTCTTTCAAAACCAGGTCTGACCACTAATGTAGGGCTATCATCTCCCATAGATTTGTGATGAAATAAGACAATTTTCCCATAATATACGAGCGAAAATATGTCATCATGACATTCATATTTTTATTTTTGAAGTTTCTCGCAAAAATACGACCATAGACTACATATCATCATACGACGATTCCCATCCGCTACACTTGGCTACCACTACGCTACCGAACTCACAAAAGGCTGCCCGGTTCTCCAACAATATAGATCCGATCATGTTCAAACTTGGAATTCTGCAGTAGAGTTAGGTTCTGAAGGTTGTTCCAAAATTTCAGCCATGCCGGACGAATAGTTTATGATATATAGATTTGTTTTCAATAATTTTCAACTATTTTTTTTTTAATTTTCTAGTTATACTATCCTCACGAAATTCTGCAAGAATTTTCGCGTTGGCATTCTTCAACTAATAACAATGTTTGAATTCAATCGGTTTTGTATTCTTCGAGTTAATGAGGAACAAAAAACTACCAAATTTCAGAAAATTTCAGATGGCTATAACTCTAAAACCGTTTGTACGATTATGCTCATAAACAAACTCAAATGTCGCATTCAGGTGCACAACCGCTATCTCCTTCCGTTCTCAGGTTATCGTGACAACAAAAATATTTTTTAATAATTTTTTAATAATTTTCTAGCGATACGATTCTCACAAAATTTCACAAACGTGCTTAGGTCTATATTCTACAACTATTCACCAAGTTTAAATTCGATCGGATTTATTTTGGTTGAAAACAAAATTATTACTCGGAAACCATTGGGCCGATTATACCCATTAACGAACTTGTCCGTCGTATTGGGATGCGCCACCTACCCTGAAAATTTCAAGTCGCTAGCTCTTTCCGTTCTCAAGTTATCGTGGCAACGGCCGGACGGCCGTACGGCCGTACGGCACCACAGAATTAAATTTCACATTTGGGCAAAACTATAACGCGATGTTCCCCAGAACATACGCGCAAAAACGACAATCATGAAATGAATTAAATGTTTTGTTGGAGTTGTTATTATTATGAATTTGTCTGTAAATGATGCAAACATAATTAAAAGAAGGAAAAAATAATAAATGAATGATCGAAGAAACGTATCTTTACATTGATTAGCAAAAAACTGAATTGTAAAAATATTGCCAAATTCTTTCATCAACCAATGAACGTCATTCTCATGTTACTTGCGCTTCGAAGAACTATCATGATTTGCATTCGTACATTTGCATATTAATTATAATGGCCCTCGACAGTTAGAACCATGAATACATTCTAGAATTTTTAAAGTTAAATAGTCAATACTGAGTTCAATATAGTTTGAACAACCGACGTCAACGAAAAGTAGGTCAAACTGCGCTCACTAGTTAGAACTTTACAATTTGATTGCTATTTTTATGACGATTCCAGGAAGGTACGGGGAAAATACGAAATATTTATATTTCGTGGAACAAACAAAGAAAAATGTTTCGTAGTGTGCAGAATGTTTGGTAATTGGAGTGCCAAATGAAATATTGTATGTTGAATTCAATCATAAGTGAAAATAAAGGACAGCTATGGTCGAGATCGGGCCTCCTTTGGAAGATATTCAATATTTACAAATCAATCAACTGAAGAAATAATAATTATCATTGCATTTGCAGACAGGAACTACAATGAACGTTCAATGAGATCAATAATATTATTGAAGATCAAATCGCAAATGCCAATGGCCACACTTAGTTGATTGTTGATTTTGCACACTTTTACGATTCTTTTGTAAAGCTTGCATCAACGCAGGTGGGGACATTTTTCAAAATTTTTCCTATTTTTTTATTAATTAAGGTGCCTTGTTATTTTTTCACATGAATAAACTAGGTTCGGGAGATGTATATCTCGGTTAAGTTCGTTACTGGGCAAAATCGACAGACTGGTCTCGGAGTACCTAAGTAACAAAAAAATAACATAATAGTTTACATTACAAATTCAATTTTTTAAGATGCAGTATCATTATAAGAATCCATTGATATTATTTTCAACTCTAACAATCTTATACTTTCCGAGATAAGATTTTTCAAAATTTAAAAATATCAAAATATTAAGTCGTAATTCTATGATTTCACAGAATGCTGTAATCGAAATTTTCAGATTAGGTGGCGCATCCCAATAGGATGGACAAGTTCGTTAATGGACATAATCGGCCGAACTGTTTCCGAGTAATAGTTTTGTATACAACCAATATTAATCCGATCGAATTGAAACTTGGTGAGTAGTTGTATAGCTAGAAAATTTTGAAAAAATTATTGAAAAATATTATTTACGTTACGATAACCTAAGAACGGAAACAGATAGCGACTTGAAATTTTCAGGTAAGGTTGAAAATCTTAATGCTCGTTTAGAAGCATAGTCGGCAAAACGGTTTTGGAGTCAAACCCTTTTGAAATTCGGTTGTTATTTCCTCAATAACTCGAAAAATACAAAACCGATCCAATTCAAACATAGTTGTTAGTTGTAGAATATCTAGCGCGAAAATTCTTGAAAACTTTTGTGAGGATCGTATTACTAGAAATTTTTAAAAAAATCATAGAAAATTATTGAAAAAAATCCATATATCTTAAACTATTTGTCCTATATCGCTGAAATTTTGCGAGAACCTTCAGAACCTAACTCTACTACCAAGTTCCAAGTTTGAACATGATCGGATCTATATTGTTGGAGATCCGAGCAGTCTTGTGTGAGTTCAATAGTTGGATGGGTGAGCGTTGCCTCGACAACTCTCGAACGAAAGGAAATAGGGACAATTTTCAGGATAGGTTGCACATCCGAATGGAATAGTTAAGTTCGCTGTTGGCCATAATCGGCCCAACGGTTTCGGAGTTATACCCATCTATATATTATTTCCTCGATTACTCAAAAAATATAGACTTGATCGAATTGAGGCTTGGTAACTAGTTGTAGATTATCGACATGAAGGCGTGTGTAATTTCGTGGGGACCGTACCACTAGAAAATTTTTAAAAAATTACGAAAAATTAGCATGTATCTCATGACTTCTTGAGAACGGAAAGAAAACGCGACCTGCAGTTTTCAGGGTATATTACGCATCTGAATACGATATTTAAGTTCGTTAACTATAGCATAATCGGGCAAATGATTTTGGTGTTATATCAATCTGAAATTTGGTTTTCATTTCCCCAATAACTCAAAAAATGCAAATCTGATCCAATACAAATAAATATGGTTATTAGTTGTAGAATGCCAACGCGAAAATTCTTACAAAATTTCGTGAGGGTCGTAGCGCTAGAAATTTTTTGAAAAAATAATTGAAAAAAAAATTGGTCCAAGCACTGACGTGAAGTCAAAAGGTTTTGCGCGTATGTTCTCTTGCCCATTCTCCTTTATTGGACACTCTTAATCGAATTTACCATGGTGAATTCTATTGAATGTCCTCCTGTATTAGATACTCCGAATTTAACATGGTAAATTCGATTAAGAGTGTCAAATACAGGGTAACAGACAATAGAATTCACCATGGTAAATTTGATTAAGAGTGTCCAATACAGGAGAATGGACAAGAGAATATACGCGCAAAAGCTTCTGACTTCACTTCAGTGCTTGAACCAATTTTTTATGAGGTTCTATTTGAAATCATCCGATTTATCGATATCTTCTTCTAAATCCTCGTCTCCCTTGAAATAGATACTTTAATCACTAATCTAATCTTGGCGTTCAGTGAACACCGTTGCAACGATTACGGCAACATCTGCGCTGGATTTTGACTTGTAACAGTTCCTACAATAAATCTTCGTCCTGTACAATGGCTAATTTCGCTTTCGGAATTATTAAGTGTGAACGCTCTACAGTGGCAACGCCTTTAATGAGAAATCCAAGAGCAATTTCTCTCGTTGTTCTAATGGGGGGTCAAAGTTTGCCGAGCCGTAGAATCCTAACTGGAAACATTCCTGCGTGCCGCTGAAATTCGATCTTGGATGCAAAATCCACGATTCGATAATTGGATATCCAGCCGGTGCGATGAACCAGAAAAGCCGATAGGGATGTGAAATAAATACACGATTTATGAACCGGGAATTTGAATTTTATTCTAATTACTACGCTCTATAATGTTCCGATAACAGTCTCGATTGATTTATTTTGACCATTAATGAATCAGATCAGCGATGCAGCCAAACATTTCGACGCAATCTAAAAACATAATTTCCGGTGTACTGCCTCAAAAAAAGAAGTTACAGATGATTACAGCAGGCACGGTCCTAAGGGGGGGGGGGATGGGTGGGGGGATGATCCCCCCCAATGTTGAGCAGAGTTCGACACAGTTGGAAACATTTCGAAGGAGTTGGAGAATATTTAGAAGCGGTTGGAAAAATTTCAATGGAGTTGGATAGTTCCCAAAATATTGTTATAAAATGTGAAGGACTTTGACCGCCTGAACGAATAAAAGCAAAGCAGAAAGATAATAGGGACGAGATAACATGGAATAACACCATGTACCCTTGTACACATTCCTGTTGCCGTAAATTCAATATTCAATAGTTTTCGGCACAATGAGCGTTCCTGCCAATAGGGACCATCCCCATTGGCAGGAACGCTCTATCGGTTTTATTAACAACGGTATTGCCATTTTTCATTATTATTTTTGAAAACGCTTAACAGTGTTCATGGCCATTGGAAGATACGGTCTGAGCTCTGCGGGACTCGTTTCTCGATTAATATCCAGTGAATGGTGGCATATGATTTCACGCTTCAAATATTCACAGTTGGGGAAAGGCTGAATTCCGTGTTTTGTCTCATAGGTGGCGTGGGCGATTGGGTATGATCGACCAAGCCGGCTCTGAGAGGCTTAACCCGGTTCAGTTTAGTTGAATTTGTTGAGAAGCTACAGAGTACTGATGAAGGCCAAGAAGCCAGAAACGCGGCTGCTCTTGCTTTCTCGGCAAATCAATGAACCCCTGGGATCTATTTGACTTTTGAAATATATGCATATGTATATTAATTATACGAAGCCATTATGAAGGCCCCTATTGGCAGGAACGCTCTATTGGTTTTATTAACAACGGTATTGCCATTTTTAATAATTTTTTTCGAAAACGCTAAACTCGTTCATGGCCATTAGAAGATACTGTCTGAGCTCTGCGGGACTCGTTTCTCGATTAATATCGAGTGAATGGTGGCATTTGATTTCACGCTTCAAATATTCACAGGTGGGGAAAGGCTGAATTCCGTGTTTTGTCTCATAGGTGGCGTGGGCGATTAGGTATGATCGACCAAGCCGGCTCTGAGAGGCTTAACCCGGTTCAGTTTAGTTGAATTTGTTGAGAAGCTACAGAGTACTGATGAAGGCCAAGAAGCCAGAAACGCGTCTGCTCTTGCTTTCTCGGCAAATCAATGAAACCCCAGGGATCTATTTGACTTTTGAAATATATGCATATGTATATTAATTATACGAAGCCATTATGAAGGTCCCTATTGGCAGGAACGCTCTATTGGTTTTATTAACAACGGTATTGCCATTTTTAATTATTTTTTTCGAAAACGCTAACACGTTCAGGGCCGTTGGAAGATACTGTCTGAGCTCTGCGGGACTCGTTTCTCGATTAATATCCAGTGAATGGTGGCATATGATTTCACGCTTCAAATATTCACAGGTGGGGAAAGGCTGAATTCCGTGTTTTGTCTCATAGGTGGCGTGGGCGATTAGGTATGATCGACCAAGCCGGCTCTGAGAGGCTTAACCCGGTTCAGTTTAGTTGAATTTGTTGAGAAGCTACAGAGTACTGATGAAGGCCAAGAAGCCAGAAACGCGTCTGCTCTTTCTTTCTCGGCAAAATCAATGAACGCCCTGGGGTCTATTTGACTTGTATGCATATGTATATTAATTATACGAAGCCATTATGAACGTCCCTACTGGCAGGAACGCTCTATTGGTTTTATTTAACATAATATTGCGTTGTCCTAAAGCGAGTTTGTCATAAAACAAACCATCTGGTACCAAGTTGAGCTGTTTCTCACTGTCGAGCGTCATTTTAAAAAGCTTTGATTCCTTTTGAATTTAGCAACGTGAATATGTGAGTAGGTAATAGAAATAGATAAGTTTGAATTTCCGAAAACAAGTTTTGATGTTCTGGGTTTCTTGAAAATGGGTAGTTTTACAGACGGAATAACCACTACCAGGGATGTGCTCCTAAGGAGGCGGGTGATCTCCCCAATGTTGGAAAATTTTCAAAGCAGTTGGAGCAGCCCCCCGTCACAATCAGTTTTTTCAATGTAATCCTTCATGCACAGTTGGAAAACTTTCAATGATTTCTCCCGCCAACAAAAATTTGTCTACTGCCCGTCCCTTGATTACAGTATTCTCGTTCTTTATATTAAATATCTTGATTAAAAGCACTTCACGCCGATGCAATTTCTACGTGGCAGATTATTATGATCTGAATTATGCATTTGGTTCGGTCGACTGGGTTTCTGAGCTCTATTTTTACAATATTGATGATTCCGTTTATGGATTTATGGACATTGCCAATATTCAACCTATTTACTGTTTTACCTTACTTGAGATAGAAAACTCTATCCATCTTTCTCTTTACCGTCCCAATAAACCTAAAAAACAGTAGGTTATCCTATCTTAAGTTATCTACCGATGGGAGGACGGACAGCCTAATACAGATAGCTGTTTGTATGGAATTGAGAGTTGACGCGTCCCAATATTTTAAGGTTACATCAAATAGTTATCCCTAGTAACCTGTATCTTGATCCGTGGTATGAGACGGATAATAGAAAGAGTGTAGCGGATAGAAGTTGTTATACTTGCCAATCTTAGTTGAAATACAGCTACATACCTACATATTCATTATAAATAACTGATTAAAAAATAAAAATCACAGAGGATGTACTAATGAAAATGTAATAGAGGTAAGGAAATAAAGAATATTCTCACAAAATAATGTTCTATTGTGAACTAGGGGCAGAATTTGACGGTGCGCCTCACTACACGAAAGACTCATTGCACAGAAGCTCTACTGCATCGAACTTTACTGCATCGAAGAGTCACCACATCGAAAAACCCCCCTTTAGAAAGTGGGCGGCACTAACTAGAGTTAATGTTCGTGCTTTCTCCTGCTTGGCCGAACGTGAAAACCCGTTTATCGATCGTCTTCGACGATAGTTTCGCTCGATGAGAGGCAGCGATGCCAGATGTACCATAATTATGGAATTGTACCATAATTTATACCTCAAATTTAGAGCATTCCATAATTGTACCATAATAAATAATTGTACCATAATTTCCATCGATTCTTCCATTCAATATTATTCGCAAAACTATTCAGCGAATATGTCAAGTCCTCTCATTAAATGGCTTTTTTCTGGGTTTTTTCTCTCAAATTCCGAAAAATATCACAGTACTTCTTATAGAAGAAAGATCCTATTATTATTGTTTTCTTCACATATATGTAACTCTAATCATAAATATATATTGTGAGCAGTATAAAAACTATTAAATTACATCACAAAACATTCATAAAACAGAATTTAGAATAAAAATATATTTATATACTTATCTTTTTCCTTCATTTCAAGCTTCCTGCCATTGTTATCGTAATATATTTCTACCTTCGTATTGAAGGGTTATAGGTATCTTTATACAAATTTCTTTATTACGAATAAGAAGTAATATAGAAACCAATCAAACATACTTAAATGAAGTGTTTGAAATCAATATTAAAGTCAGTGGTGTAACAAAATATCCTGCTCTTTTAATTGATGAACGTTTCAACTTGCTTCGATTATTATAAAAATTGGTTCAAGCCCTGTGGACAGGAGCTTTTGGGCGCATGTTCATCTTCCTTGTGGCCCGTACTGACCAGTAAAGAAAAAAAGCAGTATCATGTTGAATACCTTAATATTATTCTGGAACACAAATTTTCCATTACAATAATCTTCATCTAGCTTCTATTTAGTATCAATTCCTGTAGAACGTGATCATAATAAGTGTTTTCCATATAATAAAATGTGTTTGAACTTGGTATGTAGGAAATCTGACATCAATTATTGGAATTAATTGATTTGACAAACAGCCGTCAAATGAGGTAAATAGATTTTTGTGACGATTTTCTGTGACCATAGAACGTCAAAACACGCTGGAATGTGAATTTTAAGCAATATCTTCTGGAATTGAGATCGTATCGAACTGAAATTTTGCACACTCGTGTAGAATGCTTGATTTAACGCCGGTACAAATTTTTTTATTAAAAAATTTTCCAACTGCCCGATCCCAACAATACTTAGATAATATTATATCCATAAATTAAGCATTTCCTTATTGCATTTCTTGAAATAGGTACCTTTTCAAGTCGATCAACATCGTCCTTCTTTCGACGTCTAAACTATGACTTGATTCTTTATGTTTATGTCTTTGAATTTGTTTTCGGTGGAATTCAAAGAGTTCATAGAATAATCGATGAAAATACTGAGAGAGACCCAGGAAATTTGACACATTTTGTCTTATATCTCCAGAAATTGAAATCGTATAGAGCCAAAATTTTGCACAATGTTGCAAAATACTACAATTGACGTTAGTACAAGTTTTTGTTGCAATCTGATGAATAGTTCACGAAAAAAAAATTTTTTTTTCGAAAAAATTAAAAGAAATTTTTTTTTAAAAATTACCAACATTTCGATCATAACAGAATTTTGCCAAAAGTTGCGCATTTATATCCTCGAACTGACTACCAAGTTTCGATTCAACATCTTCTTTAGTTCCTGAAATATCAGGGAAATAACCTCAAAATTTTAAATGTCTATAACTCCTAAACCGTCCGGCCGATTTTGCCCGTTAACGAACTTAACCGTCGCATTTTGATCAGAAACCTACCCTGAAAGTTTGAAGTCGATAGGACCTTCGGTGCTCCTGTTATCATGCCTACGGCCGGAAGTACGGCCGGCCGGCCGGCCGGACGGCACCCTAAAATCTGACACCGGATTCGTGATCAGGGAGTCCGAATTAGTCTATTAGCCAATTTTCAGCTCGAAATTCGAAAATTACAGACATTTGGACGAAATGATAGGACGATGTTCCCCTAGAACATGCGCCCAATAAAATGATATTTATATGTGGTCAGATTAAAAGTGATAAATAATACAGCAGCATTTTATTTAGATTTCAATTTTATTTCAAATAAGGATCTGATACTCAAGTAGAGTACATTCTATCATGTTAGTCTATAATAGATAATATTGTTAAAATTAATGAAATCGTTTTCCTTTTTAAGGGTACACTTACTATGTTTACTGCCTCTGATGTTTACAGAAAAAGCAGTCAATTAAATAAGATATCATAGAAAATCGGTTTACAGTAAACATTTTAAATACGGTGTTTTTTCTCCCATTGTTATACTAATTTATCATCGTTCCAATTCAACAAATACATAATACAACTTCTTTAATGGATAATATTGTGTGAATCAATGAAATAGTTTTCTTCAGTTCCAAGTCCTGGTAATTTATCCCCTGGAGGATAGACATACTGTGTTTACTGCCTCTGATGTTAACCATGGACAGTCGATGTACAGTATATGCTTTAAATACAATTCTTTTTCTGCTCCGATTGTTATACTAGTTTATCACCGTTCCAACTCAACAAAAAAATGCCTTCGTCTTGATTGACTAGTAAGTAGATAGTGCAGGAGCAATTTTACCCGGTGCTGTTTTCTTCTTGACAAATTTAATATTGAGATTTCAATCTTGTTATAAGTTCTATATTGGATAATAGTGTGTGAATCAATTTCTTTCTTTCTTCAGTTCCAAGTTCTGCAGTAATTTTCGTCTGGAGGATAGAAATACCGTGTTTACTGACGTTAACAGATAATGCAGTCGGTTTAATAAAAGACCATGGACAATCGCTGTAGAGTAAATGTTTTAAATAATATGTTCTTCTTTTCCCATTGTTATACCATTTTATCTTTTATAATACTTCCAATAAATAGATCGTGATATTTTCATGTTTTCTTCTCGACAAATTTCTGCACCTTTCAAATTTTAGGTTAGTCCGATCCGATTTCCGTCTGTTGACGTACACTCTTTGAAACAAGTTACCTCTCATCAGCGATGCCAGATGTCGAATATAAAATTATGGTACAACGATGCCAGAATTATGGAATTTTAGGGCAAATTATGGTACAATAATATATATGCATATTTTTTTATAATTAAATAAGAAGTACTGTGATATTTTTGGAATTTGAAAGAAAAAACCCAGAAAAAAGCCATTTAATGAGAGGACTTGACATATTCGCTGAATAGTTTTGCGAATAATATTGAATGGAAGAATCGATGGAAATTATGGTACAATTATTTATTATGGTACAATTATGGAATGCTCTAAATTCGAGGTATAAATTATGGTACAATTCCATAATTATGGTACATCTGGCATCGCTGCCTCTCATCGAGCGAAACTATCGTCGAACACGATCGATAAACGGGTTTTCACGTTCGGCCAATCAGGAGAAAGCACGAACATTAACTCTAGTTAGTGCCGCCCACTTTCTAAAGTGGGGGGTATTTCGATGTGGTGACTCTTCGATGCAGTAAAGTTCGATGCAGTAGAGCTTCTGTGCAATGAGTCTTTCATGTCGTGCACCCTACTCGAATTTGATTTAAGTTTGATCTCCGCAATTTCCTACTCGAGATTAATTTTTACCCTCTAGCTTTTTAAGGTGAAATATTTTTTTCAATTTCGATTTCGAATGACTAATGACCGCCAAACTCGGTCCAGACAGAACATAAAACGCGTCCTGCCAATGTCAGTTATGTATATGGCCGCGTTCGGCAGAACCAACAGTTGCGGAACAGTTTTCACATTTCTATGATTTTTCTGCCGAACGGTACGCTCACTGTGGAACATGTTGAGTAGCGGTCGTCATTTTAAGGAGCAAAGATTGTTTCCGCTCAGCACCGGCGGTAATATGTTGTAAGTTTGACAGTTGTGACATTTATTTTAAAAATATGGAGCGAAAAAATCGACACTGGGACATATGAATCACGTATTTCAGAAACCCCACATGACCACATTTGGGTGAACTGGGGTTTTTACGAAAAATCAACTCCTCTAATATAGATACGCCGTTTTGAGAGAAATCACACAAGTCCGCTTGTTTCTTTGCTTGCAGTTCATTATTGAAATCACCATGTATTTCAGAAACCCCACATGTCCTGGACATGTGGGGTTTCTGAAATAGATAATATTCCTAGAGGAAGCGAATGGCGGTAAAAGCAGCGCCTGAATTCAATTATTAAAATGTCGTCGTCTGAGGAACATGTAGATAACGACAATGTCCCAAAAAAAAAACGAAAAAAGGGTGTGAAAAGTGTTGTTTATAAGAGGGAAATTATAAAAAAAGCAAGGGTGAAAGGGGAAGCATATACAAACTACAAGGGAAATGCAGTTGATGCTCGAGTCCAAGGAGGAAAATGTGGGTAAGTTATGTGAATTCTTAACCATACTTTTTTCTCAGATAACTTCAATCTGTTGAATATCATGTTTCTTTCTTTCTTAGCGGTTCGTTTTTCAGGAAAAAAGTAACTTTCCACACGAACTTTCCTATTAATTTGTTGCTTTATTTTTAGGTGTAAAGCGAACTGTTTTTCAAAAATACCTGAAGGTGATCGTGCAGAAATATTCAAAAAGTTTTATGAATTCACTACAAAAAATGAACAGGATGTTTATCTCCAAGCTTTGATAGAATGTAATCCAGTGGTAAGAAAACGTCCAAGGGTAAATCCAGAGAGTTCGAAACCTAAATCACATACTTTCAAATACAACGTACCTATCATCTAGTTCTGGTAAGGTCGCAGTATGCAAGGCCGCATTTATCAGTATACATGGCATAACCACTGAACGTGTGCGACGTCTATCCAATCTACTTTCGTTGGGAAAATCTCCAAGAGACCAACGAGGAAACAAACTTCTGGTAATGCCATACCTGGGGAAGTGATAAGATTGATAGAAGATCATATAGGATCTTTTCCTGTTAAACGTGCTCATTACAGTACAAGGGATTATCAATATTTGAGTGAAAAACTCGATATCAAGAGAAATACCCAGAATGTTCTGTAACTTACAGCTTTTATAGACAAATTTTTCGGGAAAAATTCAGTTTATCTTTCGGAAGGCCCCAAGTGGATACATGCTGTACGTGCGAAGAATTAACCAACAAAATTAAATCTAAGTCTCTGAATGATAATGCAAAACGTGTTGCTGTTGCTGAAAAATTAGTCCATCAAAGAAGAGCGAAGAAGTTTTTCACGAAAATGGAGTCAATTCAAGAGTTATGCCGAAATGACCCATCGGTAGGAGGGATATGTATTGACTATATGCAAAATCTCTCCCTTCCTTCGATTCCTGTCCAGGATACTTTTTACCTGCATCAGCTCACAGTGAACGTCTTCAATATCCATAATTTGAAAACAGGAAAGTCGTTCTTTTACATCTACCATGAAGATTTGGGCAAGAAAGGGCCCAACTAGGTTTGTTCTTTCCTAATGGACTACATTAGGCGAGAAATTCCTGAAACTACTAGACATTTTCATATTTTTTCCGACGGATGTGGAGGACAAAATAAAAATCACTGTGTGATAAGGATGTGTAGGGCGCTGGCGGATCTTGGACGTTTTGTTACTGTTAACCAGTATTTTCCAATAAGAGGCCACTCCTTCATGCCTTGTGATAGGAACTTCGCAGTAGTTAAGAAAAATATTAAGAAAAACGACAGAATTTTTTTACTGAAAGAGTATACCGAACTGATCATCACTTCAAACTCCAAAAGATATCATTCTGTTTATTTGATGGATGAAGACAATAGCGTGATAAAAGATTTCAAAAAATGGTGGCCCCAGTTTTATAAGAAAAATTGCTTATCTACAGCTTCCTTAGGCAGAGGGGTACCAAAAGATGAGAAAATTTCATTCAATATTTCTAGTTTCATGCAGTTCACTCACACAGGAGAAAAAAAGGGTTATGTGCTTGCCCGCAACTACATCGATGGTCTTATGGAACATGAATTTAAACTTGATACATCTACGCAAATAACATCTTTTCCCGACGAAGCTGCCTACCCAGATGTAAAGGTGCCAATTAGTGTCAAAAAAATGATATCGATCAAGAAATTTGAACGATTTACTCGCGACCAAGACGAACCAATTAAAAATTTTTATCAAAAAATATTTTCCTGGCCAACAGTGGGTGGAGAAGATGAAGACGTTATTGATTATTGAATATTAACTTAATCATGTACCATTAGAATAGGTTTTGGATTGAATAAAAATGATTTATTACAAATTGTTTGAGTTAAATAAACGTGCATTTCAGAAACCCCACATGTCCAGTCGCTATTTCATGTTTTAAATGGAACAGCAAAAGCTGCATATTTATATTTGTGTGAAATTTCTAATCCATTCACTATACCCTCATACACAATAAAAGTATTTTTCGTGTTTGATGATCAGGTTTTACAGAAATCAGTTTTTTACGTTTATCTCCAAACTATAACTCATGGACATATGTGGTTTCTGAAATACGTGATTCATATATTTTCGACGGCAAGAATTACGTGCACTTCGGGACATTCTAAAATGGTCTTTGAATAAATCACCCATATATTGAGGAATTGTATCTTCTAAAAATTCTGATTCCTGGGAACAATTTCTCTGTTTTCATCTTCCAATAAGGACAGAGGTTGAGCAGTAATATTATCATCTTCGAAGAGTAATGAAATTATATTTGGATTCATGATTGAATATTTATTTTTGTGTCAGGCAATCAAAGAAAATTCGAATCACCTAACCTGAACTTCAAACATCTGTGATTTGCCGACAAAAGGAGCTGTCCTTTCGGCAGATTACGATACCGCTACCTACCGGTACCGTAGCGGTTCATGCACAGAATATACCTTAGAAGAAGTGCAATCTCCAAACAAATTGTATGGCAACTAAAAATAGCGCACCCTGGTGTCCGGGTGCTGTATTATTTGTTTGGCGCGAAATTTGAACACTAAAATAGGCGGTAAATTTGAACCACTCTTCTATGTTTCTAGATTATTCTTTATGAATTTGAATAATACGTATCAATTTAAATTTTACCATTCAAAGCTTAATATTTTGAATGGTAAAATTCAATTGATAACTTTCATTAAGACCATTGATTTAAAAAAAATGAATACAAACACAAATTCTAATTATGCTTTATTGCAAAATTGAACATAAATAAACAAAATAATTTACATATTCTTTTATAAATTAATAGTGTATTACTTAAAAATTTAAATACCGTGCTCTAACAAATTATAAATTTAAATAGATTTTTCCCTAATGTATAATACTTTATAAATGTAAACCAGATATGAAGAAATAGACAAACTATAAATGTTCATCGCTATCAAGTTTCGAAATGAATAATATATATAACCAATTAAAAAATGAATACAGACACAAACTGTATGTTTTATTATGAAATAAAAGATAAATAAACAACCAAGAATTCATTGGTTATTGAATAATGTGGTAAGAAATAATTGGTCCTTTAAAAATTTAATTTGAATGTGATTTGATTGAGAGTTCTTCAGAAAGTTTTTGAACATTCAAACAGCTACATCGTGGTTCCGAGAATGATTTATTACAAACTGAAGTCAAAAATGTATGAGGTGATGCATGCTTAACGAGTTTACTTGTTCAGCTATTAACAAAATCAGTATCATTGAAATGATCCTCACATAAATACTGAAATTTGAGCAAATGATGGAATTTTTAATCTAACAAATGTTCCTCCTCTTAGAAAGCTAAATTTCTTCCTGCAGCAATTTGAAAAACTGTTTTCCACATCCTACAAAATATCCATTCTAGCAATCTGGATACTTACAAGAATTGACCTGTCTCGGGGTTGACATATTAATTTAAATTATAAGCTTAGCTGTTCAACTAGAATGCTGCTACCCCAACGTCTATGTTATATGTTGCTTCGATTCCTCTCTTCCCTGGCAACAATTTCTGTAAAGATGTATGATGTTTAAAATGAATGTGCGGACCATTTCAGTGCAAATTTATACTTACATGAATACTTTTCTTCAAAAAATCAGTAAATGCACCGAGCACTTGAATTGTCGCTTCGATTTCTCGGCTTCCCTGGCCTGGCCACGATTTCTAAACAGCTGTGAAGATGTATGATGATTTGTAGCTTTTAATGAATGTATGAATCGACATTTTTAGTGCAAATTTATACTTACATGAACAAATAATTCAGAACTCGATAAATATAGCTGGCGCCCTGGCGGTCGAATTGACAAATGAAAATTGTCAATTATCCTGCCAAACGAAACGCCAAGAGCAAATCGTTCACGCTATTTATCACCTTATTGTTCCTTTAATAAGGATTATATTTGCATCTACTTGCTGTCACAGTCGCGCCTCTGGTGTTCGGGTGCAGAACTACTAGATTATTTGACATTTGCTTCCAGATTTTGGTCAAAGTTATCACTTCCTCTAGGGTATATTCTGTGGGTTTATACTTCTGATCTTTCTGCCGAATGCGACCAATGTTCCATTTTATGTGATTCAAGAGTATATGAACCTCAACTCAATTATTTTAATTTCAAAAATGATATAAATTACATATTTTCAAAGATTGTTGTCTTTTGTCATTCAGGGTAAAAAAAAACATAATTTACTAGTAAAAAATAATTATGGTGACAAAACAGATACTCTTCAAATTTGCCGAACAGGAGCGCAGGAGAGGGCTCGGATAAATGGCAGACTGGCCTATCTACAGATTGTCGGAGATCAACCAGACTAATCCGAATTTCAATTTGTGGGACGGGTGCTTCAGATGGAGAACCGGCTACCATCGACAGAAGATAGCATCAATCGTTCTGTAGAGATTGTTTATTGGGAAAAGCTGTCATTATTGTCAATGATCTTCTGGGTAGGTTCGTTCCTCTATTACTGGGATATTTTAGAAGGTACCCGTGTTGGATTTCGCTCCCCTCCATAAAGGTCCTCAGATGAAAAACCTACACCACATAAGCGTTGGAAAAAGTATGGCAATAATGTTGATTACTCATCTTACAGACTTCTCAAAGGACTGAATAAATTATTGTGATATATTGTGTTTATTATGCGCATCATATTTGAGTTGATTGATTTATAAGGCAAGATGTTCAGTTATTCCTTTTTGATGAAGCAGTCATTTATGGTATACGGACATACTGGAAAGTATCAATAAATTTTGATATATTATCTGTACATAAGTTTATGTGGTTTAATTCGACATCCTAATCTGGCGACTAGGATTATGGTAAATAACAATTAGATTGCTGATAACTTGTTCCGGATGAGAAGAATAGGATAGTATGTTAGACGCTGATGATGTTGCAAATTCTCAACCTGATTCTAGAGAAAAAAATCCATCCAGTGAAGTGAGAGCGAGTTGGGTATACGAACTAAATAAACAAGAACTCCTTGAAAAAGACTTATGACAACATAGTGAGTGATACTGATACTGTCGATAACTTAAGAAAAACACGTGAAAAGCACCAACCATCTAAAAAGAAGTATCATTATCGGGGTGAAATGTCTGACTTCAATAAAACAAGTTTCAATTTGAACAAAGACTATTGGGAAGTTTTCGGTTATAATTGCACAAGTGCATAAAAATTACCGCTAATTTTGCAAGAAGCATGTTTTCTAAAAATCATTCGGACTGAGGCTTATTCGCCAAAATATGGAAATTACCGAATTCAATTTTCATAAGATAACATTGGAATATCATTGGAATATTTCACAAAGAAAGAAATATTTTCTGAGAAATATCAAAGTACTGACGAAGACTATAAATGAAATCATGCTCTTAAATTCAACTGTATTGAGCACTCACCGAAACACCACATTTTTTGACACTTTGAAGTTCATCTGTTTGTATTGTTTGTATGTTGTCAAGGACACGGGATGTTTTCGGATGCAGTTTTCGCTCTGCAGTGCAATTACCGCTGTAATTTTTCAATAATTGCATTGTTCTCATGAGAAGTTTTTTTGTATGAGGGAAATATTCATCGGAAGACTGGAGTTAATCTTCGAATGCCAATCGATTCCGCTGGAAGGACAAAGCCCCGAACTATTAATTAGAGTGTCTCAAGAGACTTTCATATTATTTCGTAATTTAACTTCACCGAAAAAGGCCAAAGAAGTTTCTTACATTGAATTAGTTAATACCATGATTTTTCATTTACATCAAAAGCCTTCAGAGATATCCGAAAGAAATAAATTCTTTGCTAGGAAACAATTACCTTCGAAATCAATAAATGCATTTCTAACAAAATTGAAAGCAATATCATTTTATTGCTTGATATAGCTCTTCGTGATCACTTTGTATTTGGCCTTATAAATCACGAAACAAAAGTGGTATTATTTCGTCAGGAAAATTTAACATTTCAAAGTGCGGTGAAGATAGCAGAGGATAGATAGAACCAGCTATAAATAATTCCTTATCAATGAAGCCCATAGATGCAGTGATAGAAGATTCCGTTTTTTACATGAATAAAACTGGTTCAAAATATTCCACTCCTCAACAATACATGGGAAGAAGCATGGCAGTGCAGAAGGTAAATTCAAATCCTCAGAATCAAAGTATTCAGCCTCCACATCAAAAGATTAAAAACATATCGAATACGATAACCATAGACAAAGACAACACGATAACAGAAACATTAATTCTAGGCAAGTGGACAGCAGCAGTAGGTCGAATGGGTTGAACAACTCGCACGTACAAATAACCTCAAATAATCGTAAATGCTTCATATGTGACATGTGTTTTCAGAAAAAAATTATTGGTACTTATTTTTCAAGTAAGAAAATCGATCAAGCAGATATTTTGTTGTCCAGCTATCTCCACTAAGTTGAATGTAATTGGTATTATGAAAAATCTCCATGTGTATTTCGAAGGAGTTCAAGCGAATTTGTGGGCCTATGTTTTAACAGGAAAAGTTAAAAATTTGATAGGAAGGCAATGGCTGAAAGCTTTAGGTAGGTCTCCGATAATATTCAAATTTCAATTAACGTTGAATTCCTTGAATAATTATTACAATATCATTTCTCATCTGAAGTCGAAATATCCCCAATTATTGGATAATAGTCCAGGTAAATGCAAAGGTAAATCAATAAAACTGATTATTAACCGATTCAATATAAACCCATCATGTTCCTTACACTTTGGAGGATAAAATATAGACGCCGATATTGATTGCTCAGTGAAAATAGGTTATCTGGAACAGGTTAATGTAAGTGAATGGGCTACCTCGTTAGTTCCTGTAATTAAAGGTAGAGGAGTTCGGTTATGTGGTAATTTTAAATTAAGGGTGAACCCTCAAGTCATCGTGAAACGACATCCATTAACTTGAAAAAAAGGGGTCCAGATGGATTAAATTGAATATTAGGTATAATTAGATCAAATTGTAATTAAATAGGGGATATTATGATATACTGTATATATTACGCGCATCATATTTGAGTTGATTGATTTATATTAATAGTCCAGATGATCAGTTATATATACATTATTGATGAAGCATTCGTTTATGGTATACGGAAATACTGAAAAGTATTAATCAATTTTCAAATATAATCTGTACATAAGCTTATGTGGTTTTATTGGACATGAGACTTATAAAGCATCAGGATTATAGAAAATTAATTGAGGGGACGGAAGGTACCATTGGACGTTACCCAAAGTTATTTTGGCGGTACGTGGGTGGCAAAAGGCACTCTCCGTATTTGCCTGATTGTATTAAGGCTCCTAACAGCATTCCAACCCATCGTAAAAAAAATTGTGATCTCTTTGCAGACTATTTCGGTTCAGTGTTTCTGCCATCCAGTAACAACCGCTTCAACGAGTGCTTTGATTCACATCTATACCAGTCTACCAGTTCGCAACTGATGGAATTAAATTTCCAAGAACTCCTTCGGTTGTCATTCGGTGTTGTAGAACTTCCACCTCTGAGGAAAGCAGCCTTCCTTCAATAATTTGTTGAATAGGATAAAGAAAGGCCGCACTAAATGTTCCTGAGAATTCTTCAAAAATTAAGCAGGAATCTCGTCTGGGCCTGAACCACCATTCGACATCGCCATGATCTCCACCCTGATCTTGTCACGACTTACGGTGTCTTTTCTTATACGTATACGTATACGTATAAGAAAGGGAAAGAATCCCATAAGTGGCACCTATGGAAATCCTTACGAACTCCAACTCTCTGCAATGAAGAAACCTTGAGCGATGTTCTTTTGGCGTAAGAGGGTCAGGGACTGCAAAAGCCGTCTTCATAATAAGACCTTTATGTACTGAAACGCCCGGTTTAGTGTGATTAGATAAACCGCCAACCAGTGAACATTCAATGAGGTGAACTGTGCCAATTGCTGATAACTAAGAAAAACACACGGTGAAATATTTATTAATTTTAACCACCAACAAATATTACCCCATCGATCAGTGTTGGTGGTTGATTGGTTGGTTGTTGGTTTATAACCACAATAATAATATAACCAAAAATCGGAACGTCGCTGAAAATTGCTCTTGGATTCTTCATCGCAGAGGGTCAGAGTTGGTAAGGATTTCTATAGACCACTGGTGGAATTCTTCCCCTACCAGTTCGCAACTGAGGGAATTAAATTCCCAAGAACTGTGTCGGTTGTCATTCAGTGTTAGCTAAGTCACACTGATGATTGGTAACAACCATGAAACCCAGGTTTGGGTCATATGATTTCAGGAGTCCAATGGTTTCACGTACACTTTACTGAGCATACGTTAAAAGCATTCTAAGTTTCGGTTCGGACATATGGAACCCTCGCTCTGGAATAAACATCGATAAATTAGGAAGCGTTCAGAAAAGATTTCTCAGGTGATGTCACTTGTCAGGCACGCTTCTATCCTTCTGTGTTCGTGTCAATGGAGTTGTACTGCCGGATGAATTTGATACCAATTGAGGATAGCAGAAGAATAGCTGATGCAATGTTTGTCACCAAGCTGTATGTCCGTCGGTCAGTTGCCACAAGACCTTGAGAACAAAAAGAGATAGAGACTTGAAATTTTCAGGTTAGGTGGCTCCAGAGCTGAGCCGAAGCATTGTGCTTACAGCTTGTGAAAGTGCTTGAAGCCTTTTTGTGCTCCCTAGCACTTTTTAAAACCAGTACTTAGTGCTTAGTAATTCAAGCATTTCATGAAAAGACTTAGTGTTTAGTAATTCCCTTAAGTGCTCCCAAGCACTTCCGAGGATTACTAAGCACTAAGCCTTTTCGAAATCTGGTCGTAACAAGAATAGACGCTGACTCGCTGTGATCCGAGGAGTTTAGGTGTTCCCGGGTGATCTATTTTATTGAGGCATGAACGGAACTTGTTATTATCAGGTGTTGGTTATTGATTCATAAAAGGGGTCGTAGATATGTGAATATCCACGACACAATAGAAAATAATGCTATCCAATTTCTGCACATTATATTTTTGACATTTGAAGAATTTAAAAAAGCACATGTTGATCAATTCGAATATATTTATGTATTAATGGGAAACTGCCCCAAAGAGCACTGAATTCACTTCAGTGTTTTCTTTTATCAAGGGAAAGAAAACATTTGGCATAAGATTAAGAATATTCTATGTTATTGTCATATACAGGGTGGGCTACGGTCGACGGTACCCTAGGCTTTTACGGAGAATGGGACGTACCATTATATTTGGTACGTTGGCTAGCAACCAATGGTCCATCGATCTAGAATATTTTCAGCACTGCGGTGATGCAGATTATCTCATAAAGTACAAACAACTTTGATATTTTTATTGGAACACCCTGTATATATTATTGTTTTTTTTTTAGATCTGCCGTAGCCTCCCAATTGATTTGGGATCAACTACATCATCCCTATCTCTAGCGGTTTTCGAGTAATTAATTGATTTACTACCTTTTTCGTGCATAACATAGCTTCCATTCAACATTCATTCCTATGTTACTTGGAATCCTAGAAACCTGAAATTTCGGTTATGGAATAAAAATACCCCGTGTATCATTTACGTGTAATGACTTAGGTCCCTAGTCAAACAGGGTTGTTCAAAATCCGAGGCTTTTCCGAGATATACTTATGCGATAAAAAGTGCGTGTTTTCAAATGGAATGACCTGTATATCATAAGGTGTGTTGTAAGAGAACCAAATTTCCTTTCAAACGATATAACATACTCCTATATCTGAATTGTAAGGATTTCGAATTAAAAGCAAGTTTTCATGGCAATGAAAATGAATATATTGAGCTACATTTTGTATCAGCTATCCATGAAATTTCATAGAACATATAAATTACGATAATTTAAAAATTGGCGTCGATTGTAAAGTATTGTTGTATTCATTAACGGAGATCTTAGTGAAAAATCATGGAAATGGAAGCCAATAATTAAACAAATGAAGTTTTGATGAAATTATTTATTCTGCACGGTGAATGCGATCAAATTGTACCAAGATCATGCAGAATGTTCTGGTTAGGCCTAAATCTTATTCTGCATTTCTGGTGAAAGCATGAGGAATTGCGTTAAAATAAGTTAATCCATTTAAAATGTTATCTTCGCTTCAGCATTATTCGTTTTAGTATTTCTCGGAAAATCCTTGGATTTTGAACAACCCTGTATGATTAGAGAAGTATTTTATTGAACGTGAATGATACACGGTATATTGGTAGTCCATACCCGAAGTTTCAGCTCTCTGGGATTCAAAGTGCCGAAGTAATGAATGCTTAATTGAAGCTATATTTTGCACAAAAAAAAGAAGTAAATCATTCAAATACTCTAAAACTGCTAGAGATAGGGATGAGTAAGTTGATACAGAAATAATCAGGTGGCCGCGGCGAATCGAAAAAGCAATAATATACAGGCTTTTCCATTTGAAATATCAAAATTGTTTATACTTTTTTATATAAGCGGCAACACCGCATCCCTGCAAATATTCTAGATGGATTGAGCAGAGGCACCTAGCCAAGAGGTCAAATTATCAATAAAATCGTACGTTTCGTTCTGCGAAAATGTCCACGGTACCATCGACCATGGCCCACTCTGTATGTTTCGGGTTTTATCCCATTTTGAAATTGGGAAATACATGTTGCATGTGCAGAAACTGAGAAGATTATGGAATTTATATTTCCATTCATTTCATCATCATTTCCTTAAATAATAAAGACCTTTTCAAACTGTGTGAGAATAGAACGAATTTTGAGTTCGTTAGTGTTATAGAAATATGTTTCGGGTTCACTCCATTCCTTATCCGTCAAGTTGGCTAGTTTATATGTTTCTCCAATTGAATACGATTCTATATAACAATTCGGAGTAAATATATCCTCATTTCCAACAGTATTCTGAAAGTGCTTGCTTAGAGCTCGAAAAATCGAATTACTTTTGTTAAGTGCTTAGTAACCGCAAGCCTTTTATGAAAATGCTGTGCTCTGTGCTCGAGGCTGGGGATCATTTTTATAGAGTGCTTAGTGCTTAGTGCTTAGAACTTGAAGCACTTTTCTTTCTTCTTTTCTTTCTTGAAGCACAGCTCTGGGTGGCACCTCCCAATATGACAGACAAGTTCGTTAATGGGCATAATCATCCCAATGGTTTCCGAGTGCTAAATTTGTTTTCAAACTATACAAATTCGATCGGATTGAAACTTGGTGAGTAGTTGTAGAATTCAAACCTAAAAACGGTTGTACAATTTTTGGAAAGTATCCGTCAGACTCTCAAATTCTCCACATACCTTAGAGCCACCATTTTACAATCGTGTAAATTTCAGCTCAATCGGCTTTGTATGTGGTGTGAATAGACAATGGTGCTTTTTAAGAATTTTTCCCATATGTTTTCCGACTTCAACGTGAACTGTGTACATTTCAGGAAAGATTCTTCGATGTCTAATTCAAATGGTTTAATACATTTAGCAAAGAACAGCCAAATCCAAAAAGGAAATTTTGGAAGGAGAGATCATTATTTTCGTAATTATGCAGAATGGAAGTAGAGAGTTCCGGCAATGTGAGAAAAATAAAACCGGAAGTCATTTTTCTTTTACCTCTCCTGTTCTATAAAATAAAGTATGATCGAATGAAAAATGACCAATGAAATAACCTCAGCTATCGTAGAATAATATAATGCCGTTGTATTACCCATATGATGATTGAAATATACACTTTGGTAAGTTGATCGAATTAGGTTCATATCTGCAGTAAATGCAAAATTCGAATATTGGCTATAAGATTAAATTGATATACTTAATATAATTTTGAGAGTAGATTTGAGGAATGAATATCTCGGATAAGTTCGTTATTGGGTAAAATCGGTCTGGTGGTTTTGGATTAATGATTTTTTAAATGACACCTTTTGTATCTAATTTCTTTTATGATGCAGTTCTTTCATAAGAGTCCATTGATATCATTCCCAACACTGGGAAACCAATAGTTTCGGAGATATGACTTGTCAAAGTAAAAACAAGAGCGCCAAAGCTCCTGTCCGGGACTTTGTTACTTTTTAGTTGGCTCAATTTGCCAATAAAAATCGATGAAATTCTCCTAGGCAGAGCAAAAATCTTCTTTGCTGACGAAAGTAGCCATTTCCCATGTTCCCTGAGAAGTTATCTCAGAATTTGTAAGGGAAGCAGGTTCAGATGATGGAAATAATTAGTTTCCCAGACCCAGCTCGTCACCCTGACGAACTTTGGAACCAATAATACCCCACGTGAATACTTCAGGGAGGAAAAAAATGTTTCGCTGTCAAATTCAAAAGTATCATACATTCATGAAAACAGTAGGTTCAAGAGAAAACTATTAATGAAGAAATAATCATTTTCAAAAAAGTGTTCCATAAATTTTGTGCTGAGAAATATGAAACCAAAAGTCATTCCGCTATTTTACTCTGAAAAGTTACCAGGCATGTCAGTCTTTTTCTGACCCAATTTACCGATAGAATGAAACTTGATGAATTTCTACTGGACAGAGCAGAATTAGAAATCATCTTTGGTGACGAAACAAGACATTCGCTTGCGTTCCCTAAGAAGTTATCTATGAAATGTTAAGTGCGGCATGTTCAGGTAAGAGTCATAATTAGTTTTCCCATCTCCCCAGTCCCAACTCATCACCCAGACGAACTTTGGGAATCAATATATCCCCCACGTATGCTATATTCGTCGCTCAGATAAAACACGCTTGTTCCTGAGTTTTCCACTCATTATTTTGATGATGGCATTTCTTCCCGGTGGAAATCTGCTATTATACCCCACGCTTCCAGGTGAAAAGCCTACATATTTGTGTGCTCGATCCCTGAAACTCTGCTTTCGACGGCAGAATTGAAACGGAAAAAATATATAACCCAGCGATTCTTGTCGTAAGGATTCTGTGTAGGGGTAAATGTTGACCTAGTTAGAGGTTTTTTTGGGTCTTGTCAATATAACTCCTGCAACGCTTTAGTATATTCAACCTTATTATAATTTGATTGAAGTTTTTTTCCCATGTTTGACGATCACATTTATGCTTAATTTTTCATCAAAATAATGTGTGCGAGAATTGGGAGACCCCAATAAAACTTGCATATTCTTATATTTCGTGTTTAGAATACATCTGCGTCACGATTTTTTCGTTTCAGTAATTACTTTTGCAATTATTTTGAAGTGATCGTGAAGAAATGGATGACATGATGTCTAGTTGTCAAAGAAGGAATTAAAACTATTCAGAATCATATAAAATTTATAAACAATTAAGTATAATATCTTTGAAGAAGTATGATTCAAATATTTACGGCAAAGTTACTTGATTATTTAGATTTCAAGTAAATACTAACGATCTATGCAGATCATCAGTATCAACTTGAAAACGGTCAGAGATGTATAACTGCAGTACAAAATATTTATTAGTATATTATTGGTAATATATTGATTGTTTGACAATTTTTACCACATAAGTCACTTTATTATGATACAATTTTGATTCTCCTAATAATTTCTGCATTAAGATTCAATCCATAATAATTGTTTCTGTTTCACAATATTTTCTCTTTTTTATTGATTTTTTCTTTTTATACAGGGTGTCCCAGAAGTCGACGTCAAGCCGGAAGCGGGTGATATTTCAGGTCATGATAGTTATCAGAGAAATATGAAGAAAAATTATGTGTTGTAATTTCTAAATTATAGGCATATATAGAAAATCGACAAAATCTGTACTTTGTGATGGTTATTCAATTCCCATTTCTACAAATCTTAATTTTTTGCCAATTTTATTTTTGTTATGTTATCCTGAATAATGCGTCTGTAAATTATTGCCCAAAACTTCATGACTTTTGCCCCCGATTGGAGCAAAATGTTACTTTTTGCACCACTAAATATTCAAAGCTCATATTTCGTCCAATTTCAACTGCCTGTACTGAAATAAAAATGTACTACGCTAATTCGGCAAGTAACTGTAAAAGTTGGCGCATTTAATGAGGATTCCAAAATGCTATAACAAATGCTAGTAATTCAACAAGTTTTTCAGCTAGAATTTTTTCTGCTGAGAAATCCATTTTCGAAACAATTTTTCCTAAAAACATCAATTGATTCTGGTGTAGGTATACCCAAGCCTTCAATTCAGGCCATTACTGTAAGTTTTCTGGTTGAATTGAAGAGATAGCTAATAATTCTACAATGTGTGAGCGATGCAGGTAATGACGCCAGAAAAAAGTCCTGTTTCCAGGTAGTCAAAAACTTTTTTTCTGTTTTATGTTCATAATTGAATTTTCTGATGCAGAAAACTTTTTTAATAAACATTACAACAACATAAATATTAAAGAAATGGTCAAACTGTCTCCCTTCAGCCGCAATACACGTTCGACATCGTCGTAAAAAAGATCGGAGTATCAGAATGGATAATCATTATTGACATTATTATTATTCAATTCATAAGAGCCAAGGCTAATAGCTACAGGGGCTCAAAAAAATATAAATTTTAAATGTAAAAAGCTTAAACTTAAGTCACTTTGTGATTAACAGTATTGATGAGAAACAAATAATTGAAACAAGAAAAAAAAATAAACAAAAAAAACACATGATGAACGGCTTTCATTATTCTTCGCCGTATCTCAGATACATTTTCGATAGGTCTTGAGTAAACCTAATCGGACTGTAAAACATTCTCCAAGATTCGTGGATCCTCCCGGTGTCTTCGAATCATCATTTAATATAATCCAACTCTTGGGAGTTAATCTCGGGGTTGTAGAGTTTGTACCATCTGAGGGCGGGTTTCTCAATTACGAATTAACTCAAGGTTACGAGTTACGCATGAATTTAGCGATATTCATGAACGCGTTACACTCTGGTTATCTACAAAATTGAGTTAACTCGCAATTGAGAAACCGGCCCTTAATAAGAGTGTAACCTGTTTTTTTTTCAATATTCTGTGTGCAATGTGGGCTTTTTTCAAAGTCTCTTCATCTGCTTCAAATAAAGAACTCAAAGTAACCACCTTTAGTGAAATAGAATAATTCAGAGTTAGTAGGAAAAATTGTTTCGTAAATGGATTTCTCAGAAGAAACAATTCTAGCCGAAAAACTTGCAGAATTACTAGCAATTGTTATACCATTTTGAAATCCTCACTTTCAGTACAGGCAGTTGAAATTAGACGAGCTTTGAATATTCAGTGGGGCAAAAAGTAACATTTTGCTAACAGGATGGCATAACAAAAATAAAATTGGCAAAAAATTAAGATTTGTAGAGATGGGAATTGAATAACCATCACGAAGTATAGATTTTGTCGATTTTCTTTAAATGCCTATAATTTCGAAATTAAATCACCTATTTTTCTTATATTTTTCTGATAATTATCATGACTTGTAATATCACCCGCTTTCGGCTTGACGACAACTTTGGGACAGCCTGTATATCTATTTGTGTATAAAAATCTGAATGAGTAAGATTATGGAGGTTGTGAGATTGCATAGGTATGTAGTTTTGGTAAATTGATCCTTTCGTCTTTATGAGGCTCCCTGAATGCGAAAGAATTATGAATTTTGCCTGTATAAGTATATGTTTATTTCATACTCATACATTATGAAGAAATAAACCCTTAGTTACCGTAACTATAAACATGGTGATAACTCCCTTGGGATTATTCTAAGCAGTTATAGATCTTTAACTCCCTCTAATGTATTTACAAAAACCAACCGACAGTCGTCAAATCTTCGAACTATCGAATTTTTAACTGTCATTTTTTTTTCATTCAGTATGAAATGAAATTAATTATCTATCACGTGAGTTATTGGATGTTAACTACCTCGGACAACTTAACAATCACTCGGGACTTACGTCCCTCGGGATTGCGTTCTGTTGTCCTTTGTAGTTAACATCCTGATAACTCCCTTGATACATAAATAACTATAACTATCCTTCAAGAATTCAGATCTGGAGATTGCGCATGTCATGGCAGTACTTAAATGCAATGAAATCTATAAGATTGTCTTTTATACATAACGTGTGAACGTGCAGAACATTGTAGGATGAAAGAATAGTATATTCTAAAACAAGTTGCAGAATGGGCTCCTATTCAAACACGAATGCAACGAGTATTAGACGATATGTTCTCTATTTCAGGCAAGTTTTGTAAAATACTGTTGGAATTCAATGAAACATTCAGATTATACATCCTAGTGACTTTTGCATTGTATCTTGGCAGTGGGTGTGACTGTTACGAGAGTTGACAGATTACGGAATTTGAAGTTGAATCGTACGTAGTGCATATGGAGATCAAATTTAAAACAATTTCTTCATAGCATGAATGATTCAAAATTACCAAGAAAGAAATCTCTAGTACCTTATTACCATATTATATTGACAATAATTGACGCGGGTTGAAATTCGACAGGATCGAATCTCAGTGCTGACCACCACAAAAAGAAAAATATAACTAGATATAATGCGGGAATGAGTTCATTACAGCACTGTTTTTAGTGCTGTAATGAACTCATTACGATACTGAAATAGAGAAAATCATTTGATAGATTTTACTAAAACCGAAATATATCATTTAGGTAATGAAAGCAAAGGTGAAGGATTTTTTGAATCCGTAGGAATCTATTACGTTCACAGTAAAAAACTACCTGTCACTAATGATCAACAGAAATTCAATCCATCCCCACTCTTTTCTTCTGAATGTGAATTGCATTTTTAAGTTCATACGACTCAGTTTTGAAAATGGGATAAAACCACAAACATTTAATATTATGCCAAAAACATAGTATTATACCGTGAAATTCCAAGTATTTCCTTTACTTTTATTATTTACCTAAGCATGTTCTGCAATTCCTTATGCCAATTGACGGTGGTTATGCCATCGTAGGGACCCTGGAGGTCAATCTACTAGTTGCTAATCGGCTAAACACATGCGGTGAAATATTTATCGATTAAACAACAACAAATAGTCCTCCGTGATCCGCACTGAGCCTTGCCAACCAAAGCGCCTCCAAAGAAAAAGATGTCATTCATGACAGATACGTACCATATCATGCTTGTTAGCAATTGTCGGTGCGCCATATAGGCACTGAATGAACAACCGGAGGAGCTCTAGAGTTTGTGCTCTTAACCACGCTAAAGCTGAAATTTCTACGTCGTCAATGTGCTTTACCGTGCTCGTACGAGTAGGCTGATTTGCAGCCCTCGACTAATTCTTACGACAAAAATATTAACGTTATGAGCATAAGCCATGGTTCCTGCATCACAGAAAGGATCTTCCTAGGCGACGCTGGCTGAGACTACGTGTTTCCTCCTCCGCAACTCTAGCTATTGCTTACAAGCATGGAACCGGTTCGTAGGTATCTGCCCTGAATGATATTTTCTTCTTTGGAGGCGCTTTGGTAGATGACAGGCCTAATTTGGAACACGGAGGAATATTTGTTTTTTGCGTGCATGTTCTTGGGAACATCGTGTTATCATTTTGCCCAAATGTCTGTAATTTTTGAATTTTTGCCGAAAGTGGCCTCCAACTCCCTGATGAATTCGAGTTCAAATTTGTAATCTCATTTCACAGCCAATTTCTAGATTTGAATTTTGAACCAATCGTTGGTCAAAGAGAAGCCAAGCAGCCTTGGGCGAGCTCAGTGCCTGGATGGGTCACCGTTTTGTCTATGTACTCGAACAAGCACAAAGCACTACAAAGCAGACTGAACTTACGCCTTTTACAATTTTTGTTGAAAAAAAAGTGGGAAAGCCCTGTGGATAGGAGCTTTGGCGCGTGGTTCAAACTTTTTCAAATCATGTCTCCGAAAGTAAGGTTTTGAGAGTTAGGAATTATATCAATGGTTTCTTATGATAGAACTTCATCATAAAATAAATTAAATTAAATAAACATTATAAAAGAATTTAAATTCAACAAGAGCGCCAAAAATCATTAACCCAAAATTGACAGACCAATTTTACCCAATAACGAACTTATCCAAGATATTCATTCCTCAAATCTACTATGAAAATTATATTATCTCTTTTCTTTTTTCTCTTTTTCAACCTGCATTCATCCACTTCTGGAGATAGGTCTCTCCCATCCTCTTCCATGTCTCCCTATTCTGTGCTACCAAAACCAACAGACTATGAAAATTATATTATATCAATTGAAACTCAGCCAATATTCCAGTTTTGTTCATATTGGAAATATTCTGAACCCAATTTACCTACCAAAGTATATATTTCTATCATCATATGGATTATCCACGGGCAGTATATTATCATCTTAAATGTATAATATCATATCATCCCCTTAATTTTACAATAGCTGAGGTTATTTCATTGGTCATTTTGCATTCAATCATACTTGGTTCTCTATAACAGGCGTGGTATTTTAAATCAAGAATCACGAACCAGAAATAAATTTGAAATGTCTCTTAAAACAAAATCAGATGACATGAATGAGCCCAGATCATATAGTAATTCATAGATGGAATAATTAAGTATAGCCAATGAACTCTATACTAACGTGGTATGAAATTCTATGAGTACAAACATAGAAGTACGATTTATGTTTGAAAAATCATATCTCCGAGTATTACCTTGTAAGAGTTGAAATTGATATCGATGGATTTTTTATGATGAAACTGCATCTTAAAAAAATTGAATTTGAAATTTGTAATGTAAAAAAAATTTTTTTTTTCGTTACTCCATTATGCCGATTCTGCCCAATAGCGGACTCAACCGAGATATTTATCTCCTAAACCTATTCTGAAATTTTCAACTGCCTAGCTCAATTCATTCGAGAGTTATCGTGTTGAAGGAGGGCCGGCCGGACCAGCTGGACAGAATCGATTTTGACCACGGATTCTTGATCAGTGAGTCAAACCAAATAGTTCAAGACCATTTTCATCAAAAAATTCGAAAATTACAGACATTTGGGCGAATTGATAAGCACTCTTTTCCGAGGAACAAGAGCGCAAAGAATAATTCACCTTCTTCACGCATATTTTTCATAATCCTCACCCATTGCGTGTCTTTAGGATAAACCGAAATGACATCTGCGAAATCGAAATCGCTGTTTCGTGAATATGAACAAAATATTCCGATTAATTATCATAGAAACTTCACAATCTGAATGATAAATTAGAGAACATTGTAATCGAGGAAAATTCGTTTTAAATTCAACTAATCATCAACGTAACTGATCAGTTAAAAGTCTGACTGAAAGCAATTAACGGAATCTAACAAATCGATGGGACTGGCGAACAGACTGTCAGGCACGGCGCAAATAAAAATAGGCGAAACACCAAACTCAACACGGTAGCATCGGATGAATTTCCATTGTTACGCAGGTATCATTTGAATGATTTCAGTGGACCGTATATTTGTTTTGTGTTCGGAAGTTGGTGCATCAATCAACTAGCGAAATGGATTTTTCTGGTCGTTCCTATTGGTACGCCGCACGGTTCAGTTCAGATCGTTCCGAATGTATGTTTTTCGATGGGTTAGGTGGAAATTCAAACAATTTATTGCCACTAGTGATGAACTTTTGTTGATCAGGATGAAACTTAATATTGAGCTTTTTACTTCAATTGGTAACGGTTGACGGAATTGCTTGTATAAAGGATGTTTCTTTATGTTGTTTATCACTAATCAAATAAAACACTTTTTTCATTTACCATTTTTTTAAATTCAATACAGGAAGAAAGATACAGGCTGTTGAAATTTGAAAAAATAATCTTTTTTCCATTTGTAGCTTCAACACGGTGACTCGGAAAGAAAAGGGGAAAATTTTGGTGTGAAGTTTTCTATAACTATGACACATAATCTCCAATTAACGATTTTTTCTCCTCGTTATAGACTCGCGAATTCATAAAACTATGAGTAATTAGCATAATGAAGGTTATCTAGAGTCATTTAAATTCAGTTCTACTTCGTCAATTCTCCTAACTCTTACCGTTTTCGAGATATTCTTCATTGAATGTCATAAAATATGCTAAAAATTCAGGAAATTCAAATGCATCTATCATTCTGAACCTGCAATATAGTGAACATCGAATGAGGTATATATACAGGGTGTCCCAAGTTCGACTGCCTATTAGACGTTTCTGGAGAACTGCCCAAATGTCTGTAATTTTCGATTTTTTTGCTGAAAATGATCTTGAACGATTTGGTTTGACTCACTGATCAAGAATCCATGGTCGAAATCGATTATGTCCGGAAAGACGTCCGGCCGGTTGTTAACACGATAATTCTCGAACGGAATGAGCTAGACAGTTGAAATTATCATATTAGGTTTGAGGGATAAATATCTCGGTTAGGTTCGTTATTGGGCAAAATCGGTGTAATAGTTTGGCAGGAAAAATGTAATTTCATCATAAGAATCCATTGTTATCATTTTCAACTCTAACAAGCTAATACTTTGGGAGATATGATGTTTCAAAGATTCAAAAATACATCGTAAGTTCTATGTATTCACAGAATGTGAACACAGAGTCGGTATGTGTTCACTATTCATAAATGTCATGTTTTCTAGCTATTAGAGATTGTCAATCCGTAGTTTGAAAATATTTTCTCTTGGAAAGCAAGTATTCGATTCTTGAATTTTTGGATATGCACATGACTTTTTTGATGTAGTTTATGGAGGCAATAGGAAAGAAGAACATAATGGAATCATCAAAAGAAATTACTGTTCGCTGACCACGAAGGTTAATATTACCTTTTACTTCCTTACGTAGTGAGACAGGTTTCTATATATAATATTTTCATAATGTTCCTAGCAAAAAAATACTGAAATATGGACCTACAATTGTGTTTCAAACATTTTTTCTAGAGTTAAGGTTCATAATACAGAAAAGAATGTGTTAGTGGTATGAACTATTAAATTTTAAATTATGTGAAGAGGATAGTATTTTATTAATATATTTTGAACTATTAAAAAAATTTGTTCGTAATCCACTATCTACTCAAATAACAGGAATACATAGAAAATCTGCTATGATTGTCTCTAGCCTTGCTCCAGACATTTTGATGATTCTTTCCTTAGGTATTTCGAGTTGTGAAAACTATGCACCGAGTGTAAGTTGCAACAACCCATTCCACAAGGTTGAATCATTGCAGATTGCTCATTTAATCTTGATAAATAAATTTAATGACAATTTTTGAAGCATTAAAGCGTTGTAGATTGCTCTCTTTCCTTAAAAGATAATTTTTTAAGCATTTTTTTAAACGACACTTTTGAATTTAATTCCTTTCATGATGCAGTTCTATCATAGGAATCCATGGATATATGAATTCCCAACTCTGAGAAACCAATACTTTCGGAGATATTATTTGTCTCTTTGAATAAGATCGCCAAAAAGCTCCTGTCAACAGGGCTTGAACCAATTTTTCAATTATTTTTCACGTCCTGAATCACTAAGCACATTAAAAGTCATCATGAAAGCTGGTAGGATAGGAAATATATATATATATATATATATATTCATTGAACCTCGAGCATTACAATTTTTGTTGTATCTAACAATAAAGCATATGTACAAAAAAGTGTAAGCAGAGGTTAGTGTAACGGGATACCATATAATTCGATATATGATACTAGAGCTTAGTGAAGAAACCTCAGCAAAAAAACCCCGTTAGTGTTGTGATTTATGAAAAAGGAAATTGTTAACAAAATATGCTGAAATATTGAATATTCAAGGACTTCTTTTTCTTTACTATCTTTACTTCCTTCAACAAACAGAGAAGTTTCTCCAAGGTACCCCGAACTCAATGTGGAAAAGGAAAAGACAAAAGGAAAAAACGAGCAAATTAAAAATGAGATATTCTATATTTTATTAAATAGATTTGAAACTCGCTAACCATTCTAAAAAATATTCAGAAACATTATGAATATCCCTAAAAGCATCCTTGAATCTATATATGCGACAATAATCAACAAAATGGTCTGAGGTTTCCTCTGATTCCCCGCATTCACAACTAGGGCTCCCGTTAGTTCCATCTGAAAAGCATACTGTTGCAATGACCATGACTGGTTCCTCGACGATTCAGAATAGACCATATTTTCCTTGGAAGATCAAACCCCGGAACTTGATTTGAAGGATCAGAAATTAAATCTTTGTTGAATAAATCGCAAGAAATCCGTTCAGACTGCCAATTTTCCTTGTCACTTTTATTCAAATTAAAAAAACGGGTGGACCATAAAGGGCGTCGTGACTTCAATCTGGGAATCTTTTTGTCTGGAATGTAGGAGAGAATCGGAAAGGAATTCGGAAAAGAATGAAATTTATTCCAAGAATTTGAAACAGCAGTCTGCCTGCGAATGTGGGCGGGACAATGTTTGAAAGAACCAGTCATGATCCTCATAGATGAATTCAGCTTTGAATCAATTTTTTGAGTATGAGCACTTTTAAACATGACGGGGCAACAATATTCAGCGGCAGAAAAAACCAAAGCTAAGTCTGCCGTTCGAAGAGTAGCTGCATCAGCACCCTATGAAGTTCCAGCTAATTTCTGCAGAATATTATTTCTTGTTTTCAACTTCAGACGCAAGTAATCCAAATGGGCTCTGAAATTCAAAGAGTAATCTAGTTTCAATCCTAGATATTTAGGATAAAAATTACATCGGCACACAAAAAAATTAAGTAGAATGTGCATTTGACCGGACCTATCTACGGGTACGTATTTTGGTCCGCTGAATCCGAATTCGAGGTCAGTTTGACCCCTACACCCTCGAAATTTCGAGAAAACTTCAAAAAACCGTAAAAATGATGAAAATTGGTGTTGTGAATTTCAAGTTGACCTGTTTCTTGTTTTTTCCCACCGGGTTAACATCATGTTACATCGACTACAAATCGTATGTGGAACCCATGCTCAATCCAAATTAGTAATTTGGAGACCAAAACATTCTTCATAAATTTGTTTGATCTTATCAGATAACGATCTTCGATTCCTTTCCAAATTGAATTCTCCATAAACGTAACAAAATCAATCAGGACTTTTATTACAAAGATGAGAATTACTTCTTGTAATAAAATACTCTCCAGTAGCCAAGTTTCCCACTTCTGAAGAGCTGCAGTCGCTTGATGGCGACGCCTGCGAGCCTGCTTTCTCACCTTGACCAGACGCCGATACTGGGTTTCCGAATCCCTGCATCGTAAAGTACTTATCACTTGTACCTGCCATGACGGTACACACGCCGTTAACCCAGGGACTGTGCCAGATGGTTCTGTTGCCCACCGTCACCACGTGGAAGTGGCCTGGTTACAGGCACAAGCAATAAAGTCTTCAAAAGTCAAAAACGAGATCAAAAAAACAAAAAAAATTACTTTTTTCGGAATTTTGGAGGGTTTGTGTGATTTTTTTACATTTAAAACGGCTCGTGGTCTCAATACGGTTTCGATTCATATTCAGCGGATCGAAATACATGAAAATCACGCTTAGTACAGTTCCAAAACATTTTTTTATTATTAAAGCTGCGAATTTTCATCTTTTTAACGGTTTTTTGAAGTGTTCTCGAAATTTCGAGGGTGTAGGGGTCCAACTGACCTCGAATTTGGATTCAGCGGACCGAAACACGTACCCGTAGGAAGGTCCGGTCAAATGCACATTTTACTTGATTTTTTTTGTGTGCCGGTGTTATGTATCAAGAGAGAATCACCGAAAGTTACACTCAATGTTCTATATTTTTTATGATTGTTCAAAGGAAACCAAGAAACCTCAGTGTTATTTGGATTCGGACACAAACGCCACTGTGGAATATACGAACTATAAATAAAAAAATTGGTTCAAGCACTGACGTGAAGTCAGAAGCTTTTGCGCGTATGTTCTATTGTCCATTCTTCTGTATTGGACACCCTTAATCGAATTTACCATGGTAAATTATGTTGTCCATTCTCCTGTATTGGACTCTCTTAATTCGAATTTACCATGGTAAATTCGAATTAAGTGTCCAATACAGGAGAATGGACAACATAATTTACCATGGTAAATTCGATTAAGGGTGTCCAATTCGTCAGTGCTTGAACCAATTTTTTTTTTGTGATTTTTTTGAAATTTTCTAGTGGTTCATAAAATTTTTTTTTTCGTCATTTTTTTCAAATTTTCTAGGGATATGGTTATACAAAATTTCAAACACGTCTTTATGATGATTTTCTACTACTAGTTACCAAGCTTCAATTCGATCGAAAATTTATTTTTTGAGTTATCAAGGAAATAATATTCCAGGTGGGTATAACTCGGAAACCGTTTGACCGATGTTGCCCAAAAACGAACTCAACTCTCCCTTTCGGATACGCAACCTACCCTGAAAATGGCAAGTCACCATCTCCTTTCGTTCGAAAGTTATCGAGGCAACGGTCACCGATCTACTGAACTCACACAAGAATGCTTGAATCTCCAACAATATTCAACTGTTCGTGTTAAAACTTGAAACTTGGCAGCAGAGTTAGAATATGCAGGCTCTTGCAAAATTTCAGCAATTTCAAACGAATAGTTACTGATATATAGATTTTTTTTTTCAATTTTCAATGATTTTTTAAAAATTTTCTACAAATACTATCCTCACGAAATTTTGCAAGAATTTTCGCGTTGGCGTTCTACAACTAATTACCATATTTGAATTCAATCGGTTCAGTATTTTTCGAGTTAATGAGGAACAAAAAACAACCAAATTTCAGATGGCTATAACTCTAAAACCGTTTCCCCGATTATGCTCATAAACAAACCGAAATGTTGCCTTCTGGTGCACATCCTAACCTGAAAACTTCAAGCCGCTATCTCTTTCCGTTCTCAAGTTATCATGCAACAAAAAATTTTTTTTATAATTTTTTTAAAATTTTCTAGCCATACGATTCGCACATAAACGTGCTTAGGTTCATATTCTACAACTACCCACCAAGTTTCAATTCGATCGGATTTATATTGGTTGAAAACAAAATTATTACTCGGAAACCACTGGTCCGATTATACCCATTAACGAACTTGTCAGTCGTATTGGAATGCGCCACCCACCCTGAAAATTTCAAGTCGCTAGAGCTTTTCGTTCTCAAGTTATCGTGGCAACGGCCGGACGGCGGGACGGCCGGCCAGACAGAATCAAATTTGACCTCGAATTCTTCATTGGGGAGTCGAACTAAATTGTTTGAGACCATTTTCGTCAAAAAATTCGAAAGTTACAGACATTTGGGCAAAACTATAACGCGATGTTCCCCAGAACATACGCGCAAAATTCAGGTTAGGTAACTTCCACCTTGATGCCGCCCTCGGAAACGATGGTCGAGAAAGCGATATTTTGCAAGAACGTGCAAACAGATGATGAAGATATACCTAATTCAGAGTTACACTTTCCGAAAGGCTCTTATTTGGTCATTTTCTAAGCTCGAAAATGATCGACTTCCTAAAAATCTAGGATATTCTTATTTATCGTGCTAAAATAAGCTATTGTTATGTTGTACATTTGTCTGTTACAATTTTCTGTACACGATAACTCAACAATGGAATAACCAAAAAATTATGGTCGACAAAACTGACATAGTAATATATATATATATATTCTTTTGACATAGTAATGAAAATAATGGAGTAAATCAGAGTCTGAAAAGGAAAATTTGCATTAGGAAGAGTTGGATCCTTCGAAAATATAAATTGACGACCAACTACAAAGAGTATTTTTGTAAAATGCAAAAAATATATTGTGGTCATACTAACTTCTTGCTCAAAAATGAACTTGACAACTTTTTAATTTGATTTATTTTTTGTTTTGTGAAAACCTATTGAAAGCAAGGTGATATATGATGAATGACATTTAAATATACATCAATATTTGTACAATTTCTGTTGCATCACGAATTCAGCTCAGTTGATATAATTCGTACATCATTTGCCGTGATTTATATCGGCAGTAATTTCGTAAGAATGTGAGTTCATGTTCGAATCAGAGACAACCTAAATGATCAAAACAAATAAACATTTGTTATTAAATACAATAATTACATATATATTTACGTTTTTAAGGGATGAAACCACTTTTTTAAAAAGAAAAAAATCAACTTTATTTAAGTACTGAAAGTTTTACAACCTACGTCTATGCTCTTGGCAATACTGATTATCATCTTCCTCGAGATTCACTTGAGCTCCCTATTTATTAAGTTAGGATATCTGAATAAGCATAATTGGATGTAGAACGTGCAATTATGCGAGTTCTACATTGTCATATAGAAATTCTTATGGTGGAAATAAATATAGTGTTATAGGAAAGAAGGATTGCTATTTCCTAATTCCTCCCTATCTTGGTTAAAGGTATCACCGTTTGGTGTAGCTTTAAAATTAACATGTTTACATTTGCAATATTTGAAAATTAAATAAATTACAATTATAATTATTATGGATATTATAAAATAGAAAAATATAGAGAATGTAATTGGTTGAAGACTCCATTGGTTCAATTCTTCCAATTCGATATCCGGGATGTCTTCGTTTTCCATGGATTCTTCTTTTATGTAGTCCTGGGACAGTCGTGTGAATTTTGGTAAAATAATGAATTTTTCTTCACTGATCGAAGTAATTGGGACAATTTCTTTCTCGGTATTATTGATTATACATTTGGTTCGTAGAATTGCTATTTCTGGGACGAAATAATACTTTGTATGTTGAGGGCATTTTTCTCTAATTTTCACATTTTTAACTGAGAGGATACTTCCATCTTCTAATAGCTTCAAGTCTCGTAGTGGAGCTCTTCTTATTCTCGGGCAATCTTCACTATGATTTTTGAGAATGTTCACCATACATTTTGGGATTTCTTCCAAAGAATCTTGATCACATAAGTAGTCGTTCTCTATTGGATGGCAATTATTGGTAGACCATTTCAACTCTTCTTCTTGTGAAAGCAAATAAGGATTGGAATATGGAAGGGATTCATTCTTTTGTGGCAGGTAATAAAACTTGTATAGATCATATTGGTCTTCATGAACTAATGGAATCGAGATTAAAAATAATAAAACTTTGTTTTTGAAAATTACCTTGGTAACGCACAATTGGTAGTAGTCTTTCAGGTGATGAACTGGTATAATACTTTCGTTCTTGATCAATTCTAAGAATTTGGAATATGGTAAAACTGATTCATGTAACAGATGTATTCTAGCAAAACTTACAGCTGTTTGTATTTCATCTAAAATATTCTTAATTTCTTTTAATTCAAACATCAAAAGGTGCATTTGTTGTACATCCTCTAATTGGGGTACTATTTGAAACAGTTTAAGATTTTCAGAAATCTTTTGGAATTTACTTATAAACTTATTTTTAAGGTCATTAACTACTGTGGCAATCTGTTCCTGATTTCTAATTAATTTTTCCTCGTTATTCCTTATACTTTGAAAATAATTTTGATATAGGACTTCATCATCAGAATCTAATGTTCCGAATAAAAATTTCGAAATTTTTCCTCCTAGATTTACTAATCCTCTCTTAATTCTTACTTTCTGATTCAAGAGTTCTTCTAGTGAGTTAATATTCACTTCATTGGAATGCCTCAAATATCTATAATTTGCTGTTTGAGCAAAGTTTAATTTCGAATTTCTGTAATTATCTATCTCATTTTGATAATTGAATATTATTTCTTCAATTTTATTCAGGTCTATGTGATATATTAGTTGCAAATTCTTGTGACTCAAATAAGCTTTTCCTACTAGAATGGGTAATATATTATTTTGGATTTGGATAATTTCCAGGGACATTGAAAAGTGGATAATTTTAGTTAGTATCAGAAGTATGATGCGGCTATCCATTTTGAATCTGTAACAAAATTTTGGAACTAGTTTTTGCGTTGTTTCAAAATCTTCTTGTGGTAAATGTGCTTGTTTTTCTTGTCTTGGATACGATTCTTATCGATTTCGGTAGCATCGATTCTTTTGAAAACGGGATCTAATTTCCGTGTAATTGGGTTCTTGATGTAAGTCGGATTTTGATTTAATAGGTGATCTGCTTTTGCTGCTCGCTTTTCGTTAGTTTTTTCTAAACGTTTAATATTTTTTTGTCTGGTTTGTTCCAAATGTTTCGATATATCTTGTAGATTTTCAACATAATTCTCTACATAATTTTGTAATTTTTCATTATGAGTTTGCTCGATTGGCAATGAATAATTTAAATCTGCCTTAATTATTTGCATAGGGGTAATTTCTAGACTAGAATGATTTGAGTTGTTATAACTAAGCAAAGCTTGGGAAAGTCTATTTTGAAAAGTTAGATTTTTGTCTGCAATAGTCCTCAATTGTTCAATCAACGTTGAATGGAATCGTTCCACGATTGCGTTAGAATTTGGATTATAGTTTGTGATATAATGTATTTCAATTTGGTGTATCTTACAAAAATCTTGAATGACTTTATTCTTGAATTCTATTCCGTTGTCACATGTAATTTTGTTAGGGATGCCATAGTGGCTGAAATAAATCAACAATTTATCTAAAATTTCAGTTCCAGTTTTTTGTAATAGAGGGTAACATTGTCCTAGTCTTGAAAAAGAGTCAACGATACTTAAACAATATGTTTGGTTGAATCTTATTGTATCGCAGTAAATATGAGTGAAGGGTTTGGATCCGATTGGGTTAGGTTTGAATTGTAATTGAATTGGTGTTCGTTCATATTTGCTTTTCTGACATAATTCGCATGAATTGATGTAATTTCGAACATCTTTGTCCATGTTTGGCCAATAATATTTTCTTTTTAAGCTAATCAAATTTTCTCGAAGTCCGCGATGAATAGTTTTTGTTTCGTGAAATTGTTGAATGCGCAGGAGTTGTTCTTCTTTATTTTCTACGTCTTCTAGACAGGTTTTGGAAATTTTCAGGTCAAATGTTTTATAGTCAAACTTTTCTTGCAAAATTCTGATAAGGGGTATTTCTAATTCCTGTGAATGGTCAGCTGCATCGAGAGCGGACTACATTATCGAGAGTGCACTCTTGCTGTGTTTCTGGACATAGAGGGTGCATTCAATAATACTGCATTTGGAGCTATGCACAATGCACTAACCAAACATGGGGTTCCTTTTGCAGTCTGTCGATGGGCAGGATCCCTTTTAAGGGACCGCAGCATAGTGGCTCGTCTAGGCAGCTCAACCATTAGGGGAACACCAGGCAGGGGATGCCCACAGGGTGGTGTTCTATCACCTCTTCTGTGGAATCTGGTCCTGGATGGGCTCCTGGTTGAGCTGGCGGGGGCTGGCCTAAAGGTTGTAGCCTATGCAGATGATCTCGTAATACTAATCAGAGGAAAACATCCAAATGTCGTCGCTGATCTTATGCAGGATGCTCTGTGTAGGATTGAGCGATGGTGTTTGAATAACGATCTTACGGTTAATCCTGAAAAAACAGAGATGGTTCTCTTCGACAGGAAGAGGGGGCCCTGTAACATAAGACTACCAAGTCTATTTGGAGTAGGGCTCAATCTAACAGAGCAAGTTCGATATCTGGGTGTGATACTGGACCACAAACTACTGTGGAACAATCACATTGAGAAACAAACAAAAAAGGCCGAGATGATCTTTTGGTCTACTCGGAGAGTAGTGGGAAATGGATGGGGCTTTAAACCACACATTATTCACTGGTTGTATACTGTGGTGGTGAGGCCTATCCTAACCTACGCATCATTGGTGTGGTGGACTTCTTTGAAGAAGTCATATATCCGCAACAAATTGACAAGAACTCAGAGGAAAGCTTGTTTAAGCATCACAGGTGCTCTGAGATCTACTCCAACAACAGCTATGGAGTGCCTGCTGGGGCTACCTCCCCTGCATCTTGTAGTTGAGGAGGGGGCTATGAAGACAGCTTTAAGAATCTGGGAACAGGGACAGTGGCGTGACAGCGGAATGTTCAGGGGACACGCGTGGGCACTCAAGAAGGTGGAGGATGATGATGCATCTCTCCTCCGGAGGAGTGACCGTGCGGGCTCCTTATTCTGCTTTAACGAACCCTATAGGGTGATTGTTCCTGATAGAGACCAATGGGATACAAGGAGTGATCTCCTTAAACCAGAGGGGCCCACATGGTTCACAGATGGCTCTGTAACGACTACAGGGACAGGTGCAGGCATTGTGGGACCTCTTCCCTCTCGGGAAGAACTGCTCGATAATACAGGCAGAACTATACGCTGTTCTTGTCTGCGCGCTGGAAAACATCCGACTAGGATACTCTGGCAAGTACATATATATATGTTGTGACAGTCAAGGAACGTTAAAATCCCTATCTGATGTGAAGATAAACTCCTACTTAGTAGGCGAATGCAGGAAGGCTCTGCGAAGGCTGGGCGCTGGTAACGTTGTAAAACTCATCTGGTGTCCGGCTCACTCGGAGATTTCAGGTAATGTTAAGGCAGATAAGCTGGCGAAGCAGGGGGCTCGGATACCATATATAGGTCCTGAGCCTTCACTTCCAGTATGTCGTACCTATGTTAAAACATTCTTCAAGAATCGTTTGGACAAGAATTTCTCCAGTCTATGGAACATGGGAGTAGGACTCAGGCAGTCAAGGCTTCTCATTAAGAAACCATCGACAAAGTCTGAAGTAAAGAAACTTCTTTCACTCGAAAGAAGAGAACTGAGCCTGGTGACTGGATTACTAACTGGTCACCAGTTCAACAAACATCTGAATAGGATGGGATTGGCCGATAGCGCTCTGTGTCGCTGGTGCAAGAGCATGGAAGAAACAGCTGAACATATTCTGTTCGACTGTAACAACCTTAAAGAATTGAGGGTCATACACCTAGGCAACCCAACACCTACGATTCCTATGGTGAGAGGGACTTCTCCTTTTAAGCTCGCGGCATTCCTGTCAGCGTGTTTTTTGGAATGAGTCTCACGAGTCTGTCAAGCGGAAGAACAATGGGCCAGAAGGCCTCAGTTCAGCCTGAGACGGCACCGCGGAAGAAGAAGAAGAAGAAGAATTCCTGTGAAGCAAAATACAAAGTATAAGATTTTTTTGGTTGAAGAAATTCTTTGATAAACTTGAACATGTCATTTTCGATTTGATTTATAGAAACAATTAATCTAAGTTTGTCTCCAAAAATTTTTGTTTTTGTAACCTTATAATTTGGGGCTGTTTTGAAAATTATCTGAAGGGCTGAAGAATTCAAACTTCTTTCTGTAATCGGGAGTTCTAAGACTGGATTTTCTATATTACTGTGAACAGTTATGTTTTCCGTTTCGAAATCAATAATTTGTTCGTTTGGATCAACATTAGGGGTTTCGGTTTGCTTATTGGAAGTTAATAAATTCAAACAATCGTCTAATTCTTCGGTCGTGACTTGGTTTACAATGGAAGCTAAATCGTCTTCTATACCATTAATTTCAATATTGTTTTGTTCAATTTTAATTCTCGAAAGGGCATCTGCGTTGTTCGTAGAACCTTTTTTGTATTTAATTTCGTAATTAAATTCTTCCAGTTTTATCCGCCATCTCATTAGACGTGAATTTGGTTCCTTTAAAGAGAATAACCAACATAAAGGTTTATGATCGGTGTAGATGGTAAATTTTCGTCCATATAAATAGGGTCTAAAGTATCGACATGACCATACTATTGCCAGAAGTTCTTTCTCTATCGTGCTATACCTAGTTTCGGCTTCATTAAGGGTTCGACTTGCGAATGATATCGGTAAATCCTTTGGGGGGTTGCCCTGTGAAAGCACTGCACCTATCGCATAACCTGATGCGTCTGTCGTGAGAATGAAAGGTTTATTAAAATCGGGATAACTTAATATGGGGTCGTTCATAAAATTTCGCTGACATATTTTAAATGATTCAATATAATTTGGATCATCAATGTTAATTTTTGCTTCCTTTTTCAAACATGAAGTTAAGGGTTTTGTCAATTTCGCAAAATTGGGGATAAACTTTCGATAATAGCCTACTAATCCAAGAAATGATTTTATTTCTCTTTGAGTTTTGGGAATCGGAAAATCAATAATAGCTTTAAGTTTATTCGGATTGGGTTTAATTCCTTCTGGTGTGATTATGTGTCCTAGAAATTCTATTTCATTTTTGAAAAAATGACACTTGTCTAATTGTATTCTCAAATTATCACTTTTGAGTGCTTCCAAAATATTGTGAATGTCGGCTAGATGTTGTTCTATGGTATCAGAAAATATAACTACATCGTCCATGTATACGTAACAAATTTTTCCTATGTAATTTCTCAAAATTTCGTTCATGAGTCTTTGGAAAGTTGCTGGGGCGTTTTTGAGTCCGAAAGGCATTCTTAGAAATTCGTAATGACCATTTTCTACAGTAAAAGCTGTCTTTTCTATTGATTCTTCATCGAGTTCGATCTGATGAAATCCGGACGCTAAGTCAAGTGTGGTGAAGAATTTTTTGTTTCCTAATTTATCTAGTATACTGTCGATTTGTGGTAGAGGATATTTATCGTCTATAGATTTGTCATTCAGTTTTCGGTAATCTATAGCCATACGCCATTTTGTTTTTCCGGATAAGTCTTGTTTTTTAGGGACTATTACTACAGGAAAAGACCATGGAGAAATACTGGGTCTTATAATTTTTTTCTCTAACATGTCTTCAATTTGATTTTTAACCTCTTCTTTGTGAATTTCCGGGTACCTATACATTTTGCAATGGACGGGTACTTCATCAATGGTTCGAATTTTGTGTTTTATTCTACTTGAAAAGTTAAGGGGTTGTCCTGGCAATTGTAGAACTTGTTCATTTTGTTGAAGTATTTTCATGAGTTGACTTTTAATTTGAGGTTCTAAATGAGAAAGATCAACGGGGATGTTTGAGGGTTTCTGACAAACTTTTTGGTATTCGAAAGGAATTTGACAGTATTCATTGGTTAATATTTGATTTTTGAAATCTAAGTTCAGTCCGTATTTGTTCAGAAAGTCTGCTCCGATTAGTCCGTCGTAATTTTTATGGAATTTGTATAAAATGAATGGATGGAAATCATCTACTTGGAATTCTCTGAATACAGGTATTAAAACTTTTTCGTTGGACGTTTCTTGTTTCATACAAGCGGTTAAGGTCGTTGATTCACTAAAGATATTTTTTGGGAAATTGTTATAAGCGAATTTAGGGTCTATTAAACATACCGAACATCCGCTATCTATCAATAGTTTACATTTTGGATTTTCAAATGTAATATAGGGTAATTGATTTTTATTGTCAAAAGCTGAATTTAGGTCAATGAATTGTCCTTGGCTAATTCTGGAAAATTTTCTTCGTGATAATTGTCTGGATTTGATTGGTCATTTTCATAATCTTCCTCCGAATAATTTTGAGGTTCGTTATCATCAATAAATAATGAATCTAAAGCTGGTTCTATGTGGGTTAATTCTTCGAAAGTGAAATTGGGATTTTGATAATTATTACCTTGATTTTGGAAGGGGAATTTTCTCTGTGGATTGACTTGGTATTGGGTTGAATAATTTTGACGTTTCTGTGGAAAATTTCTAGTCTGGATGGACATTTTCTCCGGGGGATTTTGTAATCTTTGATTTGGATTCGGTTTGAATACGTTCGTTTGTCGAGTCGATGTACTCGGGCCAAAAACTTGTTGGTTGGTTGGGAAATGTCGATTTACAATACGTTGTTGCAATTGAATCGGTTGTGAGGGGAAATTTTGATGATTTTGTTGAAATCGATTGTGATTAGGATAATTTCTTTGCGATTGAAAATCGTTATTTATTCTAGTTGTATGAAATTCGTTGGTTGGTGGTTGACGTCTAGGATTTTGAATATTCTATTTTTGAGATATTTGATTTTTATAGTGTAAAAAGGGTTGTTGATAGTAATAAAAATCTTGCCTAATGAAGTTAACCATGTCATCATAATTCATTATTCCATGACCTCTTAGGGCTGTTCTCAATTCTGGGGTAATATTGTATAAAAGAACTCGCGTTGCTACTCTAGATGCTATGTTCTTCTCTTGTTCTTTTTCAGTTATACTCAAATCTGATAATTCTACCTGATAATCGTATTTATTTTTCAGATCTACAATTTTTTCTAGAAAATCTAAATCATTTTCATTTCGTAAACGTTGGGCATTTTGAAGATCCCAAAATAAGACCGTTAAACTAATTTTCTCTTCGAATTTTAATTTAAGAAATTTTCTCAAATCTCTCCAGTTAGCAGTGATTCTTTCGTTGCTACTAACTATTTCACTAGCATTTCCAATTAATTTACTTTTAATTATATCTATAATTGCTTCGTTTAATAATGCATCATTTGACGCGAATCTACTGTTAAATCTATCGCAGTGATTGATAAATCTTGTAAGGTTTGCTGAATTACCATCGAAGGGAACTATTGGTTGAGCAAAAAGATTAATTAATTTCATTTTCTCAAAGATATTACTACTTTCTTGGGTCATTTTCGTTTCTTTTATAGTCAATTCAGATAACGAAAAAATTAACTTATTTATAGAATCAATATTGATAATAAAAATTGAGAACTTATAAACTAGTTTCAAAAAATGAATTATACAAGTTTTACACACAAAACAGGGAAAAGAATGGATTTAACTTTGGTCCAGGTTAATGACTGGGGAAATGTAATCAGTACAGGAAATTGCTTTTTCTCACCTCCGTAAAGTTCTAGATAATTTCTTTCTTGAAGTCGTCGAAGGGCGCTACTCAATCGATCAGGGCTTCTGGGTTTCTCTTCCTTCGTTCGTTGTCGTACCTTTGCAGTTGAAACTGTTAGCCTTTGAAGATTCTCCGTGGACGAATATCACTGGATTATTTCTATCACACTTTTCTTCGATTAAGACCGGCACAATCCCATCCTCGTCGCCATTTACGTTTTTAAGGGATGAAACCACTTTTTTAAAAAGAAAAAAATCAACTTTATTTAAGTACAGAAAGTTTTACAACCTACGTCTATGCTCTTGGCAATACTGATTATCATCTTCCTCGAGATTCACTTGATCTCCCTATTTATTAAGTTAGGATATCTGAATAAGCATAATTGGATGTAGAACGTGCAATTATGCGAGTTCTACATTGTCATATAGAAATTCTTATGGTGGAAATAAATATAGTGTTATAGGAAAGAAGGATTGCTATTTCCTAATTATATACAATGTAGTTGTCTAAGAACCGGTCATGGTCGTTGCAGCAGATGGAACTCAGTTGAGAGTCCTAGTTGTAAATGCGGGGAAGCAGAGGAAAACATAGTTCATATAGTTGATATTTGTCGCATAATATGCGATATAATCAAAGATGGTTTTAGGGCTATTCATAATGTTTCTGAATCTTTTTTAGAATGTGTAGCGAGTTTCAAATCTATGTAATAAAATATAGAATATCTCATTTTCAATTCGCTCGTTTTCTCCTTTTGTATTCTCCTTTTCCAGTTTGAGTTTGGGGTACCTTGGAGAAACTTCTCTGCTTGTTGAAGGAAGAAGCGATAGCTAAGAAAAAGATGCCTTCAATAATCAATATTTCAGCATATTTTGTTAACAATTTAAATTTTCATAAATCACAACACTAACGGGGAGATTGGTTATTTTTGCTGAGGTTTTTTCCCTAAGTTCTAGTATCATATATCAAATTATATGATACCCCATTACACTAACCTCTGCTAACACTTTTTTCATACACACGCTTTATTGTTCGATAAAAAACAAATTGTAATGCTTGAGGTTCAAAAGAATGTATAGTTGGCAGAACTGCCTTAGTCTCAAGATTAGCTGCAAACGATGCTGCATATCAGGCACATATGGTATAGTATAACCGTATGTTTTACTCTTTTAGTAATTTCATGCAGCAAAAAATAGCTTATTTGTCAGTAACGCAGTTTAATCCGAAACCTAAATCAGCGCTTTTTTTGGCTGCAACGGCGCTGCCGCAGCAGCTGCAAGAAACCAAATAGCTGCCTATTTGGCTGCGGCAATCATGCCAAGCCTTTCGTGTTAAGTACACATTATTCCGAGTTTGGCAGAGAAAACCCAGTAAGGAAATTTTCACTTACTTGGGCAATTATGTAGTGAAAGCACCATCAGACCGGGAACTATCAACCAATGTAATATAAGAACATTCGTATTTCCGATAGCGAACCAACAATATTATTGTATGAGTATCACGTTTCTGAAATGGAATTGCTATGTTCTGGGATTTCGATTTGCTGATCAACCAGCAGGCGCCAAGTTTTTCCAATCTCACCCAATAGATTCGCTGAATGAAAAACATTCAGAATTGCTATTATCGTAAAATAAATATCTGGCCATCGGACGTTGCGGTAATGAACAAAATTGATTAATGGGCCCGTAAAATATCGGCTTTCTTAAAGATGTGAAAAGTTTGTTCTTGGAGTTCATTCATCACAGCAAGTTAAGAAATTGAGGATATTTTGCGGTTACCGAATCAAATCCATAAATTGTTAGCGGACTGAAATCCCTTCAACGTATATGCACATAAGATATTTATCAAGATGTCAATATTTTTGTGGTACAACATTATTATTAGTTCAAGAGAATGTATATTTCAATAGTACTACAAAATAAAGATTTTGATCGAGGACTATCCGCCGTAGTCACAAAGCGTTTAATCACCGTTAAGTGAAAATTAATATGGAACAGGCCTGTTTCACCACCGTTAAACACTTTAACTGAGGTTGCGATTCATATTAATACTTATCTGAGGACCTCAGTTAGGACTTAACGGAGATTGGATGCTTTGTGAATACGGCGGAATGTCCCACATGATCCAATGCAAAAGAAACGAACAAGAATCAATACATGCAGATGAACCTATAACGAGTATAAATATCAAAACAATAAACATAAACAATAGATCCATGCAGTCCTTTAAAGTCCAATAATACAATTAAGTAATTCATTAATATTTTTGTTTACTATCCAGTGAAGGTTTCAATATTAATGTGAATATCAATATTGAATACATATGATAAAATAATCGTGACCTGGTTATGTTTTTATACCCTAGACAGAAGAAGACTCACTTTACTCCCGCTTTCGACAAAGTAAAATCGCCTATTGTGCAGGGTGTCTCGGCACTACGTGACTATCTTTTAGGTGTGACTAAAGTATGTAAAGACAAGTCAGGAATACTTTAATTTTTTTCCTAAGACGCCCCCCTTCGCAGATATGTGCCTTGAAATGGTACTCCCATAATTCAGGTTTTTTGGGATAATTTCCGAACGTCTCAACCGATTCTGGTAATTTTCAGAATTTGAGTCAATAGAAATATCAGTATAGATTTGTTTCCAACACCTTCCCCATAAGTCTTCAAGACTGCCAGGTAGGGACTGAGCCTAGCACTTAATGCTCAGAAATTTTATTTGGTTGAAGATATCGGTGAAATTTCTCCTATTATGTCTTTTATCACTAATTCTGCAAAACAAGGGCATACCAGTTCAACATTGAAAAATACACCGTTTTAGAGTTACATGCATTCTTATGATTGAAAATCAAAATTTTTTCATGAATATTGCAAGCTGTTTATTGTTGATATAGTTACTAAGGCTTCTCTTTCTGTGATTGTTCATTCATCTGAAACTTTCCCCAAAGATTTTGATATTCAATCATAAAAATTGGTTCAAGCACTGACGTGAAGTCAGAAGCTTTTGCGCGTATGTTCTATTGTCCATTCTTCAGTATTGTACACCCTTAATCGAATTTACCATCCCACACAGCACAGACTCATTTCTGAAATATTGCAGGAATATGTTTCGGAAATATTTGAGATATTTCGGTTATATTGCGAAAGATATATGAAATATTTCAGGAATATTGCAGAAACATTCGAATGTCCGCCCCATAACCTAACTTAGCAATATTGCAGAAATATTTTTCGATATATTTCTGCAATATTGTAGAATTATTCTGTAATGTTTATGACATTTTTAATTATATTGGAAAATAAATATGAAATATTTCAGGATTGTTGCAGAAATATTCAAATAAGTGCTCTCTATCCTATAACGTCACAATATTGCAGACTTATTTTTTGAAATATTCCTGCAATATTGTAGAATTATTTTGTAATATTTATGGAATATTTTTGTTATATTGCAAAATATATATGCAATATTTCAGGATTCTTGCAGAAATATTTCTGTTATTTCATGAGATGTGGTATAGGTTTAACTCACATAAAAAAAATAGTAGGCACAATTAATATCTTTATTCGCTCTCTACTGGACATTCAACATTTCTTTTTTTAAACTTTTTCCACTTCCCTGAAGGCTCGCAATTTGGCTTGAGCTAACCATTTCGATATGGGTTCAATAATCAAACATAGATAATCAAATCATTAGATCTGTTCAACTCTACCTTTGTACGTATATAAAAAGCACGTCAATATAACGTCTCAATAATCAGAAGGATGAGATCACAACCTACTCTTAATAGGGCTGTGATAAGATGTTGGTATAACCTAAAAATATAAAATTTTGTATCAGTGATATCTATGAACTTGTAGCTATTATACCTTTGATAATCAAATCAGCTTATCACTGCATTTATATTATTTAGAGCCAATTAGTCTTTAATAAACATTAAACTCACAACTAACTGAATTAACAAAGTAAAGTAACAACAGACTGCTTCACGACACGATAGATCAACATGACAACAACACTAGTAAACAGAAAAAATGGCGGCCTGACCAAAAGAAAAGAGAGGATGCGTAAAGCCTTGAACTAGAGCAAGAAAGCACACAAACATATTATATATTGCATGTAATGTTGAAGTATTTCTGTCGCGATTTGTAATAAATATGTCTATGCATATATTCATAGGAATATACGCAAAACTATAAATTTTAACTTTGTAGAAAACTGTTATAGTTTGTAACATTTCTGTAATATTTCTGAATATTGCAACTGTAATATTGAAATACAATATTCCAGCAATATTTCTCAATATTGCAACTGTAATATTGAAACACAATATCCCAGCAATATTTCTGGAATATTGCAACTGCAATTGCAATATTGCAATATTGTGGCAATATTTCCTGAATATTGTGTGCTGTGTGGGATGGTAGATTATGTTGTCCATTCTCCTGTATCGGACACTCATAATTCGAATTTACCATGGTAAATTCGAATTAAGTGTCCAATACAGGAGAATGAAAAACATAATTTACCATGGTGAATTCGAATTTACCATGGTAAATTCGAATTATGAGTGTCCGATACAGGAGAATGGACAACATAATCTACCATGGTAAATTCGATTAAGGGTGTCCAATACAGAAGATTGAACAATAGAACATACGCGCAAAAGCTTCTGACTTCACGTCAGTGCTTGAACCAATTTTTTTTTCGTGATTTTTTTGAAATTTTCTAGGGGTACGGTTCTTAAAATTTTTTTTTTCGTCATTTTTTTCAAATTTTCTAGGAGTACGGTTCTTACAAAATTCTAAACAGGTCTTTATGTTGATTTTCTACTACTAGTTACCAAGCTTCAATTCGATCGAATTTTTATTTTTTGAGTTATAAGGAAATAATATTCCAGGTGGGTATAACTCGGAAACCGTTAGACCGATTATGCCCAAAATCGAACTCAACTCTCCCTTTCGGATACGCAACCTACCCTGAAAATTGCAAGTCCCTATCTCCTTTCGTTCGAAAGTTATCGAGGCAACGGTCACCCATCTACTGAACTCACACAAGAATGCTCGAATCTCCAACAATATTTAACCGATCGTATTAAAACTTGAAAATTGGCAGTAGAGCTAGGTTATAAGGCTCTTGCAAAATTTCAGCAATTTCAATCGATTAGTTACTGATATATAGAATTTTTTTTTTTTTCAATGATTTATTAAAAATTTTCTACAAATGCTATCCTCACCAAATTTTGCAAACATTTCCGCGTTGGCATTCTACAACTAATAACCATGTTTGAATTCAATCGGTTCAGTATTTTTCGAGTTAATGAGGAACAAAAAACCACAAAATTTCAGAAAATTTCAGATGGCTATAACTTGAAGCCGCTATCTTTTTCCGTACTCAAGTTATCGTGACAACAAAAATATTTTTTAATAATTTTCTAGCCATACGATTCGCACAAAATTTCACAAACGTGCTAAGCTTCATATTCTACAACTACTCACCAAGTTTCAATTCGATCGGATTCATATTGGTTGAAAACAAAATTATTACTCGGAAACCACTGGGCCGATCATGCCCATTAACGAACTTGTCCGTCGTATTGGAATGCGCCACCCACCCTGAAAATTACAAGTCGCTAGCTCTTTTCGTTCTCAAGTTATCGTGGCAAAGGCCGGACGGACAGAATCAAATTTGACATCGAATTCTTCATTGGGGGTTCGAACTTAATCGTTTGAGACCAGTTTCGTCAAAAAATTCGAATGTTACAGACATTTGGGCAAAATTATAACGCGATGTTCCCCAGAACATACGCGCAAAAATGGTCGTGAGTCGAAAACAGAGAATTTTTTCAATGTTGCACCAGTATACCTTTTTTAGCAGAATTATTGATAAAATAAATAAATAGAGGAATTTTCCAGATATCTTCAACCAAAATAAAGTTTCTGACCATTGAGTGCTAGGGTCAATCCTTCCCTGGCTGTCTTGAAGTCTTATGGGGTCTTATCGGTATTATTACCGATATTTTTATTGATTCAAATTCGACAAATTACTAGAATCGGTTGACTCGTTCCGAGGTAATCACAAAAAGACTGAACTATGGGAGTACCATAAGGAGACACATATCTTCGCAGGGGGGCGTCGTAGGAATTTTCTTTGGCATTCCTGACTCGACTAGGTATATATACTTCATATACACCTGAGAAAGGGTCACGTAGTGCCTGGACACCCTGTATATACATAAAGGTCGTGCAAAAAAGACTTTTTGTCATTGTATCCAATAGTGACATTGACTATGTGAAATTGACCAAAAAAAAGTTACACATCTTGACTTCACGTCAGTGCTTTTCTTAATTTTTGTGCTAACTTTGCGTTTAAAAACTTGAATAATCATCAAGGCGAAAACAAAAAATTCACAGACATCTTGCCAAATTCCTCTAATTTTCAAATATTTTACTAAATAAGGGGGAAAGCACTGTGGCTGGGGCTTTGGCGCTCTTGTTCAATTTTTGATAAACCTTATCTCCGAAAATATTGGTTTCTCAGATTTGGGAATGATATCAATGGATTCCTATAATGGAACTGTACCATAAAATAAATTAAATTCAAATAATAGTTTATTTATCAAGATTGAATGAGTAATCTGCAATGATTTAATCTGGTGGAATGGGTTGTAGTAACATACACTCAGTGCATAGTTTTCACAACTCGAAATACCTAAGGAATGTATCATCGAAATGTCTAGAGCAAGGCTGGCGAAAATCGTAGCATATTGTCCATTTATTTCTGATATTTGAATAGGTACAGGCTGTGAAACAAATTCATCTAATAGTTCAAAATATATTAATAAAATACAATTCCCTTTTCATAGTTTAATAGTTCATAACACTAATACATTCATTCTGTATTATGAACCTTAACTCAAAAAAAATAAAGAATATTTGATACACAAATGTAGATCAATATTTCAGCATTTTTTTGCTAGCAACATTATGAAAATACTCTATATAGGAACATGTGTCACTACTTAAGGAAGTAAAAGGTAATATTAACCTAGGTGGTCAACGAACAGTAATTTCTTCTGATGATAGGAAATGAGAAAATTGGAATTTTTCCCTGTATATTGAGCTAAAGACACAGAACTTGGTAAGTAATATTTGTCCATAAAACTACACATTTTGGAATTTTTTAAACCCTGGAGTATGCTTAGAAGGAGAGGGAGAAGGAGAAGATATTTTTTCTTACACCTTTTTTTTTGTGAAAATTTTCCTTTTAAAAAAACATGGCTAAAAAGCCCAATTTATCTACCAACTTTTTTATCACAACAAGTTTTTTCGAAAACTTAAGCATTTACGACAAGAACATAGATGTATTGCAACCTCATATTAAATAGATTTTATTGAACAACAGCCAACGAAACAATAATTCTACTAGGCTAAGACTTTTACAACTAAAACAAAAGTGAATAAACAATGAACAAAAACCTGTAAAATGATGACATTAAAATTATAATAAATGTTGAAAATGACCGCCTTCAGCTTCAATTAAGAATTTAATTTCTTATCGTTTCACAGCCTGCTACAATGCGATTTCGCAGATAATTGGCATTTTCAACTGGCTTTGTGTATACCAAAGATTTCAGATATCCCAATATGCAAAAATCCAAAGGATTAAGATAAGGGGAGCGGGCTGGCTAGTTAACAGGTCCTCCTCGACCTATCCATTGATTGGCATACACCTCATCAAGGCGAGTTCTGCACGTATACTAAAATGGGCTATTGCACCGTTGTACATAAACCATAATTGTTTTGCCTAATTTGAAGGGGAACCTCTTCAAGAAGAACAGGAAATTATTCAAGGAGATGACAATATGAGACACCATTTAGTCGTAGCGGGAGAAAATGGGGACCAATTAAATGATAATAATGATAATAATTCCGAGCCGCACATTCAATGAAACATGATATTGATGATTGCCTTCAATAAAGTCATGAGGATTTTCATCAGACTCTTGAGAAATTTGCCTCGTCACTAAATAAAATATTACGTAAGAACTGTGGTGCTTGGCCAACCATATTAATAAGCCACTGACAGAAAACCACACGTGGTAAAAAACCTCGAGTCATTAACGCCTGTACCCGTTGAAGATGATAGGGATACAACAGTTGTTCTTTTAAAATTTTAAAAACAACGGAATGGCTTACATTTAGACCACGAGCTATTTGCCTGGTACTAGTCTCTGGAGATTCTTAAATTAAATTGTGTACGGCTCCTTCTACATCTGCAGTTCTAACTTCCCGAGAAAGACTATATAACATCTTTTATCGTTATCATTTTGCCCAAATGTCTGTGATTTTCGAAGTATTTGCCGAAAATGGTCTCAAACGATTGGGTTTGCCACGATAATTTGAGAACGGAAAGAGATAGCGACCTGAAATTTTCAGAGGAGTTGGCGCATCACAATACGATAGACGAGTTCGTTTATAACGACATACGACTGTTCCCAAGTCGCAGTGGTTAAGTTCAGAGCTACTAGAACTCAGGGATCCGCGGTCTAGCTCAAGTGGAGATGGGAGTGGATTCCTAAAAAGGGAACCTAGTAAATGGGCGCCAGGTAAATTTAAGTCTCCCAGATACCCCCGCGTAATGTACTAATTCCTAAATTCACCAAAAGACTATTCACGCTAATAACAGACAGTTTATTCCAGTAGCATACAACCCAGGTCTTTAGACCCACCAAAATAAAACTACTGTGAAACCGTGAATGAGGGTGGCGGAAATTGTACTCAGATATTTCTCTCTGATTCAAATACGCGTCGCTTGAGCTCAGGCGCATACACGTTTCTTACCTATGATCTTGTATGATTTACGCGAATCTTTCCCCAATTTCCGCTTTACAACAACAATAATTTACACAATTGATGACAATATATGTTCAAGTCGCATATAGCAGGTATAAGATAAGTATATTTCGAAAGATGTTTCCAATAACTTGCGTGCTATTCCTTATGCCTGAACGTAGTATTGCTTCGTTGGTCTCGCAATACTGTTCTCCTTCCCTCTGTGCTCGCAGTCTGCAACCCTTGACTGAATGTCCCACAGCGCTGCTTCCTGACCACCTTGTATATACTTGGGATCTGCAACACTGCGTTGGCTGTCTCACAGCGCTACTTATGGACCACCTTGTATATATTCGAATGTCTCAGTTACACTCTTCCTGACACGAAAATCGTGCTATTCCTCTTGACATAAAAATTGTGCTGGCATAAAAACTCGTGCTACCATAAAAAAAAACCCTGATGTTCGGGGTTGTCCTGCACACGTTTGCTTCGAAACCAAACCTGGCCGTGCCTCCACCAAATAATTCTTCACGCACACAGCGATATTCTGTCAAAGTCGCCAAGATCGTTCACGTGGTCAACTCTTGGATTTGCAAAAAGGTCTGTATATCCTCTTTCGAGACGAGCGCAAGTTACCTGTTATCTTCCCAAATCAAACCAATGTAACCCTCACTCCTAATTCGATTTTCGAAACTATATCCAACTAAGAAGAAATCAACAATTCTTACTAAGTTCCGAAAATACGCCTAATCTATTGCTCCTCCGGCGACTCTTCACAAAATGGACGACCTCATCTCCCTGACTGGCGCAGACTCTCACAAACTTTCAGACTGTCACAATGCAACAATATTGCCAACTCATTCGGCTCTTCGAATACAATAATTATTTAGCGTCGATTGGTACCACTGAGATCCAACCTCAAATTCGATGTCAACATAAACGACATAAACGACACTCGCGCAAACCAAATGTAAACAAACCCCTGCCCGGGTTAAAAAGAAACGTTACACGTTAATGGGCATAATCTGCCAAATTGTCATAAAAACCCAGATAGTAGGCATTCCTGAATAAATTCATTATTAGTTTTTATGGTTCTTTTCCCAATCTATAGCAATGATTCATAAAGATTCGAAAAACTCATATAATCATTACAAAAATTGTATTACTAACTACTACTTACTACAACTTACTAACTACTAACGTACATCAATTGTAAATATTTTGTTCTTCTTCTCATAGGCGATTGAAATCTTTCAAACACTCCCGGAATAATCCTGTTTGTATCAAACGCACCTATTATACGATTTATCAGTTCGTCTAAACTATTTAAGTCTGGGGATCTGACGGGCCATGAATGATGTCCCTCCTGTCCAATCCACCTGTTTTCATAATTTTTGTTCAAATACTCCCTAGCCAAAACTGAAAAATGAGCAGGAGCACCATCGTGCAAGAACCACATTTCACGTCGTACCATAAGATCTTCCATTAACAAGGGCAAATCGTTTTCTAAAAAATGTCTCTATGATTGACCATTAAGTCGACCTGGCAAGAAGAAAGGACCCATTAAATAATCGCAAATACTACCACCCCACACATTTAGAGAATATTGCTCTTGAAAATGAGTTTTTACAATTTCATGCGGATTCTCTTGAGCCCATATATGTGTTCATTATGAAAATTCATAATTGTTGAGAAACAGTTCTTGAGGAAGAGGAAGAGTTAATAGGATCTGGCAATCAAAATGAGTATTGTTCAAGAGTCTATTGAGGTACCACTGATAAAAATTAATACTTAAATGAAAATCTCGAGTCAAGAGAGCTTGCAGGATGAAAGCTCTCTTGAGTGTGATAACTATCTAAGCAAATGATCCCGAAAGGTCCAACAAACAATTTCATGACTTGCATTTAAAAGAACGCTTATTTTTCTTGTACTGGTTCGTGGATGTTCTTCTATTTCATTCATAACTGCCTCTTCACGTAGTGGTGTTCTCACACTGCGTGTTCTAGTTGCATTAATATTTGTCGTACAAAAATCCAGCTTCTGAAAGATGAATATGAAATAACATTCAATGACCTAGCATCACACTATTGGTATGGCGTTCCATTTAAAGACTCTGAGCTTCTCTTGAAATTCCATTTGCAAGACCATACATGAAATGCAGGTCAATCATTTCGGAATTCGTGAAAATCTGCATGTATAAAAAGTAAAAGTTTAATTTGATGTGTCAAAACTAACAATGGATTAATTCACCACAGATTACTAACTGAATTTTTATGACAATTTGGATTTTTCTGAGGATTTCGAGAGAATCGTTCAAAATTTTTTTCCCGAAATTGGCAGTAGATACAACAAAACTACTGAAGAGCATATAGTTTAGAATAACAACAAAGCTTCTTTTTACATATTTTCAAATTAACAGTGGCTCAACAAAAAAAAAGTTCTGGAGAAAAACAGGGGACAGTGTTCCAGAAAAAATATTACCCTGTAGATTTGCTATCGAAATTGGCAGGTCACATGGTGTAAACTCTAAATTGTAATATCTACTCCAAATTTCAGTTGAATATCTTATGAAGCGTAGATACTATGAAAAAAAAACTTAAACTTTAACACCCTGAATCTCGAAAACGAAACCTTTGCGATCCCATGTTTATGGAATTTATTTTCTTGAGATTACTTAACTCGTTCGCTGCCACCGATATCTTGTGAACTTTTGCCATGAGCCAAGAAGGATTTTTGAAATTTTTGACTTGAAAACTACTACAAATAATCGCAGTTTATAATTAAAATATAATTTCAGTATTATTAGGAGTTTTTTCGAAAAACAAAAATTTGTCGCCATCTGGCGACAGTGGCACTACCCATCAAATATGATAGTAGAGTGCCGCTGTCGTCATATGGCGTTCGATTTATTCATCGCATCATTTGTTGTACAATGAACTAGTTAAGTCATTTTATTGAAATGAAAGAAATTTACATTCAAATTAGCTTTATTTTATCAAATATAGGGCAACAGGGTACTAGTATACATTACAAATATAGAACACTTTTCAACAGAAATTAAAATTGAATAAATAAACATTAAGATCTTGAGGAGATAACATAAAAATATTATTAAAATAAAACAATTTTCGATTGACATTTCGTTATTGCTGACTGGCTGACTCATATTTTTATATCTTCATAACATGGCACATCCTCTGGATCTTTCTGCGCGACCTCATCATCATAATCCGACTCTCTTTCGCTAGAAGGTTTATAGAGGTCGTCATGGCTAAGTTCATCACAATCTTCAAAATTACTTTCTTCCAAAATCCATAATAACTCTTCATCGCTCAATTTTTTCGAATAGTTACACTTTTCCGGTCGCGAGGGTCCTGCGACGTCTCTAACATCCGCCATTTTGCTGCATGAACCAAATACCGGAGAAAATACGTAAAAACTCACTCGCAAGTTCGACCAGAAGCGTCCTTACATTAGTCGAAATAGAAACAAACTGAATCTATCCAGTACACTAAAATTCTTCAATAACAAACATAAATCGCCAGGTGTATTCCAAAGCAAAACCTCCCTGATTGCAGCGCGTGCCAGCAAAAATTGCGACGAAAAAAGTTTGAACCAATCATGAAAACATTGCCTGAAGGACCTACCCTGAGTGCCTAGACAACACTAGGTACCGTACTCCAGCACCAGGAAAATTAAAATGCTATATACTGAAGTCACACTGGTGTCGCCATTTGGCGACGGTGGCACTTGGGAAACGGTTCATGCGGCGCCAAATGACGACACCGGCAGCGAACGTGTTAGGGAATCTCCTCTCTTCGTTTGTACTACCATTCGGGAACATCCTGCATATTGAATCCATCCGAATTTTTATGTAACTCTCGGTTTAATTCCAAAATCCAATCAGATTGAACGATCAGGCCCTTCAGAATTAATCTAGTTTAAATATAACTCGATTCAGTGAACAATTTATCTGATTAAATTACTTTGAATGCCACCGGACGTGCATTCGTATTTCAGATCGGCAAATTATCAAAGCGTAGTCATAAATACCGATTTCACAATTTGCGCCTACCATATAATTTCAGGAATGTTTAATCCAACTATAAAACAGATATCCGATGATATCAGCCGATAGGAACTGACAAATTGACGACATTATTCGACACGAACGTTGTTCGGAACACTCACTGATTGCGTTCAAACCGAATATGTGTCGCTTTGAGCTGATTTGCCCCTGTTTCATACACCACCATAGGTCATCATTTTCAGATATAGGCTGGAAACTTTCTGAATCAGATGGAATTACTGGAAAGGGATCTTGATGTTGCTTTCATTTGGAAAATCATTTCGAACATGTTGATTTGTTCTAGTTTAAGTTTGATGTGGACTGATTACACTAGTCGACAAGATCTTTATTTTTAAAATGGAAGTACCTACCCTTCTAATAATAGGAAATAGGTATATTCCTAAAGCCCTAACACGTACCACTTTTCAGTAGGTCGATAAGATCCTCCTACAATAGCAGGTAGTCAATTTTATAAGGGTTCGTTTAAAATGGATGCATTTTATAACAGGAAAAGTACCTCAACTGGTTGTTGACAATATGAAAAATGAAATTGACATTAAAAATCCGTCTTCTGTTAAGTTTCGAAGTGAGTCATTTTCTGTGTGTTGATAAGAAAGTGTTTTAAGGACTAAAATGTCCAGAAATTTTTTTTTGCAGTTTTCTTTCCTGACAGATTTGTTATATTTCTGGAGAATTTATGGTGAAATCACAAGCCCGAAAGTGTTAAAAAAGCCTACTTCCCACATTTTGGCGTTTTAATTGGATCAAGACAGCAGTGGGCTCCCCATGTGTGCTGTGTTAGTTGTAGCGTATCATTGGTGCAGTGGATGAATTGTAAGAAAAAAATATAAAAAGCACTGAGGTGAAGTCAGTACTCTATGGCGCGCGTGTTCTCGTTTGCTAATGAATTGAATTGAATAATGAGTACTTCCAGAGATCCACCAAGAGGATAGTGGACAACATTCACTGTTGGTTCAAAAATTAACATTGCTGTATATAAGCTGGCATTAGGATAGAGTAACGAAGTTGAAAAAGAACACAACTGACTCTCCTTAGTCGCACAAGCTCCTAGGAGCCTCTGAGAGATCTCCTTGGTGAAGACTTGGGAGGGTCAGTATAATCATAACCATGTTTCTAGCACACGCCCTAAAGCAGATTGACCCCACGTCAATACTTTTTTAGCCTTTTTCTTTCATTGTAAAATCAATCTGCATTTGGCGCGCGTGCTGTAAACATGATTATGATTATACTAACCCTCCCAAGTCTTCTCCAAGGAGATCCCTCAGATGCTCCTAGGAGCTTGTGCGACTAAGAAGAGTCAGTTGTGTTCTTTTTCAACTTTATTACTCTATCCTTATGCCAGCGTATATACAACACTTTTCATTTTTGAACCGTCACTGAATGGTGTCCTCTATCCTCCGGGTAGATCTCCGGCTCACTCTATCCACTGAGCTTGAAGTACTCATCATTCAATTCAAATTAGCCAACGTGAACACGCGCGCCAAAGAATACTGACTTCACGTCAGTGCTTTTTGAATTTTTTCAAGTTCCTTTAACAAATTTGGCTATCAATACAGTTTAGATGTTAGCTTTACCGTAGATCGTAATAAAAAAAAATGCGTTTATGAGACCCCTGTTTGGAACGCAATTGCTTATTATCTAAATCCGAACGTAATTTAATATAGATCTACCAAATATAGTAATTTATAAATTGGCTCCAGGGCCACTATACAGACATTTCAACTCGGAAACAACGGTATTTCCTCGAAACTGATTTGTCCGTGCACAGGATTGCCATAAAATCTCTCTTAAATCCTTACAATAACGGCTCAGCACCAAATCTATCACGGCTAGACGCAAAGCACTTCCAACATGAGCCATACAATCCAAACGTCTCCTCTGCGCATGCGCAATCTACTCGTGGTAAAGTCCTTCCAAAATTCCACACTCCACACAAAATTCTCATTCCTCAACACTATTGGTTCAGGAGATATCACAGCTCCAATCCACGCATGCGCAGACACTTCCAAGGGGATTCTATGTAGAAATAGCATCCAGCACCTCAAAAGCCCAATCCTCTCAGATGAATACTCCAGCCGCTGAATCACTTTTTGTCTGGTGGTGTAAGAAACGAGAAATCTCCGAAAGGGGTTTCATGAATTTCGAATGAGGAACTCAATTCCTTGGCCTATTATCCAAATCCAAAAGTAATTTGAAATAGATCTTCCCAAATAGTTATCTATAAATATGCCCCAGGGCCAAGATACAGATATTTATACTCGAAAACAACGGGATTTCTTCGGAACTGACTGTCCGTTCACATAATTGCCTTTAATTTTCCTTTAAAATCTCACAATATTGGCTCAGCACAAAATCCATGACCGCTATAAGTAAACTGCACCCAACAAAAGCCATACAACCCAAAAAGAGCAATGGCTCCTCTGTGCATGCCCGGTTTTCTCGTGGCTGAAAGTCCTCTCAAAATCACACTACTCACACAAAACTTTGATACTTCAAAACCATTGGTTCAGGAGATATCGCACTTTCAATCCACGCATGCGCGGACACTCCCAAGGGGATTCTGTGAAGTAATAGCACCTGCACCTCAAATCCCCAATCCTCTCAGATGAAAACTCCAGTAGTTAAACCACTTAAGGTCTGCTCATGCGCATAACGAAAAATGCCCGTAAGGAAATTAGCCTATGGGCCACGGCACGGACACTTCAACTCGGAAACAACGCTATTTCCCCCAAACTGTCTTGGACGTTCACTGTGAGGGATTTTCAGAGGACTTTCAGCCGAGAGTACATTGTGCATGCGCAGAAGAGAGAAGTTTTTGGGTTGTATGGGTTATGTTGGGCGTGCTGAGCCGATATTGTGAGGTTTTAAAATAATATTTATGGCAATAATCTTTTAAAACCTCACAATATCGGCTCAACAGTCTCAACATAACCCATACAACCCAAAAACAGTCGCTTCTCTTCTGCGCATGCGCAATGTACTCGCGGCTGGAAGTCCTCTCAAAATTACACACCTCACAAAAAACTCCGATTCTCCAACACTAGTGGATCAGGAAATATCGCATCTTGAATCCACGCATGCGCGGACCCCCACCAGGGGATTCTATGGAGGAATATCATCCTTCACCCCTAAACCCAATGCTCTATGATGAAAACTCCAGCAGTTAAATGACATCTCATCTGCGCATGTGCGGAGGGGGCAGCATGAACTTAAAAAAATAGGTTTCGGAATTTCAACCAGAATATTCCGCAAAATAGTAGTAATTTTTTGAATTTTTTGTCACGTGATCCTTACGAAATTTTGCAAAAGTGTTTGCTTTGTTTTTTGCTTCTAACTACTGAATTGCAATTCAATCGAGTTATCGTGGAAAAAAACTTTTAAAATTTTTGAGGATTTTTTTAGCCACTTTATGGCCATCCGTTCAGTACAACAGTTCGCAGGCATATAAAGGTCATGATTCTACAATTTGATGGCAAATTTCGGATAGATCAATTGATCGGTTCCGGAAATATTCATGAAAGACGTTTTTACTAAAAATGGCCTTTACTCCGAAACCTCTAGGTGGATTTCACCCGTTAACGAAATCGTCCGAGATATTTACGCTCCAAACCTACCCAGCAAGTTTCAATCCTCTAAACTATTTTCGTTCGAGAGTTATCGTTCTAAGGGCCGGACCGGCCGAACCGGACGAACATAATTGAATTTGACCTCGAATTTTTCATCAGGAAGTCGAACCCAATCGTTTGAGACCATTTTCGCGAAAACATCGAAAAATACAGACATTGTGACGAAATGATAGCACGCTGTTCCTTGCGGAACACGCGCGCAAAAAGCATGCCTTTTGCAGTCCCCATGTTATGCCGAGAACCCACTAATTATGTAGACGATTACTATTTTTGCCTGGAAAAGACTGAAGGTTATTCCAAAGAGGGAAAGCACAAGATCGACTATCCATATTTTCAGGCAGTCCCGAAAAAAAGTGCACCGATCCTACTTTTATTCCAGTTCCCAGTTCTGGCGAGCCACATTTAATTGTTCAAAGCGTAAATGATTTAGTACGTGATTTGGTGTTATCAAAGCCACAGTCAGAACTTCTTAGTTCCCGTCTTAAAGAAAGTAACTTATTAGCATTAGAAAATGAAAGAAAATATACGAATTTCAGGAAGGGAAATGCTCCATTTTCTGCATTCTTCAGTATGTAAAATTCGTTGTGTGCGTGTTCTGATATTGATGGTTTAAAGCAGGAACTTGATATTGAGCATTACCTCTCTGATCGGCGTTTGTTAATAGATTCATCTAAATACAGCTGTGTTACTGCATATTGGAAATTTGAGTCCTTCCATACTTATATTCAGTGACGATGAAAGAAACTTATGAAAATATGCGCACTCATTTGGATAAATTAAACCACAACACGTATAAATGGCACATACATGGTATACTCCATTCACTCTTATAAAGTCTCCCGGTTGGCCATGAAAATTTGACACATTTCACCATGTATATTTTGAAAATGTTAGGTTGTAGTCATTTTCCTTTCAGATAACTACGCAACGTTGTCCTCTCTACATAGAAGTCGTAGTAATTACGTATTTTCACAATGTGAATTTACTTCGGAAAAATAATGAATTCGAGGAGATATTATGTGAACTCACAGTCCTGGCGACTGTATCAGAAAATTTTTCCTGTGTTGTTACTGGAGAAATTTCACGTATATAAACTGGTTGAAAGATTCAATTATGCTATTTTCTTATATTGGAATCAAGAATCAAGTGTTGAAACTTTATTGAAAAATAATGGATAGATGTGTCCGTCACTTTGAGATAGTTCATTTGAAAAAAGAATATAAGTACCTGATTAATCCAGCAGGAAAGCTACTAAACGAACAGACGTAGCTATAGAATTCCTCACTTTTCTCAAGAAGACATTCAAATTTAGATACCTTGTTGCACAACTTGAAATACAACAGTTACAAAATGTAGTAGTACTACGAAACTCAAGTCATTCTTATACCTTATCTCGGCGAATTGTTTTGACCTTGATGATATTTCAGTAGTGCCAACCTGCCTCTGTGTTACAAAAAAAAAAAGTTACAAAAACGTGATTAGTATAGGTATGTGGGAACTTGAAAGTTTTAAGAATTTGGGTGCGACTTCAGGACTCATTTATAGAATATTGCTGTTTTTCTTGTATATGGCACACTCGTGCAATAAATAAGCATTATATAACAAAAATTTGGCCAGAAAGAAGTCAGTTTCAACCACGATCTCAAAATATTTAGACCTCTTGTAGACCACAATAATTTCCTTCTGCCCCCTGTTCACATTAAGCTTGGGCTGATGAAAAACTTTGTGAAGGGTATGTATATAGATGCTGATGGATTCATATATTTAAAATAAGTCTTTCCCAAGTTAACTGATGACAAATTAAAGGAAGTCATTTTTATTGCACCACAAAACAGAAAATTGCTGGACGATGTTAATTTTAAAGAGAAGCTGACAAGGCAGAACCTCAGAGCATGGTACCCATTTGTCAGTGTAGTAAGATATTTTTGGGCAACAATATGGATACAAACTACCAACAGTTATTTAATGAATTATTAGATGATACAAATCTCTTGGTGTCCGAATACAGCGGCCTTGACACATACACGCTTAGGGCTTCAAAGAGTAAAGAGTGAAAGAAAGCGTGTATGTGTAAAGGGTGCACTTGGAGTGGGGGATTGCTTTCGCAATCCCCGTACAGGAAAGCTCGGGCAGTCTTGACTTGGTAGTCTAAGGACACGCCACCTTCTTCTACACAAAGTTACGTAAAACCGGGCAAGCCCTCTAAAACTGTTCGTCTAACGAGCACTCCACGCGCCGTGGATTGCGCGCGGGATTCCCGTTTACACATCTGTTCTTTCCTTCACGCGAACAACTTGACACGCCTTCTTGAAAGAAAGCGTTCCCTTATATCTTTGGCTATACAATCTTTCCCTCAGGATTATTATTACATAAATAGAAAGAGCTGAGGTAATAACCTATAAAAAACTACGCGACGGTTTTACTCGCTCGATTTCCTTCGCGCTCCAGGAGTGTGAGAAAGCGTGTATATGTAAAGGCCGCCTGTGTCATTAAAAAATAATTTCTTCTATTCACATCTGTAATTTTTTCCTGAAAATTTTGAAGCTGTCAGTGCCGAAAGTTATTAGGACAATGTAAATTCGTTATCAAGAACAAGGGAATCCAGTCATGATGGGAGATTATTGCTGATGGAGAAAAGATATGACCCCTCCTGAAAGGAAAAAATAGAATTTAATTAGTATTTTAAGTCAATGTATTTAAACTTTTTGTTTTTCTTAAATGTTAGGGATGTTTAGTAGGTTAAATGCTAAATAAAGTCGATACATACGGTTAAAAATTTATTATTTCATTAAACATTGAAAAAATACATTTTTTTCATAATATTTTTATTGATCCGTTTTCTTATGATCAGAAGCTACTCGAAAATGATTTTCAATCATTTTTATCTCCTATTCTTTAAACAATTGTTATAAACAAATGCGTTGTTCATGAGATAATTCAAAAATTCTTCTTGATAACATATTCCTTGATGATAATCATGATTTAAAAAAAAGCGCTTCTCAAAAATAAATTTATTGCTTGAAAACCCATTTGTTAAACAACAATTTTTTGTATCAATTGTTACGAAAATTGAGAAAGCATTTTAATTTTTTATCTTGGTCTTTGATATTAAATAAAAAACGATTATTATTTGAATTTTCATTGTTTATTTACTAAACAATTCGATATGAACCAATGAATTATATGTTTGTATTTTTTTTCTCTTTAAAAAAAAAACAAAGACAAGGTCCATGTATAATTAAAAAAAATTTTATTCATATTGTTCTTCCTATTCAATAATTTTTTTTTAATAATACATGTTTTTTGTTAGCAAATTTAAATTATCTCAAATAGTTTTTGAGATATTGAAGAAAAACCAATCCCTTTTTTTTTACTAAATTGTTTATAACTATTGCAATTTTTGCGAGCGGCCTTAGCATTTTCTCAAAAACTATCTACATGCCATTTCAAATCGAAGGACACCTCAATCATAATTTTCGGAGAATACGCAAACATTTTGAGCTAAAATGCACTTGTCGACTAGAGTTTAGTAATTGATAGCATGTTTTAATAATTCTTCGTCTCAGAAGATGGAAACATCGTTTCCAAATCATATGTCAGACGACAAAATTTGTTGAGGACACGAGTGTGGTTAATAGTGTAGTGTTCATATTGATTTAGTTTATAACTTTCTATAATGATGAAGACCTTTGGCATCGTGCAGAGGAACGAATTCGAGCACACCCCTGAATTTTCGGGAGTAATTTCAGGAGTACGTCAATTTGGCATGATAGCGTGTTGCCTAAAAACTGCATTAGTTTATTTTCATATTTTGGAGAAAGATATTTGACAAAATATGAAAATTAATGAATGCCGATTTTCCAAAGCAACACGCTGGAATGCAAAATTATCCGGTGATGCAAGAGTGTGATTCATTTGAATATTTCCCGAAGTAATGAGTTGGTACTGCGAAAATGGTTACTATTATTATTGATGCAGGGAATAATGAATATGATGATTGCATTATCATGGTTTGTTTGCAGATATGGCGACGACAGATTACAGTGTTAATTGAATCGGGAACGATGACAATTACCGCTGTATGATTGCACAAGTAGATAAAAATTATTGATAATTTCGTAAGAAATAGTGTTATCTAAAAATCAACCAAAATATGAAAATATCCGAATGCATTTTTTGGCGCTTTTCTTCTTCGGAACAGAGTGCTCATCAATTTGCGCCAATGTCTGTTATTTTCGAATTTTTGGCTGAATATGGTCCTAAACGATTTAGTTAAACTCACTGATCAAGAATTCATGGTCTAAATCGATTCAGTCCGGTCGTCCGGCTGGCCAGCCGTTAACACGATAACTCTCGAACGAAAGGAGTAAGAGTATTGGAATTTGCAGGTTAGGTTTGGAGCGTAAATATCTCGGCTGAGTTAACGGGCGAAATCAACCAAGCGGTTTCAGAGTTATGGCCGTTTTTAGTAAAAACATTTTTAATGAATATTTTCGAAACCGATCACTCGATCTATCTGAAATTTAGCACCAAATAGAATAATAGTGACCTTTATATGCATGCGAAGTTTTGTATTGATTGGGTTGTATTGAAATGTAATTTTTTTTTTTTAATTTTTAAATTTTGATTCTACAATAACTCTCGAAGAGAATGAGCTACGCAGTTGCAATTTTCAGAGTAGGTTTGGGAGATAAATATCTCGTTTATGTTCGGCATTGGTCAAAATCAGAAGGTTTCAGAATAACGAAAAAAAAAATTCTTTTTTACATTACAAATTCACTTTTTTTTAAGGTGCAGTTTCACCATAAAAATGTATTCATATCATTTTCAACTCTAACAAGCCAATACTTTCGGCGATATGATTTTTCGAAATTTGAATAATGAATAATTCATTATTGAAATTTCGTTAAGTTTGACATTTATCTCTCGTAGGAAAATAAGATGACATGTAAGAACACAGATCATATAATAAATCATAGATAGAATAATTAGGTACAGCATAGTTTGAAAACATAGGAGTACAATTATTGTACTTCTATGTTTTCACACAATGCTGTACCTATTTATTATATCTTTGAATTATTATATGATTTAGTTTAGTAGTTAGTTTATCTGTTTGTATTGTTCGTTCTGCAGTACAAATACCGCTGTAATTTTTCGAAAATTGCATTCTTGTCATGAGTTCACATGTTTTTTCCTAATTTATCGAGTCAGTAGGACGAATGGAATTTGCAAAGATATGCGCAAGAATGAAAAATTAGTTATGAATATAATAGCATCGAAAGAAGTAATCACGAAATTATGCAATTTTTTTGATAAATTAGGGACAGCGCTTTCGGCGAATCGCCATCATCAGCACCTCTAGAATAGACATGAAATAGTCAATTCTAGGACAAAAAGCAACGGTAAGGAATTCACTCGTTAATTGAATAAGCACTCAGTTCCGAGGAACTACAACGCCAAAAAGGAAGAGAACAGAAAGGCACACCTCGATCTTAGGTGAAATAGCGTGGCGTTGGCGAAGAGAAGCTGAATTAGTTTCTCGCTTCAGTTTCTATTAATGTTATTAATAGATCTGAAGTTATCCACCGTCTTCAAAGATGGAGCCACTTACTTTTATTTCAATAACAGAAAGGCAAATTGGAATATGTAAAAATAAGTGAAAATGAAACTATTGAACAGCAAAAATCAATGATGCAAATTATCAAAGACATAAGCCAGAATTAGGTTAAGTTTAAGTTCGAAAATGAGAACAACATACATTCAAGGTTATGTGCGAACAATTAACTTATCATGTCAAAAATGGACTAAGTAAATTTACACTCACCAGAATAGTTATTCTGGGTAATTGGTAGAAACCAAAATAGCTGGAAGAAACTGAAATGTGGATGCAACCAAATAATAAACATCAAACTATAGGAATACAAAAGCAATAGAAAACATTAGAGCAAAAAGCAGATTACCACATCCAATCCATGCACAAAATCAAAATATTATCTAGAAAAGGGGGATGTATGATATATTTAGATCAAAATTTCTTTGAATATTCTGACATTTACCGTTATCAGCTATCTCACCTTCAGTATAAATGTTCTCTAAAAACTAGCTGAGTAGTTTTTGTGCACGTATGCAAAAAGATGATTGCGTTTTTCTGAGGGCTGAATGAGTGGTTGGTAAATGCGCTGATGCCCAAAAACGGATTTATTATGATATCTACCTCAAATGTTCCCTTATGCCTTTTCGACATCAATTTCTTAAAAAGTTAAGCCAATTTTGGAAAAATTAAATCCAATTTCAGACAGAATATTCAGGTATACTTAGTAGTAGTATTTTGTGGCCAATAGACTCATTTTCGTGGTGGTTGTATAAATATCTTCTTTCTTATGATTTTAACTTGTACGTTAAGTGATTTGAGAATGACTAAATTCCAGCAATAATAGTAACCTACCTACTCGGATGGGTTTGGGCATTTGTATCTGGTGGTTGGATTTACACTTTTGGGTCAGAGGTTCGGAAATTTAGGTGTTTCTCTTAGCGACAATACTTGTTAAACGTGAAGAAAAGGTGCGGATGCATTTCTCATTGTATTGGAGTCAATATTGCAATATATAGGGTGTAACTGAAAATTGAAGGCTAAACTTAATTTGTAAAATGATTCGCATAAGCTCTTAAGAGCTTGTGTGAGTTAGAAGAATCAGTTGTGTTATCTGTAGACTTCGTTACACTTTGCTACATACCTTCCGCCACCTTAGGCACATCACTATTATTTTATTTTCAAACCGAATAGTCCCACCATACCATCCATCTAGGAAATTTCTATTCTATCCCCGAGATTGAAATCGGAACCTCCAGCTCCTAGTCCAACTCTTACAGGCTGGTAATCACATGCAAATGTTGAAAGGATTGTAATTCTGAACGTGCCAATTATAGGGATCATTTTACTAGTTAGGTCCGAAATCCGTATGCTAGTTAGTGCGAATTTGGATGTTTCCAGCCTGTATATGTTGGAATAGGAAACGGAGGTCCCAAGTTCAATCCCGAAGCTACGAAAGAAAGTTAACAGTGCTGTGCCTAAGGAGGCGTAAGGAGACAGTTGCAAAGAATACACAGAACACTACCTAACTGAGGCGCCTACTGTGTTTGAAAGTTCAGGCATAAGAAAACCTTTTATCCTCAATCAAAAGTTTCTTCATCAAACGATTCATAAATTCATCACTTCATGTTGAAATATCAATTACAAATATCATTCCAGCTATTCAATCAATCCTACTGTGAGACAACATAATTATTCTTAACGAGAAATTTCTTATATTTAAAATTAAGCTCAAATGTAACCAACAATGGAACTAAACATAAACAGACAGATGCTTCGACATAGAAATACTATAAATTAGAATATAACCTAATAATTTTCACTCTGTGTCTTCCTCGGTTAAATTATATTGAATGCGAGGTTGTCAGATTGCTTTTCTTGATTGACTTATCCACGATTTAATCAAAGTTTTCCCTATTTAAGAACCTTGGATTTTGATATCATCGAAAACTTTGTGAAAAAATTTTGTTAATGGACTTGTTGAATTTTACAGATAAATTGGTAATTGTCGATTTAACGTATCTTCCTGAAACCAACCGCATAATATAATATGTCTATGACTCTATAATATCTATAGATTTCGGTCATAAACTGATTGAGTTTATAATGGTTGTTGTTGCTTATAATATGGTTGAATATTATATGGTTTCATTGTATTCATTTATATAATGAGAATAGAAATATTTAAGGACTGTGAGAATAAGGGATGACATTCTTTTTTAAATTCCCATTGAGATTGATATAAAGCATTTCATAAGTCTTGAATGAGTATAATATAAGTTTTCTCAAACAATATAATCTGTATTAAAAAATCTGAACGTGTGATATATAATCGTGGAATATACAGGGTCAGCGAGTTCGAATCATTGTGCAAAGAAAAATTAATCTATTCAAGGAAAAGCTTCTTTCTCATATGACAAGAAAATATCTATGCGTAAGAAGTGTTCTTGCAATACCACTATCAATTCAATGTTCTTCTTGGGATAATCATATTTTAATATTCTACATTTTGTTTCAGGGATATGCAGATCAACGATGGATGAAGACAATTCCAACGATTTAGATAATGAAGCAGATATAGAGCCTATGATAATAAATAGGGGACCTTATTTTGAAAGAACTGTGTCAAAAAATGTGACTGCATTAGTTGGCAAAAGTGCGTATTTGAGCTGTAGGGTTAGAAATCTAGGCAACAGAACGGTGAGTGCAAATTTTTCATCTCTACTTCGATAAACTGATTAATCCATGTAATAGTTCCAAGTTTAGATTTGTTTACTCTACTACTTTCACAATAATTATTTACCGCGTCATTGATATCCTCTACTTTCCTCATATACAGTTAAGATAAGTAAGGATCTTTCTAGGTGGATCTGGTAAGATTTTCATTCCAGTACTTCGCCACCATTGGGTTTAAGATTCCTAGAGTTCCTCCGTTTGTCATTCAGTGACTAAGTAACGCTGATAGTAGGTAATATCCTGAATGACAACTTCATCTTGGGGTGTTGTACACTAAGTGATGAGGTGACTATCGCTGACCACGAGTGAACTCTCTACAAATCATCTCTTTTTCTGGGACTTCAAGTAAGGATATCTGGAATAGGATTTTTTTCATTACCTATCTGGGCATTGAAATGAAGAAATCCGTATTTTACTAGTGAATATACTTATTTCATTAAAGTTTTCTGAATATTTAAGCGTAGTAGCGGGACGCGAGGATAATTTCTTATCTCGAACTTCATGGTTGGCGAAGGACAGATTGAATATTCGAAGTCAAAGGAATCTAATATACGCATATAGATTCTAGGAATCGCCGAGATTAACAGAGAAATTCACACAACAGCATTAAGAAATTTCAACCTAAATATTTCAAAATACTGGCTTGAACACTGGCTTCATTCTGTTTTCCATCTTGTACCTTGGGGTTAGAGGATGGAGTCAAATTTTTGCATCTGCAAAATAATAATAATTATTTATTCCATAAGGAAAGGATTGTTGGCATCACTACTAAATAGTGAGGGAGAAGTGAGATGAGATTTCCTGTAGGAGTTCTCGCATGAGAATACTCATCTCTACGAACGTCGAGTATACGGGGCCTGCACGGAAGTGCCGAAGTAATGTCTCCAGTGCAGCACGTTTTTAATGCGTAACGCACAGTGGTGACAGATGGTCGTCAGGAGAGGCGACATCTACTGTCGTGAACGGTGAAGAGGCAGAAGAATCGGAAGGAAGAATGTAGTTCCCTGCAGGTTCATACTAATATGATGAAAAATTTGAAATGCACTCACGTGACATCTGAAGATTTAGCTAATTGATTTAATAATTATTAGGTATATTCCACTGATTGTAACACCGTAAACAACTGAAATTATGGTTATCTAGAATTCTTTATATCAACAAAACAACATTTCACATGACATGTTCATATCAGGCAAGCGTTTGAAATATGCAATCAAATAAATATACATAAATTTATTGAACAACGAACGAGAGGCAGATTTTTGGGAAGGCAGTCCAGGCAAGCTGGAGAATTCTTATTCCTTTGGCTCAAGCTTTCAGGCGTTAATGTTTCCCTTCTTCAGGGGCATGGTGTGAAATTGTCGCTTATTATGATATTATCAGTAAAAACAACTGCAGGTATTTAAAAATATGAAACATAATCCAACAGTTACTCCAAATTCAAAGCATTTGACATTTATTGTGAATCGATGAATTTGGAGTAACTGTTAGGTTGTTTTCCATTTATTCGTGCTCACCTGCTATGGTTTTTTTCTGATAATATCATTTTAAATGACAACTTCAAAGTGATCAGAAATACTATATCACTAGGGAATCAAATTTAAAATGGACGAATCGTTTACATAGATGTCCACTGAGTTATTTAGTTTCGAGAAAGATCAGATTTTCTGCATAATACTTTTTTGGCTGGACAGTGCAATAAACAAGTCTTAGTGAATTTCAAATGGATATTCATTTCAAGTTGAACGTTTTAGGTAAAACTGATTTTTACTATGTTCTTTTGATAAAGAAAACACAGTGTCGCTTTGTTGTATATTTTAATGTGTAATATTGCAGAAATAGCTTATATGTGTGATTTCCCTAATGTGTGAATTCTTACTGACTTTAGTACCTGGGGTGAAGTACTACATACCCAAATCGAGGGATGGGCGAGCCCATTCTCATTATGCGGGGGTGGACGGCTGTTAAAATAAGTGATACAATTCTGGACTAAACATGCCGCCCCCCTTGAAAGAACCCATCTTTCAAACTCAAAAAAAAAAAAAAAATATGTACAAAAATGAAATGCCTAAAACAAAGAGAAAAAAATATATATATACAGATACGATTAAATATTATACAAAAATGATAGAAAAAAAAATATATACAAGAATGATTAAATATACAAACATGAATTCCCTTCATTAAAGGGAATGAAACGACTATATACCAACTAGTCTTCAAGACTGGAATCCCTAGCCCTTTAATTAGTCTTTGGTGCCGTTTCAAATGGTAACGGACACACCTTAGCCGCAGCTCGTTTAATCACACCCTTCGAAGTTAACACCGATACCACTCGCACAATATCGTCGGCACCAGGATGTACTTGCACTACACGACCTAATTGCCACTTGAGCGGAGGTAAATTGTCTTCTCGTATTACCACCATGGTCCCCAGTTGTAACTGAACTGAATTGGATGGAGATGTCTTCCATTTGCCCCTCTGCTGTAGTTGTGATAAATAGTCTCTTGACCATTGAGACCAAAAATGTTGTACCATCTGAGTCATCTGATGATATTTCTTCAATCTGGTAGCTTTCTGGGAACTCAAATCTTTTTGGGGTAAAGACACTAGTGGAGCACCGATCAAGAAGTGCCCAGGAGTGAGTACATCTAGGTCTTGTGGATTCTCGGATAATGGGGTGAGAGGTCGTGAATTCAAACAAGATTCTATTTGTGTAACTACTGTGTGCAATTCATCGAATGTAAAATTAATGTTGCCAATTACCCTTTTTAGTTGATACTTGGCAGACCGGACAGCTGCCTCCCATAATCCCCCAAAATGTGGGGAGTGTGCTGGTATAAAGTGCCACTTTATTGACATTTGTGTAAAGTATTCATGGAAACTCGAACTTGTAGAAGGGTTTCGCATGAATCTGAACAGTTCTTGCAATTCATTTCGATCGCCTACAAAATTGGTTCCGTTATCGGAATAAATATTAGAGCAAACACCGCGTCGGGCAACAAATCGCTTGAAACAGTTCATGAATGCTTCTGTAGTTAACTCATTAACTAGCTCCAAATGTACAGCCTTAGTGGCAAAGCAAACAAAAACAGAAAGATATCCTTTCACAAATTTATGTCCTCTCAATTTATTTGTCTTCATATTAAATGGACCCGCATAATCGACACCACAATTTGTGAAAGCTCTGCTGGGAGTAATGCGTGAACGTGGTAGGTCACCCATTAAATATTTGTAAGGAGTTGGCTTAACCCGAAAACAGATAAGGCACTCGTGTAGATATTTTCGTATCGTTCTTCTACCACCGATAGGCCAATATTTCAGTCGAATTAATGAAAGTAACGTTTGAGGTCCAGCATGCAAATGTTTGTAGTGCTCATGTAAGATTATTTGCTTGGTCAAAATATGGTTACTAGGTAACAAAATGGGATGTTTTTGGTCAAATGAAACATCCGAATGCCGTAGACGACCACCTAACCTCATTATTCCTTGGTCATCTATGAAGGGATTCAAACTTATAAGTGCACTTGAATTCGCTATTTGCTTCGATTTAAGCAAATGATGAACTTCTTCCGTGAATTCTTGGTTCTGAGCTGTTCTAACCAGAATTGCCAAAGACCTTTGCATTTCCTCGAGAGTCAAATTTCCAAAATTTCTGTGTGTAACCGGCACGATACAATTTTTCGCAAATCTGAGACAAAATGCGGTCACTCTTTGCAACTTGTTCAAGCTCGAGAAACGCTGAAAAATATCAATATTTACATATGATTTGAATATTTGCCTTGGAACCTTCACTTCAGGAATGGTATCCGGAGCAGTAAAATGAAAATCTGGCCATGAAGTTTCGTCACAACTCAGCCACTTTGGGCCATGCCACCATAGACCACAAACCTTCAACATATCCGTATCCATGCCCCTAGATATTACATCAGCAGGATTGTCTCCAGACAATACGTGATTCCACTGATAACCCCTTGTTAATTGATGTATTTCCGCTGTTCTATTCGCTACAAATGTTTTCCATTCGCAGGGTTCTGAACTAAGCCACGATAAAACTATTGTAGAATCGCTCCAAAATTGCACCGAGTCAAAGGTGACCTGTAGTGTGTCAATTATTTCCCGTGCTAAATTTGCCGTTAATAATGCTGCACATAATTCAAGTCGTGGCAAATTGACCGTTTGCACAGGGGCCACTCTTGATTTGGCACAGATAAGTTGGACATGATGGTGATGATTTTGATCTGTTGATCTAATATAAATGGCCGCCCCGTATGCAACTTCTGACGCATCAGAAAAGCAATGCAATTGAATCGTTTTGGATTCTTTGCAAATGGTTTGCCTTGGTATTTTCAGATCTTCCAAAGACTTGATTTGTTTTTTGAATTGAAGCCAGGATGTATGAAGTCCCAGCGGTAAAGATTCATCCCAACTTACTTTTAGTTTCCACAACTCTTGCATAATCAGCTTTGCCCTTAAGATCGCGGGACCTACCAATCCCAGAGGATCAAATATTTGAGATGTAACTGATAAAATTGTTCTTTTCGTAACCCTGGCTTGATTTTTGTCGATTTGTATCCTATACCGAAAAATATCTAGCTCAGAATTCCATAATAACCCTAGTGCTCGTGTTGTCGGATCATTTGAAAGGTAATGTTCAATTTCTAGATTATTGTCAGTCTCATCAGACAACACCTCCTTACTATTTGAAACCCACTTTCTCAATATGAATCCCGCACCTCTCAGAATTTCACTGATCTGTTCCCTCAATACCTTAGCTTCCTGAATAGATCTAGTACTCAATAATAGATCGTCCATGTAGAAATCATGAAGTATGGCTTTGCTAGCTTGGGGAAACTTTTCCTTGCTGTCTAAACCCAGTTTTTGGAGACATTTCACTGCCAAGAATGATGCTGGAGCCGTCCCATATGTGATGGTGTTTAATCGATATACATCAATTGGTTCATCGACTGAAAACCTCCAAAGGATCCGCTGCAAGTTCCGGTGCTCAGGAGCAACAAGTACTTGGCGATACATCTTCTCAACATCTCCCGATATAACGATGTCGTATCTGCGAAATCGCAATAATATGTTGAAGAGGTTTTCCTGTAATTTCGGTCCAACCATCAAAACATCATTAAGTGATATTCCTGTGTCCGTTTTAGCCGATCCATCAAATACCACTCGGCATTTGGTAGTGGAGAATGTTGCTTTAAAGACAACGTGATGCGGTAAATGGTATATATGTTCATTGTTATAGCATTGCCTAGCTACCTCATCTAAGGTACCCAATCTTGTAGCATGACCCAAATTGACGTATTCCTTGATGAAATCATGATATTGGCGTTGAGTTTGAACATCTCTTCCTAAACGTTTTTCAAGTTGTTGCAATCTCTTTTTGGCCGTACCCACAGAGTCTCCCAGATTTGAAATATTTTCCCTAACAGGTAATTTGACAATGAAACGACCTTGGTTATCTCGCATTGTTGTATCGAGAAAAACACTCTCGCAGTGTCTTTCCTCCATGGAAAGATGTTTTTTCTGATCGAGTTCATCGATAGCCCAAAATTTTTCTAATTGTTCTTGTATTCGACTGTTAGATGAAAAATGACAAGTTGAAATATTTGCTTGACCGTGCCTACCAATTATGGGTCCCGAAATAACCCATCCTAATTTTGTTTTCTGCAAAATTGGTTTATTGCTACCTAACTTGATTTGACCTACGCATATTAGTTCCCAGAAGATAGAAGCGCCAAGAATTAAATCTATTTTGTTAGGTTGGTTGAATGCAGCATCAGCCAAATATACATTTTCTGGAATAGTGATAGAAGTCGAATCGACCTGCACTCCAGGTAACTTGTCCGAAATGCTATCAATAACCAAAAAACCTGTTTCTAACCCGAAATCCCTGAATTTTGAATGAATTTTTGCCTTCACTGAATGTGAAATTTTCGTGGTTCCCTGTCCTATTCCTACTACTGGAATATGAACTCTTTGAGCAGGTAGTCTGAGTTTCTTCCAGAGTTCCCTGGACATGAAATTCGACTGGGATCCCGAATCCAACAGAGTTCGACACTCTTGCATTCTGCCAGCATGATCACGAATGTGGACTAATGCTGTGGACAACAAAGTTTCTATTGATCCTAGACTACCTGTACATTTGTATCCCTGCGTTTCTGTGACATGAACTTCCTTGTTCTTGGAAGATGGTTCACTAAGATGTAACATAGTGTTGTGCTTCCGCCCACATTGCTTACAGCTCCCAAAAGTGCAACTATCTGCCCGATGGCCTAGCTTCAAGCAGTTCCAACAAACCCCTGTCTTTTTAACTTCTTCCCTTCTATCCGAAACTGATAGCCCCTGAAACCTTTTACATGCGAATAAAAGATGATTTTCGTTGCATGATACGCACGTTTTCGTCATTGCGACGTAAGACTTCGACCCGTAGTGTCTTTCCCTTATATTTTTAGGCTCTGATGATTTGTTCATTATTTTACTTGAGTCAAGTGTTTCCAAAAGTTGGCATCTTTTTTCTAAAAACTCTTGAAATTCCGTTAATGTGGGAAATTCACTGCTCGGCACACTTTTTTGCCATTCCCTTTTTGTGATCGCATCTAATTTTTGCTCCAAAATATATATAAGAAGTGTATCCCATGATTCAACTGGCTGACCTAGTGATTTAAGTGACCTTAAATCTCTATTGATTATATCTAACAGCTTTCGTAACTGTATAAATGACTCCTTATGTATTTGTGGAAAATTGTACATTGAATCGATGTGATTAAGCGCAATGAGTTTTTTATTCTCAAACCGATTTTTTAACAATTTCCAAGCTTCTACATAATTTTTCTCTGAAACTTCCAACGCACGAATTACCTCAGCAGCATCACCCTTCAAGGAATTTTTCAAATAATAAAATTTTTGTATGTCTGTTAGCTTCACATTAGTATTTATTAATGCGTTAAATGTGTCATGAAATTCTAGCCATTCCTTGTAGGAGCCATGAAATAATGGAATCTCCATTGTCGGAAGTTTCACATTTTTATCGATGTGTTGCCCTCCGGAGATTTGATTACATATTAAACTGCTACTTGAATTGCCGGTGCTCGAATGTAAATGACTTTCAGCAACACTTATAAGTTTGAAATAATTGTTCTCGAAATTTTCTCTCTCTTCATTTTGTATATCTGAGTCATCAAACGCTTCGATTGAAGTTTGTAATTTATCAAACTCTGCCCAATATTCCCTGAATTTTTCTATTCGCGCAGGTAATTGAGTAAGTGTATCACCCCCCGATATAGAATTAATGAAAGTTTCGAATCTCGTTACTCTCGATTTCAAAACACCCCTTTTACGAATCAATTCATTCAAATTATCTGCCATCTTGCTTGTTGATTAATGAAAATATGAAACTAAGAATTAATTCAAATGAATATTAAAACACCAATAGAGTCCGTTGAATATGTGTATAATTGAGGAGAAAGTAATAGGAAGGGATGTACTCACTTACCTTCACTTCACCCTGTACTGTGTGCTTTCTGCTCCCACCGTGATTTATTGCCCAAATTTGTAGTATCCAATGTGCACCTGTCCACTGTACACCTGACCACTGCTCTTCTTGAATTCCTCGTCCAGTATCTTGATTTGTCCCTTTTGACTAATCCCCAAATGTGCGTGGTTGGAATTCTGCCCGTTGCAATGGATCACTTTTCTAATTGCTAATTATTCACTAACAATTTATTTTAATCCGTGTCGAAGGACCATGAACGTTTTAGGTAAAACTGATTTTTACTATGTTCTTTTGATAAAGAAAACACAGTGTCGCTTTGTTGTATATTTTAATGTGTAATATTGCAGAAATAGCTTATATGTGTGATTTCCCTAATGTGTGAATTCTTACTGACTTTAGTACCTGGGGTGAAGTACTACATACCCAAATCGAGGGATGGGCGAGCCCATTCTCATTATGCGGGGGTGGACGGCTGTTAAAATAAGTGATACAATTCTGGACTAAACACAAGTAGTATGCAAGTTATTAAAAGAAGTTGGCCCTTCCTAGAGTTTTTTATTTTTGTGAATAATTTCGCTCTTACAATGCTAGATCATCTTCAGACCTGGCGCACTACAAAAATTACAAAACAAATATAAGACTACATAATTCTCCAACAATACATTGAAAAAAATATTGTTGATGAAACCTTTTCTCTCCTAAAGTCTCTCAAATGAAATTATTCAAATTAATTACCGAATATATTCCTAGTTTTCTTATAAAAAACACTTTTTTAAATCATTATCGTTTGATTTGAGAGCTCAACTCAAGATTACTGTTAATTTTATTAAGTTTTAAAAACTCAAGTCCTTCTAACCCACCGATAATCCGTTTACTAACACTAGTGTGTGAAATTTCCACATTTTCTTTCATTCTGAAATTATGTTGAGTTTCGTACAAATGATTTTCAAAATGTGAGTCACTTTAATTGTTTCCCAGTCTTAAAATTGTCAAGTGTTCTTCGATTCTTTTCTTATTCGTCCTTTTGGTTTTCCTATGTAGTAGGCCTCGCATTTCTCATTTTGTAAACTCCATTGTTTTCTAGATTTTCAGTTTTTTCTTTCCTATTTACTTACAAGTTTCTGATGCTATTTATCAGTTTAAAAGCCATTGTTATGGTGGATTCTCTTCCAAATATTTTGTTCATTTTATATGAAATTATATCAATATATGAAACAGGTATGAATATTTTATTTTCTTGATGATTTAACTCTATTATAATTTTTTTTTTCTTTCTTCTGTAGTTTCTTTTTCTATATTTTTCAAAGTATCTCTTCTCCAAAACCATTAATACTCGCTGTCTGTCAATAATCTTCCAAGTAAACAATGGAATGCAGCATTTTTGTGTTCAGATTGTAATGAAATTGAAACTCCAGTTTGGGTAGGTTAGGTTTCATATATATCCCAAATGAATGTATATAATTAGTTGTTTCTATCACTAACGGTGGCTTTCACAAAGCTTTGACAGCCCTTAATTGCTAAATTAGTGCTATTCTATGTCGATTTTCAGTTCATTTCTGATTGAACCATCGAATTAAATCCACATTTAAGCTAATCGAAGCTTCGTGAAACCCACCATAAGTCTAGAAAATTGACGTTTTTACCTGCATTTTCGATCTTAGGAAGTGTTTGTTGTATGACAAATAAGAATATATTCGGTAGTCTGCAATAACTTTAAAATACAAATCCCAACTCTTTGGTTTAATATTCTATGTTTGTCATCGTTCAGAGATAGATTTGCAGTAATTTGTGTTAATTTCACGAATCTCAGTTGAGAGAATTTAGATGAAAAAAGGTTTCCTCAACAATATTTTTGAGCGCGTGTTCCGCAAGGAACAGCGTGCTATCATTTCGTCTCAACGTCCGTATTTTTTGATTTTTTTTCCGAAACTGTTCGCAAACTATTCAGTTCGACACACTGATGAATAATCCGGGGTCAAATTCAATTCTGTCCGTCCGGTCCAACCGGCCAGCCATTAGCACGATATCTGTTGGACGGAAGAAGAGATGAAGCGTTGAAATTTGCGAGGTAAGTTTGGAGCTCAAATATCTCGGACAGGTTTGTTAATGGCAAAATCCACCCAGCCGCCTCGGAGTTACGGCCGGTTTTAGTAAAAACGATTTTCAAGAAAATTTCCGAAACAAATCACTCGATCTATCTGAAATTTAGCAGCAGATTGTATAATCATGACCTTTATATGCGCGCTAAGTTTTGTATTGATCAGATGGCTATAAATTAAAAAAAATTGGTTCAAGCCCTGTGGACAGGAGCTATTGGGCGCATGTTCATCTTCCTTGTGGCCCGTACTGACCAGTAAAGAAAAAAAGCAGTATCATGTTGAATACCTTAATATTATTGATTATTATATAATAATCGATGAAAATACTGAGAGAGACCCAGGAAATTTGACACATTTTGTCTTATATCTCCAGAAATTGAAATCGTATAGAGCCAAAACTTTGCACAATGTTGCAAAATACTACAATTGACGTTAGTACAAGTTTTTGTTGCAATCTGATGAATAGTTCACGAAAAAAAATTTTTTTTTTCGAAAAAATTAAAAGAAATATTTTTTTAAAAATTACCAACATTTCGATCATAACAGAATTTTGCCAAAAGTTGAGCGTTTATATCCTCGAACTGACTACCAAGTTTCGATTCAACATCTTTTTTAGTTCCTGAAATATCAGGGAAATAACCTCAAAATTTGAAATGTCTATAACTTCTAAACCGTCCGGCCGATTTTGCCCGTTAACGAACTTAACCGTCGCATTTTGATCAGAAACCTACCCTGTTTGAAGTCGATAGGACCTTCGGTGCTCCTGTTATCGTGCCTACGGCTGGAAGGCCGGCCGGCCGGACGGCACCCAAAAATCTGACACCGGATTCGTGATCAGGGAGTCCGAATTAGTCTATTAGCCAATTTTCAGCTCGAAATTCGAAAATTACAGACATTTGGACGAAATGATAGGACGATGTTCCCCTAGAACATGCGCCCAAAAAGCAAATATTTGAAATTGAAATTTTGTTTTCACTATACCTCAAAAAATATTGATCCGATTGAATTGGAGCTCGGTAGCTAGATGCAAAGTACCAACGAAAACACTCTTGTGAAGTTTCTTGCGGGTAGCATGAGTAGAACAAATTCATAAAATGTTTAACTATTAGCGGAATATTTTGCTTGAAATTCCGAGACCACATATCGGATTTAGTTCAATTTTGGCACTTCCGTGAACAATGATGACCTCTTGGGGTGTACGAAATTTCACTGAGAACAGAGCACTAGACTCGCCACTAGAAGCCTAAAAAAAATTAATAATTTTGAACTTCCAAACTGGACAAATTATTTCAGTTCGAATTCCAAGATGGAATATCTAACATCTGGTCAACGTATTTTGACGGTTGAACGGTCTGAACGGTGAAAGACTGTAGGTGTAACTGGAAGGCCATATTAACAGCTCATGTCAATTCTGTGAGTTTGCGAGCCAGTGTCGAGAAGACAGCGAAGTGTGCGAGGTGTAGCGTTAATAACATAATCCTTGGGGCCAATATTGAAATTCATAATGCCTCTTCCGGGCATCTTTCGTTATTCGCATGAGCAGACGAGAAATTATTCAACTACTGGAATTTTCGTCTGGGAGGATTGGAGTTTTGAGGTGGAGAATGCTATTCCTCCATAAAATCTACTTGTGAGGGTAGGCGCATGCGTGGGTTGAAGATGCGATATCTCCAGAACTACCACTGTTGGTGAATCGGAATTTTGTGTGAGGTTTGTGATTTTGAGAGGACTTCTGGCCACGAGTGGACTGCACATGCGCAGGGGAGAAAGTACTGTTTTTTGGCGTGCTGTTCTATGAACAGAGTACCTATCAATTAGTCCAAATGTATGTAATTTTTGAATATTTGGACGAGAATGGTCTTAATCGATTAGTTTCGACTCACTGATCAAGAATCCGAGGTCAGAATTGATTATGTCGGGCCGTCAGCACGATTACGCTCGAAAGCAATGAGCTAGAGAGTTGAAATTTTTAGGGTAGCTTTGTAGTCCAAATGCGCTGCCAAGTTCGTTAATGAGAAAAATCTGTTAGTATTCTGTGATGTCATATTTCATAGCGTTCTTTGTTCCAGTTCATGTCATTCTCTGGAATGACAGGGACATGTTTGACTTTTTGACAGATGTATGAAAATGATGACAAATATACAACAAAACTTGGTAATAGCAATAGGATTAGGAATCAGTTTCGCAAGTTAGACACAAAGTTTAAAAAATGGTTAGATATCCAAACAAAATTTTTCCATGCGAAAGAAGAAATATGTATTTCAAAGCAGGTTTTTTATTGAAATTGATATATTTTCAATAGTTTCACAAAGCTTTCACAACTCTTAATTGCCAAATCAGCGTTATTCCGATTCCCAGTTTATTATATATGATGACTTTTGTGAGATTTTGTATTATTTTTCAGAGTTTGGGATAGAAAACCCAGACAGGAGCAATTTAATAATGAATATATGTGTCTCCCAAAGTATCCTTCAATAATATATTACAGTGCTTCTGTTATCACTTGGAAATACTTCCAGCTGTGAGAACACTATTTTTGAACGGAGATACTATACCATGGAAGTTTGAAGTTAAATATCTAGGAGTAACACTGGATAGTAAAATTTTGTGGAATAAGTGCATGTTGAAATCACTGCTAATAAAGCAATAAAGGCTTGGAATGTAGAATTCTAGCCGGTAAGACTTATTAACTGTGATGGTTGTACGTCTTGATTGTGAGACCAATAATCACGTATGAGAGAGTAGTCTGGTATACAAAAATAAGTCAGAATAGTATGAGGAAAACACTCGAAAAAATACAAAGGCTTGCATAAGAGTGTCAGACGGAGCTATGGAAACCCATCCTACCGGGGCACTTGAGATTATCACAAATCTCACCCCTTCACATTGTCATAGACAACATGGCCCATGAGGCCATTCTAAGAATATCTAGGAACGGAACAGTTAATGAGAGTATTAAAAACCAGAAAGCCTGGTCCTCTCTTACCGGGTATATTTCATTAGGCTCCTATCCGATCGTCTTTCAGACAGAAATAGTAGCAATCATTAAAAGATACTGTGGATGGTATATTCATCATTAAATGGTTTCTTTCTGGGTTTTCTCTCCCAAATTCTGAAAAATATATATTAAATAAAAAATTTATTATTTTGTGATTTGCTTCTGCGTAAGGAACACAAGATATTTGTCAGGAGCAATCAATCGAATAATGTTGCCTGACAAATAACAACGGAAACAACATCAACGAAGAAACAACTATATCGTAACGTTTTGGAGTCTATATCAGACTCCTTCGTCAGACGCTGAACAAAATTCTGCAGAATTATTTTATTGATAGTTATTCTGAAATTCGAAAATTGTCACATTGACAGTATTTGAAAATCATAGCTAACATAAGTCGAATTTAAGCGATGGACCGAAAGGTTTTGGTCCAACCTGCGGTTATCGTACTGGTTATAAGACCAATGACAATCTGACGTCACATTTTATAACCAACATCTCTGTCGCTTGAATGCATTGGTTTTAACCGCAATCTTTCAGTGCGAAAACTAACCTATTTTATTTTTTTTTTCTCCAGAGTAAGTTTACTCCTTCTATATATATTATCTTTTCAAGTTCAATTTTGGGAAAAGTAAAACCAATTTCAGAAAAAGTAAAAATAATTTCGGAATAAGTAAATTCCGGGGAAATCACTCTTGCATATTATTGTATCAGTTGTGGATATGCTTGTATTTATTTAGACATATTTGAATATACATATGCGGATATATATTTTCTGTTGTTTCTTCATATATCTACGTACATGCTCAATAACTTTTTGAGTTTATTCAAAATAATAGATAACACACAATTGGACTAATACTGGTGAAATACGAGTTTATATTAATGGGGAAGTACCTGAAGAAGGGGAGCTAGCTGATCGGGAACTGTTATCTTGTTATCTAAGGATTTAAATTTGAGTAACAGTTCACATTTAAAAGATGATGCCAATAATAAATCTGAACCAAAATAATTCCGAAAGAAACAAGAATCAGCAGAGTTCAGATCGCACAGAAAGAGTAAAAAATTGGTTCAAGCACTGACGTGAAGTCAGAAGCTTTTGCGCGTATGTTCTATTGTCCATTCTTCTGTATTGGACACCCTTAATCGAATTTACCATGGTAAATTATGTTGTCCATTATCCTGTATTGGACACTCAATTCGAATTTACCATGATAAATTCGATTAAGGGTGTCCAATACAATACAACAATAGAACATACGCGCAAAAGCTTCTGACTTCACGTCAGTGCTTGAACCAATTTTTTTTTTCGTGATTTTTTTAAAATTTTCTAGGGGTACGATTCTTAAAATTTTTTTTTTCGTAATTTTTTTCAAATTTTCTAGGGGTACGGTTCTTACAAAATTTTAAACACGTCTTTATGTTGATGTTCTACTACTAGTTACAAAGCGCCATTTCGATCGAATATTTATTTTTTGAGTTATTAAGGAAATAATATTCCAGGTGGGTATAACTCGGAAACCGTTAGACCGATTATGCCCAAAAACAAACTCAACTCTCCCTTTCGGATACGCAACCTACCCTGAAAATTGCAAGTCCCTATCTCCTTTTGTTCGAAAGTTATCGAGGCAACGGTCACCCATCTACTGAACTCACACAAGAATGCTCGAATCTCCAATAATATTTAACCGATCGTATTAAAACTTGAAACTTGGCAGTAGAGTTAGGTTATGAAGGCTCTTGCAAAATTTCAGCAATTTCGAACGAATAGTTACTGATATATAGAATTTTTTTTTTTTATTTTCTATGATTTATTAAAAATTTTCTACAAATGCTATCCTCACCAAATTTTGCAATCATTTTTGCGTTGGCATTCTACAACTAATAACCATGTTTGAATTCAATCGGTTCAGTATTTTTCGAGTTAATGAGGAACAAAAAACCACCAAATTTCAGAAAATTTCAGAGGGCTATAACTCTAAAACCGTTTGGCCGATTATGCTCATAAACAAACTGAAATGTCACGTTCTGTTGCACATCCTAACGTGAAAATTTCAAGCCGCTATCTCATTCCGTTCTCAAGTTATCGTGACAACAAAAATATTATTTAATAATTTTTTTAAAATTTTCTAGCCATACGATTCGCACAAAATTTCACAAACGTGCTTAAGTTCATATTCTACAACTACCCACCAAGTTTCAATTCGATCGGATTCATATTGGTTTGAAAACAAAATTATTACTCGGAAACCACTGGGCCGATTATGCCCATTAACGAACTTGTCCGTTGTATTGGGATGCGCAACCCACCCTGAAAATTTCAAGTCGCTGGCTTTTTTCGTTCTCAAGTTATCGTGGCAACGGCCGAACGGCCGAACGGCCGGACGGCCGGCCGGACAGAATCAAATTTGACCTCGAATTCTTCATTGGGGAGTCGAACTTAATCGTTTGAGACCATTTTTTTCAAAAAATTCGAAAGTTACAGACATTTGGGCAAAACTATAACGCGATGTTCCCCAGAACATACGCGCAATAGGTATATCATGCAACATGCTTGACCATACCAATCGAGAAGTCAGTTAAGTCTAGATCTGTTTTCAAGTTTTTCAATGCCAATTATGAATTAATTATAGAGGAGTTGTCTTCCATTCCTTGGAAAAACATTTCGAATGATGATGTAAACAAATGTGTAAATGCATTTTATGTAGTTTTGAATAAAAAAAGCAGATTTGGCTGTCTCAATATTCTCCACTTATAAATAATCGGTGCCCTCATAATTGATAGAAATACAATAAATTTGATCGTTTTATGCCATTTTATATTTCCCGCTCATTCGATGGACCGTTCGTAAAACTACTCCAGAGCTGGGTTAGAACCGCAAAATTTTGGTTATGCTCGTGATCTGTTCACAACTGATTAATGACGTCTGCGGACCTAAACCGATCGAATAACCGTGTTCGCTTAAATGAATTGGTTAAGACCGAAAGGGATTGGTTTTAACCGCTCTGCTTTGGTTATTCGCTTAAATTCGACTATAGTTTTACTTTGCATAGAACTTTCCAAGTTCTAACTCCTCTTTCAATAAATTCAGTCAAATATGGTCAATAACAATTGAGCAATTTGCAGAATTGCATTCTCTGTGCAACAAAATACAAGTTGGCTCCTTAAGTTTCCATTTAATATAAACAGGTTCTGTCATCAGAATCTTTTTATTACTCCAATCTATCATGTGATCTCCTTGGATTGTACATACATGTTCTGCTATTTTTGATTTCTGAATGTCTTTATTGCTCAATTTATTCTTATGCTCTGACTTTCTTACTTCTAGTAGTCGCGATGTTTCTCCTGTGTACGATTTACCACAAATACAAGGAATATTATATACACAGTTTCTTTATTTTGTTTTTGCGCGTATGTTCTGGGGAACATCGCGTTATAGTTTTGCCCAAATTTCTGTAACTTTCGAATTTTTTGACGAAAATGGTCTCAAACGATTTAGTTCGACTCCTCAATGAAGAATTCGAGTTCAAATTTGATTCTGTCCGCCGGCCGTCCGGCCGTCCGGCCGTTGCCACGATAACTTGAGAACGAAAAGAGCTAGCGACTTGAAATTTTCAGGGTGGGTGGCGCATCCCAATACGACGGACAAGTTCGTTAATGGGCATAATCGGAGTGGTTTCCGAGTAATAATTTTGTTTTTAACCAATATAAATCCGATCAAATTGAAACTTGGTGAGTAGTTGTAGTATATGAGCCTAAGCACGTTCGTGAAATTTTGTGCGAATCGTATGGCTAGAAAATTTTAAAAAAATTATTGAAAAATATTTTTGTTGTCACGATAACTTGAGAACGGAAATAGATAGCGGCTTGAAATTTTCAGGTTAGGATGTGCACCAGAACGCGACATTTCAGTTTGTTTATGAGCATAATCGGATAATCGTTTTAGAGTTATAACCATCTGAAATTTGCTTGTTTTTTGTTCCTCATTAACTCAAAAAATACTAAACCGATTGAATTCAAACATAGTAATTGTAGAATGCCAACGCGAAAATTCTTGCAAAATTTCGTGAGGATAATATTTGTAAAAAATAAAAAAAAAATCATTTAATATTGAAAAAAAAAATTATATATATCAGTAAAAATTCGTTTGAAATTGCTGAAATTTTGCAAGAGCCTTCATGACCTAACTCTACTGCCAAGTTTCAAGTTTGAAAATGATCGGTTGAATATTGTTGGAGATTCGAGCATTCTTGTGTGAGTTCAGTAGATGGGTGACCGTTGTCTCGATAATAATAATAATAATAATTTTATTGATCCTTTTGGACATGTGTTTACATGCATAGGACAAGTCAATAATAACAAAATAACTAAGTTCTGATACAATCATTGAAGTATTCATTTACTGTATAATAACATTTTTTCAACAATAAGCTTTTAACATTTCTCTTAAACTCGACATAATTAAGGTTTCTAATACTATATGGCAGAGGATTATAAAGTTTTATGGACTGGTACGTAGGAGACATTTCAAACTTAGCAGTCCTATGTTTAGGGATATATAGCAATCCCCCATTTCTAGTTCTATAATTATGAAAGCTGGACAGCTTAATCATATTTTGTTCGTTTTCTTTCACACACAAAAGACACCTGAAAATGAAGATGGAAGACAAGGTGAGGATACCACTTTCAGTAAACAATGCTCTACATGACTCACGAGGGGGTATATTGTACATCATACGCAATATTCGTTTCTGCAAAATGAAGGCCCTGCCAACATCCGAAGAGTGCCCCCACAGAATAACATTATACGACAAATGGCTGTAAACCAAACTATAATAGATATTTTTGAGAGTTTCCAGAGGAAGAAGATTTTTTACCCTAGATATCGCAAAATAAGAACTATTGAGCTTGCTACACAGTGAATCGACATGAGAGCACCTCGAACCACTGTCCAAGTAGATGCCAAGAAATTTAGCACTTTCCTTTGATATTATGTCTTCATTCAAATGGTGAACTGTGAGCTCGATATCACTTTGACATAATGAGAAATGTATACACTCAGTTTCACTAATGTTGATAATCAGATTATTCTCATGACACCAATCCACGAAGCAATTCACGAGAACACCACACAACCTCTGAAGCTCCTCAAGAGATGGAGCTCTTATTACCACTGAAGTATCATCAGCAAATAAAGTTAATAAAAATTTCATTAGTGAAATATCCCGATGGGCTACTGAGTCAAGAAACATCATACGCAGGTTTCCAGGGAGATCGTTGATGAAGAGCAAAAATAGAAGTGGCCCAAGGACAGAACCCTGTGGTACTCCCAATTTGACAGTATGTTCTGCAGATAATGAATTTTCGAGCTTCACACACATTGATCTACCTTCTAAATAGCTACGAAGCCAGTCCGAGAACACACCCCGAAAACCTAGGTTGTAACATTTGTCCAGAATGAATTGAAAAGACAGACTATCAAACGCTCGAGAGAGATAAAAAAAAATAATAACTTTCGAACGAAAGGAGACAGGGACTTGCAATTTTCATGGTAGGTTGCGTATCCGAAATGGAGAGTTGAGTTCGTTTTTGGGCATAATCGGTCAAACAGTTTCCGAGTTATACCCACCTGGAATATTATTTCCTTGATAACTCAAAAAATAAATCTTCGATCGAATTGAAGCTTGGTTACTAGTTGTAGAAATTCATCATAAAGACGTGTTTAAAATTTTGTAAGAACCGGACCTCTAGAAAATTTTAAAAAATTGACGAAAAAAAAATTTTAAGAAGCGCACCCCTAGAAAATTTCAAAAAAATCACGAAAAAAAAAATTGGTTCAAGCACTGACGTGAAGTCAGAAGCTTTTGCGCGTATGTTCTATTTTCCATTCTTTTGTATTGGACACCCTTAATCGAATTTACCATGGTAAATTATGTTGTCCATTCTCCTGTATTGAACACTCTTAATTCGAATTTACCATGGTAATTCGAATTTATCATGGTAAATTGGAATTAAGTGTCCAATACAGGAGAATGGACAATATAATTTACCATGGTAAATTCGATTAAGGGTGTCCAATACAGAAGAATGGACAATAGAACATACGCGCAAAAGCTTCTGACTTCACGTCAGTGCTTGAACCAATTTTTCATTAATGGGTTTTGTCTTCGTTAATAAAGACCATTTCATTTTGTGTTATGAAGACGGCTCTTATATGGAACTTAGAGAAAAATAATCAGCTTTCTTTTCTAGATGTTTTGATAATTAAGTATCCAAACCATTTCGAAACGAGTGTCTTCAGGAACTTGGAAATTTCTATGCAAAGCAAAACTATGTTAGCTATGATTTTCAAATACTGTCAATGTGACAATTCTCGAATTTCAGAATAACTATCAATAAAATAATTCTGAACATTTTCGTTGAGCGTCTGACGAAGGAGTCTGATATAGACTCCGAAACGTTACGATATAGTTGTTTCTTCGTTGATGTTGTTTTCGTTGTTATTTGTTAGGCAACATTGTTCGATTGATTGCTTCTGACAAATATCTTGTGTTCCTTACGCAGAAGCAAATCACAAAATAATTAATTTCTCAGTTAATAGATATTTTCCAGAATTTGGGAGAGAAAACCCAGAAAGAAATAGTAGCAATTGAAAGAAGTGTGGATATAATCCTCGAAAGAATCTACTCTGACAGTCAAGCTGCTATTAAAGCTCTGAGCCCCCATGTTATCCAGTGTAAGCAAATATGGGAGTTCCGAAGAAAACTCAATGAAGTAGGCAAGCTTTATAAAATTCAAAATATTCTTGTACGTTATGAGGCTCACATTTTACTATGAGAGAATTAATTCTCCTATGTAGTAATCAAAGCAATGCATTCATTAGCTTCATGCACATATTATACATAGCATCATTATGTGTCACAGTCAACGTCAACATTGACTGTTTCATGTAATGCATGTACTCGAGTGGGTACTTATGCTACCACAAACGCAGCACTGTTTGTGTTTGACCCAACAGATAAATTATATATTTGAATAGACACCATACGCCACACAGCACTGTTCATTTTCGAACCAATAGTGGATGAATGTATTTGAATGGGACCTTATGCCACTGCACAGCACCGTTCATTTTCGTACCAACAGTGAATGTATGTATGTGAGTTGAAACTAATCATTTGGTACTATTCTCAGCCAAAAAGTTTAGCAGTTTTTTTTGGACGCTTGTTTTTACTGTCGGATTTAAATTCTTGGAAATATTATTTTTTTTCCTGAAGCAAAGCAGCTTAGAGCGAGTTCAGGACCTGGATGGGTGATAGTTCTGCCTATAGATTTGGACAGCGCGCCAAAGCTCCTGTCAACAGGGTTTTCCCCCGTTTTGGCGCTCTTGTTTAATATATAGGTTTTGTTGGTAGTGGTTAAGGAATAATTGTAATGATTCCAAGTTGGAGTGTTCGTACCGTGGCTCTGGGGCTTATTTTGAAATTAATAATACCCTTATTGGGAATTTTTCCAAGTCACTTTAAAGGAGATAACGTTATTTTCGTGTTGAATTGTCTGTATCGTAGCCCTGTGGCCAATTTATTTATAACTATATTTAGAAGATCTATATTGAATTACGTTCGGATTTGGAGAATAAGGTTGCTCGTATACCAGCACGACGAGACCGCAACGCGACCGCGATTTCGGGTCGTTTAGAAGTCGCGGTACGTGGTTAGTGATAGAAGCGTCCACACCAAAGATACGGCGATGCGACGCAAATCCCTCGTTAAAAAGTATCGTCGCGGTCGCGTTGCGGTCTCGTCGTGCTGGTATACGCGCGGCCTAAGCGTAAGCAATTGCGTTCCCAACGGGTGTCTCATAACCGCATTTCCATTTATTTCGATGTACGGTTAAACTAATAGCCAGAATATATCGATAGCCAGATTTGTTTGAGGGATTCGAAAAACATAAAGCACTGACTTGAAGTCAGTGAGGTCCTTGTGACGATTTTCTTCTGCTATAACTGACACATTTTATCTGGTTTCTTCGTTTAGCTGAGGTCGACCTTGCCCAGGCCACTCATGGACGGATCCCTGTTCAGTAAATTTAGCAACCAATATATTTACTGTGGATCTTGCAATAACCAGTCTGTCAAGATGTTCGTGGTTGAATTATTCACATGCCTCCTCATGTGTTCTTAGCTTATGACTATATCCAACTATTATTAAAAGTTCTATTCGTTCCCGTTCAGTTGAATGTGCCATATTCGCTGTTGAAACTTAGCTATGACTGCCCCACACTCTCACTGCTATCACTCAAGTGTTGTTTTTGGCGCTCAGCTGAACAGAGTGCTTATCAATTTGGCCAAATTTCTGTAATTTTCGAATTATTTTATGAAAATGGTCACGAACGATTTGGTTTCACTCACTGATCAAGAATCCGTGGTCAAAATCGATTCTTTCCGGCCGGCCCACCGTTAACACGATAACTCTCGAACAGATTGAACTAGGCAGTTCGAATTTTCAGATTAGGTTTAGGAGAGAAATATCTCGGTTAAATTTTTCATTGGGCAGAATCAGCATGATGGTTTCGCAGCTACAAAAAAATTTTTTTTTTTACGTTACAAATTTCTGATTCCATTTTTTTTAAGATGCAGTTTCATCAGAAGAATCCGTCGATATTATTCTCAATTCAAACGAGCTAATCCTTTCAGAGGATATGATTTTTCAAAATTTCAAACAGAAATCGTACTTCTATGTTTTCACAGAATGCTGTACTCATATAACTCTATACTACAAGTGCTCCTTTTGCGCAATTACTTGTTAAACCTTCCCATTTATATATACTTCTCTGCATTATCCATATTTCGATACTATATACATTCATTGTCTGTACTTAATTATTCTATCTATGAATTATTATATGATCTGTGTTCATTCATGCCATCTTATATTGCTTTAAGTGATATTTCAAATTCATATGTGGTTCGTTATTCTCGATATAAAATACCCCTCGTGTTATAGAGTACAAAGTATGATTGAATGCAAAATGACCAATGAAATAACCTCAGCTATCGTAGAACTAAGGGGATGACATGATATTATACTTTTAAGATGATAATATAATGCCCGTGGATAATCCATATGATGAAGGAAATATATACTTTGGTGGGTAAATTGGGTTCAGAATATCTCCAGTATGAACGAAACTGGAATATTGGCAAACTTTCAATTGATGTAATATAATTTTCATAGTAGATTTGTGGAATGAATATTTAGGATAAGTTCGTTATTGTGTAAAATTGGTCTGTAGGTTTTGGATTAATGATTTCTGGCAATCTTGTTAAATTTGAATTCTTCTATGATGTTTCAATTTAATTTATTTTATGATGAAGTTCCATCATAAGAAACCATTGATATAATTCCTAACTCTGAAAACCAATACTTCCGGAGATATGATTCGTCAAAGTTTGAACAAGAGCGCCAAAGCTCCTGACCACAGGGCCTTCCCACTTCTTCATTAAGAAGTAAAATTTAAGAGTACATATAATATTCTTCTCGATTCATTCCCCAAATGCGACACAGATGTCATAACAATAATTAGTGCATAAAACATTTTGTTTTTGTTAAAAAATCATTTCCAAATGGTTGACGGAGTGGCAATTTGAACATTTACGTAAAATTTCTTTTGTTTTTTGAGTTGAAAACAGATTTTCTTCCATGAAAGTTTCATTTTTATTTCTTACAGTGAATGTGTTATTTTCTCAAAAGAATTGTTGGCTAAAATTTCTTACACCATTATTTAGGTAAGTTACCGTCTAACAAAGCAGCAAAAATAATTTGCAGTGAATATTTAAGAAAAAAATCACCCATGGTAAATTCGAATTAAGAGTGTCCAATACAGGAGAATGGACAACATAATTTACCATGGTAAATTCTATTAAGGGTGTCCAATACAGAAGAATGGACAATAGAACATACGCGCAAAAGCTTCTGACTTCACGTCAGTGCTAGAACCAATTTTTTAAGTTTTATGAGTCGTAAATCACTTGAAAGAATTGCCGAAACTTTCCAAAGATGTCTGACTAATCTCTGTTTCGTAAGGATGGGCTGTAAACTTGAGAAAATAGGATTAATCCAAGTGAACAGTATTCGCCGTGATTTAAAACACATTTGGAAGCTTTTATTCAGCACCTCTTCTTATTTTACTGTCCAGTTCTTTCAACGCAAGAAACATAAAAAGATCCCATCCCTTATCTAGAAGATTCAATAGAAAACCGAAGAGTGCTAGCCTTCTCTAGTTAAAAAGCAATCTGGAAAAAACGCATTTATACTGTCGATGGATTCGTCCAAAACTAAAACGAACAAATGAATCGAACGGAAAGAAACTGAAAGATAAATTCTTCCTTATTTCGATCTATTATTGCAGATTCAACTGAGAAGGAACATTCCTGCCGTTTCCAGGCACTTTGCCTGGAACAATCGACGAAACAGGGGATAATAGATACTGAGTGGTGGAACTAGGGTGAGTGCACTGTGGCAGGATTTCTTTACGTTCGTTTAGAATTCCCACTTTCATGATATTATATGGAGGAATGTAAATTGTGGAGGATCGCGGAGTATTTTTCTGGATCTGAATTGGGCACTCAACGGGGTATTGCCAGTTTTTTTTTTAATCTAAATTACCTACGTCTGTCGATTATGAAATGGATGTGATTGAATTTCGTTAATGTTATGAATTCGTATTCATGGTTCTCTTCCCTATGTATCTTCTATTAGTGTATTTTGATTATACTGCTCCACAATAGTTCAGGAAGTTAAAAAATTTCGAGATTGATTAAAATCTTCCCTTTTTGGCGCTCTAGTTTCTCGGAACTGCGTGCTTATCAATTTTCCCAAATGTCTGTAATTTTCGAATTTTTGGCTGAAAATGGTCTCAAACGCTTAGGTTCGACTCACTGATCAATAATCCGAGGTCGAAATCGATTCTGTCCGGCCAGTCCGGCCGTAGGCACGATAACTCTCGAACGAAAGGAGTTAGAGGATTGAAATTTGCAAGGTGGGTTTGGAGCGTAAATATCTCGGACAAGTTCGTTAATGGGCTAAATCCATGAAGCGGTTTCGCAGTTAGGGCCAATTTTAGTTAAAATATTTTTTATAAATCTTTCCGAAACTGATCACTCTATCTATCTGAAATTTAGCACCAAATTGTAGAATCATAACTTTTATACGCATGTGAAGTATTGTATTGGCCAAGTTACCGCAAAGCGTAAAAAAAAATATTTTCAAATTTTAAAAATTTTTTTCTACAATAACTGTCGACTGGAATGAGCTAGGCAGTTGAAATTTCCAGAGTAGGTTAGGGAGATGAATATCTCGGTTGAGTTCGTTATTGGGCAAAATAGGCTAGATGGTTTCGGAGTAACGAAAAAAAAATTTTTTTTGAGTAACAAATTTCAAACTCAATTTTTATTTAAGGTGCGCTTTCACCATAAAAATCCATTGATATCATTTTCAACTCCAACAAGCTACTACTTTCGGAGATATGATTTTTCGAAATTTCAATAATGAATCGTACTTCTATGTTTTCACAGAATGTTATACCTAATTATTCTATCTAAGCTTTATTATATGGTCTGTATTCATACTCATGCATGTCATCCTGTTCTATAAGAGAGAGTCAAATTCATTTCAGATATTTTAATTTGATTTCTTCCATGTTGCAGTTCTCATCCTCAGATTGCTCATTTAATCTTGATAAATAAACTATTATTTGAATTGAATTTCCTTTATGTTGCAGTTATATCATAAGAATACATTTATATAATTCCCAACTCTGAGAAACGAATACTTTCGGAGATATAATTTGTCTGTTCGAACTAGAGCGCCAGAAAGTTCCTGTCCACAGGGCTTGAACCCATTCTTTTTCTAATCAATGTTTAAAAAATAAGAAATCTAAATGTTTACTCACTCATCTAACTCATTCTTCTGTCCATTTCTTTATAAGTTTCAGTTTCATGTAAAAATTTATTTTTAGTATTTGTAGTGCAAAATTAGTGCACTCGAAAAATTCAAATTATAAAGTTCAGTAAAGAGTAGAGCCTCCTCGAACATCAACCACAGCCTGACAATGCCTTCACATACTTTCGATCAGATTGTCGTAGTAGTCTTTTTTGGCGCTCTAGTTCCTCGGAACTGAGTGCTTATCAATTTGCCCAAATGTCTTTAATTTTCGAATTTTTCGATGAAAATGGTCTTATACGATTTGGTTCGACTCACTGATCAAGAATCTGTGGTCGAAATTCATTCTGTCCGGGCGGACATCCGGCCGGCCGTAGGCACGATAACTCTCGAACGGAATGAGCTAGACAGTTGAAATTTTCAGAGTAGGTTTGGGAGATAAATATCTCGGCTACGTTCGTTATTGGGCAAAATCGGACAGATGGTTTCGGAGTAACAAAAAAAAAATTTGTTTTACAAAACAAATTCCAAATTAAATTCTTTTCAATAAGAAATTTTATCATAAGAATCCAATGATATCATTTTCAACTCTAACAAGCTAATACTTTCGGAGATATGATTTTTCAAAATTTCAATAATAAATCGTATTTTTACGTTTTCACAGAATTATATAATTAGTCTATGTATGAATTGTCATAATGTCAACTTATTTTCCTGAGACACGGCATTGTCTAGTTCCTTGCTAATAGTTGGTTCGAGAAACGTCAAAATCGACTTAGAGAGACAAGGGTAAAAAACCGTCAAATAAACCCCCATGTGGCGATTTTATGTCGAAAAGTGAAAATTAAGAATATATATCCCAGGTAAGTACCGACGTTTTATTCTAATACCGGAGATCGACAAGATCGTAAGAGGAGCCCGATAGCCGGTTGGTCTAGGCCGTCGGGGTTTCGGTTTCGGAACTAGAGAAGGCGGGCTCAAATCCCGGAAAGGGAATTACACTTTTTGGCGCTCTAGTTAATCGGAACTGAGTGCTTATCAATTCGCCCAAATGTCTGTAATTTTTATTTAAGATGCAGTTTCACCATTAAAATCCATCGATATCATTTTCAACTCCAACAAGCTAATACTTTCGGAGATATGATTTTTCTAAATTTCAATAATGAATCGTACGTACTTCTATGTTTTCACAGAATGCTATAATTATTCTATATAAGCTTTATTATAGGATCTGTGTTCATACTCGAACATTTCATCCTGTTCTATAAGTAAGAGTCAAATTCATTTCAGCTATTTTAATTTGATTTCTTCCATGGTGCAGTTCTCATTCTCAGATAGCACATTTAATCTTGATGAATAAACTATTATTTGAATTGAATTTCCTTCATGATGGAGTTCTTTCATAAGAATACATTGATTTAATTCCCAACTCTGAGAAACCAATACTTTCGGAGATATAATTTGTCTGTTTGAACTAGAGCGCCAGAAAGCTCCTGTCCACAGGGCTTGAACCCATTTTTCTCTCCAGAGTTGCGAAAAAAGCCGTCAGAGTTTTTGAAGTGTATGTGGAGGTGGTTGATGATAATCCAAAGCTCTTTGTAGCTGAGCCTAAGCGTGTTCAATGAGATTAAGGCCTGGCGACCGAAGGGACAGGGCCAAATGTTGAATACCATGGATTTCCAGAGCGTTATCGACAATTCCCGCACGCTGGGGTGGCGCATTATCGTCCAAAAATAACAAATTTGGCCCAATAGCAGCATGAAACAAAGGAATAATGTAGTAAATGACTTGCTCTATGTAAATTTGCGCGTTCATAGCATCAAGCACCAACAGTTCTGTATGTACTTTGAAACAAATGCCTCCCCAAACAGTACCTGTACCACCTCTGAACGGATGAACTTCATGAACCAGAGACCAGACACCAGAGGATGGGTCCATACCGAAATACGCTGAATATCCAAAAACCGTCCCTATCTCGACAGATATGTGAATAATACAAACTTAAATTGCTCGTTCCAATTCACGTGCTCATTGGACTATTCCAATCGAAGTCGCATATGATTTTCAGTTAGTGGAGTCATCCACAAAAGTCGTCGAGAATGTAGCTAAACGTCTTGAAGTATTCAACGAACTGTTTAAATCGAAACTAAAACATCATTAGCGTTCGAAAAGCACTGTTGCATGATTTGACAAGTACTCAAAGGCTCTCTTACGGGTAGAAACGGTCAAAAACCTATCTTGTGCAGGAGTGGTAGATCATGGGCTTCCACTTCTCGGTCTTTCAGTCACGTTTCTAGTTTTTCGATATCGATGGACTAGCCGGACTTGAACTAACTTGAAAGAAATTCATAACATGTCTCGGATTACGTCCGCCTCGAACATACTCATAGCCCTATTGGCTGTGTGAAAAACAAATTCTCGGATTTTGAATCAAAGTGGATTGTGAGAACGTAAAACAAAAACGTATCCAAAATTATCAGGAACGCAAACGGAAAGAAGTTGCCTGAAAGATAACAAACGAGGAGCAAAAAAACCCTTCAGATATAAGAGAGCAAACATTTGATTTCTCATGAATAAACATTTGGTGGACAAGAATCGGCAATTTTTGAAGCGGTCACAAAATTTCTGAACTTCCTTAACTTTTGTGAAGAAGTATACTGTCAGAATCAACTAATGTTTCATAAACGAGATATCGGTAATATAGGAAACCAGCTGCAATCCTCGGATGCGCGGGCCTGCTCCTTCACAATATTATTATTGATATTGGAATATAGGAATTGGATAATGCGGAGATATAAATTCAATGAAGAAGTGTTATCGGGACATTCCGCAAAGGAGCGGGAAAATAAAAATATTGGCACTTGCCGTCATGTGTTCCTGCATATTGGCTTCTTCAGGGCAAGGCGACCAAAAAAGCAATTGCTTCCCAGGTATCACAGAGAGCACCTCGGAGATATCTCAGCGACTTCTTGCCGGGAAAATATCAGGACTGTTGTTACCTCTCTGGGAGGTCGAAGATATCTTTACTTCCCGTCTCAATGTTGAAATTCTCAAATATCTCACATTGTGTACAAAATGGGAACATTTGCATTTACCTCTCATAGTGAATTCTCTGCGATCTCGCATGAAAACACATTTCTAGTCTTCGCGATGCTTATGGCGAGCTACTAGGGAAATTTCATTCACCTCTGGTAGTGAGCTCTCAGAAATCTACATAAAATAGTATTTGTGATATGATGATCATATCAGGAAATTCCCACTCATTTCACATGATATCACTGATAAATTATTCAAGAAATATTATTTCTTGAATATTATTTTATTACTTGAATAATTAATTATTTCGTTGAAATATCAAGATTTAAAAGTATACAGGGTTCAGGGTGAGTCGTACTGAATATTGAAGGACGTTATTATTAAGGTAGTTTCTGATGAATATGGTCCTATAATATGTCCTCCGAAATTTCACCTTTATTGAAATATTGAATTTAAAATTTTTTTTTTAGATCCCTCATTTTTTGGCTTTTTTATTGATTTTTTTCTAGAACTAGAGCTCCTAGGGTCCGTTCTTTTGATGTATCTAATTAAAGGGAATGTCAATTAATAAAAATGATCAACAAAAACTGAATTTACTGCTAACTGCTTAAAAAGAATGCTTGACAAAGGTTAGAATTGAAGAATTTTCACTGAATGTTATTAACTTTTCTTTAAAAAAAATGTATGGGAGTAATTCTGCAGATGCTTCTATAAACTTCTTCGTCTCTTCAGCTGTTCAAAAAGGTATAACACAGTATAATAATATACAATATAATACAATACTTGCTATTACATATGCGAAACATTGACCAAATAACCGTTAAGGTAGTAGAGGGTACATTTTTAGTTTGAGGTAGAATAAGAAGCTAATAATACGTAAATATGACAATATGTAACAATACGTAAATATGACAATATGACAATATGACTTTTGATGAACTATATTTCCAAACTCTCCGCACAGAACACAAATCTACTGTACAAAACAATATTTCCTGAAAAATCACAAAACAACCTGAAAAATTCTCTAGTGTCTCGAATAACAGAAATACACAACCTTTTTCCTCCTCCAGAGATCATTCAACTAGACCAGTATGAGATAGAACCGTGGAAATATGAAATCCCTGAAATCCATATGGACTGTTCCAAATATAAATTCTACTCAAAACAAGCCCTGTGGACAGGAGCTTTCTGGCGCTCTAGTTCAAACAGACAAATTATATCTGGTATTGGTTTCTCAGAGTTGGGAATTATATCAATGTATTCATATGATATCACTGCATCATAAAGGAAATTCAATTCAAATAATAGTTTATTAGATAAGTAATAATAAATTACCTTGTAATCGATCAAAAATTTCCTGATCTACGTTCACCAAACTACAGAATTATGCTTTCAATATTTACATAATATTTTCAAGCATTTTCGGGTGAGGTCCCCGTTGCATCGCTAAAATACGAGTATTTCAACCCCAATATTTTTGAAGTTACAATATTCCCTTCTGTCAAGTTGACATGAGAATTCATACATAGAATAATAATTATATCAATCTGTGAAATACGATTTACACTGAAATTTTGAAAAATCATATCTCCGAAAGTATTAGCTTGTTAGAGTTGAAAATGATATGAATGGATTCTTATGATAAAACTGCATCCACTTTGTTACTCCGAAACCATCTTTCCGATTTTGCCCAATAACGAACTTAGCCGAGATATTCATCCACCAAACCTACTCTGAAAATTTCAACTCTCTAGCTCATTCCGTTCGAGAGTTATCGTGCTTACGGCCGGCTGGCCGGCCGGCCGGACCGGCCGGGCAGAATGAATTCCGACCACGGATTCTTGATCAGTGAGTCGAACCAAATCGTTTAAGACCATTTTCATCGAAATATTCCAAAATTACAGACATTTGGGCAAATTGATAAGCACTCAGTTCCGAGGAACTAGAGCGCCAAAAAAGAGAAACCCCTACTGAACTATTGAAATTGAAATGTTTACAGACCCTTATGAAATATGGGGATTATTCAACTGTAGTATATACAGATGCTTCCAAAATTGAAAACAAAGTAGCAAGCGCAATATATGCTGACGAAAAAACGCATACCTGGACTCTTCATCAAGCAAGCAGCATCTTTACAGCAGAAATGTATGCTATATGGCAGGCACTAAAATACTCTGAACACAGTCCTCAATACTCTTTTACTATCTGTACTGATTCACTTAGTTCTTTAGAGAAAATTAGGAACCCTTTCAACGCAGATTCTCTTACAAGTCAAGTACAAGCTAGTATTGCATGGTTGAAAAACAACAATAAGAAAGTGAGATTTATATGGACCCCTGCACACTGTGGAATAAAAGGAAACGAGACTGTTGATGAAGCTGCTAAAGCTGCAAGTATCGAGGAACCACATTTATATATTAGGATAAATTATAATGATGTTCAGAATTACTACAGATCGATCCTCATCCAAGAATGGCAAGCAGAGTGGGACCTAAGCTCTGCGAAATTAAGAGAAATAAAAAACACGGTCATTAAACAGCAAACAACATCCAAGATGTGCAGACGGGAGAACGTCGCACTCACAAGATTAAGAATAGGACATACAAACTTAACCTCATTATATATGCTTCGAGGAAGAAATCAACCAAGATGTTCAGATTGTGAACAAATACTTACCGTAGAACACGTTCTTGTGGTGTGTCCAAAATATAGTAGAATACGGGATGAACTGGGCATCAGAGGTGGCGTCGGAGAAATTCTAAAGTATCAGGCTGAATCTGAAAAGAACATTCTAGAGTTTCTCAAGAGAACAAGATTACTCGCGAAAATATAACTCGCCTCTGCCACTTTTCTGCATAGTTATTGTTATTGTATGCTGCCTACCTCTCACTGAAAGCTGTATAATACCTACCTCTCATCTAGTCATGTATACATAATATATGTTTGTAATTTTTTGTTTATGTATGAATATCTGAATATCTCAATGTTTACTGTTTATTCATTTTGTAAGTTGTACTCGTATGTTTGTTCTCTTTTGAGTGCGATTGAAGCTCCAAACGGCTAATGACCTTAGCAGTCGCCGAAAAAAAAAAAAAAAAATATGACAAAAAGAAACAGAACAATATTTTTATAACTCTTGTTCGACATAACGGCCACCATTTATTACACAAATTGTCATACCTTTTTATAATCACTTTTCACAACGGAAGTTTTCCTGAAGAAGGTTCTGAGTGCCTATTAATTGAAGATGGTATTCATTTCGATGATTACAATATTCAATTCAATGTATTATCCGTGCTCCTTGCAATTTTCTGTAAAAAAGCGTAGAAGGTGCAACAGTCCAAAAACCGAAGCCAAGTCTCGTTTTTACAGAAAATTGTCGAAGAGCACGGAAAATACATTGAATTGAAAATAGTAATCATAGAAATCCATCTTCAATTAATAGGCACTCGGAACCTTCTTCAAGCAAACTTCTGTTGTGAAAAGTGATTTTAAAAAAGTATGACAATTTGTGTAAGAAATGGTAGCGGCCATGTCGAAACATAGTTATAAAAATATTGATCTGTTTCTTTTTGTCTTATTTCCGTATTATTAGCTTATTTCACCTCAAACTAAAATTATACACTCTACTATCTAAACTGTAATTTGGTCAATAATTTGCCTATTTAATAGCAAGTGTTTCAAAAGCATATGTAGAATAACTTCCATACATTTTTTTTTAGGAAAGTAATCAAGGTTAAAAACATTCAGTGAAAATTCTTCAATTCTAATCTTTGTCAAGCAGTCTTTTCGAGCTGTTGGTAGTAGGTTCAGTTTTTGTTGATCATTTTTAATCCCTTCTTACTAGATACATAAAAAAACGGCACCTAGGTGCTCTAACCCTAGAAAAAATCGATAAAATAGCCAAAAAATGAGGGAGAAAAAAAATTTTGAAATTCAATAAGTATCTCAATAACGGTGAAATTTTGGAGAACCTATTATAAGACCAAATTAATCAGAAATGACCTGAATAATAACGCCCTCCAATATTCAGTACGAGTTACCTCGTAACCCTGTATAGGTCATTAATTTATTAAAACGCACCTGTTGATTTCTAAAGAAATATCGAAAAAGCTCACAGATAATATTTTGTATTGAAGAAAAATCTTGGGAATTGCTTGAAATAGAAATTTTGTGAGAATTCTCAAATAATCAAATGATAAGTGGTCTAGTAAAAGTTTAATTGAATTTATGCAATAAATTATTTCTCAAATTTTCATTTCCCCACTTCTATTTTTGGAGGCAGGGGCGCAGCCAATCCTTCGAAAACATTTCGATTCTATTGTAGGTGACATCCCATGTTTCAGTGTACCTAGAAAATAAACATTTCATAAAGTATCATAACTGGATTTATTGTCTATATATCGAATTCCAAACAGAACTGTTTCACAGAGATGGAACAAAATTCTCAAAGATTTGCAAAAAGTTTAACTGGGAAGTATGAACTAGACAATTTTATTCAAATAAAAATATTACATCTAAAACATGAATCAATAGGTTTGTTTTAGCCAGAGTTCCGAACCGCTTCACTTGCTTAGTTGAGTTTTAATGATGAAAATCATCGAATGATTATACGTCATCCAGTTCCAGTTCCAGACGGTCTGGGACACATGCTGAAACAAACCTAATATATTATGTAGTATTTTTAAGGATAGATTATTAGTTTTGTTGTGATCCAAGGCAATGGAAATATTGGAAATTTTTTTTGTTTTATTTGAATGAAGTTCTACTACTGGTCATAAAATAATCACTAAGTCATTCAAAACCTTTACTTCCTCGAATTGCTTCACTTGATATTCTCCGATATTATGTTTCCTCTCTGACTGTTCCACGAAAATTTATTGCCCAAACTTTGTATACGCTCATGGTGGTCCTTAGGGCCAGATGACATAAATTTTCTGGAAAATTGTAAGAAATTATATAATTAATGAATTGGTTCAAGCACTGACGTGAGGTCAGGAGCTTTTGCGCGTATGTTCTATTGTCCATTCTCCTGTATTGGACGCGCATGTACATACGCGCAAAAGCTCCAGACTTCACGTCAGCGCTTGAAACAATTTTTTTCGTAATTTTTTTAAAATTTTCTAGGGGAACGGTTCTCACAAAATTTTACACACGTCTTTATGTCGATGTTCTACAACTAGTTAGCAAGCTACAATTTGATCGGGTCTATATTTTTTAAGTCATCGAGGAAATAATATTCCAGATGGGTATAACTCCGAAACCGCTGGGCCGATTATGGCCAACAGCGAACTCAACTCTCCCATTTAGATGCCCAACCTACCCTGAAAATTGCAAGTCCCTATCTCCTTTCGTTCGCGGATATCGAGGCATCGGTCACGCATCCAGCTACTGAACTCACACAAGGCTGCTCAGATCTCCAACAATATAGATCTGATCGTGTTCAAACTTGGAACTTGGTGGTAGAGATAGGTTCTGGAGGCTCTCGCAAAATATCTGTCATGTCGGATGAATAGTTTCTGATATATAGAATTTTTTTCAATGTTTTTGAATGATTTTTAAAAAAATTTCTAGTGATGCGATCCTCACAAAATTTTGCGAGAATTTCCGTGTTGGCATTCTACTACTAATAACCATATTTGAATTGGATCGGTTGGGTATTTTTCGAGTTATTAAGGAAATAACAACCAAATTTCAGATGAGAATAACTCCAAAATCGTTTGGCCGATTATGGTTATAAACAAACTCAAATATTACATTCAGATGAACAACCTAACCTGAAAATGTCAAGTCGGTATCTCTTTACGTTCTCAGGATATCGTGACATAAAAAAAATTTATAATTTTTTTAAAATTTTCTAGTGATACGATTCTCACAAAATTTCACAAACGTGCTAAGGTTTATATCCTCCAACTATTTACTAAGTTTCTATTCGATCGGATCTATATTGGTTGAAAACAAAATTATTACTCGGAAAACATTGGGCCGATTATGCCCATTAACCAACTTGTCCGTTGGGATGCGCCACCTACCCTGAAAATTACAAGTCGCTAGCTCTTTCCTTTCTCAAGTTATCGTGGCAACGGCCGGACGGACAGAATCAAATTTGACCTCGAATTCTTGATCAGGGAGTCGAACCCAATCGTTTGAGACCAATTTCGGCGAAAAATTCGAATATTACAGACATTTGGTCAAAATGATAACGCTATGTTACCCAGAACATACGCGCAAAAATATTATCATTAATAATGATTAAATTCAATACACTAGCAAGTCAAGTAGACGAAGACTTCGAATTATGAGAACATATTCATTGGAATAATGATAATTAGAGCAATGAACTAACCTGTAGTATGATGGATTACTGCAAAAATATCACTCGGATGGAAAACACCTCTAAAACGCTTCAATTGAATGACCAGAACCAGTATATCGCCTGTAGGGTACATTTTCTTTCTGTTCTCCACAAAATAGTGGTACTAACCAAAAAGACGGCTTGAAAGTTCATTGAGTATTTCGTGAGGGTGCCTGGGGCATTAACGGACAATAAAATATGCACGCAAGAGCTGCTGACTTCATGTGAGTGCCTTTCTCGGTGTTTTTCACATGATGTGTATAGAGAAAATTCTATGTCCGTGCATGACCTGGGGAACATCGCGTTATCATTTTCCCCAAATATCTGTAATTTTTTGCCAAAAATGGTATCAAACGATTGGGTTCGACTGCCTGATGAAGAATTCGAGAATAAATTTGATTCTGTCCGCCCGGCCGGCCGCCCGTTGCCTCGATAACTTGAGAACGGAAAGAGACAGCGACTTGAAAGTTTCAAAATAGGTGGCGAGTCCTAATACGACTGACAATTTTGTTTATGGGCATAATCGGCCCAAGGTTTTCCAAGTAATATTTTGTTTTCAACCAACAAAAATCCGATCAAATTCAAACTTGATGAGTAGTTGTAAAATACAAACTTAAGGATGTTTGTGAAATTTTGTGAGAATCGTATCACTAGAAAATTTTAAAAAATTCAGAAAAACTATTGAAAAATATTGATTGTGTTACGATAATCTGAGAATGGAAAGAGAAAGTGATTTGCAATTTTGAGATTAGGTTGTGCATCTGAATGTGATATTTGAGATTGTTAATAGGCATAATGGGCCATATGGTTTTGGTGTTATACACATCTGAAATTTGGTTGTTATTTCCACAATAGCTCGAAAAATACGGAACCAATCCAATTCAAACAGGGTTATTAGTTGTAAAATGCCGACGCAAAAATTCTTGCGGAATATCAGTATCAGTAGAAAATTCAAAAAAAAAAATCATTAAAAAAAATTCTATAGATCAAAAACTATTCGTCCAACTTCGCTGAAATTTTGCGAGAGTTTTCAAAACCTCACTCTACTGCCAAGTTTGATGGTTGAACACGATTGGATCTATAGTGTTGGAGATCCGAGCTGCCTTATGTGATTCAGTAGCTGGATGGATGAACGTTTTCTCGATAACTTTCGAACAAAATAGTGACTTGAGATTTTCGGGGAAGGCTGCGTATCAGAATGGGAGTGTTAAGTTTGTTATTGGGCATAATTAGCCGGTTTCGCAGTTATTTTATTGTTGTAGGGAGTAACGTTGCACTGCGACCTTAAGGTCTATTGTGCCCCCTCTTCAGAGCTGCCGATGTCATTACCATCTACAGCTCGCAGAGTTATATCAATGGATTCTTATGATAGAACTGCATCATGATGAAATTAAATTTATAAAAAGTTCAAAAGAAAATGCTTCAAAAATTAACATTAAAAAAAAGCAATCTGCAATGCTTTAATGCTTCAAAGATTGTCATTAAATTCCTTTATCAAGATTAAATGAGCAATCTGCAATGATTCAACCTCGTGGAATGGGTTGTTGCAACTTACACTTGGTGCATAGTTTTCACAACATCGAAATGTCTAGAGCAAGGCTGGACAATCATAGCAGATGGTCCATATATTCCTGATATTTGAGTAGGTAGAGGCTGACGAACAAATTATTTTAATAGTTCAAAATATATTAATAAAATACTATCCTCTTTTCATAATTTAAAATTTAATAGTTCATACCACTTACACATTCTTTTCCGTATTATGGACCTTAACTCAGAAAAAAATTTTCGATACACAAATGTAGATCCATATTTCAGCATTTTTTTGCTAGCAACATTATGAAAATACTGACAATAACAAACTTAACCGAGATATTTATTTCCTAAACCTACTCTGAAAATTTCAACTGCCTAGCTCAATCCGTTCGAGAGTCATTGTGTTAACAAAGGGCCAGTGAGTCAAACCAAATCGTGCAAGAACATGTTCATCAAAAAATTCTAAAATTACAGACATTTGGGCTAATTGATAAGCCCTCTGTTCCGAGGAAAAAGAGCGCCGAAAATATATACTCGATCGAATTGAAGCTTGGTAACTAGTTGTAGAATATCGACATAAAGATGTGTGTATAATTTTGTGAGGACCATACCACTAGAAAATTTAAAAAAATTGGTTTAAGCACTGACGTGAAATCCGAAGGTTTTGCGCGCATGTTCTATTGTCCGCTCTCCTGTATTGGAGACTCTTATTTAACTTATTTTAAGAAAAAAACTTTCTACGAACGTATGTCCTAAAAGTCTTATCATTTGAGATACGATGTGATAAAAATCAGTTTTTTAATAATAACTGAGTTAATATTGTTGACATCTTTATGAAACTTGCGACATGTCTTCTTTGCAAAGGTGCATATACTGATGTACTAAAATTTTCATTTTCTCTACCAGTGGCGTAGATACGAATATTTCCTACGCCACTGCTTTCTTTTGAAATAAAAAATTACTTTTGAGATCCTCACTCATTTTTCAGCATAGTTGATGATATGGATTTTTTCGTCGAAGCACTGGTTCCGCTTAAAAAATGAGAATCGTTTTACTTCAGTATCAATTCCTCAAAAATCTGATGCAGTGTAGAAATGTTTTAGCATCGACTGAAAGCAAATTAAGAGATCAGATTTGTTCCAAAATCAATGAGAATCCAAAAAAATATGTTTTTTTGTCCGTTGCTCGGTTCTTGATTAAAATAATTAAATTAAAATAGCCTCATATCGCAGTACACCGTGTATCTCAAAAGTTGAGACATTAAGGGCATACGTGCATAGGAAGTTTTTTCGTGAAATGAGTCGAAGAATCACCCTCTTAAATATTAGCATGTCTTTAAGGACACCCTTTATATTTGTGAGAATCTTTAGAACTATATTTGATTTACATATAATAACGATTTTCCACCATGAATAAAGAATAAAGTTATACATTACGCCTTTTTCGTGCCTATTTGTCAGCCTGACTGAGTGCGGCTGAAGTTCTGAAGAAATACGCATGCGCCAGGGACAATTTTGTAGACCGATTCAGGCTTGAAAATAAATAGAACTGGTTCTATTTGTTCCCCCTGAATCGTGGGGATTTCAAGCCTTTTTGTTGAAATGTCATGTCTACCAACACAATATTTATCTGTCTGACTTGACGTCTTAACATAACCTAGTTTATTCTATCCTTTGAATCGCAGCCTTCGTAAATTCAATAATAAATTTATGTTTATTACTCTGAGGACGTAAACTAACTAAACTTACGAAGGCCAGATAATCTGTGATGATATCCCCGAGTGATATGAAATTTTCACCAGTAGCCTAGTATCGCAAAGTAATTATTAATTTCGTTTTTGGAGGAATGCTTTCTGGAAATACAGTGTCTTTTTTCTGTATGTGAATTTGCACTCTACGTAGTAGCATATTAAATATTTCTTCTGACATTCTTAAAACACTATGGTATTGTTGTAAAAATATACGAACATAACAAGAACTTGAGGTAAATATGTCAGTTTCTTCAATGTTTTCAACTCTGAAATTACTGCCTGAAACAAGCGCGGTATAATATATCAATGGATTCCTATGATAGAAATGCATCATGAAAGAACTTGAATTTAAAAAAATTGTCGTTAAAAAAAATGCTTCAAAAATTATCTTATAGAAAAAAGATCAATCTACAATGCTTCAATGCCTTGATGCTTCAAATATTGTCATTAAATTTATTTATCAAGATTAAATGAGCAATCTGCAATGATTCAACCTCGTGGAATGGGTTGTTACAACTTACACTCGGTGGATAGTTTTCACAACTCGAAATACCTAAGGAAAGTATCATCGGAATGTCTAGAGCAAGGCTGGAGACAATCAAAGCCAATTGCCCTTCGAGCAAATTATTTTAATAGTTCAAAATATATTAATAACATACTATCCCCTTTCCAAAATTCAAAATTTGATAGTTCATACCACCAACACATTCTTTTCTGTATTATGAAACTTAACTCAAGAAAAAAATATTGATACACAAATGTAGATCCATATTTCAGCATTTTTTTGCTAGCAATATTATGAAAATACTGTATATAGGAACATGTCTCACTACCTAACGAAGTAAAGGGTAATATCAACCTAAGTGGTCAACGAACAGTAATTTCTTTTGATGATTCCATTATGTTCTTGTTTCCTATTGCCTCCATAAACTACATCAAAACAGTCTTGTTTATATTCACAAATTCAAGAATCGAATACCACTTGCTTTCCAAGAGAAAATAACAACTATGAATTGACAACCTCTGATAGCTAGAAAAGATGACATTTATGAATAGTAATCACAGACAGATTCTGTGTTCACATTCTGTGAATACATAGAACTTACGATGTATTATTGAAACTTTGAAACATCATATCTCCGAAAGTATTAGCTTGTTAGAGTTGAAAATGATAACAGTGGATTCTTATGATAAAATTGCATGTTAAAAAAATTGAATTCAAAAGTTGTAATGTGAAAAAAAATATTTGTTTTCGTTACTCCGAAACTATTAGACCGATTTTGCCCAATAATGAACCCAGCCGAGATATTTATCCCTCAAACCTACTCTGAAAATTTCAACTGTCTAGCTCATCCCGTTCGAGAGTTATCGTGTTAACGGCCGGAGGGACGGCCAGACAAAATCCATTTCGACCACGGATTCTTGATCAGTGAGTTAACCAAATCGTTTAAGACCATTTTCAGCCAAAAATTCGAAAATTACAGACATTTGGGCGAATTGATAAGCACTCTGTACCGAAGAACAAGAGCGCCAAAAAGGCATACTGTAATAAGGGTATCAGCAGGTATATATTTTGGGTGCGGTTGGAACCTGATCCTCGCACAAAGCTTAAGGGACTGCCACTAATTCGGTCGTGTAGGTGGAAGATGATTCCGTATCGAGGTAGGTTTATTTTACACGAGCTGGATCAGCAGAGTATCGTTAATGCGACCGCCAATGGAGCTGTTTGTTTTTGTGGCAATCCTCAAATGTTTAGATCCAAGCGGGTGTAGAACTAAGCAGGTACATCAACAAGTTCACTACTTCCATTAAGGACGAAAGAAGACCTCTAGGAATTATCTTATCCAGTTGAAATTGATTTATAAACTTAGACAAGCATAATAATAGTTCATTCAAAATGCGCATAAAATCTCTGACGTGAAGTCAGGAGCTTTTATGCGCATGTTCTTTTGTCTATTCACGCCTCACACACCCTTACGAAATACTGCATGAACGTTCATGACTTTTTCTGGCGCTCTTGTTCCTCGGAACAGAGTGCTTATCAAAATGCCCAAATGTCTGTAATTTTAGAAGTTTTGGCTGAAAATGGTCTTAAACGATTTGGTTCGACTCACTTATCAAGAATCCGTGGTTGGAATCGATTCTGTCCGTCCGGCCGGCCGTCTGGCCGTTAACACTCGAACGAAAGGAGTTAGAGGATTGAAATTCACAAGGTAGGTTTAGAGTGTAAATATCTCGGAGGAGTTCGTTAATGGGCGAAATCCTCCAAGCGGTTTCGGAGTTATGGCAGTTTTTAGTGAAAATATTTTTTATGAATATTTCCGAAACCGATGACTCGATCTATCTGAAAATCTGCATCAAATTCTAGAATCATGACCTCTATATGCTTGCGGCATAGCATGCAGTAAGGCACTTGAAATTTTCAGAGTAGGTTTGGGAGCTAAATATCTCGGCTGAGTTCGTTATGGTTTCGGAGTAACGAAAAAAAATTTTTTTTTACATTACAAATTCCAAATTCAATTTCTTTTTAAGATGTAGTTTTACCTTGAAAATCCATTGAATTAATTTGATACTCCAAAAAGCTAATATTTTCGGAAATATGATTTTTCGAAATATTAATTATAAATCGTACTTCTATATTTTCACAGAATGCTGTACTTAATCATTCTATCTATGAATTATTAAATGATCTGTTTACATTTCAACGTATTCTCCCATGAAAAATAAATTTCAGAATTATTTCTGGTTCATTGTTCTTAATATAAAATACACCTCCTGTTCTAGAAAACAAAGTATGTTTAAATGCAAAAAGACCAATGAAATAGCCTCAGTTATCGTAGAAATATTAGGATGATATGATATTATACTTTTGAGGTGATATTATAATACCCGTGGATAATCCATATGATGATGGAAATATATTCTTTGGTAAGATACATAATCAAATTGGGTTCAGAATATCTCCAGTAAATACAAAACTTCAATATTGTCTAAGTTTTAATTGATATAATATAATTTTCAGAGTAGATTTGAGGAATGAATATCTTGGATAAGTTCGTTATTGGGTAGAATCGGTATGTTTGAATTTAATTTCTTTCATGATGCAGTTCTTTCGTATGAATCCATTTATATCATTCCCAAGAAATATGGTTTGTCAAAGTTTGACAAGAGCGCCAAAGCTTCTGTCCACACGGTTTCCACTTTATCTACTCATGTTCTGGGCAACATCGCGTTATGATTTCGCCCAAATGTCTGTATTTTCAGAATTTTTTGCCGAAAACGGTCTCCAACGATTACGCCCCTCACCCTGGTGAAGAATTCGAGGTCAAATTTAATTATGTCTGGTCGTTGCCACGATAACTTGGGAACGGAAAGGAATAGTGACTTGAAATTTTCAGGGTAGGGGACGCGTCCCAATATGATGGACAAGATCGTTAATGGGCATAATCGGCCAAATGGCTTCTGAGTAATAATTGTGTTTTCAACCAATACAGATTCAATCGGATTGAAATTTTCTGAAGTTGAAGAATTATTAAGAAGTATTATTCATCTCAGGAAAACTTACAACGGAAATAGATAGCGACGTGCAGTTTTTTGAGTATATAGGTTGAACATCCGAATGCAACGTTTGAGTTCGATAGTAGGCTTGATCGGACTGACAGTTCTGGAGTTATACCTATCTGAAATTTCGTTTTTATTTCCTCCTTAACTCAATAATAACACGATAACTTTCGAATGGAAAGAGGTAGCGACTTGCAGTTTTCAGGGTAGGTTGCGATTCTGACTGGGACAGTTATGTTCATTGTTCGGTATAATCGGCCAAACGGTTTCAGAGTTATATCCATCTGAATTTTATTTTATCGATAACTCAAAAAATATAGATCTGTTCTAATTGAAACTTGGTAAAAAAAATTTGTCGAATATCGACGTTTGTGAAAATTTGTGAGGATCGTATCACTAAAAAATTTTTGAAAAATCATTAAAAAATATTATTTATTTCACTTGAGGACAGAAAGACATAGCAACGTGCAATTTTTAGTGTAGGCTGTGCATCCTTATGCGATATTTGAGATCGTTAAGGGTGTTATATCAATCTGAAATTTGGTTGTTATTTCCTCAATAACTCAAAAAATACAATGCCAATTCAATTCAAGCATAGTATACAGGGTGAGTCTTTAAGTTGTGCATTAATTTTAACCATATATTCCTCTCATCAAATAAAACACTTTTTTCATTCACCATTTTTTCAGATTCAGCTCAGGTGAAACGTAATAAGCGTTCGAAGACCTTACGATGGGCTGATACTCCCCTGAAATTTCTCTGTACGTTGAGTACAGATTACTTTTAATGTAACTCGTATTGTATATTGACCAAATCTGTATCATCTGATGCTTGAAATTCACTGAATTTGTTTGAGAAAACTTATTTACTAACTCAATTAATATGATTTCGCCATTCATGCAACATTTCCAACAAAAAATTTCTTCAATTCTTGAATATTAAAACAGTGAACATTAAGTTGATACCTCTTATATCAATTTGATACTTCATTACCCAATTGCTTCCATTGTAATAATATACACAATTTCATGATCTTCTATTAAGAAAAACCCTTCAATATCCTAACTACCTTCAATAATATAATACTATATTAATACTTGGAATTTAATTCACTCATATTGTTCCAATTCCATTTCCAAACTCAATATAAATAACAGAACACTAATCTATGATCGAACTCCATAGCAGTGATTCTAATAATAAGTAGAAGAAGAGCTTAGAGAGAGAGAGAGAGAGAGAGAGGCATTCCCAACCAGCAAAGTTGTAAATGGTAAATTCGAATTAAGTGTCCAATACAGGAGAATGGACAACATAATTTACCATGGTAAATTCGATTAAGGGTGTCCAATACAGAAGAATGGAAAATAGAATATACGCGCCATAGCTTCTGACTTCACGTCAGTGCTTGAACCAATTTTTTTTTCGTGATTTTTTTTAAATATTCTAGGGGTACGGTTCTTAAAATTTTTTTTTTCGTCTTTTTTTTCAAATTTTCTAGGGGTACGGTTCTTACAGAATTTTAAACACGTCTTTATGTTAATTTTCTACTACTAGTTACCAAGCACCAATTCGATCGAATATTTATTTTTTGAGTTATTAAGGAAATAATATTCCAGGTGGGTATAACTCGGAAACCGTTAGACCGATTATGCCCAAAAACGAACTAAACTCTCTTTTTCGGATACGCAACCTACCGTCAAAATTGCAAGTCCCTATCTCCTTTCGTTCGAAAGTTATCGAGGCAACGGTCACCCATCTACTGAACTCACACAAGAATGCTCGAATCTCCAACAATATTTAATCGATCGTATTAAAACTTGAAACTTGGCAGTAGAGTTAGGTTATGAAGGCTCTTGCAAAATTTCAGCAATTTCAAACGAATAGAGACTGATATATAGATTTTTTTTTTTCAATGATTTATTAAAAATTTTCTACAAATGCTATCCTCACCAAATTTTGCGAACATTTTCGCGCTGCCATTCTACAACTAAGAACCATGTTTGAATTCAATCGGTTCAGTATTTTTCGAGTTAATGAGGAACAAAAAACCACCAAGTTTCAGAAAATTTCAGATGGCTATAACTATAAAACTATTTTGCCGATTATGCTCATAAGCAAACTGAAATGTCGCGTTATGGTGCACATCCTCTCCTGAAAACTTCAAAGCGCTATCTCATTCCGTTCTCAAGTTATCGTGACAACAAAAATATTTTTTAATAATTTTTTTAAAATTTTCTAGCCATACGATGCGCACAGAATTTTACGAACTTGTTTAGGTTCATATTCTACAACTACCCACCAAGTTTCAATTCGATCGGATTTATATTGGTTGAAAACAAAATTATTACTCGGAAACCACTGGGCTGATTATGCCCATTAACGAACTTGTCCGTCGTATTGGGATGTGCTTTCTCAAGTTATCGTGGCAACAACTGGCAGGACGGCCGGACGGACAGAATCAAATTTGACCTCGAATTCTTCATTGGGTAGTCGAACTCAATCGTTTGAGACCATTTTCGTCAAGAAATTCGAAAGTTACAGACATTTCGGCAAAACTATAACGCGATGTTCCCCAGAACATACGCGCAAAAATACGATAAATCAGAAAGTATTCGTCTGACACTGCCGAAATTTTGCGAGAACATTCAAAACGTAACTCTTCAACCAAGTTGCAAGTTTGAACACGATCAGATCTCTACTGTTTGAGAGCAGACTTGTGTGAGTTCAGATATTTTAAAGGGAATTTAAATCTAATAATCTGTTGAATAAATACGGCTGGAGGATTTATGCAGTACCTATTTTTTTTCGTATATTGTTAGATATTCATTGAATTTCAATATCGATAGAATAATTATGTCAGAACTAAAAATTTGTTGATCTAACACGATTCTCTAATTACTCAAGTCCTTAAAAAGGTACGAAATGAATTCATACACCGGTCAAAAACGTTCTATATTGATGGTAAATTCGAGTAAGAGTGTCCAATAGTGGTGAATGGGCAATTGAACATTCGCCCAAAAGCTTTTGACTTCACGTCGTTGCTTGGATCAATTTTTAACCAAGCACTACTAGATTCCAATAGATGGAATCTGCATTTTTGGAAATATTGGAAAAATGAAATGGTTTCTGGAGTATAATATCGCTGAAGAAAAGCTTAATTTTTGCGCGTATGTTCTGGGGAACATCATGCTACCATTTTGCCCAAATTTCTGTACTTTTAGAATTTTTCGCCGAAAATGGTCTCAAACGATTGGGTTCGACTTCCTGATCAAGAATACGAGGTCAAATTCAATTCTGTCCGGGCGGCCGACAATTTTCAGATAGGTATAACACCTAAATTAGGCCAATTATGCATATTAACAAACTCAAATACCGTAATTTGGATGCGTAACCAACCCTAAAATTTGCAAGTCGCTATCTATTTCCGTTATCAATTCATTGTGAACTAGTTACCAAATTTCAATTCGATCGGATCTATATACTCGGAAATCATTCGGCCGTTTATGCCAATTAACAAGCTTGTCTGATTTGGAGCCGTGACCACCCTGTACCATAGACATAGAATAACATGGACTGGCCCTCACGTAACTTTATCACACAGTTCGTTGCGGAATACATTAGAGAGAGAGATGTTATGAAGGATAGAATACTGGCAAATAATGGTATAAAAATAATGATGTTTTTATTCCATGGACAAATACACAAATTGGAAATTGGGGTATATTGGAAAGTCCCGATTTTTTCAAGAGGAATATTGATTATCTTGAATGAGTATCGAAAAAGCTGAATGAATTACAGTAAGGAAATTTATGAGAAATATTTCCAAATTATAAGCACAGTAATTTGTGTTATACGTATCAGAATATTCAGAAACGAGTGTCGGATTTAAATGAAAATGTTTTGCCTTTAAATATTCTGTCTAAAAATCACCAAAACACATACACAATACACGAAACCAAACAATACAGTAACAAGAAGGGTCAGAGAATAAAGGAAACCAATGTTTTGTATTCTGTGGTTTTGCCAAACGCCAAATTATAAGAAAATATTCATATACCGTGGTTTGTCTTTAACTATTCTGTCTTTTTTCAATGCTGATTTCAATGGTCTCTTTCTCACAACCAGTCCATGTTATTTTAGGTCTAAGCCCTGTACCCATTGTTCCCCAGAACATGCGTCCAAAAAAAACGAAAAGGATAATTACGGCTACGGGAATTGATCTCGCTAACATCAAATTCCAATAAATTATTTCTTTTCTTCTTTTTTCAGTCTTCTAATTTTTCAACTTTCTAATTTCTGGAAAATATCATTATACTCGTATTACATATTATTCGACAGTTTTTATCCCTCATCTTCACTAGCCTTGTTGTTCTTGCCTAGTTTCCCGCTCGAAGACGGCATATTTTGCGTGAAAAATTTTGAACTTCGTCCATTCTAAACCAACATGACAGATGTCAAATTTTTTGATTGGTCGAAAGAAATTTTAATTCTTCAGAAAAATACCACCTTTCCTTACGTCTATTTCGAATATAAACGTTTCGAAAAGAAAAACCCCACATATTTCATTGAGCGGATCTATCTTTCGACCTAAACTCGCCATCAAGTCCTACTTGACTCCATCATAACGATACCACTCCAAGGTCTTATCATCCATTTTATCGGTATTCTGTGTCCGGACGTGAAAAAAATGTCTTTCGTAAATCCTCAGAAATCGGTAATAGATATCGAAATTTCTTCTTCAGCTTTCGCTTTTTACTATTCCAAAGTTTCGGTCACTTACTGCGATGGCCCCCGAAATGTTCCGTAAATTAAAAAAAAATTTCCAAAATCGCCGATTTCCTGAGGAGAAATACGACACTTTCGGCAATTTTTTTAAAATATATGAAATTTTCCCAAAAGTCACCACTATAGCTTAAGTGGCAATTTCAGCCATCTCCTTTCCCCCCGTAACCTCAGAATCCCCACCTTTTCCACCTTTTTCCCTCGAGACGTCCCCTCAATTACACAAATTTACCCTAAGTAAAATTCTAAACGTCCGTTGCCAGATTCGCCAAACGCTGCTCGGTTTCCAGTATTTCTTTAATAACTCCTACAATTTAAATCTGATCGTGTTCAAATTTGAACCTTCGTTTTAGAATTACTATTTAAAGGATGTTGAACAATTCCAGCAATGTCGGACGTATGTATAGTTTTTGAGATATATAATATTTGTTCAATAATTTTTGCGCGTATGTTCTGGGGAACATCGCGTTATAGTTTTGCCCAAATGTCTGTAACTTTCGAATTTTTTGACGAAAATGGTCTCAAACGATTAAGTTCGACTCCCCAATGAAGAATTCGAGGTCAAATTTGATTCTGTCCGTCCGGCCGTCCGGCCGTTGCCACGATAACTTGAGAACGAGAAGAGCTAGCAACTTGAAATTTTCAGGGTAGGTGGCGCATCTCAATACGACGGACAAGTTCGTTAATGGGCATAATCGGCCCAGTGGTTTCCGAGTAATAATTTTGTTTTCAACCAATATAAATCCGATCGAATTGAAACTTGGTGGGTAGTTGTAGAATATGATCTTAAGCACGTTTGTGGAATTTTGTGCGAATCGAATGGCTAGAAAATTTTTAAAAAATTATTAAAAAATATTTTTGTTGTCACGATAACTTGAGAACGGAATGAGATAGCGGCTTGAAATATATATATATTTTTGTTGTCACGATACGATAACTTGAGATCGGACAGAGATAGCGGCTTCAAGTTTTCAGGTTAGGATGATCACCAGAACGCGACATTTCAGTTTGTTTATGAGCATAATCGGCCAAACGGTTTCAGAGTTATAGCCATCTGAAATTTTCTGAAATTTCGTGGTTTTTGTTCCTCATTAACTCAAAAAGTACTGAACCGATTGAATTCAAACATGGTTATTAGTTGTAGAATGCCAACGCGGAAATGTTTGCAAAATTTGGTGAGGATAGCATTTGTAGAAAATTTTTAATAAATCATTGAAAATAAAAAAAAAAATTCTATATATCAGTAACTATTCGTTTGAAATTGCTGAAATTTTGCAAGAGCCTTCATAACTTAACTCTACTGCCAAGTTTCAAGTTTTAATACGATCGGTTAAATATTGTTGGAGATTCGAGCATTCTTGTGCGAGTTCAGTAGATGGGTGACCGTTGCCTCGATAACTTTCGAACGAAAGGAGATAGGGACTTGCAATTTTCAGGGTAGGTTGCGTATCCGAAAGAGAGTGTTGAGTTCGTTTTTGGGCATAATCGGTCTAACGGTTTCCGAGTTATACCCACCTGGAATATTATTTCCTTGATAACTCAAAAAATAAATATTCGATCGAATTGGTGCTTGGTAACTAGTAGTAGAAAATCAACATAAAGACGTGTTTAAAATTTTGTAAGAATCGTATCCCTAGAAAATTTGAAAAAAATGACGAAAAAAAAAATTTCAAGAACCGTACCCCTAGAAAATTTTTAAAAAGTCACGAAAAAAAAATTGGTTCAAGCACTGACGTGAAGTCAGAAGCTTTCGCGCGTATGTTCTATTGTCCATACTTCTGTATTGGACACCCTTAATCGAATTTACCATGGTAAATTATGTTGTCCATTCTCCTGTATTGGACACTTAATTCGAATTTACCATGGTAAATTCGAATTGAGAGTGTCCAATACAGGAGAATGGACAACATAATTTACCATGGTAAATTCGATTAAGGGTGTCCAATACAGAAGTATGGACAATAGAACATACGCGCAAAAGCTTCTGACTTCACGTCAGTGCTTGAACCAATTTTTTTTTATTTTCTAGCAATACGATCCAGACGAAATTTCGCACGAGTATTTGTGTCTGTATTCTACAACTGCTTACGAAGTTTCAATTCTATCAGTTTAGTATTGTTTGATAACAAACTTTTTACGCGAAAACCATTAGGCCGATTATGCCCATTAACGAAATTGTCCGTCGCTTTTGGATGCGCAACCTATCCTGAAAATTTCAAGTCACTATCTCTTTCCGTTCGAAAGTTATCGTGGCAACGGTCGGCCGGTCAGACGGTGTTTGCGCAAAATGATTGCAGGCCGTTCCCCAGAACCAAACTTGTGTTTCAATAGCTCGGTTTGGAATGTAACATCGTCAGGATGATGAGGCCTTATATAATTAGTAGAAGAAGAATACCTTTTCCATTTAAATCAAAAAGTTATCTGTAAAAATATTACAAAAATGATCAACTCTCATTATGTTTTCAATCAGTGGGGTTTGATCTTGTAGTCAAATGAATAACCATCAATATTGATCCACCTGCCCCACAGTAGTTACTCTCAATAAGCAAACTAGTCATGATCTTATATCCATCACATTCAACCTAAGATATACAGGGTGGTCCAGATCTTAACCAAGAAATTTTAACCACGTATTCTACGTCAAAAATAAGCACAAGGTTATCCTATAAACATATGTCGAGAAATGTTTCCTCTCTGAGATACAGGGTGTTAAAGTTATAGAAAAAAAAAATGTTTTTTTATCAATAACTTTTACACTTCTTAAAATTATCCTATGAAATTTGGGACATAAGTTTAAAGGATCAAGGAGCACTTTTCGAACAAAATTATTATTTTCTTATTCTACCAGTGGCTTTCGTACTGCAACGAAACTGAATATTGTTAGACAAAAAAATGATACGCCACTGGTTTTTCCAACAATAAAAATTACTCTTGAAATCCTTATTAAACTTGAAGCAAATTCATTCTCCAGACTTTTTGACGTACGAGGCACCGTTTCCGAGTAAAAAAATTAAACACATTCTCATGCAATAGGAAATCGCTAAAATTTGATATGGTACATAATAATGATAAGACTATCTTTGTAAACGAAACGTGTATTTACAAAAAAATAAGCGTTAATAGCCACACTCAAATACGAATTTAAAGAAGATGTTCGAAGTAAAAGAAAAAAAAAATTTTTTTTTCTAATAATTTTAACACCTTGTATCTCAAAGAGGAAGCATTTCTTGACATATGTTTATAAGAAAAACTAGGGCTTATTTTTGACGTAGAATACGTGGTTAAAATTTCTTGGTTAAGATATGGACCACCCTGTATCTGAGGCAGCCTCTAGTTGCTTTTCGCGGTTTTAGTTGAGATATTCTGCTATTAACCTCAGCGACAACCAAAAAGGAAACTTGGAAGCATTATACTATTCCTCTTGCTTACTCCCATATATCTGCGGTATCCCATATTTTCCTCTAATTGGCGCATTGCGCTTTGAGGCTTCTTTAAATAATTCATTATGTCAATTCTCAAGGCACAGATGTTCCGTTTCCAGCTATTATACATATTTCACACCGGAAATTTATGGAGCGTGAATCTTGAATCCCACCGTACATGTGATAGCGGTGCGTTCGTATTCCAAAAAAATTAAGGACTATGCAGGAAAAGGAAAGAGCCTCGCTCCAGGTTCCACATCCATCAAGATGTGATTCATGTTAATACTTACGTTATTGCTGAAGCAAACGTGACGATGGTTTTGTATGAATTGTATGAAAATGCGCATGAATATCTTATCGGAGAGAAAATACATGAAGGTAATAATACCTACATGAAAAACAGTTCTCAAAAAATATAAAAGCACTGACATGACACGAGTTTTATTTAGCACTCTCAAGTATTGATAATATATAAAAAATATTGTTTTAAGCACTGCCGCCAAGTCATGAGCTTTTGCACGCATGTTCCATTGTCTATTCACACCTCATAGGAAGTGAATCTATTTTAAAATGGTGGTTCGAAGTTATGTGCGGAATTTCAGCTAACAAAATTACTATTGATAATGTTGTATCCACCTCTATTGGACACTCTCAATCGAAGTTACCATCGATAGACTATTTTCTCAGCTTTCATAAGATATTGATACATTTCGTACCATTTTTATGACATGCTCGAGCGCGTCGGTATTATACAAGTATTTACCGAGTTTTAATTGGATTGAATTTGTATATTTTGGGTTATACAGGAAATAACAACAAAATTTCAGATGTGTCCAACTCCTGAACCGTTTGGCCAATTATGTATTTTGAAGGAATGAAAGGTCGCATTCGGATGCACTACCTATCCTTAAAATAGCAAGTCGTTATTTCTTCCCGTTCTCAAGTTATCGAGTGAGATACATTATATTTTTTCATGATTTTTTTAAAATTATCTAGTGATACGATGCAGCACATACGTCTTTTTGTCGGTATTGTAGAAGTAGTTACCAAATTTCAATTATAGCAATCGTGAAAATAATATTCCAGATGGGTATAACCCAGAAAACGTTGGGTCGATTATGCCCAACAAAGAACTCAAAGATTCCATGACGATACTCAACCTACCCTGAAAATTGCAAGTCGTTATCTCTTTACGTTCGACAATTATCGTGATAATGGCCACCCATCCAGCTACGGAACTCACTTCAACAAAATAAATCCGATCGTGCTCTAATTTGGAACTTAGCTGCCAAGTTTTGAAGGCTCTCGTCAAATTTCAGCGAAGTCAGACCTATAGTTTCGGATATATAGAATATTTTTCAAAGATTTTTTTAAAATTTATATATGTTATATAATCCTCATCAAATTTGCACGTTGTTATTCTAAAACTAATTACCATCTTTGAATTAGATCGCTTTAGTATTTTTTGATTTAATGCAGAATAAATAATAAAATTTCAGATAGGTATAACTCCAAAACTGTTTGACTGATTAAGTCTATTAAGGAACTCAAATGTTGCATGTGGATGCGAAATCTGCCCTAAAAATTGCCAGTTGCTGTCTTTTTCCCTTCTCAAGTTATCACGAGATAAATAATATTCTTCAATAATTTTTTTTAATTTTCTAGTTATACGATCCTCACAAAATTCCCTACTCATACTATATCGTTATTCTGCAACTATTTAGCAAGTTTCGATTCCATCGGATCTATATTGATTGAAGACAAAGTTAGTAGGTAGGTACTCGGCAACTGTTAGACCGATTATGGCCATTATAGAAGCTGTCCATCATCTTCGGACGCGCGACCTACCCCCAAAAATAGCAATAAAGTTCCTATCTCTGTTCGTTCAAAATTTATAGTGGCAACGGCCGGCCGGAAAGCATCTAATTTGACCTCGAAGTCTTCATCAGTGAGTCAAACCTAATCGTTTGAGACTATTTTCCGCCAAAAAACTCGAACGTTACAGACATTTGGGCAAAATGAAGGCAGGCTATTCCCAAGAAAATGTGCGCAAAAACTACTGATTTCGCGTGATAACTTCTAGAATTTCGATTTGTCCTGCTGAAACATCTCCACATCTCACGGCGATTATGATAAACAGGCCTAAACATGGTTTTCAAACAATCAATTTCGGTATTTTCCTTTGTTTCTCCTTTTCTCATGAAACATATAGTAAATATGACACCTATAATTGAATCAGGAAATAAACCTGATTGAATCTCTCCGCTGCCATCCAATCACCACGAACAAATCCCGTTCCTTAGCGACTAATCTTTTCAATGTCCACCTTAACAGGAGAACGATATCCGTTATCTGCTCGAGCGACGATTTCTTCCATCCAAATAGCAGCATCCATCTTGCCAAGCTCGCGATTGCGAGCAGCGAAACCGGGAACGAAAACAAGACAGCAAAAAGTCCGTAACAGCGAGGCTTATCTCCGCTGACCGGATCGCTCGTGTAGAAAAACTGCGTGATCTTCATTTCTACGTCAGCTAACTGGCTGGTGGTGGGGCAGATGGGAAAGCGAAAGCCTTTCCGGGCCATTAAGATCGGCACTGAGAAACAGCAGGTGGCACAAAAATAGGAATTAACCCGTTTCCGTGATACAGGCGGTTACGGGAGATTCTACATCCGTTCGGGCTATCTACTCCGGGGGTATCTGGACAATCCTGGAGACTTGATGGGAAAGGGCGATAAGGAGAGGCGATCTGAATAATTTGGTTGTTGAGTCCGAGATTTGTTCCCCGAGAATCGAGGCAGCTGAATAGTTTTTAGGTAAAAATGCAGAGTTGTTAAACATCTCTTTGAGGCTGGAAACCTAGACTACTTTCCCTATAAAGTCGCTTGATTGATTGAGTTATACGCCTAGCAGTTCTTATTTTTCGTCTTTGATAATCAAAACGCTGGTTCCGATATATGCAATTCAATTAAAATATTCTCAATGAAGAAAGACAACATCGAAAAATTTAATCTCGCAATTACTGAAGTTCGGCAAATATTCCTTCTATAATGATTCGATTGTAATTTACTCGAACCTCGTCTGAGTAGGAATTGTGTGATTTAACTTACGTCGTACAACCTTTCAGTTGAACGAGAACCGTCTTCTATTAACATTATATAAATATAATGTTAATAGAAGACGCATAAATCATATAAACGTTACTCATCTGATTATCTTCATCGTTTAATTTTTGTCTTCTGTCTAACCCTCGTATTGTTGGACTGTTTGTCAGCTGAATATATTGATTTTGTTTTCCCTCCAACAATACACTCACCAACCCACCCAACAACCCTGATATGCCAGCCTATACAATCACAGAATATACCCTAGAAGAAGTGATAACTATGACCAAAATCTGGAAGCAATCTAGTAGTTCTGCACCCGAACACCAGAGGCGCGACTGTGACAGCAAGTAAATGCAAATATAATCCTTATTAAAGGGAAAATAAGGTGATAAATAGTGTGAAAGATTTGCTCTTGTGGTTTCGTTTGACAGGATAATTGACAATTTTCATTTGTCATTTTGTCAATTCGACCGCCAGCTATATTTATCGAGTTCTGAGTTATTTATTCATGTAAGTATAAATTTGCACTAAAAATGTCGATTCATACATTCATTAAAAGCTACAAACCATCATACATCTTCACAGCTGTTTAGAAATCGTGGCCAGGCCAGGGAAGCCGAGAAATCGAGGCGACAATTCAAGTGCTCGGTGCATTTACTGATTTTTGAAGAAAAGTATTCATGTAAGTATAAATTTGCACTGAAATGGTCCGCACATTCATTTTAAACATCATACATCTTTGCAGAAATTGTTGCCAGGGAAGAGAGGAATCGAAGCAAGATATAACATAGACGTTGGGGTAACAGCATTCTAGTTGAACAGCTAAGCATTTTTCATAATCATCTTTAATTATTGAAATTAATATGTCGACTCCGAGACAGGTTTATTCTTGTAAGTATCCAGATTGCTAGAATGGATATTTTGTAGGATGTGGAAAACAGTTTTTCAAATTGCTGCAGGAAGAAATTTAGCTTTCTAAAAGGAGGAACATTTGTTAGATTAAAGATTCCATCATTTGCTCAAATTTCAGTATTTATGTGAGGATCATTTCAATGATACTGATTTTGTTAATAGCAGAACAAGTAAACTCGTTAAGCATGCATCACCTCATACATTTTGGACTTCAGTTTGCAATAAATCATTCTCGGAACCACGATGTAGCTGCTTGAATGTTCAAAAACTTTCTGAAGAACTCTCAATCAATTCACATTCAAATTCAATTTTTAAAGAACACAATTATTTCTTACCACATTATTCAATAACCAATGAATTCTTGGTTGTTTATTTATCTTTTATTTCATAATAAAACATACAGTTTGTATTCATTTTTGAATTGGTTATATGTATTATTCATTTCGAAACTTGATAGCGATGAACATTTATAGTTTGTGTATTTCTTGATATCTGGTTTACGTTTATAAAGTATTATACATTAGGGAAAATCTATTTAAATTTATAATTTGTTAGAGCTTTGTTATTTAAATTTTTAAGTAATACACTATTATTTTATAAAAGAATATGTAAATTATTTTGTTTATTTATGTTCAATTTTGAAATAAAGCATAATTAGAACTTGTGTTTGTATTCATTTTTTTTTAATCAATGGTCTTAATGAAAGATATCAATTGAATTTTACCATTCAAAATAATGAGCTTTGAATGGTAAAATTTAAATTGATACGTATTATTCAAATTCATAAAGAATAATCTAGAAACATGGAAGAGTGGTTCAAATTTACCGCCTATTTTAGTGTTCAAATTTCGCGCCAAACAAATAATACAGCACCCGAACACCAGGGTGCGCTATTTTTAGTTGCCATACAATTTGTTTGGAGCTTGCACTTCTTCTAAGGTATATTCTGTGTATACAATGGCGATGACTTAAGCCCGATTTATAAACACTGTCCTTCCGTGCAGTTTTGTTCTGCGCAGTTGAGTTCAACATGAACCAACGTATTCAAACGGAGTCATTTATAAACTTTTGTTTTGCTGTTGGTCGCCGTTGGACGTTGTCGGTTCAATTATCTAATAATAAGTAGATAGAGCCTAGAGAGAGAAGCATTTATTCCAACATAAGAGTGAGATGCAATGATCGAAATTAGCTGATGTATGGCAAAACATTGTGTTTTGAAGTGCCAATTCTTAATAAATTATCATATTTTATTCATTTTTTCCAAGTTCATTAAAATATTTTGTCTTATTTGAAGTTTGATTAATGAAGATTAATAGATTATATCCAACAATGGAGATGGCCCATTAGACGTCCAATTGTAAGAATATATATAAAAATAAATCATTACATTTCGAAGGTAAGCTATCTGAATCTTCGAAAATGATAATTTAAACACATTCTAAAATATGATAGACGTAAGTAGGTATTTGAAAAGGAATCAAGGATTACTAAGAGCTGATATCAATTCGCATATGCGCGTTATTAGTTTTCACATGTATCGAAACGAACCAGTACGATAACGATGACTAGGTATCGTCATATCAGCCGATAGAAAGTTCCACTCGATTCAAGGTATCGGCGGCTTTTATATCTCTTTCGGCATCATTTCGACTGATGTGAAAATGCTCGATGAGGCTCCGTTACTGACTCACATCGACAAAAAAACGCAGAAGAAAAGTTAGCTTGAAACAGTCCCCAAATCACCGCAAGCATCCTCAGAAGAATTTCAATCCGCATCATATCCATTCCGCATGATCGAAAACGAAACCGGCTAATTGCTTTCATCTCCAGATTAACGAAGGACCGTTCAAAGTGCGCCCTTCACTCCTCCTAATGGTTTCCGACGTGAAGTCCGGCAGGCAAGGCTCTGGGGCCTCTCCAAATTGAAAAAGTTTTCGAGTGTGCAGTTATAACGCGGAAGCGCTGCGGTGGTCAGGGGTAGGGACTTGTCGATATTCAGTCAACGGCTTCGGTTTTATTTCCCACTTGGATGAGGTTATAAGTATCCATACCCGGAAAGTTTGAGGGAGTTGGATTGGTTTATTGAGGACCAGATAAGGGATTTAATAGTTTCTATATGATGTTTACTCCAGAGTGTCATATGATGAAGGAGTGATATGGGAATTTATTTCTATTTGAGGATACAAAAGAAGGGGCAGAGTTTATTTGTGCCTTTTGGATTGCACCTTGGGACTCCGAAGATGAATCTGAAAATAGGGTTTGTCCTATCGTTGTCCTAGGCTATTTTCATTGTTCAGTAATTATGAGAGGTCGATAGTGGACATATGGGAGATTATTAAAGTTAAAAGAAGCACTTGGCGGAAGATTCACGAGATATAATATTATTGATGTACACTGAGAGAACAGTTACAGTTTATTTATAAATAATAAAGTTTATTCATATTAAATAAATCCCTTATTCATATAGGGCGTAATAAATATTTATTTGTCCCAAATAATGGATTTAATTAAGATTTAAAAATAAATATATATTGGTGAAAAATTAATATATATTAATTATTAATATAGGATTTATTCATAGATAATGAAGTTTATCACTACATAAAAAGGTTTATATTCATTCAATAACGAATTATTCATAATAAATAAATGCTATTTATGAGAAAAAAATGTTTCTTTTCAATAAATATCAATATTCTCATAATAAACAAAGATATATTCATATCCAGACTTATTTCGGAAATTAATATTTACTATGAATAAAGAAAAATTCACTATAAAAAATTGTATATTTTTATAAAATAATTAGTTATGTACAGTAAATGAATGTTTTTTTCGAGAAAGAAATTAATTTTTCAAATAAATATGATTAGTTGAATGGAAACTGTGGTATACATATATTGCAAAAAATAATTACTTTCTAAAATTTATATAATAACAATTCCCATAATATGATATTTTGTGGTAGTTTTCTATGTAGTCTTCTTTCTTGATCTCTATGGGTGCAGAATTCAGCCAAAATCTCGATGGTTTGTAACTACCGTAGCCAGTTCGAAGAATTGCGAAGAGAGTTTCTAGGGTGCCTCATGTTGTCACTATCACTATAGGGGTGGTGCATTTACTGGAAAATCATAAGAAAAAAAAAACATTTTACCTTCAAACATTTTTCCAAGTTTCAATATGAATAAATAATAACGAGACTGTTTTTCTGATTCATATCATATACATATTCGTATTTAGGTTTTTTGAAATTTCAATATGAAAAACTAATAGCATTGAAATAACGAAATGATTTTCTGCAATTATAAATATTCAAAAATAAATTTCACCACATTTTCGAGAATGATATCAAATGGATTTATATTTTTTTCTAATAAACACATATTAACAACTTTGATTAATCGTAAAGAAACATTTACATTCACAAGTGAATTTGACCGAAAACTCCAGCAAATAGAAATCCATTATCAAGAATTCCTTATTATCAATAACCTAAATTGTTGCAGCAGGTGTTTCATTTTCTTGTATTTGAAGTTTTCTTGAGAACAACTTCATATTTTTAAAAAGAAAATATATTTACGTAGTATTTAGTATATCATGCAGTATCATTGAGCAAAATATTTTGAGAATCAGTGTCAGTGATTAAGCTAATCTAAATTAAAAATTTTATATGAAAACTAAGCCTTACCCTCCAGTGTACTTTTTGAATGACTCAAACCATTTTGAAACAAAAATGTCAACCATTCTGTCCTCTCAACTATACAGGGTCTTTCACGAGGAACCTCACCCATATTTATACGGGAAACTACTGAACGTATTTTCATGAAATTCAGCACTTATAAGTATTTCACGATGCTGATGAAATCTAAAATATTTTCAAGGCATGAGCACATCCGGTTTTTCCGGAAATGACGTCAACTTCCGTTTTTCAAATTAGAACACCATTTTTTCATTGCAGAAATAGATTCCTTAGAAAATTTCAAATTATTTTGATGTAACATTTTTCAGTTTTGGTTGGAAAATTCTCTCTGAGCGGGAAAATTCGAAAAAAAAAATCGAAAATAGAGCTCCGCTGAAACAAGAATAACTTCGAGGTTTTTGGATGGAAATTTTTCATTTTTGGGTTTTTTCAAGAAGTAAGATTGATGTATCCACTTTAAAAATCGAAATCGCGATTCATGATACAGGGGGTGAAAACTCGCTTTCAAAGTTAGGGATGACAAAATCGTGAAAAATCAATTTTTTCAAATTAGAATCCCATTTTTTTATGGCAGATATTGAATCTACGTTAAAAAATAATGTGAGTGTATGCATCACACCCTTGCCCTAAAGTGGATATTTTCTGAGTTATTCACAAATAACTGTTTTTCGTCTTGAATTTTTAGCTATTTCTTTTCCCTTCACGCCAAAAAGATGAAATTTTCAGGAACTGTTACTTAAACCATGTTTTAGATTTTACTACCCTAATATGCAAGAGAAAAAAGTTACAGGTTGTTCCTAAATAGATGGCGAATTTTGATTCGAATTTGTATCGGAAACCTCTTTATTTCAACTAATCGGCCATCGGTTTTCTCTCCAGTGATAAATAAATAATTCCTTATGAACCATATGCAAAAACTTACCATGTTTTACATTCTTTTTTTTTATTGATAGATATCATTAATTACATCTGCCAAATTCCTCTTTATTCAGTAGCATTTTGTGTTTACTATTAATTTGGTGATAATTCGTATTAAGTTATAAAATCGATCACTATGCCTAATTTTACCAATGAAGATTATTTAAATCTCATTCTACTTCATGGAGAATGTAATAAAGTTGTAGATAGAACGATTCGACTGTTCATTGAGAGGTTTCCTGACCGACCCAGACCAACGAGAGATACCATTAACAGAACCATGACAAACTTGAGAAATGTCGGATCTTTCGTTAAGAAAACTATACACAGAGAAAAAAGTGTAGTAGAAGATGAGAACAACGAAATTACAGTTCTTGCATATTTTCGTGTGAATCCTCAAAATTCTCTCAAAGATGCCGAGATTGATCTGGGATTATCTCAATCGAGTGTTTGGAGAATATTAAAAAAACATAAAATGCACCCATATAAATTCAATAGGGTACAGCATTTGAAGGAAACTGATTTCGTCAGGAGAACAGAGTTTTGCGAAGCTATGATGATTCGATTTCAAGAGAATGAAAACTTTTTGGACTGTATAATTTGGACAGATGAATCTAAATTCACAAAGAATGGTTCTTTCAATAGGCATAACAGTCATTATTGGGATGAAGAGAACAACCACCACTACAGACAATGGAACTTTCAAGAGACCTGGAGTTTCAATGTTTTTTGCGCCATCAAAAATAATGCAATTCTCGATGTTCACATTTATGATGGGACTTCAACTGGTAAGATAGAACACTACACATGTTTACATTATTTAAAGAATGTTCTCCCTTAGGAGATAGATATTCTGACATATTGACTCAAATAATTGAGCCGCTAGTACAGAACCATAATGTCTTAAGGTATCAACAAGATGGCGTGCCTCCACACAATTCACTCAATGTGTCAAATATCCTCTACAGGCTATTTGAAGATCGATGGTTGGCGAACAATGGTCCACATCTTTGGCCACCACGTTCTCCCGATTTAACTCCTTTAGACTATTATGTTTCGGGTAGGATAAAAAATATTGTCTACTCAACTCCCCTGACTGATAAAGAGGACTGCATAGAACGAGTCAGAAATGCGTTCAGGTTTGTTTAGATTTTTAGATTCATAGTTTTGAAACTCAATTTGGTTTTTAAACTCTTTTGCAGATCTCTTCCTCCCGATGAAATAAGAAGAGCAACGCACGAAGCATTCCTGAGACGTATAAATAAATGTCTAGAAATTTACGGTCGAAACTTTGAGCATCTTCTCTAGTTATAACTGTGAGAGTTTGCCATGGTTCTCCTAATAGTAACTTGAAGTCGGTTTCAAGAAGGAGTGAAAAATCTACAGCATGGTTAAAATAACAGTTCCTGAAAATTTCATCTTTTTGGCGTGAAGGGAAAAGAAATAAATGAAAATTCAAGACGAAAAACAGTTTTTTGTGAATAACTCAGAAAATATCCATTTTAGGGCATGGGTGTGATGCATACACTCACATTATTTTTTAACGTAGATTCAATATCTGCCATAAAAAAATGGGGTTCTAATTTGAAAAAATTGATTTTTCACGATTTTGTCATCCCTAACTTTGAAAGCGATTTTTTCACCCCCTGTATCATGAATCGCGATTTCGATTTTTAAAGTGGATACATCAATCTTACATCTTGAAAAATCCCAAAAATGAAAATTTTCCATCCAAAAACCTCGAAGTTATTCTTGTTTCGGCGGAGCTCTATTCACTATTCCAGCAAGACAACGAACCATGTCACAAGTCAATGGCTATGATAGTCTAATTGCATAATTTGCAATTCGAAGTGCGGCCCGACACCCATTATTCATCAGATTTGGCACCCAACGACTACTGGCTGTTCGCACACTCGAATAGAAGGCATGCCGAATTAACGAAATTTGTTTTCAATACAGTCATTATGTAATTGGCAGTATTATAAGTCCTCTGCAAACTACATATTCTGCAAATCAAGGCGATCCAATTCAGGTAATAAAAAAATCATTCAACATTGAACGATAAGATTTCCATTGACAGTTACAGTTTAATGAGCTTCGTTGAAAAAAAAACTAAGGTCCAATGACTCCTCCAGTATGAAATCCGCACAAAACAGTGAGTTTATATGGATGTATTGGTAGTTCTTAATATTCTCCAGGTTTATCACAACTCCAGATACGGCAATTCTGCTTGTTAGCATAACCGTTTAACCAGAAATGAGCCTCATCGCTGGCAATGATGATCCTAAGCACCAATTACTGAATACACGACGCTTTAAATGATCAGTTGGTTACAATTTTGTATGGATGTAAACCAAGTCTTTTCGTAAAATTTGCCACAAAGACGCCTGGGAGATGCCTAGTTCGTGTGAACGACGAGAAATTGCTGAATTTTGCTCTTCTCGAACATTTTTACGTACGGCAGCGATATTCTGTTCACTTCTTGCATTTATTTGACTCATTGGCAATGTAACATCATAAAGTGTAAAATTTGTTCCGAAAAACTTCACTTAACGTTCAATTGTTCTTTTACACGGACGATTATAACGACAAAAACTTACAGTTAAAACACGTAAAACTAGAGTATCAGATTGCGATTTTTCATAATAAATTTGCATTATTCGTAAACGTTGTTGAAGAGTGTATATTCCTATGATTAAATGGTAGACATTGACAAATACAACTGTCAATATCACAAATCAAAAATGGCTGCCATGCGTGAGTAACGTGAATCAGAAAATGGGGCATTTCCAATTGAAAGACCCGTTACTCATTAGTTTTGGGTCGCCCGAAGGTCCAGAGGACGTCTGATGTGTCGGTAATGCGTCGTTTACACCCTTCGATGTTACACCCTTGTATGTAACGATATACAAGTAGATATTCAATATACAAGTTGGAATCCTATAATAATATTTGACCACGTGCTGTTCCAAGTGGACCCACTCAATTGGCACACAATGAATATAAAAATTGCTTTAATATATAGCACCCAACAATTTGTCGCGTTTTCATCGAATAGGTGAATCTTGGACACAAATTGGTTCTGAGAATATACCCGACGATGATCTGGAATCCGAGGAATTCCGAGGAATAGAACTATTATGTCACTGAAAATTGACAGTAAAATCGAGTTTGTCATTGTCATGGCTTCGTTAATCACATATGAAAACGTAGTCCAGGCCATTTCGAACTTTTCGGTCGCACAGACCATTAATCAGTGCCCTTCAACCTATGTAGCGTAATCTTCCTGGACATGAATTGTTTATAGACGCCATGTTCAAACCGCATCAACATACAGGGTTCGTATTTCGGTTCACGCCCGACAATCGTGCGTTGCCGGTCTATAACATCTATCACAATACGAGATAGTCGACAGCGATAATGTTACTGGAGATACGCCTACGGTACTTATGTTGACCCTGCTTTTATTAAATTATGCTCACAAATAAACCGAACTCACCCCACGGGATATAATGATTCAATTAGTACGCGACATTCCTGGGTAAAACAACCATTATTGTAGTTTGGTATCCTTTGCATCATTTCCAAAAATTTTTCGTCACCGAATTTTACAGTTTTGATGGTTCCAGAGGAGACTAAAATTTTTGGAAGTGTTTTGGTGGAAAAACAAACGTGGTTATCCATATCGAAGTGGTAAGGGTAAACAATATTCTTAAAAAGCACTAACGTGAAGTCATACTCCCTCAAGAAATACTGCATGAACCTTCAACATGAAGTTTTGAACGGAGTTTCAGTGGAATCTGAAGGAAACTTTCCGAAATATAAAATATTTGAAGAAAATTTCTATTTATTTTTTAATAAATATTCTGTTCTTTCTCTAGTGATACGATCCTCACGAAATTCCGCGAAAATTTGCGCGTGAGCATTCTACAACTAAATACCAAGTCCGCCGGTCCTTATAGCCTTGCAGCGAGATATTTATAACGTATAATTCCTGAAAGATAACATTTCGGAAGAATTTTTTTTTCTATTGATACGATCCTCATGACTTCATCTTCATCTGTTAATATTATGTGGAATCCATACAACATGGATGAATGGCAATCGGCAATTAAATAAACGTAATCTCAAAAAGCTGCAGGATTTGATGGAATTCAACATCAGTTCATCAAATAGGTACTTGGGAAAAAGGGCCTTCCCTATGTTAGTATATTTCTGTTGTATTTCTAAACACTGGATTTTTTTCTGACAGATTTCCGCAAAGCGAAAAATATAGAAATTCTAAAACAGCGAAAGGATTCTTCTAATACTAGTTGTTATCGACACTTTAGTCTATATTGATTGTCTTTTTCAAAATTTAAGAAAAATTGATACTTTTGAGGATAGAATCGTCTGTAGGAGAGGTTCTACAGAATTACCAAGGGGGCTTCGGGAAAAATATGATTTGTTGTGATAAGGTTCTTAGTCTCAAAATGTAGGATTTTTATATCAATAGCCTATAGGGGTTGATTGAAATACGCCCCTAACATTTCGTCTTTCACGTCCTTGGTTTTCAAAAAACACTTGTTCCGGTATTTACACACTTTATTTACAATTCAACTCGAAGAAATATTTACAACTTTGATAGTATTTACTTCCGCAATTATTACTGAAGTTCGACAATCACCGCAATATACTCTAAATTCGTCTAGGTCGGAATTCAATAAAACCGTCTAAGTTTCAGGGATACAAACACGTATTCGCTAACCGTCTCAATTGTACCGTCTTAGTCTTATCCCTCTTCAGAACTCACTCATGCTAATGGATTTAGAGTGCCCGAGGGTGCAGAGAACGTCTGATGTGTTGATAACACGTTCCTTGCACCCTTAAAATGCAATCCTAATTCCAACTATATACAAGTAGAATTCCAATCCTTATTGAAATCCTACAATAGTTTTATCCAATCAGGTTTCAATAATAAAATTAAAACAGGCACAGCATTTGTGGATTTGTCGGATGCATGATATTCGTCACAGTTTTGAAATATGGTTTGATTTTCAAACTTCATCAGTTGGATAATGGTCTCCTGCAAGGTTCAGTTTCAAGACCTCTTCTTTTCAATTTATAACTGTGTAATATTTCTGCTTCTACCTCTGAGATGTTCATATACGCTGATGACATTGCCCTTGCATTTCTCCATTCTGATTGCCAATGTATAGAAAGTAATCTATCTGTGGATTTAGAATTCCTGAAAAATCACCTATTTGAATGGCGGTTGTGCCTGAATCCAGATTGGTTTCCATGTGAATAATCATCAAAACTATAAAAGATTGAGTGTTTCCGGATTGTTTTGATGTTTTCTTCTCTAACAGCATTATATGGACAACCACTGCGTTGACCATCGTTGCCAGCGTTGACGCTGGTACGACGAGGTTTGGATTCATTATACCAGACGGTGGACCTGGAGCAGAGTCCGCTTATGCTTATCAAGCCACTCTTTCAATTATTTGGCTTTTTACAGATCAAAAAACAATGCACGAGATCCTTTCCTATCCATCCTTTAACAAAACCACAAAAATTGCTTGATACAAACAATTATAACTAGAGAACGCGTGGTTCGATTGTCATGAAATTTCAACACATAACCTTCTAAAGGATGGCGCTATAGAATACCATTGAATAATTTTGCATTCGTGGCGCCATCTATGTGCTAGTCTATAAAATTGTTAATCAATATGGTACCTATATCCAAAGCCTTCTCAAAAAAATTGGTTCAAGCCCTGTGGACAGGAGCTTCTTGGTGCTGTTGTTCAAACAGACAAATTATTTCTCCGAAAGTATTGGTTTCTTGGAGTTGGCAATTATATCAAGGGATTCCTATGATAGAAAAGCATCAGAAAAGAAATTTTTAAAGAAAGTGTCGTTTAAAAAAAATGCTCCGAAAATTATCTTATAAAAAAATAGCAATCTATAATGCTTCAATGCCTTAATGCTCCAAAAATTGTCCATGAAAATTGTCAGGAAGTATACCGAAATATCTCGCGTCGCTGACGTCATGGAGGTAAGTTTGTATAGTTGTAATTTATAGGGAAAAAAATTGGCTCAGTTATAGACAAATTATCAATGAAAAGGAATTTAATGAAGATTCTCGTTTGCGTCAACCTCAATTACCGTATTCCCTCTACCTTTCAGTTACATACGAGTACTTCATAAGTTGTAAGGTACTGATACATAATCTGTAAAAACCCCATGAATTCTTCTACAATTTTAATGAATTTCAGTTTCTATGCCTTCAATTTAATATTCGTTGGGGAAGTGAAGAAGCATTCCGAACTTTATAATTATAAGGGTCTATTTCACATAATGGGACAATTCGAGAGCAAAGAATGTGAAAAATTAAAAGTCGTCCAATATCAATGTTTGTAACATTTCCGTCAACTTCAATCTTCACTTCATCTTGCTTCACATTTCGGTAACTTGGAAACAATTTGAAAATTCTTCAATATTATCATATTATGGACTTAAATATTATCATATTACGAACGCAAGAGTATTCAAATCTATAATATATCCACGTATAAATAGTTTTCTTCTAAGTTAGTGGTGTATATGATTTTCTCAATGATATTTTCAAAGGAAACTTAATATGATTAGAAAACATTTTAATTTCACTACATTTACATCGACCAATACTTTATGCTTTGCTTGATATTCCATGTCATGTCCGATATGAGAGAGGTTAGGTTTTGAGAGATATTCGAAGAGGAATGCTAATGGAGAGACGTGGAAAAATGTGGATAATTGTTCGGGAGTTTGGTAGTTATACCCTCAAGAACTTCAAATAACTGAGACTAAATTCCAAAATTCTAGGACCTGTGGTTGGTGAAACATTTTGTAAGTTTCATTGGATTATAATTAGGTAATTTTACGTATTTGTTTTAGAAAAGTGCTACCTTAATTATATTTACATTCTAATAGGTGTGACAAAATTATCATTCCACAATGTAATATTTAATACATATGCAATTGTTAAAATTATTTTGATAAAGAAATAATTGCTTATATAGCATAGTTTCAATTTGAACTAGGGATATTTCCTTTCGAATCATTTGAAATTTCGAAAACAGAATAATAAATATTCAGAGAATTCAAAATTGACGGAATCACAGAGTATCATTATAATTCTATCCTAAAATGACATATATTTCAACAAGCGGACAACCCTTAGAGCCATAATGGAATGTGGAATGTATCCACTTATTTATACTCTCTCTAATTTATGTCATAAATTTCAGTATTGTTGTGCATAGTTTACAAGGAAGGTAGTACTTCTTTTGTTATATTCTGTGGCCGTAACTAACCAAGTAAGGAAGAAAGGTTATGTGGATTGTAAATATTTCGCGCTTCGATGAATAGGGCTTCACGCGAGATCGAGATTTTTCTCGTCTCGTCTCGTTCTCGTCTGGTAAAAGCGAGACGAGACGAGACGAGACGAGACGTTTTCAAAAATATTATAGGCGATACCGAGACGACATACAGCGCAACACGAGAGTCTCGTTTCTGGTCTCGTTAAATATATTGTATGAAGTTTTATATACGACTCGACTTTTTTCAACACCCGAAGAAAACAATTGAATATGAACAGTTTCCACTATAACTACCAATATATTTTGTCAATATTATGCATAAATCGTTCTAGAAATACACGATGTTTTAGAAGATCATTAATTCTTTATGACTTTGCGATAATTGAAATAATTTTTCAAGAAAAAATAGAATTCACACTCATAAAAACGGATGCCATTATGAATTCAATACTTAATAGCCCCTAAATCCTAATGCTTTGAAAACTTCGTCTCTATCTGAACATCTGGAGAAATTTATTCTCTTGTGCTCCTTGTAGTGAAGATGTGAACAATTATTGAAGAACATCTGTGAAACTACGTATAATAAAGCTGATAAAGAAATGAAGCTATTCAATGTTTCGAAAAGTGTTATGAGGAATACGCCAAGAACACCCCCAATGATCTGCCCACTGGGAAGGTATTCTTTGAAAACTATACCAAATTGTTCAATTCTATTAAAAAATGTATCGACATTGATAGCCTCTTTAAAACATCAACAAAACTTTCAAAGTATTGGAAAGCTGAGTTTGAAGAATATTTGCTGTTAGAAAGAGCCAATAGGAATCAAAATATTCTACAGTGGTGGAGAGTGATGAAAAAGTTCTTCCTACACTTTCCAAGATGGCCGATGATTTATTAATGGCTACATCCATACCCGTTGAAAGATTATTTTCCACGGCATGTATGATCATGGCAAAAACACGTACATCATTAAAAAATTATGTGATGCAAACGTGATTATGTTTGAATTCTTGGTCATCGAGTAAAGTTGAAATTATCAGTGTTTAAAATTAAAAATAATATGTACATTTACAAATATTTTTGCATAAGAGCGTGATAAATATAGCCTTACAAAATTATTTATTATTGTATACCATTTCGTTTATATATTATAATATCTATTATCGTTATTCAGAATTGAGCGAGACGAGACGAGACAACTGATAACGAGACTTAAACGAGACTTAATTTTTCGGAAATTGGCGAGAGCGAGACGAGATTTCTTATACTCTCGCCCACTCTCGTCTCGTGTGAAGCCCTGTCGATGAATTTCCGGCATTAATTAATTTTATTCTGAGATTATAAGACTGAACGATAAAGTGAACTGAATGAGAGATCGCAAAAATTGCTTATGGGATTCCGATCGCGTCAAACATATCCCGGACGACCCGTGTGCATCGGCTCTAAATCTCCAATACGTAAGCGACGGACAAAACACTTGATCTTTCAGCTTCCACTCTGTTCGTGTAAATCGTGATTGGAGACGCTGGAATTATAATTGTAGTAATCTTTCGTACAGTGTAGAAGAGGGATAATGGAATCGTGTCGAATCCGTTTGCCCGTGTGCGGAAGCCCTCAGTTTCAAACATTGTTCTCGAAATCTATTATTCTTGATACTATTTGAATCAATTGAATTTCAAATGGGAGGGATAGTGAAAAGCGTACTGAATCAGTTCTTCGGAAGAAAATATTTTAGCCTTCGTTGCAGCACTCCTGATATAGAACACGATGTGAAGTTATTAAGCGGGTCGTAAAGAAGTTGAGATAATGGATTCTATCCTCCGATGGCAAGTTCTCATACTATCCACTCTCCAGATTGCTCCGTAAAAAGTATATTAACGGGATATCTGGACTTGGGAAATCACTCAAAGAAAACACCTTTCAAGAGAACATTACAGATCTGCCAGATACTCAACCATTTCCTCACCATTCTCTGATTATACGACTTTTTCATTCCGTTACCTGGAAATACACCAGCTCTGGAAGCTTTTAATTTATTTTGACTCTTACAAGTGTGCATGGCACATTCCATTCATTACAGCCAAAATCGATATTATTTATCGAATGAGAATAATTCAATTATATCAGTTGGGTTATATTATACGACGCGACGGATTATGTGAGGGGGTATTGATAATTGTGTTGCTCTATATACCTGTAAACATATACCATGTAAACGTTCACCTGGAAATAACAAATATCATTTTTGGCGCTCTTGTTCCTCGGAACAGAGTGCTTATCAATCTGCCCAAATGTCTGTAATTTTCAAATATTTGGATGAAAATGGTCTTAAACGATTTGGTTCGACCAACTGATCAAGAATCCGTGGTCAAAATCGATTCTGTTCGGCCGGTCCAGCCGTAAACACGATAACTCTCGAACGAAATGAGCTAGACAGTTGAAATTTTTAGAGTAGGTTTGAGGGATAAATATGTTGGTTAAATTCGTTATTGGGCAAAATCGGCCTTGATGGTTTCAGCGTAACGAAAAAATATTCTTGTAATATTTTGTGAATATATAGAGGACTGTTTTGAAACCATAAATACTATTGACTGGTTGCATATTGAATAATTTATGTATATATAGTGGGGATGATATTTCAGAAGATTTAGAATTGGATCATTTTAATGATGTAGTTTATAAAGGCAATAGAAAAGAAGAACATAATGGAATCATCAAAAGAAATTACTGTTCGTTTACCACTGAGGTTAATATTACCTTTTACTTCCTTAAGCAGTGAAACATGTTTCTATGTACAGTATTTTCATAATGTTGCTAGTAAAAAAATGCTGAAATATGGATCTACATTTGCTAAGCAAATATTTCCTCTTATTGAGTTGTGGTTCATAATACAGAATGAATGTGTTAGTGGTATGAACAACTAAGTTATGAATTGTATTCGTTGTGTTCGTTAGCCTATACTCAAATACCGGGAACAAATGGACAATCTGTTATGATTGTCTCCAGTCTTGCTCAAGACATTTCCTTAGGTATTTCGAGTTGTGAAAACTATGCACCGAGTGTAGGTTGCAACAACCCATTCCTCGAGGTTGAACCATTGGAGATTGCTCATTTGATCTTTATAAATAAACTATTATTTGAATTTAATTTCTTTTATGATGCTGTTCTATCACAAGAATCCATTGATATCATCCCCCAACTCTGAGAAACCAATACTTTCGGAGATATGGTTTGTCAAAAATTGAACAAGAGCGCCAAAGCTCATGTCATAGTGTTTTCTCCCTTTTTAATCACCTACTCAATACTGATCATAGGGTTTATTGATGAAACTTGCAACTGACATAGGGACCAATTTTTTTTATTACTTTTACGGATAGGAAAGAGTTTAGGTCCACTTAATGTGTTAATTAACATACGTTGTTATGGTGTAAGATATCAAATTTGGTAAACAAAAACATGTGCAAAAAAAATTTTTTTTTCAAGTTTTGTATTCCTGGTATGATCAAGTATTCAATGCTGAATACATTTCTATTAAAATCATTGCATTCATTTGAATGGTATTCAAAATATCGAAAAAAAACGGAAAAAAAGTCAAATATGTTTAGTCAGTATTATGTTAATTATTCTTATTTAAAACATCCTGAGCGTGAACCCTTTTTACGACATCGAAGAGAGATAATAAGGAAAGGTCATGCATCTTTTGAATTTCAGAAATACCATCACAGGGTGTTTCAAATTTTGTATCGAAAATTGTGATCAAAAATTGGCCATAACTTCTGTTTTTCAAATTAGAACCCTATTTTTTTTTGATGGCGATGGATTTTGCGGTGAAAAATAATGATAGTTTTCTAACATGATATATATATATTCTTTTGAACTTGAGCATTACAATTTGTTTTGTATCTAACAATAAAGCATGTGTATGAAAGAAGTGTTAGCAGAGGTTAGTGTAACGGGGTACCATATTATTTGATATAATATGATACTAGAGCTTAGGGAAAAAACCTCAGCAAAAAAACCCTATCTCCCCGTTAGTGTTGTGATTTATGAAAATTGATTTTGTTAACAAAATATGCTGAAATATTAAATATTGAAGGGCATCTTTTTCTTCATTATCGCTTCTTCCTTCAACAAGCAGAGAAGATTCTCCAAGGTCCGAAACCCAATCTGGAAAAGGAAAAAACAAAGGGAGAAAACGAACAAATTAAAATGGAATATTCTATATTTCATTAAATAGATTTGAAACTCGCTACCCATTCTAAAAAAGATTCAGAAACATTATGAATAGCCCTAAAACCATCTTTGAATCTATATATGCGACAATTATTAACTAAATGATCTATGGTTTCCTCTGCTTCCCCGCATTCACAACTAGGACTCTCAACTGAGTTCCACCTGAAAAGCATGCTGTTGCAACGACCATGACCGGTTCTTAGACGATTCAGAATAGACCATATTCTCCTTGGAAGATCAAACCCCTGAACTCTATCTGAAGGATCAGAAATTAAATCTTTGTTGAATAAATTGCAAGAAATCCATTCAGACCGCCAAACTTCCTTGTCACTTTTATTCGAATTAAGAAAACAGTTGGACCATAAAGGGTTTCGTGACTTCAATCTCGGAATCTTATTGCCTGGAATGTAGGAGATAATCGGAAATGAATTCGGAAAAGAATGAAATTTATTCCAAGAATTTGAAACAGCAGTCTGCCTGCGAATGTGTGGCGGGACAATGTTTGAAAGAACTGGCAACCAATGAATAGGTGTAGATCTAATAGTTCCAGTGATGATTCGCATAGATGAATTCAACTGTGCATCAATTTTTTGAGTATGAGCACTATTGAACCAGACAGGGCAACAATATTCAGCGGCAGAAAAAACCAAGGCTAAGGCTGCCGTTCGAAGAGTAGCTGCATCAGCACCCCATGAAGTACCAGCTAATTTCTGTAGAATATTATTTCTCGTTTTCAACTTCAGACGCAAGTCATCTAAATGGGCTTTGAAATTCAAAGATGAATCTAGTTTCACTCCTAGATATTTAGGATAAAAATTATGTCTCAAGAAAGAATCACCGAAAGTTACACTCAATGTTCTATATTTTTGGTGATTGTTCAAATGAAAGCAAGAAACCTCAGTTTTATTTGGATTCGGACACAAACGCCACTGAAATAGGTACTTTTTCAGAATATCTAAATCTGCAGAGAGATTATTTTCTATACTTTCGAAATCACAATGACGAAATGCAAGGGCAATGTCATCAGCGTATATGAATTTCTCAGACGAAGTAGCAGGAATATCACACAGATATAAATTGAAAAGAAGAGGTGCTAAAACTGAACCTTGTGGGAGACCATTATTCAAATTCTTGAATTTACTACTATTATTATCAATAAAAACACGAAACCTTCTATCCGAGAGCATATTTTCGAGTAATCGAACCATTTTGCCACACTTTAAATGAGTATAAAGTTTAAAAATCAAACCATCTTTCCATACCGTGTCATATGCTGCCGACAAATCCACAAATGCTGTTCCTGTTTTCATTTTACTATTGAAACCTGTTTCGATATATGTAGTTAGACTAAGCACCTGATCACAACAATTTCTATTTTTCCTGAAGCCCCCCTGGCAATTCTGTAGAACGTCTTCTACAGACGATTCAATACTAAAAAGAATCAATCTTTCTAAAATTTTAAAAGGAACACTCAACAGACTAATAACTAACATGATAATGCTCCTAAATTCAAATATTTTTAATTTTTTTTTTTTAGTTTAGGAGCATAATCATGTTAGAAAACTATCAATATTTTTCACCGCAGAATCCATTGCAATCATAAAAAATTGGTTCAAGCACTGACGTGAAGTCAGGAGCTTTTGCGCGTATTTTCTATTGTCCATTCTCCTGTATTGGACACTCTTAATCGAATTCACCATGGTGAATTCAATTGTCCCTTCTCCTGAATTGGACACTCTCAATCGAAAATACTATGGTAAATTCGATTGGACAATTGAATTCACTATGGTAAATTCGATTAAGAGTGTCCAATACAGGAGAATGGACAATAGAACATACGCGCAAAAGCTCCTGACTTCAAGTCAGTGCTTGAACCAATTTTTTTTTTCGTAATATATTGAAAATTTTCTAGGGGTACGGTTCTCGCGAAATTCTACACATGCCTTTATGTCGATATTTTACAACCTGTTACCAAGCTCCAATTCAAACGAGTGTATATTTTTTGAGTTATCGAGGAAATAATATTCATGGTGGGTATAACTCTGAAACCCATGGACTGATTATGCCCAAAAACAAACTGAACTCTCCAATTGGGCTGTGAAACCTACCCTGAAAATCGATGTCCACCAGGTTCATTAGCAATTTAATCTCCAATTTCCACAAACAAGCAACGACCTTCTAGAAGGTTATTCAGAACCTCAGATGTTCGAAGACCGCTACAGGGCCCTAATGTAGGTCTATCATTTCCCATAAATACATGCTTCACTATCTATTATGAATCGACCTGAAAATCTATATTATATTTTGATATGTCATCATGACATTAATGATTTTGAAGGTTCCCGGAAATTTCCGGCGATGCGATGTCCGACTACTGCTATTACTATTATATATTTGCTTTCAATGATTTTTTTTAATTTTCTAGTAATACGATCTTCACGAAATTTTGTAAACATTTTTGCGTCGGCATTCCAGAACTAATTACAATGTTAGAATTCAAATGACATCGTATTTTTTGGGATATTGAAGAAATAATAACCAAGTTTCAGATTGATATAACTCCAAAATCATTTGGACGATTATGCTTATTGAGGAACTCAAATGTAGCATTCAGATACGCAAACTACCCTTAAAACTTACAAGTCGCTATTTCTTTCCGTTCTCAAGGTATCGTGAGATACATAATATTTTTTCGTGTCAACTTATGGTGACATAAAAAATATTTTTTAATAGTTGTTTTGAAATTTTCTAGTTATACGATTTTCACAAACGTGCTCAGGTTTACATTATACAACTATTCACCAAGTTTCGATTCGATCGGATCAATCTTGGTTGAAAACAAAAGTCAAATTTGACCCCGAATTCTTCATCGGGGAGTCGAACCCAATCGTTTGAGACCATTTTCGGCATTACAGATATTTGGGCAAAATGATAACGTGATGTTCCCCAGTTATGGAAATATTTTCATCACAATTTCCGACACAAAATTTGAAGTACCCTGAGATGATATATCTGAAATTCAAAAGATGCATGACCTTTCCACATTCTCCCTCATTGATGTTGTAGAAACGGTTTACGCTCAGGATGTTTAAAATAAGAATTATGAATACTGAGTAAACATATTTGACTTTTTTCGATAGTTTGAAAACTTTTCGAATGAATACAATGGTTTTAACAGAAATGTATTCAGCATTGAATACTTGATCACAACAGGAATGCAAAACTTGAAAAAAAAATTTTTCATCAAATTCATTTTCACACTGGGCTTCGAAATTTTTTTTAGCTCTGTAGAGAATTGCAAGCAATATCATAATACCAATTTTCAGATTTAAAATATGTCCAGTTCTCCAGAAACGTCTAATACGCACTCGAATTTCGGACACCCTGTATAACCTCATTGGCATTTCTGGTGTTAGTCCCCATGTCCCCATAGCCTTTTGCAGGCCCACATATCCACTGTGGCTTTGGAAATAATTTTGTTTTCTCCAGTTGAGTGTACCTTCTCGTATTACTCCTAGATATTTCCACTGACTGGAATAGCTCAGAGTCTAGCCAGTTGGGACTGGAGCTCTGATATTTAGATTCCTCCCTCTAGTGAAGGTGGTCTTAGAGCATTTGACGATAAGCCTTTTTTCCTCACATTAGTCGGTGATACTGGGAGCATGTGGCTACTCAGTATGCCTTCATGCTTGCCTCTCACCGTTTCAACTGTGTCATCGGTGTTTGCCTAGGCGTTTAAACAGTCCGCCGAAATCATTTCCAGTTGACCATCTATGACCACACACCACAGCAGGGGTGTAAGGACCCCACCTTGTATGCAACCTCGACATCAGCACAGTCACTCCCCCGGGTAGGTCGTGACGGCCCACCCTATCAGCATTGCCGATATCCACCTACCAGTGGAGGGTCCTAATAAGTGATATCCTTATTATTGAGAAAAACGGTGCGCCATTCAGAAGAATTGAAACAATGTTGTTCTCAAAAATTGAATGATATATGAAAATTTAATTGTATTCAGAGAAAAGGAAGTAATTGTTTAATAACTTTAACTCTCAATGGAGTTAGCTTAATACTCCTTTTAAATATCTGAAGCTGTAACTGTAAATTCCTATGTTTTTGTGCCCATGGTTTTGGAAACATCGCGTTATGATTTTACCTAAATGTCTGTAATTTTCGAATATTTTGCCGAAAATGGTCTGAAATCAATGAGTTTAACTACCTTAAGACGAATTCGATAGGCATAATCGGCCAAACGGTGTTGGAGTTATACCCATCTGAAATCTCAATAACTCAAAAAATACGAAACCGATCAAATTCAAACATGATTGTTAGTTGTAAAATGACGACGCAAAAGTTTTTGCAAAATTTCGTGAGGATCGTATCACAAGAAAATTAAAAAAAAAATCATTGAAAATCAGTGAAAAATGTCTATATATCAGAAACTATATTCGTCCGACATCATTGAACTTTTGCGAGAGCCTTCAAAACCTAACTCTACTGCCAACTTTTAAATTTGATCATGATAGGATCTACAGTGCGAGTCAAAATTATGGAACAAATTCATTTTCTCAGAAGAAAAATATTTGGCAATAAAATCCTGAAACAGGTCAATTTTTGATTCACTTTTACCAAATTTTTATGCATTTTTGAAGGATTTTTGTTTCCCCCTGTGCCATCCCCATCAACCCTCTACATTTTTTGAATAGGGAAAGTGGGTCCTGTGGTACTTTTTTGGCAAGGTCTTTGTATCTTCTTTGCAGGCGTGCAGAAATTTTCAAGGAAACATTTTTCTTTTTTGAAAAATAGTTAGTTCAAACAGGTTTTCAGTATGTGCACTTTGCCATGGCTCATTTACTTTGAGACGATGGTACCTAATGAAATTTGTCACCGAATGAAAGTCGACCATTACAGTTTTGTTCATGCACAATTTTCAACCCCCTCACGTGAAAAATTAAAGTAGAGATTGAAAGTTGTGCATGAACAAAACTGTGATGGTCTACTTCCATTCGGTGACAAATTTCATCGGGTACCATCGTCTCAAATTAAATGAGCCATGACAAAGTGCACATACTGAAAAACTCTTTGAATTATGTTTCAAAAAAGAAAAATGTTTTCTTGAAAATTTCTGTACGCCTGTAAAGAAGATTCAAAGACCTTGCCAAAAAAGTACCACATGACCCACTTTCCCCATTCAAAAAATTTAGAGGTTTGATGGGGATGGCACAGGGTGCAACAAAAACCTTCAAAAATGCATACAAATTTGGTAAAAGTGAAACAAAAATTGACCTGTTTCAGGATTTTGTTGCCAAATATTTTTCTTCTGAGAAAATGAATTTGTTCCATAATTTCGACGCGATCTATAATATATTATTGGAGCATTGTGTGAGTTCAGTGGCTGGATGGGTGACCGTTGCCTCGATAACTTTCGAACGAAAGGAAATAGGGACTTGCGATTTTCAGGGTAGGTTGCGCATGCGAATGAGGCAATTAATTTCGTTGTTGGGCACAATATGCCCAACGGTTTTGGAGTTATATCCATCTGGAATGTTATTTCCTCGTTATCTCAAAAAATATAAGCTCCATCGAATTAAGGCTTGTTAACTAGGTATAGAATATCGACATGACGGCGTGTGTTGAATTTGATGAGGACAACCCATAGAACATTTTAAAGAAATTACGGAAAAATATTGGGTCAAGCACTGATGTGCAGTCAGGAGCTTTTGCGCGTATGTTCTTATTCTTAATTGAATTTACCATGGTAAATTCGATTAAGAGTGTCCAGTACAGGAGAATTGACAATAGAACATGCACGCACAAGCTCCTGACTTCACGTCAGTGCTTGAACCAATTTTTTTTCTATTTTGCATCGTTCTCTGAATTTTCTATATTGAAAACAATAGGTTTCTTATGCGATAAGCTAATTCCAACTGGAAATAATACCTGGTTAGGAGATTAAAATAATCTATTTGTTTCTCATTTGTAAACGTCAGTTTCCAAAAACACAATATTAATCAAGACAGTTTATTTTATCAAGTCACTAACTTGTAAAACTGACAGTTAAATTGCAAAATTTTTACAAGTTAGTAGTATTATTTACATTAGAAAATTTTGTTTTATCGTCATATATGTTGAAAATCATGGTACAATTGTTATTTCCAGTAACAAAGATTTTTGATGATGAAAGAGTTGATACTGATGATGATGAACCATCTGTTGACTCAGAAACTGCTGCACTCGAGGACTGCAGAACATTTGTACTCTCCTTACTACCAAATAATTTGCTAGACATTTCGATTTTTTTGTTGACCGAATCATCGACATTTCTCATCGCAATTTCAGTGCTCTTCCACCCTCCTGCACGCTTTAGTGCTAAAATATCTCCACCCGAATCCGCAACCATAGTGGCTCCAGTTGTGCGAAAAGAGTGGCCGGTGTATAACTCTGGGTCTTTTAAACCTAAATATTTCGCTATTTGCTTTGGGACACCACCAATAGTGTGCTGGCCAGCATTAAGGGAAATGCACTTTCCATGTCGGTATGTCAAAAAAAATCTTAGGCTATCTGTTCCAGGAGGCCGAAGATTTACATATTTTCTGTATATCATGCAGGGCTTGAAGCTGCAGCCATCATCGGTTATGGTGAATCTTCTTGTTGTTAAATTTTTTGTTTGCCGCAATGTCACAATAACGTATTTTCCCATATCTTCTACATCATTCATGTTTAAGGAGAGAATTTCGTCACATCGACAACATCCAAAAATCCCAAATATTGTTACAATTTTTGCCAGCAACCACTGGTCATCAGGAGCATGTAAAAGAAATTGTTCAGCCTCTTCTTCACTTAATACCTTGGCCTTTTTTGGCGTATAAAGCTCATTTTTTCGTTTCAGAAACGCTATAACCTTTTGAAATCTGCAAATGACAACTAAACGTCATATTTTTCAATAATTTTTTTAAGGTAAACAAACCTGCGAACAGGGGCATTTTCTTTCATTTCCAATCAGCTTTTCAGCATAGACCATTTTGCCCATAAAGTATTAGGGCTGAATCTAGCTGATAGTTGATTCAAGTAGACCAACAAAACATCTTCAGTTACCTCAATCACACTATATTTGTTTTGCCACTTTTTGAAGTCGTCTTATTCTCGCTCGTACCTTGAAGCTGATTTTGCAGGTAATAAACTTGAAGCTACACTGCTGGCTGCCTCAATAATTTCTTTTGGTACATTCATTTTCGCTTTCGCCAAAACAAATGTAAGGAAAAATAAACAGACATGTTCATGGCAACGCTTATATAGCTTACGACATTTGCGACAAATTATTGAGATTTTTTTGGAATTTATCTAACCTTTTTACAAATGAGAAACAAATAAAATATAGACAATACACGCAAGGAAACGGGTTTTACAGGCTCAAGGAGGTAACTGACTTGTCTGCGGCTCGTCAGTTATATCCTCCATTCGCCAGTAAAAACCCTCTTACCTTGCTAGTAACGTTATATACTATAGTTCGTTCTCGTTGTGAAACCTTATAGAGTTCAGAATGACATCAACCTTATAACGTAATGATGCTCAATTCTCCGTATAAAATCCGATATTATATGATTCAGAACTGGGTATCATTATGAAAAAGTCCAACATTCTGATATCTCTTCATAAATCAAGCGTTAATGGTGGTGCTTTGGACTTTGGATTCAGAGGTCCGAAGAAAGAATGGAATGAGGAATTGTCCGCATTCACGGTAGAAATGGACGACATTCATCTTCGCACAATGGACGCAACTAATGTATCCGTCAATGAAGCATTGTAAGAGTAGCTGGTCGTAATAAAATTTATTCCACAAATAAATGCTATTTCTTGTTTTCGTTCTGTTTTTTTGTGTTCATAGAAAGTGCTCACAAAAATTAGTTCGTCGCCGACTCTTTCTTTAGCCTCAACTATTTATGTTAGGAAAACACTGGTATTCTGAGCCACAATCAACAAATTATTTAATAATTTCTTCTGCCTCTACGTCTATCAATTGTCTCATATTTCCACCACGACTGTTTTTTTTTTTAAAAACTTATTGTAACAGATTGACATAAATGTTTTATGAACGTTATTTTCTTCGCCAGAAATAGTATACATTGTCACTAACAGTATTTACCCTGTATCGAGTGAATCACTGATATGGAACGGATATGAAAACAAGTTGGAAAAGCACTGTGGCCAGGAGCTTTGGCGCGCTGTTCAAATTTACAGCCAGAGCTTCATCCATCCAAGTACTGAAGTTGCCCAAAGTTGATGAACTCCAGGAAAAGAATAATATCTTCAAGAATATAACACCGATTGTAAACACAAACGTCCAAAAATAAGTGGTCCACTGTTGGGCCGAGAATGTTATTATCATACGATTAGTTTCGTCTCAATACTTAGCATTCAATGTTGGGTCAAAAATAAAAAGTGCTGTTTGTGGTGGCGTAAGGATCCATTCGAATATATACATTTGCTTTTGGGAAGGAAAAAAACAGTGCTTTGTATGTGACGCCGTAATGTTTAGCAGTGGTTTTATTTTCAATAATTTATTCCGGGAATTATAGATATGACACAATTAAGTCGAATCGTACGGTTGTGCCACGGGGACCTATTAGTTGAAATTTTAACGAGAACGCCCTGTATAGCAATTATTTCTGTAATATCAAATAATTTATGAAAATACTCACGCAATTTTATGAAAATATCGACCTAACTCCGTCCATAACACTTTTCCCAAAGTTAGAATTGGAAACAAAAATGAAAAAGAACAATAATTTCGGATACGGGAATCTACTTGCTACTTGCGAAGAAGGCGAATCCCGATCACTGGACCACAGAAGCATTAAAAAATTACCTTTTATACCTGGTTCCAAAATTTCTAATTTCAGAAATATATTATCTTGTTACATTTTGTTCGATCAAGTTTACATCGATAAATTGGCTGTAAAATAAATGACATATCATAGACAATATTTACCAATTCTCACTAGATATTCAACGAATGTTATTACTGACGCGTCGATTTGTCAAAATCCACTTCGCACGATCTAATCGATTAATTTTCTCCATCTCGTCAATAATCAAAAACCGTTAACAACTTCATTCGTCGAGTGTAAAACCATTGGACCAGTACATCTCGATCGTTGGAATATTTCGTTATTTCGGCATTATTTCATCAATATAGATGTGATCGAGTTCCACTCTAGAACTTTACCGTAGAATAAGGTTTCGAAGGCTTTCAACGAAATCTGAATATATGAAAAATCATTAAAGGATACAGTGGGAGGTATATTCATTATTAAATAGTATTTTTCTGGGTGTTCTCTCACAAACTCTGAAAAATATCTATTAAACAAAAATGTACTATTTTGTGTATTGCTTCTGCGTAAGAGACACAAGATATTTGTCAGAAGCAATAAATTGAACAATGTTGCCTAACAAATAAAAACGAAACAACATCAACGATAAAACAACTATTTCTTAACGTTTTGGAGTCTAACACAGACTCCTTCGTCAGGCACTAATCAAAATCTTCAGAATTATATTTTGTTGATATATCTATTCTGAAATTCGAGCTATATCAACAAAAAATAGTTCTGAAGATTTTCGTTAGTGTCTGACGAAGGAGTCTGATTTAGACTCCAAAACGTTACGAAATAGTTGTTTCATCGTTGATGTTGTTGCGTTTTTGTCTGTAAGGCAACATTGTTCGATGTATTGCTTGTGTTTCCTACGCGGAAGCAATTCACAAAATAATACATTTTTTTATTTAATGAATATTATTCAGAGTTTGGTATAGAAAAACCCAGAAAGATACCATTTAATATCTGAATATATTACAGATAGTTTCTGAGATACATAATTTTTCACTAACTACTGCGCTTGATTCAAAGAGATCAGTATTTTTCTTGTTATTGGTAAATGAAATTTCAGATGGCTATAACTCTGGAACCACTTAGTGGATTTTGCGCATTAAATAACCTTGCTGGCGCATTTGGCCTTCATCCCTACTCTGAAAATTTCAACTCTCTAAGTCATTGCGTTCGGGTGTAATCGTTATGACGGTCGGCCGACGGCTGGACATAATCACTTCTGATCTATTCTTCATCAGTGAGAGACGGCAATTGAACGAATTGATAGTAGGCACTCCGTTCAGCGCGCCAAAAATGTCTGAAGTATGGGATGAAAATTAGTTCTGGAGAATATTTATTTTCTGTAAAATCGTGAACATATACAATCGAGAACATACACCTAAGTTAAAATGGGTTCAAGCCCTGTGGACAGGAGCTTTCTGGCGCTCTAGTTCAAACAGACAAATTATATCTCCGAAAGTATTGGTTTCTCAGAGTTGAGAATTATATCAATGTATTCTTATGATAGAACTGCATCATAAAGGAAATTCGATTCAAATAATAGTTTATTTATCAAGATTAAATGAGCAATCTGAGAACTGCACCATGGAAGAAACCAAATTAAAATAGCTGAAATGAATTTGACTCTCTCTTATAGAACAGGATGAAATGTACGAGTATGAACACAGATCATATAATAAAGCTTAGATAGAATAATTATAGCATTCTGTGAAAACAGAAGTACGATTCATTATTGAAATTTAGAACTTCATCTTAGCAGAAATTGAATTCAAACATCATAGAAGAATTTAAATTCAACAAGAGTGCCAAAAATTATCAATCCAAAAACCAATAGACAAATTCTACCCAACAACGAACTCATCCGAGATATTCATTTCTCAATTCCAGTTTTGTTTTTAGTGGAGATATTCTGAACTCAATATTATTAACTTACCATTACCATTCCCATCATCATATGGATTGACCATCGACATGAAAATATCAACCAACAAAAGTATGATAATATTCTAATTTTCATATTCATACCATTACTGGAATGAATTACAATGAGACAACGTCAAAGTTGACATTATAACAATTCATAGAATAGCCACAGAATAATTCTATCATTGAAATTTTGAAAAATCATATCTCCGAAAGTATTAGTTTGTTAGAGTTAAAAATGATATGAATGGATTCTAATGGTAAAACTGCTTATTGAAAAAAATTTAATTTGGAATTTGTTCTGTAAAAAAAAAAATTTTTTTTTGTTACTCCGGAACCATCTGTCCGATTTTGCCCAATAACGAACTTAGCCGAGATATTTATCCCTCAAACATACTCTGAAAATTTCAACTGTCTAGCTCATTCCGTTCGAGAGTTATCGTGCCTACGGACGGACCGGCCGGCCGGCCGGACGGCCGGACAGAATGAATTTCGACCACGGATTCTTGATCAGTGAGTCGAACCAAATCGTTTAAGACCATTTTCGTCGAAAAATTCGAAAATTACAGACATTTGGGCAAATTGATAAGCACTCAGTTCCGAGGAACTAGAGCGCCAAAAATCTATCCTGACATATAAGGATGTATATAGTTATTCAACCATACATTTGGACTCTGACAGAAAATCAAATTTGAAACCAATATTATAAACCTTTTGGTTTCGTCATCAGTGGGAATACAATAGGTGAAATTCACACCCACACTAGTATCCATAGAAAAAATCTAAATAATAAGTACAGGAAAAAAACTAGAATCTAACTGACTAGAAATAACTAAAAACTAAAAATCAACTCAAGCTTGTCCTACAAGTGAAGAAAAATAAAAGAAATATCATCGTTCACGAGATATAAACACCGAACTAATGTTTCACAATTCATTGAGAAACTTCTGTGTCAATATCCTCCTCACAGTATTTATACTATCATAAAAAATATCGATGTTACAAACATAATGATTAGAGTCACTGAGTATTCTATATAATGGAGAATTCTGAGCGCTCCTAGTATTACTCAACGGAAGGTAAAAAGTGTTATGTTGCCTAGACAATATGCCAGGTACAAGAAAAGAAACTCCATCGAGAACAACACCAGGCTCGCAAAGACCCTCGAGCATCTTGATAAGAAAAGAATGCCACCCAACCTCCTACGAAACCCCAAGTTCACAATCCGGAAATGTTTCATACGTATATTATAATTATCTGGGTTGTTCCTCTGAGTAACGAGACCATATCTAAAGCCAAGATATCTCAGGAACTTTTTCTGAACCATCTCCAAACGTGAAATGTAAACCTAATGGTGAGGACTACACACATTTGTCGAAAAATTCATTTTACCTAATATATATGAAAAATAAATGGTAAATAGACATTTAGTGTTCCTAAACTGTCTACACTGCCTAATTACGTAACCCACCATTTTATTACCACTGTTAACCACCGATTCCACATGATGATAAAAAAAAGTCCAGAGTCAAGAATCATCACCTAGTCACTGACTCTGTCGAAAAAATCTTCATGTCATCCTCAAAAGCTGTATTTTACATTTTTTGAAACGACCCTTTATTCTATTGATATAAATTAGAAAATTGGTTCAAGCACTGACGTGAAGTCAGAAGCTTTTGCGCGTATGTTCTATTGTCCATTCTTCTGTATTGGACACCGTTAATCGAATTTACCATGGTAAATTATGTTGTCCATTCTCCTGTATTGGACACTCTCAATTCGAATTTACTATGGTAAATTCGAATTGAGTGTCCAATACAGGATAATGGACAACATAATTTACCATGGTAAATTCGATTAAGGGTGTCCAATACAGAAGAATGGACAATAGAACATACGCGCAAAAGCTTCTGACTTCACGTCAGTGCTTGAACCAATTTTTTTTTTCGTGTTTTTTTTTAAATTTTCTAGGGGTACAATTCTTAAAATTTTTTTTTCGTAATTTTTTTCAAATTTTCTAGGGGTACGGTTCTTACAAAATTTTAAACACGTCTTTATGTTGATTTTCTACTACTAGTTACAAAGCGCCATTTCGATCGAATATTTATTTTTTGAGTTATTAAGGAAATAATATTCCAGGTGGGTATAACTCGGAAACCGTTAGACCGATTATGCCCAAAAACGAACTCAACTCTCTCTGTCGGATACGCAACCTACCCTGAAAATTGCAAGTCCCTATCTCCTTTCGTTCGAAAGTTATCGAGTCAACGGTCACCCATCTACTGAACTCACACAAGAATGCTCGAATCTCCAACAATATTTAACCGATCGTATTAAAACTTGAAAATTGGCAGTAGAGTTAGGTTATGTAGGCTCTTGCAAAATTTCAACAATTTCGAACGAATAGTTACTGATATATAGAATTTTTTTTTTTTATTTTCTATGATTTATTAAAAATTTTCTACTAATGCTATCCTCACCAAATTTTGCAAACATTTTCGCGTTGGCATTCTACAACTAATAACCATGTTTGAATTCAATCGGTTCAGTATTTTTCGAGTTAATGAGGAACAAAAAACCACAAAATTTCAGAAAATTTCAGATGGCTATAACTCTAAAACCGTTTGGCTGATTATGCTCATGAACAAACTTAAATGTCACGTTCTGGTGCACATCCTAACCTAAAAATTTCAAGCCGCTATCTCATTCCGTTCTCAAGTTATCGTGACAACAAAAATATTTTTTAATAATTTTTTTAAAATTTTCTAGCCATACGATTCGCACAAAATTTCACAAACGTGCTTAGGTTCATATTCTACAACTACCCACCAAGTTTCAATTCGATCAGATTCATATTGGTTGAAAACAAAATTATTCCTCGGAAACCACTGGGCCGATTATGCCCATTAACGAACTTATCCGTCGTATTGGGATGCGCAACCCACCCTGAAAATTTCAAGTCGCTGGCTTTTTTCGTTCTCAAGTTATCGTCGCAACGGCCGGACGGCCGGACGGCCGGCCGGACAGAATCAAATTTGACCTCGAATTCTTCATTGGGGAGTCGAACTTAATCGTTTGAGACCATTTTTTTCAAAAAATTCGAAAGTTACAGACATTTGGGCAAAACTATAACGCGATGTTCCCCAGAACATACGCGCAAAAAGCAGTGGACCCGTATTAGACCCTTGGGGTAAGCCTGACGTGACAGCAAATGGCTCCGAACAGAAACCCTGAACCGACACGTACTGAGACCAATCTGTTAAGTAGGACTGGAAACTGGAACCATCGCAGAACGATACCATGCACACCGACCCCATCAAGAGCCGCTAATAGAGACGCTAATAGTTTATATTAACTTTGTCCAATGCCTCGCTGAAATCGGTGTACACAGCTATGAGAAAGATATTGACTAAATAGTGATCAGGTATGTAGTCATACTTCAATATGATTAAATCCTCTTTATTGAACTATTTCCGAGCTTTCGAACTTGTTTAAATGCTTCTTCAGGGAAACTATAAAAAATTAAGATTGTCGTTTTTCCTCATATTGAGGATGTTAAATGTATACATTATTTTAAGATCTTTGGTCCAGTAATGAATTTCCTTAGTTTCCCTGAAGAATAATTTAAACAAGTTCGAAAGCTCGAGAATAGTCCAATAAAGAGGATTTAATCATATATTGAAGTATGACTACTAGAGACCGGACTATATGCAACATAAAGAGGTCGTTATATGAATGCAAATATGCATGAAAAATGCTCGAAATATGCATGAAAATAGGCAGAATATGTACGAAAATATGCAGAATATGCAAAATGGAATAATGAATTTTAGGAACTCAAAAAAAGAAGAAAAGTCAATTTTGTTTCAAAATCGGCATATCAGTTACTCTTAATAATATGCTATTAAAATTTTTAAATATTTTTGTAATCGTTAACAATCAAGTATTGTTCTAAATATTCAATTGTCTAGTGGTCGAGCCGGTGGGCGCGAACATCTTCGTTCTCTTTAATTTTATTACGTAATAATAGGTCTCACGCATGAATTTTTTTTTATTATTGGAATCGATTACTATATCCATAAGAATACTGAAAAAGTTCAACCGCCGTCAAAAATTTCAATTGTCAACGAGAAAATGATCATTCAAATTTGGTTGCACATAATGCCTGTTCAAACGATCGAGACTTGGCGCCAGTCCGTGACGTAACCCGTCATATCTACTCTCACTTTCTTATCGTGTCCGTTTCACTCTTCATTTCAGTGTAATACAGCTCCCTATAAAGGTCTCGAAGACAGCATATTGGCTGCAACAAGCAGATGGTAAATTAAGATTACGTCATCCGTCATAGCAACGATTGAGAAGCGTTTCATCTCATTTGAAATTGCTTCTTGATTTACCGATTTTCAATACCGCAATATTCAAATTTTATAAATTATGAAATTGTTTCAGGGCATACATGATGATCTGGTATTGAAGTAGATTCAGAAAAACATAAACATATGGTATTTCATGTTACATGCAAGAGACCTATTGCCACAAAAAATGAAGCGCGCGGCTACTAATACTGCTTTCCGGAATGCGATAACAGTGATTCTCAAATCCAACAAAAGTCACAATAATTATTACTCAATAGACCTCATATTTTGTGGAATTCGGAGGGATTCGCGATATCATCACTTTTATCGCATTTTGGAACGCAGGGAAGAAAATCTGTACCGATAATATGCATCATAACTGGATCTTAGCTGAAATATGCAAATACCACTGAAAATGTCTTAAATATGCAAATGCATATACAAATATGCAAATGCATATAATCCGGTCTCTAATGACTACATATCCGATAACTCTTTAGTCAACATTTAAGCATTAGTCGATATTTCTACCATTCATATAAAAAAGATATGTCAGATATTTCTCCTTCTCGTAGCGTATTCTGCGGATGAGTTTCCAAGATATTGAAATTTCCATGTTATTTTCACAGTAGTCATTTGGTGCTCCTGTAGACCAGGGTCGAAGCCTTTAAAAATGATAAAAAGTGAACAAAAATTATAGTAGAATGAAACCAATTGGAAAAGGAAGAGAATATAACAAAAATGATAGGAAAAATAATTTACGGGTGATCAAAGTTCGAGAAGGGTAAGTCAGTTTTTTAGGGTAAATAACGGTATATCTCGATTTCCGACAAAACTACAAGTCCTATGGAAAAAAGTTAAATTGCAAAGTTATATTTAATAAAAAGATCTACAACTTTTGTATTTACACTTTTTTCACATAACCTCAAAATTTATGTAAAAATTCAAATAACCACCTTTTTGGTTTTTAATTTTTATCTCTTACACAAAAATGTTTTTTGCAACTAATTCAATAAAAACTTACCTTTTCGGGTTCCAAATACACTGTAATTTTTTGGATTTAATTTTTTTTTTCACCTTAATTTGACTTAATATCGAAAAAGCACCCAAATTCTCAATGAAAAATTCTCACGTCAAAATATCTGCTTTTTTAAAAAAGTAGATAGACTTTTTGTTCATTGGAGTCTCTACTTTCTGATGGTGTAAAAAAATATACATTACTATGGTAAATTTTCTCGAAAAATGATAAGTTAATAAAGTTAATATTTAATAAGATATGCGCAAAATTATGAGAAAGTTGTAGAATCTTCTCTAAATTATATGTGTAGAAACCTATTTATTGGTATTTTAAGATGACTTGTATACCTGAGTGACCTACGGATAATTTTAGCCCATCAAAAGGTATTTCATAGAGAAGGTGAGGAAGGGGCTATGAGGGTTTGCGCCTTACTGCCTGTTACTTCGAAGCATTTTCTGAGAGAATTTACCATAGTAATATATATTTTTCTTAGACCATCGGAAAGTAGAGATTTCAACGAACAAAAAGCCCAACTACTTTTTTAAAAAAAGCAGATATTTTGACGTGAGAATTGAAAATTAGGATGCTTTTTCGATATTGAGTCAAATTAAGGTGAAAAAATTAATATTTTGAATCCAAAAAATTACAGTGAATTTGGAACATAAAAAGGTAAGTTTTCACCAAATTGGGTGAAAAAAAAATTTTCTGTTAAAGATAAAAATTAAAAACCAAAAACGTGGTTATTTGAATTTTTCACATAAATTTTGAGGTTACGTGAAAAAATTGTGAAAACAAAAGTTGTAGATCTTTTTATTGCCTACAACTTTGCCATTCTACTTATCTCCATAGGACTTGTAGTTTTGCCGAAAATCAAGGTAAACCGTTTTTTACCCTTAAAAACTCGCCCTCTTCCCCTTACCGACCTCAGATCGCCCGTAAATTATTTTTCCTATAATTGCTGTTATATTCTCTACCTTTTACAATGGGTTTCATTCTACTATAATTTTATTCGGTTTAAAAAATTATCGACCCTGGAATAACAGGAGTCATACCAAATTTCATGATTTTCGCCGCATTAGTTGAATGTTTGCTGCTAGAGGCATTTGGGCTTTTCTTTGCCATGTGGATCTGAAACACTTGAAAGATAATGCTTTATAGTAAGATAACTTTGCTCTGTCCGAGATTGGAATTTCTTATAAAAAGTCGACTATGTAAAAGACTTCAGAAAAAATGCTCAAATGCATTCAGCAACTGAAGTGTTGAGACATTATTCGGTTATCAAGACATTGACCATTGACGGTATCAAGGGTCTAGGTGCTCTTGAAATAAGTAAAAATGCTAAAACTATCCATCTATGCTGACACCTTTTATGCAGAAAACAAGGATGCTTCAACGCACATCAGTGCGACAAATTCAAGATTTTGGATTCCTAAGATTAAACATGCCCTCATTGATGCTTGCAATGGAAATTTGGGATTTATTCCCTCTCTATGCAAAAAGAAAAATGATAGTATTATTGTAATCTATCAGGGCAGTTTTAAGATCAAAACCTCAAACAATGTTGAAATTTCTCCCGTTTTTACCCAGGTTAAGAAATCTCCTATTTTCCTTCTATCTAGTCGTTTATATACAATACCACTCTAAGAATTCACTACAATTTTCCATAGTTGTCGTAACTAGACTATTTTCTTTAGTTGTCGTATCTAGACTACTTTCCTTCAGTTGTCGTAACATCACTACTTCCATTAGTTGGCGAAACTATCACTACCTTGCTCTGTATCGTAATTAGACTATTTCATCGTTTACACTATTATTCAAGTTTCGTTTCAACTAGCTAGTTACTTCTTTCTTGCTGTAAATTTTCATATAGAAAGAAGAAAGAAGTTTTTACAGTATGATGTTTGTTTAAAGTGCGTTCGACTCATTTACCACTTACTTCTCATCTTCGTAATTGTTATCTAATTACAAATAAAAATTTACGCCGTAATCAACGAGATAAATAATCTTCTCCAGTTGCTTCTCAAAGAAGAGACAACAAAAACTTATCTCCCTGGGATAAAGGGAAAGAAAGATCTGGTCTTTCGAGTCATCATTACTCTGGTAAAACAATCAGGATATCCAAAAATATGTTCTCTTGTTTGCCACTGGTACCAGTTGGCCTATATTGTGGCACACATAATTCTATACTTGACCCACAATCTCTAGCAATTTGAAGAAGTAGATGAGCCTTTTGGATCAGAACTTGTCCAGTTCCCTCAGTCTCATCTGTGGACTACAAGTTCCTGAAATCTAATACTGCCCCCGGCCAAGCAATCATATTTAATGGGCCCGATTGATTCGTCGTCCTCCAGGCATAGTCTGCACTCAGAGTCCTCAACTGATCATATTTTACTTAGGTGTGTTTTGAGGCCGCAGTGTTGCGTATACGTCGCTGTTAAAACTCTCAGGTTGGCGCTTTCAGCTGAAGGACCAATAATTGTTGAGCGAGCATATCTGAGACCTGGTATGCTGCTCCGGAGTTCTTGAACCTTTGAGTCTAGACGTTCCAACCTTTTTGGCTTTTGGGTCGTAACTTTTGAAGGCTGTAGCTCCGCGGACATCCACTCAATATTTTTGATCGTACAATACGGTGGTAAATTATTATTGTATATTGTTGTATATTATTATACTGTTCCTCCTTGGTCTTCCCCAAGGAGATCCCTCATAAGCTCTCTAAGAGCTTGAGCGAGTAAGGAAGACTAGTTGTGTTCTGAGTAGGCTTTGGTACTGTATCCTTACACCACCTTAGGCAGAGCACTGCTAATTTTTGACCCAAAAGTGAATGGTGTTGATTATCTTGACTAGAAAATTTCTTTCCTAGCCTCGGGATTGAACTTGGGGCTTCCGCTCCCAAGTCTCTACCCCTACGCTCTACCCCTGAGCCAACCGCACCATTGAACGCAAATTTTGGGACATCCTGTATATTGTATTTTACTTTGCATATTTTGGTGGTCAGTTGGCTGTGGAATACATTTCAGCACTGCGACCAATAAGATCTCTTGAGCGAAAAAATCGACAGTATGAATCCCTGTATGAATTTGGTCAAAACTAAAGAATTGTATGAATGATTAACTGTTGTAGTGAAAACTGCAGTTCTGGGTAACTCATAAAGCCATTTTCTTGCGAAAAATATTATTGATTTCAAAGCGAGGCCATTGAGTATTCAACCCTCATTCATTTTCCACGAAATACGTCGTTTATTAGGATACCGTACAGCATCTCTCCCAGCCATATCATATACATTAAGTGAACGATATAGTTCTGAATAAATCTCGACAAAATGAAATCCGGGAGGATTTATATACCAATTTGGCCCCTCATCCGGTGCATGTATTAGGAAACGAATAACATACACTCACATTTATGAGATTTTCATTTCACCCGGGAAGTACGTAGTCTGATTTCGTAAATTATGAGGCAAGGGTTAATAGGTCGTATAGGACTTAAATACGCGGGAATTTTGCGAGGGTGCGTCCGCACGCCTGGATGCTGATTTGCATTTTGCGTCCAATATAAGGAGTTTCGAGAGGTTAATATTGGGGTGGAGGTTTTGGAACTTTATGCACAGGCGTTTCCGGCGAAATTTTGAATAAATTCCGGAATAACAAATTTTGGGTAGAGCTATGGGTGAACAATTAGATTCGTTACGTTGAGCTGCAGTAATTACGCATTTAGCGTGTATTCAGGTGGATCTCTGTAAATCTCAATTTTTTTTTGCCGAAAATGGTCAAACGATTTGGTTCAACTCATTGACGAAGAGTCCGAGGTCAAATTCGATTATGGCCGTTTAACCGTCCATTGCAACGATAACTATTGAATGAAAAGTGACAGTGTAGGATGCGCATCCGAATTTGATGGTTAAGATAATTAGAATAAATGGCCCAATGGTTTTGGAGTTATACCCAACTATCTGAAATGTTGTTTTCTTAAACCTTAATTACTATATATATATACAGGGTGAGTCTTTAAGTTGTGCATTAATTTTAACCAGAAATTCCTCTCATCTTCAAGAACCGTCTGGATGCACTTAACTGCTAATTCTGTTTCTTCTTTTTTTGTGACTTCAGAGCTTATTGCGTGCATTTGATATATTTCTTTTTCTTTTTGTTGTATTTCATGAGAGTCTATAGGTGTAAACCTCCTCTCTTTTCTTTTTTGCGCGTATGTTCTGGGGAACATCGCGTTATAGTTTTGCCCAAATGTCTGTAACTTTCGAATTTTTTGTCGAAAATGGTCTCAAACGATTAAGTTCGACTCCCCAATGAAGAATTCGAGGTCAAATTTGATTCTGTCCGTCCGGCCGTCCGGCCGTCCGGCCGTTGCCACGATAACTTGAGAACGAGAAGGGCTAGCAACTTGAAATTTTCAGGGTAGGTGGCGCATCTCAATACGACGGACAAGTTCGTTAATGGGCATAATCGGCCCAGTGGTTTCCGAGTAATAATTTTGTTTTCAACCAATATATCCGATCGAATTGAAACTTGGTGGGTAGTTGTAGAATATGATCTTAAGCACGTTTGTGGAATTTTGTGCGAATCGTATGGCTAGAAAATTTTTAAAAAATTATTAAAAAATATTTTTGTTGTCACGATAACTTGAGAACGGAATGAGATAGCGGCTTGAAATTTTCAGGTTAGGATGAACACCAGAACGCGACATTTCAGTTTGTTTATGAGCATAATCGGCCAAACGGTTTTAGAGTTATAGCCATCTGAAATTTTCTGAAATTTCGTGGTTTTTGTTCCTCATTAACTCAAAAAGTACTGAACCGATTGAATTCAAACATGGTTATTAGTTGTAGAATGCCAACGCGGAAATGTTTGCAAAATTTGGTGAGGATAGCATTTGTAGAAAATTTTTAATAAATCATTGAAAATAAAAAAAAAAAATTCTATATATCAATACCTATTCGTTTGAAATTGCTGAAATTTTGCAAGAGCCTTCATAACCTAACTCTACTGCCAAGTTTCAAGTTTTAATACGATCGGTTAAATATTGTTGGAGATTCGAGCATTCTTGTGCGAGTTCAGTAGATGGGTGACCGTTGCCTCGATAACTTTCGAACGAAAGGAGATAGGGACTTGCAATTTTCAGGGTAGGTTGCGTATCCGAAAGAGAGTGTTGAGTTCGTTTTTGGGCATAATCGGACTAACGGTTTCCGAGTTATACCCACCTGGAATATTATTTCCTTGATAACTCAAAAAATAAATATTCGATCGAATTGGTGCTTGGTAACTAGTTGTAGAAAATCAACATAAAGACGTGTTTAAAATTTTGTAAGAATCGTATCCCTAGAAAATTTGAAAAAAATGCCGAAAAAAAAAATTTCAAGAACCGTACCCCTAGAAAATTTTTAAAAAGTCACGAAAAAAAAATTGGTTCAAGCACTGACGTGAAGTCAGAAGCTTTTGCGCGTATGTTCTATTGTCCATACTTCTGTATTGGACACCCTTAATCGAATTTACCATGGTAAATTATGTTGTCCATTCTCCTGTATTGGACACTTAATTCAAATTTACCATGGTAAATTCGAATTGAGAGTGTTGTCCATTCTCCTGTATTGGACACTTAATTCGAATTTACCATGGTAAATTCGAATTGAGAGTGTCCAATACAGGAGAATGGACAACATAATTTACCATGGTAAATTCGATTAAGGGTGTCCAATACAGAAGTATGGACAATAGAACATACGCGCAAAAGCTTCTGACTTCACGTCAGTGCTTGAACCAATTTTTTTTTAATAATAATAATAAATAAAACATAGAATAGGACATACAAACTTAAACTCATTATATATGCTTCGAGGAAGAAATCAACCAAGATGTTCAGATTGTGAACAAATACTTACCGTAGAACACGTTCTTGTGGTGTGTCCAAAATATAGTAGAATACGGGATGAACTGGGCATCAGAGGTGGCGTCGGAGAAATTCTAAAGTATCAGGCTGAATCTGAAAAGAACATTCTAGAGTTTCTCAAGAGAACAAGATTACTCGCGAAAATATAACTCACCTCTGCCACTTTTCTGCATAGTTATTGTTACTATATGCTGCCTACCTCTCACTGAAAGCTGTATAATACCTACCTCTCATCTAGTCATGTATACATAATATATGTTTGTAAATTTTTGTTTATGTATGAATATCTCAATGTTTACTGTTTATTCATTTTGTACGTAGTACTTGTATGTTTGTTCTCTTTTGAGTGCGATTGAAGCTCCAAACGGCTAATGACCTTAGCAGTCGATGCCGAAAAAAAAAAAAAAAAAAAAAAAAAAAAACACTTTTCTCATTTACTATTTTCCTGATTCGGCTCAGATAAAAAATTTTAACAAGCACTGTGTGAAGTCAGGAGCTTTTGCGCGTATGTTCTATTGTCCATTCTCCTGTATTGGACACACTTAATCGAATTTACCATGGTAAATCATTGTCCATTCTCCTGTATTGGACACTCTTAATTCGAATTAACCATGGTAAATTCGAATTATGTGTCCAATACAGGAGAATGGACAACATAATTTACCATGGTAAATTCGATTAAGGGTATCCAATACAGGAGAATGGACAATAGAACATACGCGCAAAAGCTCCTGACTTCACGTCAGTGCTTGAACCATTTTTTTTTCGTAATTTTTTTTTAATTTTCTAGGGGTATGGTTCTTACAAAAAATTTTTTTTCGTCATTTTTTTCAAATTTTCTGGGGGTACGGTTCTTAAAAAACACGTCTTATTTTTGATTTTCTACTAATAGTTACCAAGCTTCAATTCGATCGAATCTTTATTTTTTGAGTTATCGGGGAAATAATATTCCAGGTGGTATAACTGGGAAACCGTTTTACGGATTATGCCCAAAAACGAACTTAACTCTCCCATTCGGATACGCAACCTACCCTGAATATTGAAAGTCTCTAGTCTCTATATCCTTTTGTTCGGAAGTTATCGAGGCAAGGGTCACTCATCTACTGAACTCACAGTCACACAAGGCTGCTCGAATCTCCAACAATATTTGACCGATCGTGTTAAAACTTAAAAATTGGCAGTAGAGTTGCGTTCTAAAGGCTTTTGCAAAATTTCAGCAATTTCAGACGAATAGTTACTGATATATAGAATTTTCTTTTTTTAATATTCAATGATTTCTAAAAAACTGTGCACAAATACTATGCTCACGAAATTTTGCAAGAATTTTCGCGTTGGCATTCTACAACTAATAACCATGTTTCAATTCAATTGGTTTAGTATTTTTCGAGTTAATGAGGAGAAATAAACAACCAAATTTTAGATGGCTATAACTCTAAAACCGTTTGGCTGATTATGCTTGTAAATAATCTCAAATGTCGCGTTCTGATGCACATTCTAACCTGAAAACTTCAAGCCGCTATCTATTTCCGTTCTCAAGTTATCGTGGCAACAAAAATATTTTTTAATAATTTTTTAATAATTTCCTAGCTGTACGATTCGCACAAAATTTCACAAACGCCCTTAGGTTCATATTCTTCAACTACTCACCAAGTTTCAATTCGATCGGATTCATATTGGTTGAAAACAAAATTATTACTAGGAAACCATTTGGCCGATTATGCCGATTAACAAACTTGTTCGTCGTATTGGGATGCGCCACCTACCCTGAAAATTTCAAGTCGCTAGCTTTTTCCGTTCTCAAGTTATCGTGGCAACGGCCGGACGGCCGGACAGAATCAAATTTGACCTCGAATTCTTCATCGGAGAATCGAACTAAATCGTTTGAGACCATTTTCGTCAATAAATTCCTGATTTGAATATAAATTTCACATACCTACATATTATTCTTAAGTAAAATATTTGATTGGTTTCAAAGGATTGTTTAAAACAGTAAGTCTTTAGGCTTTGAATTATTTTTTTGTCCAAAAGAGAATCAAGAACTTGCGAACAAACCCAAGTTATTATGCATGTTTATTAATAGAACTCATTCCTTTGACACCTGTTAAATGTTTTATGAAATTTTCAATCAAAATCAAAATAATATTCTATGAACGATGGGATTGTGGCTTTCAGTTTTGATCAGAGATATGGAGGTATCATAAATCTCTGGTTTTGATTGAGGGTTCCTTAACCAGGGGCGGATTTATAAATGTAGTGAAATTTCTGGATTTTTCATCAGACTTTATATCATTCAAAGATCAATATTTTGAGAACGGTACGTTTTAGGAGAAATGATGAAGAATACTTCATTTTTCTAAAATGATTGTAGATTCTTATAATTACTTAAGCTTAACTTAATCTGCTTCCATTCTGCTAATTTATCATAGTTTTTTAGATTCGCGAGTCTATAACTAGGATACGAGTCGAAGTAGGATAAAACTGTTAATTGGAAATTATGTATCATAGTTATAGAAATATATTCACATATATTCACCCCAAAATCCATTCCATTCCAGATAGAAGAGAACGACTGATTTTTTTTTCAAAATTTCAACAGGCTATATCTCTTTACCAGAGCCGAATTAGGAAAAATGGTATATGTAATTTAATGTACAACTTGAAGACTCACCCTGTATATATATATATATATATATATATATATATACTTAAATATTAACACATGTGAGACCCGCGGTAGCCAACAGACAACCTGAGACCCATATCAGAATATAACTTTTTTCAAATATTTTTTTCATTATTACAAGGTTATAATGGTGCTTATTGCGTATATCGTAAGAGGGGAAGCTTTTTCAAAAAACTGTTGAAAAAGAAATATCCAAAGAAGTTCCGAGGCCCTTTATATATCAAACACTAATGCGAGGCCCTCAGTGTATATTCTGGTATATTCTTCACACTTGCGAGTCCCTCCAACGATGCCAAATCTAAACATAAACAAAAAATTGAATAAATAGTCGAGACAATGAGCCCGCGAAGGCGCGAAATGCAGATAATATTAAAGTCGAACTCGCAAGTCAGATTGTGAAATATGTATAATAATTATTCTCCATTTTATATTATGATTTCATAGAATACTTTGATTATAATTTGCTGATATATATAAATCCAACATGAGATGAGTCATAGACCTACATTTTGAATTTAATTACAAAAATTCTTGAGAATTGACGTACAGAAGCGAAATTAAAGAATTGGTTCAAGCCCTCTGGACAGGAGCTTTTTGGCGCTCTTGTTCAAACAGACAAATTACATATATCTCCGAAAGTATTGGTTTCTCAGAGTTGGGAATTATAGCCATGGATTCTTATGATAGTACTCATGAAAGAACTTAAATTTAAAAAAAATGTCGTTTACAAAAAAATGCAAAATGCAGAAATTAGCATTAAAAAATTGGTTCAAGCCCTCTGGACAGGAGCTTTCTGGCGCTCTAGTTCAAACAGACAAATTATATCTCCGAAAGTATTGGTTTCTCAGAGTTGGGAATTATATCAATGTATTCATATAATAGAACTGCATCCTAAAGGAAATTCAATTCAAATAATAGTTTATTTATCAAGATTAAATGAGCAATCATGAGAATGAGAAAAGCACCATGGAAGAAATCAAATTAAATCTGGCCAATTTTGCCCAATAACGAACTTAACCGAGATATTCATCTCCCTAAACTACTCTGAAAATTTCAACTACCTACCTCATTCCGTTCGAGAGTTATATCTATGTCTATGGATGAAAAGCAGTCTCACTACTCTCAGATCTCTTACTTCATGTTCAGTTCCGAAATGTAAGAATTTTCTGAGAAAAACTAATTTGGGAGCAAACAACTGAGATTTTTCTAACTTCGCTCACAATTCTTCGACTGATTAGATAATGTCTCAGGAACATCATTTGACATTATGACAATTCATATTCATACATAGAATAATATCATTCTGTGACAACGTTGAAATACGATTTATTATTGAAATTTAAAAAAATCATATCTCCGAAAGTATTAGCTTGTTAGAGTTGAAAATGATATGAATGGATTCTTATGATAAAACTGCTTATTAAAAAAAATTTGATTTGGAATTTGTTTCGTAAAAAAAAATTTTTTTTTTTGTTACTCCGAAACCATCTGTCCGATTTTGCCCCCTGAAAATTTCAACTCTCTAGCTCATTCCGTTCGAGAGTTATCGTGCTTACGGCCTGCCGGCCGGCCGGACCGGCCGGACAGAATGAATTCCGACCACGGATTCTTGATCAGTGAATCGAACCAAATCGTTTAAGACCATTTTCATCGAAATATTCCAAAATTACAGACATTTGGGCAAATTGATAAGCACTCAGTTCCGAGGAACTAGAGCGCCAAAAAGAGAAATCTACAAAGCTTCAATGCTTTGATGCTTCAAAAATTGTCATTAAATTTATTTATCAAGATTAAATGAGCAATCTGCAATGATTCAACCTCGTGGAATGGGTTGTTGCAACTCACACTCGGTGCATAGTTTACACAACTCGAAATACCTAAGGAAAATATCATCGAAATGTCTAGAGCAAGGCTGGAGACAATCATAGCAGATTGTCCATTTATTCCTCATATTTGGTAGGTAGAGGCTGATGACGAACAAATTATTTTAATAGTTCAAAATATATTAATAAAACACTATCCTCTTTCCATAATTTAAAATTTAATAGTTCATACCACTTACATATTCTTTTCTGTATTATGGACCTGAACTCAAGAAAAAGTGTACAAAAATGTAGATCCTTATTCCAGCATATTTTTGCTAGCAACATTATGAAATTACTGTATATAGGAATATATAATCTTCTGGAACATCATCCCCATATTTATACATAAATTATTCAATATGTAATCAGTCAATATTATTTTCAGTTTCTAAACAGTCTTGTATATATTAATAAATTGAAGAATCGGATACTTGTCTTCCAACAGAAAATATTTTCAAACTACGATAGACAAGTCTCTAATAGCTAGATAAAATGACATTTATGAACAGTGAACACAGACAGATTCTGTATCATATTTCCGAAAGTATTAGCTTGTTAGAGTTGAAAATGATAACAATGGATTCTTATGATGAAACTCCATCTTAAAAAATATTTAATTAAAAAGTTGTAATGAAAAAAAAAATTTTTTTTCGTTATTCCGAAACTATTAGGCCGATTTTGCCCAATAACGAAATTAACCGAGATATTTATCCCTCAAACCTACTACGAAAATTCCATCTGTCTAGCTCATTTTGTTCGAGAGTCATCGTGTTAACGGAGGGCCGGCCGGCCGGATAGAATCGATTTTGACCACGAATTCTCGATCAGTGTGTCGAACCAAATCGTTTGATACCATTTTCATAAAAAAATTCGAAAATTAGAGACATTTGGACAAATTGACAAGTTCTCTGTTCCGAGGAACAAGAGCGTCAAAAAGTGGGAAAGCCCTGTGGACGGGAGCTTTTGCACTCTTGTTCAAACTCTGACAAATCATAACTCTGAAAGTTTTGATTTCTCCGAGTTGGGAATAATATCAATGGATTCTTATTTAATTAATTTCATGATGCAGTTCTATCATTAGATTCCATTGATATAAGTCCCAACTCTGAGGAACCAATACTTTCGGAGATATAATTTGTCAACATTTGAACAAGAGCGCCAAAGTTCCTGTCCGCAGGACATTTTTTCCAATAATGGTCAATGGTTTCTTCAAATCTTGTTGTCGAAAAACTTTCTTAGATACCCTATTATTGTTGTCAACATTGATATTTATTTTCGTTCATGATGATATTCACATCACTTACATTTCACATAAACTATTTGTTTTCTCTCAACGAAATGTCTTCGTTGAAGCTGAAGCAGTGTTTGGGTTTCTGCACATCAGTCATACTGGAGGTTGATGTAAACTTGATTAGGTACTTCACAAACCTATATCACGTTTTCGCATTAGGATTGCACTAGATCTGAAATGGTCTTCAATTTTTTTGGCGCTCTTTTTCCTCGGAACAGAGAGCTTATCAATTTGTTCAAATGTCTGTAATTTGTCTTAAACGATTTGGTGCGACTCACTGATCAAGAATCCGTGGTCAGTATCGATCCGCCCGTAGACACGATAACACTCGAACGAAATGTGCGTCGCGACATTGTCCTAGGGGCGTCGCACGTTGGTTGCGACCGAGTCTAGTGAGCTGATAACGTATTACTAGGCTAGTACTAAAATTGGTAAATATTTTTGGGGCCTGAGTTAAGGGGCGTCGTAAAAAAATGGCAAAGTCCCAAGGGCGTCACGGTAAAAATAAGTTTGGAAAGCCCTGAGCTAGACAGTTGAAATTTTCAGAGTAGGTTAGGGAGATTAATATCTCGGCTAAGTTCGTTATTGGGCAAAATCGACCAGATGGTTTCGGAGAAACAAAAAAAAAATTTTATACTACAAATTTTAAATTCAATTTTTTTTCAAGATGTAGTTTCACCATAAGAATCCATTGATATCATTTTCAACTCTAAAAATCTAATACTTTCGGAGATATGATTTTGCACAATTTCAATAATAAATCGTACTTCTACGTTTCCACAGAATGCTATGAATTATTATATGATCTGTGTTGATACATGTCAACTCATTCTCCTGAGACATGACATGTCGAATTCATTTCGGCTATCGTAGAATTATGAGGATTATAATATGATATCATACATTTTGGGTGATATTTTAATGTCCATGGTTAATCCATATGATGATGGGAATGGTATTGGTAAGTTAATAATATTGAGTTAAGAATATCTCCAGTAAAAACAAAACTAGAATATCGTCTAAAGTTTCAATCGATATAATAATTTTCAGAGTGGATTTTAGGAAAGAATATATCGTTCATCATGAATTGAGGAATTAATATCTCGAATGAGTTCGTCATAGGGTAGAATTGGTCTATTGTTTTTGGATTAATCATTTTTAGCACTCTTGTTGAGTTTAAATTCTTCATTATTTTACCTATAAAGTATTTCTCTTAGTAATTGAAGAAAGGCATTAGATATATCTCACAATTTTGTTGGAATTCAGTTCTGTTAATTTGTAATGAGGAACTTTCAGAAATTGTTTTTGCGCGTATGTTCTCGGGAACATCGCGTTATAGTTTTGCCCAAATGTCTGTAACTTTCGAATTTTTTGAAAAAAATGGTCTTAAACGATTAAGTTCGACTCCCCAATGAAGAATTCGAGGTCAAATTTGATTCTGTCCGGCCGGCCGTCCGGCCGTTGCCACGATAACTTGAGAACAAAAAGAGCTAGCGACTTGAAATTTTCAGGGTAGGTGGCGCATCCCAATACGACGGACAAGTTCGTTAATGGGCATAATCGGCCCAGCGGTTTCCGAGTAATAATTTTGTTTTCAACCAATATAAATCCGATCGAATTGAAACTTGGTGAGTAGTTGTAGAATATGAACCTTAGCACGTTTGTGAAATTTTGTGCGAATCGTATAGCTAGAAAATTATTAAAAAATTATTAAAAAATATTTTTGTTGTCACGATAACTTGAGAACGGAAACAGATAGCGGCTTCAAGTTTTCAGGTTAGGATGTGCACTAGAACGCGACATTTCAGTTTGATTATGAGCATAATCGGCCAAACGGTTTTAGAGTTATAGCCATCTGAAATTTTCTGAAATTTGGTGGTTTTTTGTTCCTCATTAACTCGAAAAATACTGAACCGATTGAATTCAAACATGGTTATTAGTTGTAGAATGCCAACGCGGAAATGTTTGCAAAATTTAGTCAGGATAGCATTTGTAGAAAATTTTTAATAAATCATTGAAAATAAAAAAAGAAAATTCTATATATCAGTAACTGATCGTTTGAAATTGCTGAAATTTTGCAAGAGCCTTCATAACCTAACTCTACTGCCAAGTTTCAAGTTTTAATACGATCGGTTAAATATTGTTGGAGATTCAAGCATTCTTGTGCGAGTTCAGTAGATGGGTGACCGTTGCCTCGATAACTTTCGAACGAAAGGAGATAGGGTAGGTTGCGTATCCGGAAGGGGGAGTTGAGTTCCTTTTTGGGCATAACCTGTGTAACGGTTTCCGAGTTATACCTACCTGGAATATTATTTCCTTAATAACTCAAAAAATTTATATTCGATCGCATTGGTGCTTGGTAACTAGTAGTAAAAAATCAACATACAGACGTGTTTAAAATTTTGTAAGAACCATACCCCTAGAAAATTAAAAAAAAATCACGAAAAAAAAAATTGGTTCAAGCACTGACGTGAAGTCAGAAGCTTTTGCGCGTATGTTCTATTGTCCATTCTTCTGTATTGGACACCTTTAATCGAATTTACCATGGTAAATTATGTTGTCCTTTCTCTTGTATTGGCCACTTAATTCGAATTTACCATGGTAAATTCGAATTAAGAGTGTCCAATACAGGAGAATGGACAACATAATTTACCATGGTAAATTCGATTAAGAGTGTCCAATACAGGAGAATGGAAAATAGAACATACGCGCAAAAGCTCCTGACTTCACGTCAGTGCTTGAACCAATTTTTTCCATAATATTTTGAAAGTATTTGTCTCTCCCAGATATTCAGGAAGTCGGTCGTAATTTCGTTTTTCCGTATGAATATCAACATCATTTCTTGTCTTATTCAGATTACTTGATAATTGTGACAAAAACTTTAAGCTCATTACAGTACTGCGAGACCTTGTCAGAATTTTCGCGATGTTCTGGGGAATATCACGTTATCATTTTGCCCAAATGTCTATAATTTTTTAATTTGGCCGTTAGCACGATAACTTGAGAGCGGAAAGAGAGAGCGACTTGAATTTTCAGGGTATGTGGCGCATCTCAATACGACGGTCGATTTCGATAATGCATTATCGAACGGGAATCGGGAATTTAGAGAAACCAATAATTCACTGAAACAATTGGAAAATATCGCGGTGCTGTCAATAGTAAATATTTAGATAGTTAGTCTATCGTATAATCGTGTGTGGAAATGGCAATGAATAATGAATAATGAATATTATTATTTGATAAATTTTCATTTCAATGTATTTGATTCTTAGAAAGATAATAATATATTGACCCAGTGTTTGATGACACTTTCATAACTATTCCTTGCCAAATCAGTGAACTTCTATGTTGATTTCCAGTTCATCTAGCCGAAATCGTATTAAAGCTATAATAAATCTAATCAGAGCTTTTTGAAAACCACCGTTAGTGTACTGAATGATCTATAGAGCAGTGTTGTCAGATTGGCGGGACTCTCATCTCACAGCAACCTGCTTAATTGAGAATATATACTCTGGGTCTCGCAAAGTATATACAAAGTATATACAGAACTTCTACAGCGCCATCTGAAGCGAATTCCCATTAACTAAATTCCGTGTAAGTTGAGGCTTATAACAGACATCCGAGTCCAAAAAATTTTTTGGGGGAGACATCAGGGAGCTGAGGGGGGGCCCTAAGGAGTCCATTGGCACCGAAAAACAATGCGAGACCCGGAAAGGGGTCTCACATGTACAAAACGGGTCTCACTTTTTACCAACCATATACCATTTTGGGACTCAGTTGTCCCTTAGTTACATCTATATATATATATATCCCGACATCATTTCAGCGTCATTACATGATACCGACATCTTTGCGTCCCCTTGAAATCGAAGTGTATATCGACGTATGTTAAGTAGACTATCTCCGTATACACCTCACGATCATTTTGTGAGTCTCAGATCTCAATATACTTGAAAACTGGGGGAGACAATTTTCTTGTCAACGATACAATGAACTTTGCGTCCTTACAAAATACCGTCATTTCTGCGTCCGTATACTTATTTGCCGATATTTCGATCATTTCTGCGTCATTCGTTTTATATACACGTCAACCATTCAGACATTGCTGCACAGGCTGTGTTGCCAAATGTATGAGGGTTTTTTATGAAGGAATAGACTGATTGGCCTTGACATTCCATTCGATGTGAACGCAGACCTGACCTACACAGATGTTACATTCAACGGATTTTCGCCCCTCTCGATAAGGAAGAAAACATATTGAGTACGGGAATTTTCGATAGGAATTTCTTCTGCGTGTTCGTTGCCTTAATTATATAGAATAGATGAATTAATAGAATAAGATGAGACCTAAAAAAAATTTGGTTGAGCAAATTGTAATATGATTTTTTAATCTTGTGATAGCACAAGAAATGTAACGTATTCCCTTTGTGTTAAAATACTTAGTTTTCTTGGACTAATTTTAGATGGATAATTCTGTTGTTCTGAGAAGTAGTTGATTGCAGAGAGTTGATAATGACTAGCCATAATCAATAATAATATAATGCATTGCTTATTATTCGTAATATTATTATTCTCTAGCAAAAGACCGAATCAGCAGAATGACTAATTATTTGAATAAGATTGCATAAAAAATTTCTGTTTAGCAGTTGGTGACTTTTAATTCGACTTTAACTTTTTAACTTAATGTCACTATTTCAATAACAGATATGATTTTTTTAAATGGCACCCTATATTTTATGAATACCAAAAATGGAATTTACAATTAGTTCCACTTTCAAACATCACTCTAAGTTATGCAACTTTTTCGATTAGGTAAAAAACGGTTGATTTCAAAGTGTTTATAATGCATAGCCATAATTTAAATTTCGTTGAAATGAAATTCATTATACCTAATATTTATTTTATGTTCGAATCGAGCTACTAATGAAAATGCCATCGTTTCTAACCACAAATTATTTATGTATGAAACACTGCATATTAGTGGAAATATAAATTCTGATTCAGTGGAGTGTAAGTATTGAGTTGAAAGAGGTTCTAGTAAAGTACGGGAACGGAAGAATAACTAAGGGCCGAGTGTTGCGCATTCATGAATATCGCTAAATACATGCGTCAACTCGCAACCTCGAGTTAACTCGCAATTGAGAAACCGGCCCTAAGAGTTATTCACATAAGAGTATGAAATGAAGGCGTGCTAAAACAGATCCTTGTGGGATGGGGTTCATTATTCGAAATTCTGAAGTTATAATTATTATCATCAACAAAAACACGATGTCTTCAATCCGGCAAAATATTTTTTGAAAGACGAATCATCTTTCCACACTTCAAAAGCGTGTACAGTTTAAGTGCTTCACCATATTTCTACACAGCAGAAGATTATTCCATAAAAATTATATCTATTTTCAATTTCTTATTTACACCTAATTTGATAAAAATAATAAAACTGAGAATTTTTCCCGAAACCACCTTGGCAATTTTGAAGAACAAGATCCTGCAACTACAAAGCGTGTAGAAGGCAAGATAATACATAACAAGAATTACGAAGTAATATTATTTCCGAATTTTTAGAGCAATGCAAGAAGATTTGAAACTGAAATCCTATTATTTATTGAATAAAAACCTCAGGAAAAATTGCAATATTTCACCTTCATAAATCACACCATACCTTGAGTAGATAGTCAGTGACAAATGACAGGATATTCGTGTATTCTTTATGAACAAACACTGATCACGGATGGTTGCAAGAGTTGAATAATTGTAATTTATGCAATGGAGAAATTTTGTAAAACAAGTGCCAGGTGCCAGGTGACTTTCTCCTCTCAGAGGCATTTTTCGTTATGCGCATGAGCAGACCATGAGTGATTTAACTGGTGGTGTTTTCGTCAGAGAGGATTGGGGTTTTGGGGTGGCGGATGCTATTCCTCCATAGAATCTCCTGGTGAGGGTCTGCGCATGCGTGGATTAAAGATGCGATATCTCCCGAACCACAAGTGTTGGAGAATCGGAGTATTTTGTAAGGTGTGTGATTTTGAGAGCACTTTTAGCCGCGCGTAGATTGCGCATGCGCAGAAGAGAAGTGACTGTTTTTGGGTTGGATGGGTTATGTTGGGAGTGCTGAGTCGATATTGTGAGGTTTTAAAAGAATATTCATGGCTATTCAGTGCAAGGACAAGTCAGTTTGGGGGATGTAGCGTTGTTTCCGAGTTCAAGTGTCCGTACTGTGGCCCTAGGGCTAATTTTGAAATTGATGATACCCCTTATAGGCATTTTTCGTTATGCGCATGAGCAGACCATCAGTGATTTAACTGGTGGTGTTTTCGTCAGAGAGGATTGGGGTTTTGGGGTGGCGGATGCTATTCCTACATAGAATCCCCTGGTGAGGGTCAGCGCATGCGTGGATTAAAGATGCAACATCTCCTGAACCAATAATGTTGGAGAATCGGAGTTATTTGTAAGGTGTGTGATTTTGAGAGGACTTTTAGCCGCGAGTAGATTGCGCATGCGCAGAATGGAAGTAACTGTTTTTGGGTTGTACAGGTTATGTCGGGAGTGCTGAGCCAATATTGTGAGGTTTCAAAAGAATATTCATGGCAATTCAGTGCACGAACAAGTCAGTTTGGGGTATGTACCGTTGTTGCCGAATTGAAGTGTTCGTACTGTGGCCCTGGGGCTAATTTTAAAATCGATGTTACCTCTTACGGACATTTTTCGTTATGCGCATGAGCAGACCTTCAGTAATTTAACTGCTGGTGTTTTCGTCAGAGAGGATTGGGAATTTCGGGTGGCGGATGCTATTCCTCCATAGAATACCCTGGTGAGGGTCTGTGCATGCGTGGTTCAAGATGCACTATCTCCTGAACCACTAGTGTTGGAGAATCGAAGTTCTTTGTAAGGTGTGTGATTTTGGGAGGACTTGCAGCCGCGAGTAGATTGCACATGCGCAGAATAGAAGTTACTGTTTTTGGGTTGTATGGGTTATGCTGGGAGTGCTGAGTCGAGATTGTGAGGTTTTAAAAGAATATTCATGGCAAGTCAGTGCAAATGTATGTAACGTGGCCCTGGGGCGAATTTAGTAATAACTATATTCGGTAGATCTATATTGAATTACGTTCAGATTTGGAAAAGAGGCAGTTGCGTTCCTAAAGGAGGTCCCATAACCGCATTTTTTTTTATCTTTGGTAAAGCTAACAGCCAAACTGTACTGATAGCTATATATGCTAAAGAAACTTGAAAAAAAAAGCACTGACGTGAAGTCAGTACTCTTTGGCTCGCGTGTTCACGGTGGCTAATTTGAATTGAATGATGAGTACTTCAAGCTCAGTGAATTGAGCGTGCCGGAGATCTAACCTCCATAAAGTTAGCAGAGCCACTTGCGAAAATTTCAATGAAACCTATTGCATTAATTGTTGAATATTTGTCGAGAATTTGTCGTGAAAGAAAAAAATTTGTCGCGCGCTTAGTTTTTTTTATATGGGGTGGCTCTGCTAACTTAATATTAAGTTAGCAGAGCCACTTGCAACAATTTCAATGAAACCTATTGCATTAATTGTCGAGAATTTGTCGTGAATTTGTCGTGAAAGAAAAAAGTCTGTCGCGCGCTTAGTTTTTTTTATATGGGGCGGCTCTGCTAACTTAATATTAAGTTAGCAGAGCCACTTGCAACAATTTCAATGAAACCTATTGCATTAATTGTCGAGTATTTGTCGTGAATTTGTCGTAAAAGAAAAAAGTTTGTCGCGCGCTTCGTTTTTTTTGTATGGGCTAAATTAATATTTGGCTAAAGGGGCCACACACAAATCACGTAAGTTGGTTAATCGTATTTTTTTTTCAATCAGAAATGAGCTGAATAATTGTCGAAGGACCCAAACATATTCGTCGTGACAGAAAAAAAATTGTCGAGCCCTTAGTTTTTTTTAAATGGGGTGGCTCTGCTAACTTAATATTAAGTTAGCAGAGCCACTTGTAACAATTTCAATGAAACCTATCGCATTAATTGTCGAGTATTTGTCGTGAATTTGTCGTGAAAGAAAAAAGCTTGTCGCGCGCTTCGTTTTTTTTGTATGGGCTAAAACAATATTTGGCTAAAGGGGCCACACACAAATCACGTAAGTTGGTTAATCATATTTTTTTTCAATCAGAAATGAGCTGAATAATTGTCGAACGACCCAAACATATTCGTCGTGACAGAAAAAAAATTGTCGAGCCCTTAGTTTTTTTTAAATGGGGTGGCTCTGCTAACTTAATATTAAGTTAGCAGAGCCACTTGCAACAATTTCAATGAAACCTATCGCATTAATTGTCGAGTATTTGTCGTGAATTTGTCGTGAAAGAAAAAAGCTTGTCGCGCGCTTCGTTTTTTTTGTATGGGCTAAATTAATATTTGGCTAAAGGGGCCACACACAAATCACGTAAGTTGGTTAATCATATTTTTTTCTATCAGAAATGAGCTGAATAATTGTCGAAGGACCCAAACATATTCGTCGTGACAGAAAAAAAATTGTCGAGCCCTTAGTTTTTTTTAAATGGGGTGGCTCTGCTAACTTAATATTAAGTTAGCAGAGCCACTTGCAACAATTTCAATGAAACCTATCGCATTAATTGTCGAGTATTTGTCGTGAATTTGTCGTGAAAGAAAAAAGCTTGTCGCGCGCTTCGTTTTTTTTGTATGGGCTAAAACAATATTTGGCTAAAGGGGCCACACACAAATCACGTAAGTTGGTTAATCGTATTTTTTTTCAATCAGAAATGAGCTGAATAATTGTCGAACGACCCAAACATATTCGTCGTGACAGAAAAATTTTGTCGCGCGCTTAGTTTTTTTTAAATGGGGTGGCTCTGCTAACTTAATATTAAGTTAGCAGAGCCACTTGTAACAATTTCAATGAAACCTATCGCATTAATTGTCGAGTATTTGTCGTGAATTTGTCGTGAAAGAAAAAAGCTTGTCGCGCGCTTCGTTTTTTTTGTATGGGCTAAAACAATATTTGGCTAAAGGGGCCACACACAAATCACGTAAGTTGGTTAATCATATTTTTTTTCAATCAGAAATGAGCTGAATAATTGTCGAACGACCCAAACATATTCGTCGTGACAGAAAAAAAATTGTCGAGCCCTTAGTTTTTTTTAAATGGGGTGGCTCTGCTAACTTAATATTAAGTTAGCAGAGCCACTTGCAACAATTTCAATGAAACCTATTGCATTAATTGTCGAGTATTTGTCGTGAATTTGTCGTGGAAGAAAAAAGTTTGTCGCGCGCTTCGTTTTTTTTGTATGGGCTAAATTAATATTTGGCTAAAGGGGCCACACACAAATCACGTAAGTTGGTTAATCGTATTTTTTTTCAATCAGAAATGAGCTGAATAATTGTCGAAGGACCCAAACATATTCGTCGTGACAGAAAAAAAATTGTCGAGCCCTTAGTTTTTTTTAAATGGGGTGGCTCTGCTAACTTAATATTAAGTTAGCAGAGCCACTTGTAACAATTTCAATGAAACCTATCGCATTAATTGTCGAGTATTTGTCGTGAATTTGTCGTGAAAGAAAAAAGCTTGTCGCGCGCTTCGTTTTTTTTGTATGGGCTAAAACAATATTTGGCTAAAGGGGCCACACACAAATCACGTAAGTTGGTTAATCATATTTTTTTTCAATCAGAAATGAGCTGAATAATTGTCGAACGACCCAAACATATTCGTCGTGACAGAAAAAAAATTGTCGAGCCCTTAGTTTTTTTTAAATGGGGTGGCTCTGCTAACTTAATATTAAGTTAGCAGAGCCACTTGCAACAATTTCAATGAAACCTATCGCATTAATTGTCGAGTATTTGTCGTGAATTTGTCGTGAAAGAAAAAAGCTTGTCGCGCGCTTCGTTTTTTTTGTATGGGCTAAAACAATATTTGGCTAAAGGGGCCACACACAAATCACGTAAGTTGGTTAATCGTATTTTTTTTCAATCAGAAATGAGCTGAATAATTGTCGAACGACCCAAACATATTCGTCGTGACAGAAAAATTTTGTCGCGCGCTTAGTTTTTTTTAAATGGGGTGGCTCTGCTAACTTAATATTAAGTTAGCAGAGCCACTTGTAACAATTTCAATGAAACCTATCGCATTAATTGTCGAGTATTTGTCGTGAATTTGTCGTGAAAGAAAAAAGCTTGTCGCGCGCTTCGTTTTTTTTGTATGGGCTAAAACAATATTTGGCTAAAGGGGCCACACACAAATCACGTAAGTTGGTTAATCATATTTTTTTTCAATCAGAAATGAGCTGAATAATTGTCGAACGACCCAAACATATTCGTCGTGACAGAAAAAAAATTGTCGAGCCCTTAGTTTTTTTTAAATGGGGTGGCTCTGCTAACTTAATATTAAGTTAGCAGAGCCACTTGCAACAATTTCAATGAAACCTATTGCATTAATTGTCGAGTATTTGTCGTGAATTTGTCGTGAAAGAAAAAAGTTTGTCGCGCGCTTCGTTTTTTTTGTATGGGCTAAATTATTATTTGGCTAAAGGGGCCACACACAAATCACGTAAGTTGGTTAATCATATTTTTTTTCAATCAGAAATGAGCTGAATAATTGTCGAACGACCCAAACATATTCGTCGTGACAGAAAAAAATTTGTCGAGCCCTTAGTTTTTTTTAAATGGGGTGGCTCTGCTAACTTAATATTAAGTTAGCAGAGCCACTTGCAACAATTTCAATGAAACCTATTGCATTAATTGTCGAGTATTTGTCGTGAATTTGTCGTGAAAGAAAAAAGTTTGTCGCGCGCTTCGTTTTTTTTGTATGGGCTAAATTATTATTTGGCTAAAGGGGCCACACACAAATCACGTAAGTTGGTTAATCATATTTTTTTTCAATCAGAAATGAGCTGAATAATTGTCGAACGACCCAAACATATTCGTCGTGACAGAAAAAAATTTGTCGAGCCCTTAGTTTTTTTTAAATGGGGTGGCTCTGCTAACTTAATATTAAGTTAGCAGAGCCACTTGTAACAATTTCAATGAAACCTATCGCATTAATTGTCGAGTATTTGTCGTGAATTTGTCGTGAAAGAAAAAAGCTTGTCGCGCGCTTCGTTTTTTTTGTATGGGCTAAAACAATATTTGGCTAAAGGGGCCACACACAAATCACGTAAGTTGGTTAATCATATTTTTTTTCAATCAGAAATGAGCTGAATAATTGTCGAACGACCCAAACATATTCGTCGTGACAGAAAAAATTTTGTCGCGCGCTTAGTTTTTTTTAAATGGGGTGGCTCTGCTAACTTAATATTAAGTTAGCAGAGCCACTTGTAACAATTTCAATGAAACCTATCGCATTAATTGTCGAGTATTTGTCGTGAATTTGTCGTGAAAGAAAAAAGCTTGTCGCGCGCTTCGTTTTTTTTGTATGGGCTAAAACAATATTTGGCTAAAGGGGCCACACACAAATCACGTAAGTTGGTTAATCATATTTTTTTTCAATCAGAAATGAGCTGAATAATTGTCGAACGACCCAAACATATTCGTCGTGACAGAAAAAAAATTGTCGAGCCCTTAGTTTTTTTTAAATGGGGTGGCTCTGCTAACTTAATATTAAGTTAGCAGAGCCACTTGCAACAATTTCAATGAAACCTATTGAAAAAAAATATGATTAAACAACTTACGTGATTTGTGTGTGGCCCCTTTAGCCAAATAATAATTTAGCCCATACAAAAAAAACGAAGCGCGCGACAAGCTTTTTTCTTTCACGACAAATTCACGACAAATACTCGACAATTAATGCAATAGGTTTCATTGAAATTGTTGCAAGTGGCTCTGCTAACTTAATATTAAGTTAGCAGAGCCACCCCATTTAAAAAAAACTAAGGGCTCGACAATTTTTTTTCTGTCACGACGAATATGTTTGGGTCGTTCGACAATTATTCAGCTCATTTCTGATTGAAAAAAAATATGATTAACCAACTTACGTGATTTGTGTGTGGCCCCTTTAGCCAAATATTGTTTTAGCCCATACAAAAAAAACGAAGCGCGCGACAAGCTTTTTTCTTTCACGACAAATTCACGACAAATACTCGACAATTAATGCGATAGGTTTCATTGAAATTGTTACAAGTGGCTCTGCTAACTTAATATTAAGTTAGCAGAGCCACCCCATTTAAAAAAAACTAAGGGCTCGACAAATTTTTTTCTGTCACGAGGAATATGTTTGGGTCGTTCGACAATTATTCAGCTCATTTCTGATTGAAAAAAAATATGATTAACCAACTTACGTGATTTGTGTGTGGCCCCTTTAGCCAAATAATAATTTAGCCCATACAAAAAAAACGAAGCGCGCGACAAACTTTTTTCTTTCACGACAAATTCACGACAAATACTCGACAATTAATGCAATAGGTTTCATTGAAATTGTTGCAAGTGGCTCTGCTAACTTAATATTAAGTTAGCAGAGCCACCCCATTTAAAAAAAAACTAAGGGCTCGACAATTTTTTTTCTGTCACGACGAATATGTTTGGGTCGTTCGACAATTATTCAGCTCATTTCTGATTGAAAAAAAATATGATTAACCAACTTACGTGATTTGTGTGTGGCCCCTTTAGCCAAATATTGTTTTAGCCCATACAAAAAAAACGAAGCGCGCGACAAGCTTTTTTCTTTCACGACAAATTCACGACAAATACTCGACAATTAATGCGATAGGTTTCATTGAAATTGTTACAAGTGGCTCTGCTAACTTAATATTAAGTTAGCAAAGCCACCCCATTTAAAAAAAACTAAGCGCGCGACAAAATTTTTTCTGTCACGACGAATATGTTTGGGTCGTTCGACAATTATTCAGCTCATTTCTGATTGAAAAAAAATACGATTAACCAACTTACGTGATTTGTGTGTGGCCCCTTTAGCCAAATATTGTTTTAGCCCATACAAAAAAAACGAAGCGCGCGACAAGCTTTTTTCTTTCACGACAAATTCACGACAAATACTCGACAATTAATGCGATAGGTTTCATTGAAATTGTTACAAGTGGCTCTGCTAACTTAATATTAAGTTAGCAGAGCCACCCCATTTAAAAAAAACTAAGGGCTCGACAAATTTTTTTCTGTCACGAGGAATATGTTTGGGTCGTTCGACAATTATTCAGCTCATTTCTGATTGAAAAAAAATATGATTAACCAACTTACGTGATTTGTGTGTGGCCCCTTTAGCCAAATAATAATTTAGCCCATACAAAAAAAACGAAGCGCGCGACAAACTTTTTTCTTTCACGACAAATTCACGACAAATACTCGACAATTAATGCGATAGGTTTCATTGAAATTGTTACAAGTGGCTCTGCTAACTTAATATTAAGTTAGCAGAGCCACCCCATTTAAAAAAAACTAAGGGCTCGACAAATTTTTTTCTGTCACGACGAATATGTTTGGGTCGTTCGACAATTATTCAGCTCATTTCTGATTGAAAAAAAATATGATTAACCAACTTACGTGATTTGTGTGTGGCCCCTTTAGCCAAATAATAATTTAGCCCATACAAAAAAAACGAAGCGCGCGACAAACTTTTTTCTTTCACGACAAATTCACGACAAATACTCGACAATTAATGCAATAGGTTTCATTGAAATTGTTGCAAGTGGCTCTGCTAACTTAATATTAAGTTAGCAGAGCCACCCCATTTAAAAAAAACTAAGGGCTCGACAATTTTTTTTCTGTCACGACGAATATGTTTGGGTCGTTCGACAATTATTCAGCTCATTTCTGATTGAAAAAAAATATGATTAACCAACTTACGTGATTTGTGTGTGGCCCCTTTAGCCAAATATTGTTTTAGCCCATACAAAAAAAACGAAGCGCGCGACAAGCTTTTTTCTTTCACGACAAATTCACGACAAATACTCGACAATTAATGCGATAGGTTTCATTGAAATTGTTACAAGTGGCTCTGCTAACTTAATATTAAGTTAGCAGAGCCACCCCATTTAAAAAAAACTAAGCGCGCGACAAAATTTTTTCTGTCACGACGAATATGTTTGGGTCGTTCGACAATTATTCAGCTCATTTCTGATTGAAAAAAAATACGATTAACCAACTTACGTGATTTGTGTGTGGCCCCTTTAGCCAAATATTGTTTTAGCCCATACAAAAAAAACGAAGCGCGCGACAAGCTTTTTTCTTTCACGACAAATTCACGACAAATACTCGATAATTAATGCGATAGGTTTCATTGAAATTGTTACAAGTGGCTCTGCTAACTTAATATTAAGTTAGCAGAGCCACCCCATTTAAAAAAAACTAAGGGCTCGACAAATTTTTTTCTGTCACAGGAATATGTTTGGGTCGTTCGACAATTATTCAGCTCATTTCTGATTGAAAAAAAATATGATTAACCAACTTACGTGATTTGTGTGTGGCCCCTTTAGCCAAATAATAATTTAGCCCATACAAAAAAAACGAAGCGCGCGACAAACTTTTTTCTTTCACGACAAATTCACGACAAATACTCGACAATTAATGCAATAGGTTTCATTGAAATTGTTGCAAGTGGCTCTGCTAACTTAATATTAAGTTAGCAGAGCCACCCCATTTAAAAAAAACTAAGGGCTCGACAAATTTTTTTCTGTCACGACGAATATGTTTGGGTCGTTCGACAAATATTCAGCTCATTTCTGATTGAAAAAAAATATGATTAACCAACTTACGTGATTTGTGTGTGGCCCCTTTAGCCAAATATTGTTTTAGCCCATACAAAAAAAACGAAGCGCGCGACAAGCTTTTTTCTTTCACGACAAATTCACGACAAATACTCGACAATTAATGCGATAGGTTTCATTGAAATTGTTACAAGTGGCTCTGCTAACTTAATATTAAGTTAGCAGAGCCACCCCATTTAAAAAAAACTAAGCGCGCGACAAAATTTTTTCTGTCACGACGAATATGTTTGGGTCGTTCGACAATTATTCAGCTCATTTCTGATTGAAAAAAAATACGATTAACCAACTTACGTGATTTGTGTGTGGCCCCTTTAGCCAAATATTGTTTTAGCCCATACAAAAAAAACGAAGCGCGCGACAAGCTTTTTTCTTTCACGACAAATTCACGACAAATACTCGACAATTAATGCGATAGGTTTCATTGAAATTGTTGCAAGTGGCTCTGCTAACTTAATATTAAGTTAGCAGAGCCACCCCATTTAAAAAAAACTAAGGGCTCGACAATTTTTTTTCTGTCACGACGAATATGTTTGGGTCCTTCGACAATTATTCAGCTCATTTCTGATAGAAAAAAAATATGATTAACCAACTTACGTGATTTGTGTGTGGCCCCTTTAGCCAAATAATAATTTAGCCCATACAAAAAAAACGAAGCGCGCGACAAACTTTTTTCTTTCACGACAAATTCACGACAAATACTCGACAATTAATGCAATAGGTTTCATTGAAATTGTTGCAAGTGGCTCTGCTAACTTAATATTAAGTTAGCAGAGCCACCCCATTTAAAAAAAACTAAGGGCTCGACAATTTTTTTTCTGTCACGACGAATATGTTTGGGTCGTTCGACAATTATTCAGCTCATTTCTGATTGAAAAAAAATATGATTAACCAACTTACGTGATTTGTGTGTGGCCCCTTTAGCCAAATATTGTTTTAGCCCATACAAAAAAAACGAAGCGCGCGACAAGCTTTTTTCTTTCACGACAAATTCACGACAAATACTCGACAATTAATGCGATAGGTTTCATTGAAATTGTTACAAGTGGCTCTGCTAACTTAATATTAAGTTAGCAGAGCCACCCCATTTAAAAAAAACTAAGCGCGCGACAAAATTTTTTCTGTCACGACGAATATGTTTGGGTCGTTCGACAATTATTCAGCTCATTTCTGATTGAAAAAAAATACGATTAACCAACTTACGTGATTTGTGTGTGGCCCCTTTAGCCAAATATTGTTTTAGCCCATACAAAAAAAACGAAGCGCGCGACAAGCTTTTTTCTTTCACGACAAATTCACGACAAATACTCGATAATTAATGCGATAGGTTTCATTGAAATTGTTACAAGTGGCTCTGCTAACTTAATATTAAGTTAGCAGAGCCACCCCATTTAAAAAAAACTAAGGGCTCGACAAATTTTTTTCTGTCACAGGAATATGTTTGGGTCGTTCGACAATTATTCAGCTCATTTCTGATTGAAAAAAAATATGATTAACCAACTTACGTGATTTGTGTGTGGCCCCTTTAGCCAAATAATAATTTAGCCCATACAAAAAAAACGAAGCGCGCGACAAACTTTTTTCTTTCACGACAAATTCACGACAAATACTCGACAATTAATGCAATAGGTTTCATTGAAATTGTTGCAAGTGGCTCTGCTAACTTAATATTAAGTTAGCAGAGCCACCCCATTTAAAAAAAACTAAGGGCTCGACAAATTTTTTTCTGTCACGACGAATATGTTTGGGTCGTTCGACAAATATTCAGCTCATTTCTGATTGAAAAAAAATATGATTAACCAACTTACGTGATTTGTGTGTGGCCCCTTTAGCCAAATATTGTTTTAGCCCATACAAAAAAAACGAAGCGCGCGACAAGCTTTTTTCTTTCACGACAAATTCACGACAAATACTCGACAATTAATGCGATAGGTTTCATTGAAATTGTTACAAGTGGCTCTGCTAACTTAATATTAAGTTAGCAGAGCCACCCCATTTAAAAAAAACTAAGCGCGCGACAAAATTTTTTCTGTCACGACGAATATGTTTGGGTCGTTCGACAATTATTCAGCTCATTTCTGATTGAAAAAAAATACGATTAACCAACTTACGTGATTTGTGTGTGGCCCCTTTAGCCAAATATTGTTTTAGCCCATACAAAAAAAACGAAGCGCGCGACAAGCTTTTTTCTTTCACGACAAATTCACGACAAATACTCGACAATTAATGCGATAGGTTTCATTGAAATTGTTGCAAGTGGCTCTGCTAACTTAATATTAAGTTAGCAGAGCCACCCCATTTAAAAAAAACTAAGGGCTCGACAATTTTTTTTCTGTCACGACGAATATGTTTGGGTCCTTCGACAATTATTCAGCTCATTTCTGATAGAAAAAAAATATGATTAACCAACTTACGTGATTTGTGTGTGGCCCCTTTAGCCAAATATTAATTTAGCCCATACAAAAAAAACGAAGCGCGCGACAAGCTTTTTTCTTTCACGACAAATTCACGACAAATACTCGACAATTAATGCGATAGGTTTCATTGAAATTGTTGCAAGTGGCTCTGCTAACTTAATATTAAGTTAGCAGAGCCACCCCATTTAAAAAAAACTAAGGGCTCGACAATTTTTTTTCTGTCACGACGAATATGTTTGGGTCGTTCGACAATTATTCAGCTCATTTCTGATTGAAAAAAAATATGATTAACCAACTTACGTGATTTGTGTGTGGCCCCTTTAGCCAAATATTGTTTTAGCCCATACAAAAAAAACGAAGCGCGCGACAAGCTTTTTTCTTTCACGACAAATTCACGACAAATACTCGACAATTAATGCGATAGGTTTCATTGAAATTGTTACAAGTGGCTCTGCTAACTTAATATTAAGTTAGCAGAGCCACCCCATTTAAAAAAAACTAAGGGCTCGACAATTTTTTTTCTGTCACGACGAATATGTTTGGGTCCTTCGACAATTATTCAGCTCATTTCTGATTGAAAAAAAATACGATTAACCAACTTACGTGATTTGTGTGTGGCCCCTTTAGCCAAATATTAATTTAGCCCATACAAAAAAAACGAAGCGCGCGACAAACTTTTTTCTTCCACGACAAATTCACGACAAATACTCGACAATTAATGCAATAGGTTTCATTGAAATTGTTGCAAGTGGCTCTGCTAACTTAATATTAAGTTAGCAGAGCCACCCCATATAAAAAAAACTAAGCGCGCGACAGACTTTTTTCTTTCACGACAAATTCACGACAAATTCTCGACAATTAATGCAATAGGTTTCATTGAAATTGTTGCAAGTGGCTCTGCTAACTTAATATTAAGTTAGCAGAGCCACCCCATATAAAAAAAACTAAGCGCGCGACAAATTTTTTTCTTTCACGACAAATTCTCGACAAATATTCGACAATTAATGCAATAGGTTTCATTGAAATTTTCGCAAGTGGCTCTGCTAACTTTATGGAGGTGGAGATCTACCCAAGGGATAGTGGACACCATTCACTGTCGATTCGAAAATTAGCAGTGCTGTATCTAAGCTTCCGTAAGGATAGAGTAAGACTGTTGAAAAATAACACAACTGACTCTCCTTAGTCGCACAAGCTTCTAGAAGAATCTGAGGGATCTCCTTGGGAAAGACTTAGCAGGGTCAGTATAATCATAATCATGTATATAGCACGCGCGCCAAATGCAGATTGACTTAGCAATGAAAGAAAAAATGTAAAAAAGCATTGACGTGTGGTCAATCTGCTTTGGCGCGCCTGCTATATACATGATTATTATTATACTGGTCCTGCTAAGTCTTTCCCAAGGAGATCCCTCAGAATCTTCTAGAAGCTTGTGCGACTAAGGAGAGTCAATTGTGTTATTTTTCAACAGCGTTACTCTATCCTTACGGAAGCTTAGATACAGCACTGCTAATTTTCGAATCGACAGTGAATGGTGTCCACTATCCCTTGGGTAGATCTCCGGCACGCTCAATTCACTGAGCTTGAAGTACTCATCACTCAATTCAAATTAGCCACCGTGAACACGCGCACCAAAGAGTACTGACTCCACGTCAGTTTGGTTCACTCATGATCGTCAGAAGGCTCAACTTATAAGGAAAAATATGAGAGAATAGTTTGGGTTGGTTCCTAAAAATAAAAATAGCAGTTTTGTATAAAGTTGGTATTTTTGAGAAACCTCATGTGCTTTCTGCCTGAATTAGTACTCTATTGGAGCCGATTGCATTTATATTCGAAAGTGAATCACGACAATAAAAGTTGAAGCTTTTGGAAGAAATCAGCCAAATAGCAAATACCTTCTGTTATTATCATTTGGGCTTATAGAAATTTATTTGCACCCAAATTGTTGCGAATTTAATGAACGATTAATTCACAAAGAATCAGGTTTTTTTCAAATGACCATTGTTCATGTATATTGAGTGGGGTGCAAAACTTTTTTCGTTAATTCCACAAAAAGCACAGAAAATTTAGTTATTGCTCTTCAAGTGCCACTTACAAAAATTCAGATTTACTTGCACTTTTGCTGAATCAGTAATTTTTGTGACGGTTAGAGTGCTATTATGCAGCTTACTGACTAATTCACATTGTAATAATTCATGATTATCAAATTTGATTGGTTTTAATTTATTCAGTCATGTTGAAACAAGTATTCCAGTGATTTTTTCACAATTAAGCTAACTAGTTTATAAAAATCCTCAACATAATAAATTTTGTTTGATGATTCAGAACATAACATGATGAATCTGAAAATAATTATTCGATCTTAAAATGTACTGAAGCTACGTTATGTGAGAATTTGAAACTATCATTAAGCCCCATTATAAATGCTAAGGGGCCTGAATCGTAGAAAGTCGAATTTTTGTGACCTTGAAGCTTCGAATACTGCTTCAACATGAAAAACGTAAACAACCCACATCTGGAAATCATTGAAGGACGCAGAAATATCGGTTTGATGGTTATCGATATACGGAACAGTGTTGTCGGTTTTATTGACGCATGAATGTCGGGATGGTGTAATACTAATATACATTTCGAATATACACTTCCTGACTGCAGCGCCACGAGTGGAGACAATACGAACTACGGTATACAAAAAAAGTACACGATACCACCATTGGGACGTCATCGCCGTATTACAACGAAACGAACGAGGGCGTTATAATAAAGCGTTTAGCATTGACTTGCATTTCTGCGTCCGTATACAGACGCAGCAATGCGGTGGACGCAGAATTACATGTAAAAAACATAATGTATGGACGCAGAATTACAGGTGGGCTATAAATATATATATATATATATATATATATATATATATATATATATATATATATATATATATATATATATATTGCATATGAGAAGAACAATGATAAAATTAGAAAGCACAGCGAATATAAAAAAATTGGTTCAAGCCCTGTGGACAGGAGATTTGACACTCTTGTTCAAACTTTGACAAATCATAACTCCGAAATTATTGGTTTCGCTGAGTTGGGAATGATATCAATAGATTCTTATTTAATTTATTTTTTATCCTATTTTATGATGCAGTTCTATCATTAGATTCCATTGATATCATTCCCAATTCTGAGAAACCAATATTTTCAGAGATATAATTTGTCAAAGTTTGAACAAGAGTGTCAAATCTCCTGCCACAGAGCTTTCCCACTTTTTTGATTTGGCTTCTGTGCATCAATTCTCAATAATATTCGTCATTAAATTCAAAACATAGGAATATGGCTCATCTCATGTTGGATTTATATACATCAGGAAATTATAATTAGAGTAATCTATGACAAATCATAATCGGAGTATTATTGAGAATAATTATTGAAATTTTGAAAAATAATATCTCCGAAAGTATTTGTAAAACGGTTTAGGGGAGTCCAAGTGTGGCGAGGTAGCGTAATACCTGGGGGACAATTCATCGGATGGGTTATCATATTCATGTTAGTGGGTGCCTGGTTGCTAGATACAATCTCGCTCCATCTGACTCTGAGGTTAAACTGCTATTTAATATTATCATCAAGTCAAGATGGTCATCAAAACTTCAAACGATATGGTGCAGGGGAATTTAGAGTAATTTGAATTGGCAGAATGTTCCGAGTCCTGATAATTTTATCCCATTCTTTAGAGACTTGGGCTTCCCTGCGATATTGGGCAGGGGCAATGTTGGCCAGGACGGAAGACACTCTGTAGGAGTGGACTTGAGTGTTCCTGATATTATTCACAAAGCTTCACTGAGTCGGCTGTCGACTTTTTGCGTATGGTGACTCCTGTACCATATAGATGCACAATATTCCGCCACAGAATAGCTCAATGCCAGAGCAGCAGTCCTCAATGTGTAGGTGTGGATTACCTCCTCGTGGCACACACTGGGCAACGGCTTATGCCGGCAAAAAGTCCACACAAATCGAGACGTTCACTGTGAGATCTGTAAATCCATTTTCTCAGCAATTGCTTCAATCCAGATCGGCCGTTCTAATGGCCAACTGACAAAAATAATCGGACCTTCAGTCCGAATACTACAACTGAATTGTGATGGTATATCCAGATCAAAGAGCGAATACATTGCACGCTTTGCAAGCGAACACTCTGCAGATATTCTAAGCCTTCAGGAACCTCGTAAGGTTTGAATTTGATATAATGACTCGGAAATGCGTTGTCGCCACATATGACCGCAGGTTCACGAATCTTCATCTGCTCGAGTTTTACTGAATTGAAAGATTCATTTTCCGAGGCAGAAGTTGAGGCGACGATTAATTATTGATTGCTGTGTTTGCATCACTATAACCACAAAAGTGGGATTCAATTGAAATAGCCTGGCTGCTTGTCTTTGAGTTGGTATCATTTGTGATCACCATAGTACGATTTATAATCGGATCTAATAGGAATTACATAAGGCAATTAGAGTTTTTCAATTCGTGACTTTTGGTCAATTTATTAAAATTTCAGCACTACGGAGAGGACTTCGTCCCAATTATTGGAATTACCAGTCCAATCCGCTGCCCGATTATCTAGCGACTCCCCCGATAATTTCCACTTTGGTCCACTAGGGTGTCTACGTTGCAGCCCCTCTAAAGGGGTCTATAAGCTACAACTTTTGTACCGTTTCGCAAGTATACCTCGATCATAATTGTGATTTGCTGCATTTCTGATTTTCATAAACATTGTTGAGAAGTATTTCGTAAATTGCGAAATAGCTCGCTTATCCTCGTTGAGCATATGTAAGATTGTAACCCTATAGTTTATACTAACCCTTATACTAACGTTGCCTATTTTGATGGTACATTGAATATAGGATTGTAAAAATATTATAGCTTCATTGTACCTACTCAAACAGCGAAGAGACAAACGCATTTATTTTATTTTTAATTATTATTGTGCACTTGCATCAATATAGTTTGCTAGTCGGGTTGGTAAGTGTTGCAACCACAATTACTAACATCTCATATTTGCCAGATAGTTACTAACAGCAGACGTGTTTAAATATATATTCTTATTAGTGAATTTTTTCTTTATTTGAAACCATGAAATTAGCATTCTTTTTACATTATTCCACAATATTGTTCAATATATACTATTTGCTCAATTCATTGGCTAAGTAATTGATTTTCCAAAAATGTATAAATAAATGGAAAAATATGTATATCCTAAATATCATAACGATATATCATTGACAATACATAGATGTGATCACGTTGCAATTGGGAGCTTTTTTTCGTGAAATATAGGTAAGAGTTGAGATATTAAAAAACATGAATATGAAAAATTAACACGGTTTAGGCATATGAAGCAAAACTAGCATCTGTTTCTTGGAACAGACGTATATTTGAGTATGAAATGAAATAGCATGGAGTGGGGGCATTCAATGATGCACCGCCTCAATAACATTATGATTTGAACGTTTGCTTGCGCCTGTGTGACGAGGTTTTTGTAATTAAGGTTAAATACAGATCCGATTAGATTCAAATTTGGTGATTAGTTGGACAATGCAGATGATGAAATCCTTAGAACATTTTGTGAGGAGCCAATCAGCAGAAAAATAAAATGCTCCAAATTATTCGTCTTCAAGTTGCACAATAATTTTAACAATCGTTTCTACCATCAAATTAAACACCATTAAGCGCGCTGTCCTATGAACAGAGTGCTTACAAATTCGTCCAAATGTCTGTAATTTTCGAATATTTGGACGAGAATGGTCTTAAACGATTAGTTTCGACTCACTGATCAAGAATCCTATGTCAGAATTGATTCTGTCTGACCGGCAGGCCGTCCGGCCGTCAGCACGATTACGCTCGAACGCAAAGAGGTAAAGAGTTGAAATTTTCAGGGTAGCTTTGTAGTCCAAAATTTCAATATATTCCATAGATCGCGGTGAACTGGTCCACTGGTTTGACATTCAACCAAATAAATTATCATCAGTTTTTGATTTTTGAAAGAATATAAGAAATGATGACGTGTTTCCATAGATGATTATTCTTAGTGTGCTGTGATATCATATTTCGTGGCGTTCTATGTTCCAGTTCATGTCATTCTTTGGAATGACAGGGACATGTTCGACACTATGACAGACACACCTGTATGGAAATGATGAGAAATAAATCACAAAACTTGATATCAGGAATTAGTTTCGCAATTTAAACACAAAGATTGGAAAATAGTTAGATATCCAAAAACATTTTTCCCATGAGAAAGACGAAATATGTATTTCAAAGTGAAAATAAGATTTGATAAATGCAAGTAGGTATTTGCTCCGAAAGACCTTTTTCAAGCAGGTTTTTTACTGAAATTGATATCTTTCCAAGGGTTTCACAAAGCTTTGACAGCTCTTAATTGCCAAATCAGCGTAATACCGATTCCCAGTTCATTATGTGACATGATGAGTTTTGTGAGATTTTCTGTATTATTTTTTAGAGTTTAGGACAGCAAACCCAGAAAGGAACAATTTAATAATTAATATACATATCTTCCAAAGTATTATTTAATAAAATACCGCAGTGCTTCTATTTTCACTTGGAAAAGGAAACTTCCAGCGGTGAGACCACTCTTTTTGAACGGAGATATTATAAAATGGAAGTCTACTAGATAGTAAATTTTTGTGGAATAAGTGTATGTTGAAATCACTGCTAATAAAGCAATAAAGGCTTTAATGGAGTGCAGAAATCTAGCCGTTAAGACTTATGAACTGTGATGGTTGTACGTCATGATTGTGAGACCCATAATCACGTATGGAGGATTGATCTGGTATACAAAAATTAGTCAGAATAGTACGAGGAAAACGCTCGAAAAAATACAAAGGCTTGCATAAGACTGTCAGACGGAGCTATGGGAACCAGTCCTACCAGGGCACTTGAGATTATCACAAATCTCACCCCTTCACATTGTGATAGACAAAATGGCCCATGAAGCCATTCTCAGAATATCTAGGAACGGATCAGGTAATGAGAGTATTGAAAACCAGAAATCCTGGTCCTCTCTTACCGGGTACATTTCACTAGGCTCCTATCCGATCGTCTTTCAGGCAGAAATAGTAGCAATTGAAAGAAGTGTGGAAATGAACCTAAAAAAAACTATCAGAGATGTGATATAGCAATCCACTCTGACAGTGAAGCTACTATGAAAGCTCTGAGCTCCCATGTTATCCAGTGTAACCTAATATGGGAGTTCCGAAGAAAACTTAATGAAGAAGGCAAGCTTTACAAAATTCAAAATATTCTTGCACGTTATAAGGCTCACATTTTACTATGAAAGACTTAATTATCTTATGTAGTCATCCATGCAATGCATTTATTAGCTTCATGTACATATTATACATAGCATCATTCTGTGTCACAGTCAACGTCAATATTGACTGTGTAATGTAATGCATGTACTCGAATGGGTACTTATGCTACCACAAACGCAGCACTGTTTGTTTTTCACCCAACAGTTACATTATGTATTTGAATAGATACCATACGCCACACAGCACTGTTCATTTTCGAACCAATATAGTGGATGAATGTATTTTAATGGGACCTTATGCCACTGCAAAAACAGCACCGTTCATTTTCGAACCAACAGTTAATGTATGTATGTGAGTTAAAACGAATCGTTTGATTCTATGCACGGCCAAAAAGTGAACCAGTTTTTTTTTGGACGCTTGTTTTTAATGTCGGATTTTAATTCTTGGAAATAATTTTTTTTTTCCTGGAACTGAGCAGCTTTGGGTGAGTTCAGTACCTGGATGGGGTAACAACTCTGCCTATAGAGTTGGAGAGTGCGCCAAAGCTACTGTCCACAGGGCTTTCCCTCTTTTTTCATTTAGCATTACTCCAGATTTGGCTGCTATAAGAGTTCAAATATTTTACAATGTGCTAATCCACTCCTGCACCCTCCACCACTGTGGAACACAGAAATACTTACTGGATTCAATATTGTATATTTATCTCAAACCTTCATCATCTAATCCTCGAAATTCAATGAAATTGTTTAAGGAAACCTATTTACCCGCTCAAGTCTCATGAAGTGCTTTTTAATAATCTTTATGCAGGATTTGTAAAGAAAATGTCCCAATCTTCGTGATTATTAAGACACAGACTTCAACTCGAATTTCAGACAATATCCACTATAATTCAATTTTGTCATCAGCCGTAAATATTCTAATTGTCATCACATAAAAAAATACAATGATATCATATAATTATAACTTGTTAATTGTAAACAACAACGGTTATAAACTCCACCAGTCTATGACCGAACTTACAGATAGCACAAAGCCCAGACACATTATATTTGCGGTGTGTTTCACGAAGATATGTTTAATTCACAATTAACTATTTCTCTGTCAAATTTAACAAGACCATTAACGGAATTCAGAATTCACAAAGCTTTCGATGATATCAAAACCCAAGGTTTCTAGATAAGAAAAACCTTGATCAAAACCGTCGATTATTCAATCGAAGAAAACAATCTGAGAACCTCGCATTTGCTCTGATCCAACCAAGGCACAGTATAAAAATATGTTTATGCTGCGACAGAGGCAGGCACAGAAATGTAATGATTATTAGGATCCTCGGTTATATGACATTTTAAGTAATCCTTAAAATATAATGTGGGAGGTATATTTATTACTAAATGGTTCCGTTCTGGGTTTTCTTTCCCAAACTCTGAGAAATATCTAAGAAATAAGAAATTTGTTATTTTCTGCGTTAGGAATGTAAGATATTTATCAGAAACAATGTATCAAACAATGTTGCCTAACAAACAATAACGAAACAACACCAACGGTGGAAAAAACTCTTTCGTAATATTTCGAAAACCATATCAGACTCCTTCATCAGATACCAAACGAAAATCTTCAGAATTTCGAAAGACTCTGATATAGTTAGGCACCATTGTTTTTCTTGGATCGTGGGAAAAGTGACACTATTTTGACCTGTTTTATATGCGCAAAGCTCAACATTCCAGAATAGTGGGCAGTTGCTAAGCAATTAGAAAATAACAGTGCGGTAATATTCTTACCGCACTGTTGTAGCGTGTGGTAATGTTTCAAATAGTATCACAATAAAATGAAACAAAGTATGGTTTTGATTTTTATATTATTTTAATCAAAAATTGTATATTTCGTATTTTATGCATTTTAAGGAATACTATATTATCTATATCTACTTACTTTCGTCGATAAAAAGATGTTATCTGGGGCCTCTAAAATGAATTTCTGAACTTGATCCTGGGTTAAAATTTTGGATTTTTTCGGTTTGAATCCTATAGCTTGACGTTTTAAAAATGCTCTCAGTTTTTGATACTGGGCAATATTAATATTATTTTCAACAGACAAAGTTGATCGAAGCATGGAATAATGTGCCCCCAACGTTGAAGATTTCATTGTTTTAGCCAATTCAGCAATTCAGCTATCAGTACATTCTCAGGAAAGGATACACTGTTGTTTTTTCTGCAAAAATCCATGAAGCGTTGGTACGCAAGTTTATACTTCTCTCTGGATTTCGCCGCAAGTAAATTAAGTGAAGCCGCGTTCGCGGCTTCTACTAGTTCAGGAGGCGTGCAAGTTAACAATTAATCACTATCAGTGTTCATATTTATTAATTCTTTTTCAATTCCTTATAAAATATAACGATCAAACAAATCCAGCTTGAAAATTATTTTACTTTTGTCATAATAAAGTAATCTCCATGGTTACCACTTCTATATTTCAACATAACATAGAGAAACCTATTCAAACTTACTTGATTACATCTTGAATAAAATATTTTTTAATTAATTTCTTAAATGTAAATCAACGATCGAAGAAAAAATAGTATGTATAGTTCATGGGAAAAGCATATTCCCAAACTCTCAGTCGTTTGGGAATATTATGCTTTTTCCACTAATTAAACAATATACTGTTTTCTTCGATCGTGGGAAAAGTGACACTATTTTGACCTGTTTTCTATGCGCAAAGCTCAATGTTCCAGAATAGTGGGCAGTTGCTAAGCAATTAGAAAATAACATTGCGGTAATATTCTTACCGCACTGCTGTAGCATGCGGTAATGTTACAAATGGATTATTACAATTAAATGAAACAAATATGGTTTTAATTTTTTTATTGATAAAGTTGTTATGATAGAAATAGAAGAAACATCTAATTCATAGCGCTATTCTTGAACACAAATTAATTGTTGTTAATATTTACATTTATTGTACAGTTTGTGCAATTTGTAAATTATACTGGAGGGCAACGAGAATTTATAGACGTTGCAGCTGCATGGCTAATTGTTTGGGTTATCTCGTTTCGATCATTTTCATTTGAAGTCGGGGCAGGGGTTTTGAATATTTTATTTTAAATTTATTTTAATGAAAGAATATCAGCCCCAGCATCTACCAAATGTGTTGCCGATGATCTTTGGAAACCATGTCCTGTATTTATTCTGTCGGATTTGGCAACTGTAAATAACATGCAACAATTTCCGTCATTTTTCCGAATTGATTTATTCCAATGACTTTCCTCCATCCTTTTCCCTTGTTGAATTTAAAAAAAAATCTAGGATTTTCAAAATCATTAGGCCTAAAGGATACTTTCACTCTATAAACATTTAAATAGGTTTCGTTTATTTATTTATGAACCGAAATCTTCTATATCCTGAACTTTCATTCGGACAAGCTCATCTCATCGACAGGCTCCTCCTATTCCAAAGTAGGATGTATTTTTGAAATTTTGAAAATTCATATCTCCGAAAATATAAGCTTGTTAGAGTTGCGAATAATATCAATGGATTGCTATGATGAAACTACATCTTCAAAATAATTGAATTGGAAATTTTAAATGTAAAAAAAAATTTTTTTTTGTTACTCCGAAACCGATTTTTCCCAATAACGAAATTGATCTAGATATTTATGTCCCAAACCTACTCTACACATGCTACTTTTTCGGCGTTCTAGTAGCTGGCGTTTTTACGAGCGTCCAAGACGCTCGTGGAATTAGAACACAAGCGTCTCAGTAGCTCGCCATTCGCTGACGAGAGAGGTTTGAAGATGTTGCTCAAGCAAAATAAAATAGCCAGTGCCATAATCTTAATAAGTGAAAAGGGGGAATCCAAGAAACGTAGAATATGGCTTTTTGTTTTTTTCTTCACGAGATCAATATCTCATTCTTATTATATTCTTTACATAAAGCTAATAATTCCTCGTAAGCTCTTTTCTTTAAAATTCTGTTGGAATATTGTGTGGCTTTAATCATCCATAAACACTTTTTCTTTTTAAATAGTTCGATGAAAGATGAAATAAACTGTTCTGTGTAAAGCGTCGATTTTCAGCCATTGTTGACGTTCACACACACACAAGCGATTTTTAAACGTTTCGCCGACTATCCTGAAGCTAAAATCAAACACGTCTGATCTTGGCGTCCGGCGTTTCGTGCTGCTGGGTGATAGTCCGGTCATTTTAGACATAAAAATAGTGATCAAATAAAGAAAAGCCAAATCTTCGTAGGGACCTTAGGTTTACCACAAGGAATAAAGTGTCAATAGTCCCCATCAGTCCCATGTGAGCTTAGGGACTTATTCGGGGCCCAAGGTCAAAATTTTAGGTTTTTTGGATTTTTCTCGAAGTTTTATCGAAAAAATACCTCTGAGCAAAGTTGTAGATCTTAATATTCTCTATAAAAATGGTACCAATGATTTTTTCTCTAAGACCCACTATTTCCCAGATATTGCGCTTGTAAGAATCACGTTCTACATAATATGCACACATTTCCACACCACCTGTGAGGTAGTGTACTCGGCGCGTATTTTTTAACGTGGTATCCCCGGTAGGCCTATTACACGAACCTTTATGACGTTATTTTCAGGAACAATAATTATTTAATAGTATGAAGATTATTGATATGGGTTACTGAGTTTAACTGTCGTTCTAACTTTTTTTTATTACTTTAATCTGACTCATACTCTTCATATTCAACTTCAACAATCATGTTTTCTTCAATTTCTTCTTGTTCTTCTTCTTCTCCTTCCTGTTGATGAACGCTTGGAAATTGTTCAAATGAAGATGAATCAGTTGTCCCTTCATCAAAATCACATGAATCTTCCTCTCTTGTATTTAATTGAACATTTGAGCAAGAGACACCTTGGCAATTGGTACACGCTGGAGAACACTGCAACCCTCCTTTTTTACAGCCACAGTTGGCACTACAACCTTTCTTGCAATTGTAAAAAATAGTGTTAAGAAGTTTTTCTGGAGCAGGGGGCAGTAGAGTTCGAATCGGTTCCAAAATATTATTTATCAATTTCCAACCCCAGTCTTCAGGGTTCAGTTCATTGCCTTGCCATGTCTGAACTTGATAGTATACTCGAAACAAATGTTGAGTAGCAGATGCCGATGTTGGAGGAAGACAAGATAGCTGTACTTGCTTTTTGTTTCGTGTATTTTTTACAAATGTTAAATATCTGTACGTATCTATGCAATCAATTTTTTTGGAGCTCCATAAACCGCAAGAAGAAACCGAATTCCTTTAAAAATTTTCTCCATTGCTTAGTTTATAGCCTCACTTTGAGGACGGCCAATTTTACCGCCAGTATTAGGTCTCAGGAAGGATTTGTAACAACTGTCATGGTATTTAGCATCAGCAGCAACTAAATCATACTGAAAATTAATACGCGCAAAGACAGCGTCTGACACATCATCAGAACGATCTTTAGCTAATTTTAAAATGGAATCTTTGAATGTAAGTGTAAAAACTTTATGAATTTTTAGGCGATAAATCTTCACTTCCTCCTTTTCTGCTTCTTCATCTGCTTCATCGCCACAAAATAAGCAGTGGTTTTTAAAACAAAAACTGGATTCACTTATTCGCGCTCTAGTATGAGGTGGATTTACTTTTGAAGTACTGGCCTGGTCTTCCTCACGTTGTCTTTTTGATGCAGAGATTGAAGTTTTCCGGGTGTATGATTTTCTGCAATCCACGTGAATTGTAACGGACTTTTGGCTTCTTAAATAATCAGCAAACTCATCACTTCTCGCGACACTTGCATCGATTAAAGTTGGCATTCCACGACTGACCACAACAGTTTCATCTTCAGTCAAAAGTTTATTACAAACAAAGCAAAATTGTGACATTTTTTTAAAAATATTAATCAGCACTTACTTCAATAGTAGACGCTTGTAATAAATATGTATAGTCACTCGAACTGCTCGTTCAACACTAAACGAAGCAGGTATACGTGAACGACACCACATGGACAAAAGAATAGGCAGATGTTTTTCAAGGCTAGATGTTATTCAAGTAGAGGGGATTCGGTAAGGGACCGGCGGTCATTTTAGAGTAAATTTTCTTAGAATAGTATAATGTATACATAAGAGAGACACGAGTAGGCATTTTTGCTTGCTTGAGTACCTAAATATGTATATACGTGGCATATTATGTGTGCATACTATGTAGAACAAGCGCAATATCTGGGAAATAGTGGGTCTTAGAGAAAAAATCATAGGTACCATTTTTATAGAAAATTTTAACATCTACAACTTTGCTCAGAGGTACTTTTTCGATAAAACTTACCGTTTTCGAGAAAAATCAAAAAAACCTAAAATTTTGACCTTGGGCCCCGAATAAGTCCCTAAGCTCACATGGGACTGATGGGGACTTTTGATACTTTATTCCTTGTGGTAAACCTAAGGTCTCTACGAAGATTTGGCTCTGTCGGAATTTTCTTTATTTCAATTGTCTAAAATGACCGGACTATGAATCACCAGCGTGGCAGCGGATACACATACTCACACTGAGAAAAATGCCAATTTTATCCACAATGAAATACCTTCATTACTGTTGGTATAATAATGCAAATAAGAATTCCTATTGAACGAATGATATTTCACATTGCTTCAACAAAATCGTATAATCCCTACTATGATCCACGCGTCATGAAGATTGTTTCATTAATATAAATAATCTTCTGATCAGCGCAATCGGACATCTATTTAAATTACTAAGTCATCACATTGCTGAAAATTCGGTGCCCTCACTAGAAGTTGTATAATATTGTAATATTGCCAGCTCATTGAAATCAAAACATTTGTAATGTGTAAAGAATATTACAATAAGAGGAGTTTAATATATCTATAGTCAGAATCACGTATAGAAGGGATGCTTTATTCTTATTGGGTGGTTATAATAGCTTGACCCGCGATTGTCGTTCGAGATGCCCAAAACATCGTCGGTTTCTTATTGTGCTGATTCTGGTCATAGGTGCAAGGTGCATGTAGTTTGTCGTGTTCGAGTACAGAGTGAACATCAGTTGAAGTATTCGAACACTTTCTTGTGCATTTTGAGGTAAGAATATACTCCTTTTTGGCGCTCTAGTTCCTCGGAACAGAGTGCTTATCAATTTGCCCAAATGTCTGTAATTTTCGAATTTTTGGCTGAAAATGATCTCAAACGATTTGGTTCGACTCACTGATCAAGAATCCGAGGTCGAAATCAATTCTGTTCGGCCGGCCGTAGGCACGATAACTCTCGAACGAAAGGAGATAGAGGATTGAAATTTGCAAAGTGGGTTTGGAGCGTAAGTATCTCGGACAAGTTCGTTAATGGGCCATCAAGTGGTTCGGAGTTATGGCCGATTTTAGAAAAAACATTTTTTATGAATATTTCAGAAACCGATCACTCGATCTATCTGAAGTATACCATCAAATTGTAGAATCATGACCTTTATAAGCATGTGAAGTTTTGTATTGACAAGGTTACCGCTAAGTGTCAAAATAAAATTTTGAAAATTTAAAAAGTTTTTTCTACAATAACTCTCGAATGGAATGAGTTAGGGACTTGAAATTTTCAGAGTAGGTTAGGGAGATAAATGTCTCGGTTAATTTCGTTATTGGGCAAAATAGGCCGGATGGTTTCGGAGTAACGAAAAAAAAAAATTTTTTGTAAGTAACAAATTTCAAATTCAATTTTCATTTAAGATGCAGTTTCACCATAAAAATCCATTGATGTCATTTCTAACTCCAATAAGCTAATATTTTCGGAGATATGATTTTGCGAAATTTCAATAATGAATCGTACTTCTATGTTTTCACAGAATGCTATAATTATTCTATCTAAGCTTTATTATATGCTCTGTGTTTATACTCGTACATGTCTTCCTGTTCTATAAGAGAGAGTCAAATTCATTTCAGCTATTTCAATTTGATTTCTTCCATGGTCCAGTTCTCATTCTCAGATTGCTCATTCAACCTTGATAAATAAACTATTATTTGAATTGAATCTCCTTTATGATGCAGTTCTATCATAAGAATACATTGATATAATTCGCAACTCTGAGTAACCAATACTTTAGGAAATATAAATTGTCTGTTTGAACTAGAGCGCCAGAAAGCTCCTGTCCACAGGGCTTGAACCAATTTTTTCAAATATATTTTATTTAAAAATTTGTCCCTATTCGAAAGCGTATAAAATATAAATAAAAAACAAAACAAAAACCTATAGGAGTAGTTGTCTATAAAAAAAATCAGTCTTTTTAACACTGATGTATGAAGGAAAATTAAGTGCAGTTATCTTTTTTTGAGATACTTATAAAGACATAACCTAGCCACAACATTCTTGATTTTATCTTCTTCTCTTTCAAGCCAAATTGACTTTTGGATAATTTGAACTTTACGTTGTTTGATCGAGATGTTAATTGCAATTCTCTCATCTTCCAATTATCATCACACGACACCTTGAGTACTCCTTAATAAGGTGTCGCATATTGTGATCTTAGGTACCTACGTAAGTACTCAATTTATTTTTTTGTGATATTAGGATTCTAATATTATTGTTTTTTTCCAATGTTTTATATGTCCACCAAATGTATTATTTGAAAATCTTTTGAAATATTTATAGCTATAATTAAAACTGCTGTATCTTTCAAGCCTAATCGAAAAATAAAATTTGGAGATTCAATGAGATCGTTTCATTCTTTTATGAAAATCCGAATGAAATAATAAAATTTTTTTGGTACTATGGAAATGTAACATTATATTAATGTTGTCATTATTTGGTTTTGTAAAACCATCCCACAGAAAGAGCATAATAATGAGTATCTTACTATATTATCTTCACATTGGGGCAAATGGATAAGCACTCTGTTCCGAGGCCAAAAAGTGTTTTATTCGATGAGAGGAATCTTTGGTTAAAAAGAATGTACAAGTCACAGACTCATCCTGTATTTTCGGCTCAGTAGCAGAAACATTTTCGTTGCTGGCCTGTAACGACCACGTGCAAAATTTAGGTTTCAGTTGCAATTGGTAAAATTAATCATAGATTTTTCATGTTGATCATTATGGTAGGGATAACGTGAAATTCCAGTTCATCTTTTAATGAATGAAAGCTTTCAATTTGGTCCAATATCAATTTGTAATTTCGAGAGTCAGGACATTACACACAGGGGAATATTTAAAAGCAGAAATTCTTTTACCATAAATGAAATATTCAAATTAATAATATCAATTTGAGGACCCAGATATCTCCCTCGGACTCCATGAAAAGAAAAACAGGAAATCGTATTAACGTAATAACCGAATTTTAATATCCGTACTTAGGAAATTTTAAATTTTCGCAGATGGACTTTTTCATTCCGATGATATAAATTCCCATCTGTGAGAGGCTAAATGTATTATCTTCATTTCATTTCGATATGTTTTGTTGAATTATTTCTTGCAAAGAGATCGTTAATTAACTTCGGAGTATTCCAGATGTAGGTGGATGCCTGTGATCCAGTGAAATAGAAATGGGTCAAGCAAATTTATTCAATATTCAGATTCAGAACTCAGAACATTGGAGGAATCTGAAAATACACATCAAACACAAAGGAAGCAAAATGTGGAATGATGTGAACATTTCATAAAAACATTCCGTATTATTAATATCGGAAAGTATTTCTCCCTCCGGAGTCAGGAATCAGGTACAATGTTTTGCGTTTCTGCAATTATGTTTAAGAATATATGACTTTCTCTACGACTGCAATAGATTACAGAGATTCTAAATTCGACTTTGATCTGAGAATGTTAACTTAATATTTCTTGTTGCAGAATAATAATTCCGTAACACCTCGTTTCATATGCATTGTGACTGTATTTCGTTCGATCACTTGTTATGGAATAAATATTCTGGAATACTACCACCAACATAGATAATAAACAAGTGAAAATATTGAAACAAGTGAATATATTGAACATTGAGGGGCATTTTTATTTTTAATATCGATTCTTTCTTCAAATAAAATACTCATACTTTCGAAACTGAGGGTTCAGAGTCCAAATGTGCCAGAGGTGTTCGTTTATGGGTAAAATCCATCTTGTGGTTTCAGAATTATAGCCATTAGAAATTTGTTTTCCCAATAACTCGAAAACTACTAATCTGATCGGATCAAAGCACGCTAGTTAGCTGAACAATACCGACACGGAGACTTTTGCTAAATTTTGTGAGCATGTCCGCAAAATAAAAAAAAATATAAAAAAAATTGTATACATCTGTGAAACTACGTATAATAAAACTGGTAAAGAAATGAAGCTATTCAATGCTTCGAAAAGTGTTATGAGGAATAAGCCAAGAACACCCTCAATGATCTACCCACTGGGAAGGTATTCTTTGAAAACTATACCAAATTGTTGAATTCTATTAAAGAATGTATCGACATCGATAGCCTATTTAAAACATCAACAAAACTTTCAAAAAATTGGAAAGCTGAGTTTGTAAGATATTTGCTGTTAGAAAGAGCAAATAGGAATATAATTATTTTACAGTGTTGGAGGGTGATGAAAAAGTTCTTCCTACACTTTCCAAGATGACCGAATTTAAAAGTTGAAATTATCAGTGTTAAAAATTAAAAATAATATGTACATGTACAAATATTTTTGTATAAGAGCGTAATAAATATAGCTCTACAAAATTATTCATTATTGTGTACCATTTCGTTTATGTATTATAATATTTATTATCGTTATTCTGAATTAAGCGAGACGAGACGAGACAACTGATAAACGAGATGAGAACGAGACTTAAACGAGACTTAATTTTTTGGGAATTGGCGAGACCGAGACGACATTATTTATACTCTCGCTAACTCTCGTCTCGTGTGAAGCCCTAATGACGTGTTTCCATAGATCATTTTCTTAGTATTCTGTGATGTCTTTCATATTCATATTTCACTATGTTCGAGTTGATATCAATGTCTAACATCACATGACATAATATGTTGAGAGACAAGTTAATTTGAGAATTTTTGAGATAGATTCAGGAACCATTTTCACAAGTTACAAACAAAGATTGGAAGATGGTCAGATATCCAAAAAAAAAATCCCACGCGAAAGACTATCAATTTCATACTTTGCCGAATTCTGGAAGAAGTATGTATTTCTAGGTGTAAATATCTGAAGGAAACTTAAACGATTTGATGAAAAAGTATTTGTGCCGAAGAAGCTTATTTAAGATAGATCATTCAAGATGCAATTTTGCATAGGACAGGACCGATCAAATAAGTGTGAATATAAAGGGTGTTTGCTTAAGAGCGCAAGATTTCAGTGTTCAATAAAAAATGGTTTTCTGTAGCAAAGTATTGAAATATTTATTGATTCAGAAAATATACAATTTGGAATTGTATATGAAACAAAATATCTTGTAAATGGCCTCCATGGCTTTCCTGACATATGCAGTCATATGCACGGTACCCTTTTGATGAAATTTTCAATAACGTAATTGAATACATGTGGAACTATTTAATTTATACAGCGTCAAATTGCGGCTTTCAATACTTACGATGGTTACAGGCTTATAGCATGTTACGATGGTTACAGGCATAAACCTGTGACTTCAGATAACCCCACAGCCAGAAGGCAGAAGGCGTTAAATCGCAATAGCGTGGAAGCCAATTCTGGGCAACAAATCGGGAAATTACACGACCAGGAGCAAACTCGTGCAAGATCGTCAATGTCTCACGGGTGTTATGACATGTGGCAAAGTCCTGCTGACGCTTGTCGTAAAGATCAATACCTTCGAAATGAGGCACAAGAAAATGTGTTATCATAGCACGATAACGTTCGCCATTCACCGTTACTGCATTACCTTAGAGAGAAAAACGGTCCAATTATTCCTCCAGACCATAATGCACACCATACAGTGACCCGATGTGAATGCATTGCTTTCTGATGAATCATTCGTGGATTTTATAAGCCCCAAATGAGACAGTTTTGCCTATTAATGATGCCATTGAGGTGAAATTGTGCCACATCAATGGAAATGAATTTGTTTGCGAAATCAGCAGGTTACTCAAGGATCCAATTGGTGAATTCTCTTCGCTGTTCATGGTCTACTGGCAGAAGCTGTTGGGTCAGTTGGATTTTGTAGGCATGCAGCTGTAAATCTCTGGTGACTTTCAGTCACACTCTCGCCAACTGCCGTGATGTTTTGTTCTGAACGACCTCTACGAGCTCCTATCGTGTGTTTCGCATCACTAGCCAAACCAGCATTTTCGAATTTTTTCATTATTCTTTTCACAGTAGATGAATTAGGCACATCATTTCGACCGAACATTTGACACATTTTACGAATAGCGGTAATTAAACATTCACCATTTCGATAATAATTTTTGACAATCAGGACGCGTTGTTCTACCGTATAATGCTCCATGTTTACTAACTCCTATCTGTCAACTTTCGATCTATCACGTCATGTGATATTATGACTGTCAAACATGGCGCGCAATTCAAATCTTGCGCTCTTATTGAAACAACCTTTAAGGCCTAATCAAAACGTGAATGGATGTTGTGTTCCTAAGGCTTCAGCGAATTTCTGGCATAGTTCACTATTCCTGAAGGCGAAAACTCATTGGATTTGACTGAAATTCAGCACCAAGTTCTAGAATCACGACCCTCATTATTATGTATGCAGATTCTTGTATTCATCATATGAATAGGAACAGAAAAGAAAAATTGTGAAATTAGAGTAGTCCGTTGTCCCATTAACTCCAAAGGTACTGATTTATTCGAATTTACCTAATCTCAGTAGATAGTTGAGAAATTAGGGAAAGCTTTGTCGACAGGGGCTCTTGCACTCTTGTCAACCTACTCGCGAGTAATTATTCAAACTTTGTCAAATCATATCTCCGAAAGTACCAGTTTCTCAGAGTTGGGAATGATATCAATGGATTCTTATGATTGAACTGCATCATAAAAAATTCAATTCAAAACGTAGGTCCATGACTCACCTCATATGTTGGATTTACATATATCAGCCAATTATAATTAGAGCATTCTATGAGATCAGGAAATTACGAATAATTATTGAAATTTTGAATAATCGTAAAGTATTCGTTTGTTGGACTTGACAATGATATCAATAGATTCATTATAAATATATAATATATTACGATTAAACTGTATCTTGAAAATAATTCAAATTGAAATTCGAAATGTAAAAAAAAATTTTTTTTTCGTTATTCCAGAACTACCTGGCCGATTTTGACCAATAACGAACCTAATCGAGATATTCATCTCCCAAACCTGCCCTGAATATTTCAACTGTCTAGCGCATTCCGTTCGAGAGTTATCGTGTTAACGGTTGGCTCTTTTTAGGTTTCATGGGTCAGATTGGGAGTGGACTATTTCTAGTGGTCATGGGTGAGGTGCAGGTATAAAATTACATTTGAAAAGGCGCCCAAAGTAAAGGAATCGTCCGTAATGTTTGGCCAATTCCGTTCAGCGTCAAGCTTTGGCTACTTATCTGGACTGTATAGAATTTCCTTACATATAGGGGCAATCGGAGGAGTATAAGTACACGATGGATTGGATGGGAGGAATAACGGTAGATGAAATTGTAAAAATTTAGCTTGAAAGATAAGTAAACTCCGTATAGGAGCCAGTAGATACTGAGAGCTGCTGAGGGGTCTCCTTGGGGAAGATCTAAGAGGGTCGATATAATCATAATTGAGGAGACCCCTCAGAAGCTCTTAGAAGCTTCTGCGTTAGGAGTTAGGAGAATTAGTTGAGTTCTTTATAATTCTGTCCTTCCTCAACTGAGGTTCAGGAATGTTAAGTTGTTATCAAATGGTGAATGGTGACTACCGTCTTTCCTAACCACGGGATTGCAGTCATTTTTTCTCTATGTCCTCTGAAGCACACTATCAGACACACACACTCCAATCATGGTGATTAATTGCTCTTTAATATATCCTTCAAATGTACACCCCACATAATGCAGCAAAATTAAAATCTATTTACCTCCAGGCATCACTAAAGCAGGCCCCATTTGCTCGGATCCACCGATAACAATGCATAAGTTGCGTTCCTGTTTAATATACTCGCTGTACATAATGAGAAACTTAACTCATTAACACTGAACAACTGTTGTTAATAATTAGACAGCGTATAGCAATTTTGGGGTTACGCGTTTTACTGGATGGCATATTCGGAAACGATGAACGTGGCAGTAAAACCAGGCACCAAGAATACTAACATTACTTAATGCTGTAAGCTCGTACAGAATTAATTTGAGTTTTTCAAATGTTGATACTCAGCATTGAAGAATTATATTGTGAAGCAGTGGAGAATCATCTGCTGTCTGGTAGATCCAATGATCTAATAATGAGTGAATAGAGCCTAGAAAGAGAATCATTGACTCCAACATAAGAGTGAGATGCAATGATCGAAATAAGCTGATGTATGGCAAAACATTGTGTTTTGCAGTGCTAAGTCTTAATAAATTATCATATTTTATTCGTTTTTTCCATGTTCATTGAATTATTTTTGTCTTATTCAAAGTTTTATGAAGATTAATATATTATCCGCCGTATTCACAAAGCATTCAATCTCCTTTAAGTCCTAACTGAGGTCCTCAGTTAAGGATAAATAAGAATCGCAACCTCAGTTAACGTATGTAACGGTTCTGAAAGAGGCCTGTTTCACGTTAATTTTCACTTAAAATGAGGTTGCGATTCTTATTTATCCTTAACTGAGGACCTCAGTTTGGACTTAATGGAGATTGAATGCTTTGTGAATACGGCGGTTTATCTAACCATGGAGATGGCCTATTAGGCGTCCGGTTATGTTATACGAATATTTATAAAAATAAACCATTACATTTCAAAAATAAGCTATCTGAATCTTCGAAAATAATAATTTAAACACATTCCGAAATATGAGAGACGTAAGTAGGTATTTGAAATGGAATCAGGGATTATTAAGAGCTGATATCAATTCGGTATAACTGCAGAATCGATCGTATTTAGAACAATACAAGAAATACATAATCGTTGTGGCCATAAACTCATACGGCCAGAACCAACTCAAATATCAATGTGGAAAATGTACAAACAAATCGTGGTATTGTGAATCCCGAATCGAAGTCGATTTTGAGTTTTTATGAAATTAAACAACTGTTTTACTGTTTATTTAAAAAAAATAAAACTGCATCTACATGCTGGTTTCGAAGAAATTTGTTTAAATTTTGATTTTGTCTTTTATACAATGAATCAAATGAGTTTAATTGAATTTTGTTTTTGTCCTTTACTTTGGCCATGTAACTTGTTTGTTCTCTTGTAGCACAAATTTGTATCAATTGAAGAAGAAGAAAGTGCCTAAATACCAGCAAACGCATAGAGGTTGAAGATAACATGTGGTATGATGATTCCTTCTCTCTATTTCAATTTTCTATTATTATATTGTGATATAGGATGTAACATTGATATAATTAAAATAAATGAAAAATTCTTAATTTATAGCTTTGCTAAAAATAATTTTGAAGGAATGGTTTGTCGTTATGAGAATGGAAAATGTTATTCCTTGGGTTTATGCCAAATTGTGTCCGGAACATTTTCATTGTGATCTTTTTTGGAAGGAACATATTTGAAATCTGATGGAGTTCCAGGAATCATTAAATTTCCGAATCATTAAATAAAGAAAACAATTATATGTTGAGATCGGAGAGGCGCAACAATTCAGTTACCGAAGAAGGAACGTCTTTGTATGTTTTCTGTTCAAATTCGAATTTGTCAACTATATAATAGATGCACTTATCTATTCTAGGGTCATGATGACGTGAAGGTGCATCTATTTATTATTAGATCATTGGGTAGATCCAATAGCAAAGTAATAATATTATCTCGTGTCCGTTTTGAAATCTGGCATTACAGAAATTCAGATGGCACCACCAGAACCTTCATGTCAGCTTGGCATCTGACGTTTATTTAGGGTTTAAAATATGTGAATGAGGTTTTTATTTAACGGCGGAATCTTGCGGCGCTACCTATTGATTAAAATATGAGTTGATAAATTATATAATTGTGATAAACGAGTGTGCGGCTGTGAAAAGTTGTGAAATCGATTTTGTCTGAATTCGATATCGATATACAGGGTGGGTCACTGTCGAACTTTACAGAGAACCGATTTTATTTAAAATTCGATTTCTGTTTTGAACGCTGTGGTGTTACCGCTTATATCAGAAAGTACTAACATCTTAGATAACACCCTCTATATTTTCGTTTTCGATTCGACGTAGCCTCTTGAGTATTTCTATATCAACTTCCTTATCCTTATACCGTTTCCAAGTAATTGATTTATTTACTTCATTTCATTTCATTTAAACATTCATTACTTCGGTACTTGGAATCCTGGAGACAAATTTCGGATATAGGTTAACAATATCCCGTTTGATTGGAAATAATGAAATATCTGAGGCTTTTCCGAGGCATATTTAAACGATTAAAGGTAAGTTTTTGGCGCTCTTATTCCTCGGAATAGAGTGATTATCAATTTGCCCAAATGTCTGTAATTTTCGAATTTTTGGCTGAAAATGGTCTTGAACTATTTGTTTTGACTTACTGATCAAGAATCCGTGGTCAAAATCGATTCTGATTGGGCGTCCGGCAGGCCAGCCACCCGTTAACATGATAACTTTCGAACGGAATGAGCTAGACAGTTGAGAGTTGGTTTGAGGGAAAAATATCTCGGTTAAGTTCATTAGTGGGTAAAATCGGTTTAATAGTTTCGGAGTAACGAAAAAATATATTTTTTTTACATTACAACTTTTGAATTCAAATGTTTTCAAGGTTCAGTTTCACCATAAGAATCCATTGTTATCATTTTCAACTCTCACAAGCTAATACGTTCGGAGATATGATGTTTCAAAGTTTCAATAATATATCGTAAGTTCTATGTATTCAAAGAATGTGAACACAGAATCTGTCTGTGTTCACTATTCATAAATGTCATCTTTTCTAGCTATTAGAGATTGTCAATTCGTCAATATTTTCTCTTGGAAAGCAATTATTATTCGATTCTTGAATTTGTGAATATATACAAGACTGTTTTGATGTAGTTCAAGGAGGTAATAGCAAAGAAGAACATAATGGAATCATCAAAAGAAATTACTGTTCGTTGACCACTGAGGTTAATATTACCTTTTACTTCCTTAAGCAGTGAGACATGTTCCTATATATAGGAGGTATATATAGAGGTATTTTCAATGATTCCAGATAATTTTTTTTTTAACATTCTAGTGCTACGATTCTCGCGAAATTGCGCAAAAATTTGTGCGTTGGCATTCTACAACTTAGAACCATGTTTGAATTAAATCGGATTCGTATATTCTGACTTATTGGGGAAATTAACAACAAAATTTTAGGTATGTATAACTCCAAAACCATATGGCCGATTATGCCTAAGATTAGTAAAGTCAAATGACGCATTCGGATGCGCAACATTCCTAAAAAACAAGTTGCCATCTATTTCCCTTCTCAAGTTCGCATGAGACAAATCATGTATTTATTATATTTTTTTAAATTTTCTAATTGTACACTTCACAAATTTTCACATAAGTCTAAATGTCGGTATTCTACAACTAGTCACAAAGTTTTTATTCGATCGGATCTGTATTGGTTACTCGGAATCAGTTGGCCGATTCTGCCCATTAAAGAACTCTTTGGTCGCATTTGGAGGTGACACCCACCTACCCTGAAAATTTCAAGTCGCTTTCTCTTTCCGTTCGAAAGTTGTCGTGGCAACGACCGGCTGGACGGCCGGACGAAATCAAATTTGACCCCAAATTATTCATCAGTGAGTCGAACGTAATCGTTTGAGACAATTTACATCAAAAAATTCGAACATTATACAGACATTTGGGCAAAACGCTAACACGCTGTTCCCCAGAACATGCACGCAAAAAGTGGACCACCCTTTGTATTAATTTACTTTCATATGGTGTGTATAAAATCAAACACTGAAAATCACGAATCCATGTTTTTTTAATCTATGCGATTTATTTGTCATTAAATATGCGTGCGTTTAAGCTCGGGCCACAAAGTGACGGCATTTTTTATTCCTGTTCGACACGCGTATCTGGTTGAAACCCTTTTTACAATGGCATGTATACTGCTCGATAATCACTTCTTCATCACTGAATTCCATGTCAAATTTGAGTTAGCGAGCAGAGAGTGAACGATCATTTGATTAAATGTAACTACCTGTTATCGAAATAAAAAAGGTATAAAAATAAGTTATAGTGTTTATTCAAACTGCCGTAAAAACGATGGGGAGTTTTGCGTGACCCATAAAAATTCAGACGATTCCTTCGGCGGTAATGGATATCCTGGAGCCCAGTGCGTACCCGAAGGTAACCCTTAGGATATTCATTTTGAGGTATGGCATTTTGGTATGATGGAGAGGAGTATGTGGGGTTTTTCTGGTCATCTGTAGTTCATAAAAGCAGTGAAATATGACAGTTTCTCTTGAGCTAATAAAAATTGGGTTTTCACAGAAAAGAAGTAAAAACATTCTTCTTTGAGTTGTCTGTGGGCTGGATTTACTGCTATGCTCTCTTGCCAGACCCACATAGCATAGTTCTAGGGAGATTAATTTGAAATAGAAATGTGAAGAGATCGCACTACCAAATCAACTGCAATTATTCTTATCTTTTTCATTTTTTGTGAAGCCAATCTTAGGCTGAACGGTGGCCTTGAAGCGCATTGTTCCTACGCGTACAGTTGGGGAAACTCAGACCCGATGACATGCTTACAAAAAATTCGCGAGTCGATAGAGAGAGGTCACTCTAACAATAGGAAAAGTGAGGTCTATCAAGTTAGCCCGGTAGTTGTGGCATTTTTGCGAAAAAAAAAATTTGTATATTAGATGCTAGTCAAGTGCTGAACAGTGCTGAAAAAAATGAAAAATCTCTGATGGTAGTGGAAAAAATGAAAATTCAATTCGGGCCAACTTATATGAAGCCCGGAAAAACCAGAATTTTTCATCGAAATCTCGAAGAAAGTTAATGCTAGTTGAGTGCTGGCGAGTGCTGAAGAAAAAATAGAAAAATCTCACATAGGAGTAGAAAAATTGGTGATTGAATTTTTCGGGACAACTTTATGAGGCCCGAAAAAAACATAGGTTTCCGCAGAATCTTGAAGAAATTTAATGAAAGCCAAGTGCTGGCAAGTGCTGAAAAAGAAATTGAAAAAAAATTCCACTATGAATGAAAGAAGACAGTTGAATTTTTCAAGACAACATTGGGCCACCGTCGATGGTACCCTGGACTTTTACGGAGAACGGGACGTACTATTTTATTGAAAATTTGGTTCCTTGGTTAGAAAGTTTAATCTTTAGATGAATATAATTTCCCGAAAAGCGGCACTGAGCCTATACCACGAAAGACATCTAATTTTGGGTTAAAAATCGAGACGTCTCGCCAAAATATCTGGGAATGCTAGCCATAATGTTATTTCATTATCAAATAGGCTGCCATTATGTGCAAGATCATTCATTAATCTCCTCAAGAATACGTGAAATCTAACTCTATTGTTCACGTAAACAGTTAACGCCCTCACCTCAGCAGATCCTTAATTAAAACCTCCATCGCGAGAATAAACCGACAAAATTTGCGGCAGCCTTCATTCCATCCCTTAAATACTCACAAACAAGAGCACTCTCGCGTGAACATAAAATCCGTGCGACCTTTGATGCCTTGAACGGTGTTTTATCCCCCGAACAGTAGCGACAAATATGGAATTTATGCTAGTGGTTGTAAGCGCGAAAATCGATTTTATTACCCAACAGGATAGTTATATATTTCGCGAACAAAGAATCTCGCTTCGTTTATCTTACAATAGGGATGCATTGTTAGACAGATACTTCATCTGGGGATGAAAGGGTTATTTAGTCGCCTCGGGTGGAAATGATAAAAAAAAGGATGTTGTTCGGTATGAGTTCCGCTCTTTATTCAGGCCATGGTAGATTTGTTTGTTGTGGTGGTTGGAAGATGGAGTGCTTGTTATTTGCGGTTAGTAGTCGGTAAATGCACCGTTTGATGAGGATGTAGGTCAGGGGTCACCAATTAGTTTCATTGGAGGTCGTTCACAAAATCTGTATATCTGTCGCGGTCCGTTTGATAGCATTATGATGGCAGAAGAATTTGACTAGCAGTTAATCTAAATCCAATATCAATAATTAGTGAATAAAACGAAAAATTATCTGATTTTTTTTTACTAAGAATACATGTTTTCTGGAAAAAGGGTCCGCAAAAAAAAAGGTCGGTCCGCATCCGGACCGCGGTCCACCATTTGGTGACCCCTGATGTAGGTGAACGAGAAGTCGGTAGTTTCAGTTTATCATTTCTAACTGATAATTCATGAAAATCAAATATTGAAAACAACTGCTGAAAGTTTCACAGTGCGGTTTTGATTTGTTTATTTGAGTGAAAAAAATTGGTTCAAGCACTGACTTGAAGTGAGGAGCTTTTGGACGCATGTTCTATTATCTATACACCTCTATTAGACACTCTTTGTCGAATTTACGATCGATATATACCGTTTTCTCGGCATTTATTAGATATGAATACATTGCATACCATTTTATTGAGAGAATCGTCTATGATCACAAAATTATTAATTCTAAGATATGTATTCTATTGGAATTGAAGTTCGTTGAATATCTAATAATAAACGAAAATAACTTACACCACAAGTACCTTCAGGAAATTGCGCGAAACTGAGTGGGTCGGCATTCCAAAAGTAATTACTGCGTTTTAATTGGATAAGATTTGTATATTTTGAGTTTTAGAGGAAATAACAACAAAATATCAGATGAGTATAACACCGAAACCGTTTTGTCCATTATGCCAATTAACGAACTTGAATGTCGCAACCTACCCTGAAAATTGCAATTCGCTATCTCATTCCGTTCTCAAGTAATCGTGAGACACATAATATTTTTTTAAATTTTGTAACGGTACGATATTCTACAACTAGTAACCAAGTTTCAATTCGATCGGGTCTTTATATTTTGATTTATCAAGAAAATAATATTCCAGATGGGTATAACTTATTCCCAATCTCTTCCGTTCGAAAGTTATCGAGGAAAGGGTCACCAATCCAGCAACTGCATGGACTGCTGCTCGGATCTCCAAAAATATAGATCCGATCATCTTCAAATTTGAAACTTGGCGGTATAATTACGTTTTGAAGCCTCTCGCAATTTCAGGGACTTCAGACGAATAGTTCCTGATATATAGAATATTTTCGATTACTTTTTGAAATTTTATAGTGATAAGATCCTCAATAAATTTTGCAGGAATTTTCGCGTCAGCACTCCATAACTAATTACAACAACCAAATTTCAGATGGGTGTAACACCAAAACCGTCGATTATGCTGAAATTTCTCAGGTTATCATGAGATAAATACAGTAGAATCTCACTAATCCGGCACTTCAATAGACCGACACGTCCAATAATCCGGCACATTCCGCTCGCGTCTCCACCACTATTCCAATAGGTCTCTTGCATGAATTTTATTTATTATTGGAATTGATGGGATGATACCCATAAGAATACTGAAAAAGTTCAACTGCCGTCAAAAAATTTCAATTTTCAACGAGAAAACGATTATTCAAATTTGGTTGCACATAATGCCTGTTCAAACGATCGAAATTTGGCGCCAGTCCGTGACGTCATACCTACTCTTACTCTCTTCTCGTGTCCGCATCACTCTTTATTCCAGGGTAACACAGCTCCCTGTAAAGGGCTCGTAGTCAGCATTGGCTGTAAGCTGTAACGAGCAAATGGTAAATTTTGATTAAACGTTCCGTCATAGCAACGATTCAGAAGCGTTTCACCTCATTTGGAATTGCTTCTTGATTTACCGATTTTCAATACCGAAATATTCAGATTTTATAAATTATGAAACTGTATGAGGGCATACATGATGATCTAGTATTGAAGTATATTCAGAAAAACATAAACATGGTATTTCGTGTTACAATCAAGAGACCTATTCTAAATTCTTGGCTTTGAAGAAACAGACCAAATTGTGACAGATGAAGAAATATGTGAAGCAGTACAAAACGAAGAAAGCCTTATTGGAGCCACCAAACACTACAACTGAAAAAGTTAAACCAGATACAGCATTTAATTGTTTCAATACCTGCATAACATGGACTGAAGAAAACGGCAACCTCCTAAAGATGTTATAATTCTTCGAAACATGCGAGAAAAGGTTTTAAATAAGGATTACGACTTGCATAAAAACAGACCTCAATTAAAGATTATTTAGTTAACTCCATATCAATGTGAGATATGTTACAGTTATAAAAAACTTTCATATACATATTAAGATTTTTTTCTATACAATCCAGTAATCCGAACATTCCAATAATCCGGCACACTCGGGTTTTTAATGGTGCCGGATTACTGAAATTCTACTGTAATATTTTTTCTTAATTTTCTAGATATACGATTCTCACAAAATTTTGCAAACGTCTTTGTTCAGTATTCAACATCGAGCAAGTTTCAATTCGATCGAATCTGTATTGGTTGATGATAAAATTAGGTTCTTTCGCTTGTTTCTTGTTGTTGTTCAGTCATCAATCGGATGGCTATAAATCTCATACTGTAGTAATTCCCCTTCTCTGACGGCCTTTAAAAAAAAAATCAAAAGTAAATTCATCGTCTGAAAAATCAATTGTTGAAAAATATCAACATAACAATTTTCATGTGGCATTACCGTTTCTCAACGGATTAATTATTTCTTCATCCTCCTGTAGGGGGATGACCGTATTGCAAATTTCAAATTTGATAATACCCATTTTAAAGAAGAGATCAAAGTTCCCAGACAACGAATATTTTCATTACAAGTCAACTATTGGCGCCTTCTTTTTGTCGTACCATTAACCAAAACCCTACATTCTGTTTTGTTGGGTATTCAGAAACGTTATTTCAAAATCATTTTAAATGCAGAGAAAACTACCGAATCGAGTGAAAGAAATTTGCTATTGCCTAAATTTCATTCTGAATCATCAGATATTGATCCCATTGCTTGGTGCAATACAGTCAATTTGTGCCAAATCCGAAAAACCAAGTACAAGGTAGTGTTTTAATTAGTGCTCTGAGCGACAGTTTGCAAGGAAGTGCGTCTCAGTGGTTATCACGAATATGCTATAGGCTGGAATTACCTGGGCGGAATTCAAAACTGTCGGTATTCATTTGAAAATATAGTACAAAGTCGTCCAAATAATGAGAGGACAGGTGAGAAGAATCAAATCAACAGGGCTTAGTTCCAACAGATATTTCAAAGCAGTGAAGTGGGTTGAAGTAATTCTATTTTGATTCCGGAGAAGAATGCTCATTGATTGAAGATGATATGGTAGCAACATTTACTGGAAGATAAAACAATAAAATTGCTAATTTCAAGAGTTTAGGAAACATAACAGTTTTTACTAGGTACAGTGCAGGGTACAGGTTTCTTTAGAAATTGATGATTAACATCGATCATCCCGTATTTACAGATGGTCACCTGAAATTAAACATCATGATATAATGATTTTATGTGGAATGCTTGATGAAGGTTTTGAATTTGGGTTAGTAGGTAAAATTAATTTTTTTTGTTAAGAAATATAACGAGGTAAGATGGCTGCAATGAAATGAATTCTATCAGGCCAATTATTTTTGATTAATATCGAAATAGATATTGATGATTATTAAAAAAGGCTTGCCACAATTTTGTGAGAATTTTCAAATTACTTCATTGAAAATTGAGAATAATCCTAGAGATCGAGTCACTGGTAGACAATTGGAAGTATGATTAATTTATGAAAATAAAATAGTACGAAGATCACCTGATTGACTTGCATATGGTGAAAAGTGCAATCAGCAGAATTCAGGTGTTGAAAGCTGATATAATTTGTCTTAGTTTCTCTCGTTTTCACGTCCGATAATTTTTGTTGAAAAAAAAATGGTCGATTATGTCTCGATTATAGAGAGTATAATTGGAATGCCAGATGGGCATTATGGAAGTTTGAGCATGCCTCTTGGAAATGCTACGGCAGTTTTTCAGCGTGCAGAAATGAAAGGTTTGGGCTGAACTTGCCTGTTATTGTGTTATTGTTGATGTAAATGATATGTTGATTGTTTCCTAAGCTATCGATGTGTTTCTTACGCAGAAGCAAATCACAAAATAATTAATTTTTATTTTATAGATATTTTTCAGAGTTTGGGAGAGAAAACCCAGAAAAAAACCGTTGAATAATGAGTATACCTCCCACAGTATCCTTTATGATTACTTAGAAAGATTAGGTTTTACAAGTATAGAAGACTGCAGGATTTTCGTTCAATGCTTATGAGGAAAATTGAATAGCTTGAATTAGAAGTGGAAAATTCTGAAATACTACCAAATTCCAAAATTTTCTCAACTTGCCGGTCCCTTTATCTTTTAACATCTAACAAAAGAGAGGTTCAGTGAAAACTGGAATATTATATGATTTGACAAAAAAAATTCATTAACATCTTAACATGCAATAACAGTGCTTAAGATATGTTATCCACAAGATTCAATTGAATTATTTATCCACACCAGCTTTGTCTTGGTACGATATCACAGTAAAAATTGATAGCAAACTTAGCTTAATCGCATTCTACAGCAAAATAATATCTTCCACCGAATCTAGCTTTTTTTTATGAGGTAGAAACTCTGGTTTTTGTCAATCCAATTTATCATTCTTGGTATTTACTATTTACAGACTGAAATATTTTGAAATCATAATGCAATAAAAATAATTAGGTAGCACACCTAGAGTACATAGGAGGCGTGTATTTTGCCAATCGTTAAATAAACAAAGCATTCATACCCAATTTTTTGCGTATGTTCTGGGAAACATCGCGTTATCATTTTGCCCAAATGTCTGTAACTTTCGAATTTTTTGACGAAAATGGTCCCAAACATTTATTTCGACTCCCCGATGAAGAATTTGAGGTCAAATTGGATTCTGTCCGGCCGGCCGTTGCCACGATAACTTGAGAATGGAAAGAGCTAGTGACTCTTCAGGGTAGGTGGCGCATCACAATACGACAGACAAGTTCTTTAATGGGCATAATCGGCCCAATGGTTTCCGAGTAATAATTTTATTTTCAACCAATATCAATCCCATCGAAATGAAACTTGGTGAGTAGTTGAAGAATATAAACCTAAGCACGTTCGTGGAATTTTGTGGAAATCGTATAGTTAGAAAATTCTAAAAAAATTATTAAAAAATATTTTTTAATACGTGATAACCTGAGAACGGAGAGAGGAGGCAATTTGAAATTTTCAGGTTAGGTTGTACATCTGAATGCGATATTTGAGTTTGTTTAAAAGCATAATCGGCCAAACGGTTCTGGAGTTATACCCATCTGATATTTGGTTATTTCCTCAATTACTCAAAAAATATAGAAACGATCCATTTCAAACATAGTTATTAGATATAGAATGCCAACGCAAAAGTTCCTGCAAAATTTCGTGAGGATCGTATCACTAGAAAATTTTTAAGAAATTATTGAAAATTATTGAAAAAAATTGTATATATCAAAAACTATTCATCCAATATCGCTGAAATTTTGCGAGAGCCTTCAGAATTTAACACGCAAACCAAGTTCTAAGTTTGAACACGATTAGATATATATTGTTGGAGATTCGAGCAGCCTTGTGTGAGTTCAGTATAGATGGACGGGTGACCGTTGCCTCGATAACTTTCGAACGAAAGGAGATAGTGACTTGGAATTTTCAGGGTATGTTGCGTATCCGAATGGAAGAGTTAAGTTCGCTCGTGGGCATTATCCGTCCAACGGTTCCGGAGCTATACCCACCCGGAATATTATTTCCTCGATAACTCAAAAAATTTAAACTCGATCGAATTGAAGCTTGGTAACTAGTTGTAGAATATCGATATAAAGACGTGTTTGAAATTTTGTAAGAACCGTACCCCTAGAAAATTGGTTCAAGCACTGACGTGAAGTCAGGAGCTTTTGCGCGTATGTTCTATTGTCCATTCTCCTGTATTGGACATTTTAATCGAATTTACCATGGTGAATTCTATTGTCCGTTCTGCTGTATTAGACACTCTTAATCGAATTTACCATGGTAGATTCGATTAAGAGAGTGTCCAAAACAGGAGAACGGACAATAGATTTCACGATGGTAAATTCGAGTGTCCAATACAGGAGAATGGACAATAGAACATACGCGCAAAAGCTCCTGACTTCATGTCAATGCTTGAACCAATTTTTTTAATACTTGTGGCTTTTACTTGATGCAAAATATTAACTCAATGAAAAAATATATACGATTTACACTAATTTATTCAATATTGTGACGCGTTTCGCCGATACAGCGACTTCATCAGACGACATCATACATACATTCAATTTCCGTTAAGTCCTAACTGAGATCCTCAGTTAAGGATAAATTTGAATCGCAACTTCAATTAACGTATTTAACCTCGTATCGTAACGGTGGTGACGAAGGCCTGTTTTAGGTTAATTTTCACGTTTACTGAGGTTTCTATTTTTGTTTATCCTTAACTGAGGACCTCAGTTAGGACTTAACGGAGATTGAATGCTTTGTGAATACCTTGTTTTATTTAACGATTTTTTTTCGCTCTTCAAGCGACACGATTCTCATGAAATTCTGCAAAAATTTGAGCGTCACATTCTTCAATTCATTACCTAGTTTAAAAAATATTAAATTAATAAAAACAAAATTTCAAATATGTATAATTCAAAAACCGCGTGGCCGATTATGCCTATTGACGAAATAAGTAATTGTCGCATTCGGATGCGTAACCTACACAGAAAATTGCTTTCACTTTCCGTTCAAAAACTATCGTGATGAAGGTCACCCTCCAGATACAGAACTCGCACAACGCTTCAAGTCAAGAGCTTTTGCGCGCATGTTCCATGGTCTATTCACGTCTCATACAAATTTAATCGAGATGAAATTCGGTACTCGATCGTAAAATTTCAGCTCGAAGGTATGTGCGGGGTCTCAGCGGATTTTGATATATAGCTTCTGAAATATAAAATTATTGAAAAGAAAAATTTCACAAGAATTAGTGCGTCGGCATTCTACAAGTAATTTTACCAAGTTTTGAACGCTCTCGTTAGATTTCAGCGATATCGAACAGATATTTTCTGAGATGAAGAATTTTGTGTAATGATTTTTTTTTCTAGTGATGTGTTACTTTGTGAAAATATTCATGTCAGCATTCTACAACTCACTACCAAGTTTCTGTCCAATCGGATCTGTATTGTTTGAATACGAAATTTGTACTTGGAAACTGCTTGGCCGATTATGACCATTAACATTAACACCCGGTTTTTGAAAGGCTGGTCAAAGTGTTGATCAACTAACAGAACTGTTAAGGTTAAATCAATCCTAGTTTTTGCGCTTCGCGCAATTCAAATGATGGTTAACAGGAGATTGATGTTTGATTAGTTAACATTTGTGTTGATCAGCCTTCCAGAAACCGGGAGTAAGTCGCTTTATTTGGCACAAGCCTTTTGGGCGGCATTCTACATCTAATTATGATGTTTAAATTGGGTCGGATCTGTATTTTCTGAGTTATTCAGGAAAGAACAACAAAATTTCAAATGAGAATAACTCCAAAACCATTCTCCCGATTATATCTGTTGACGAACTCAACTGTCGGATTCGGATGCGCAACCCATCCTGAAAATTGCAAGTCGCTATCCCTTCCCGTTCGAAAGTTATCGTGGTATCGGTCGCTCATTCTGATATAGGACAAGCCCAACGCTGCTAGGTTTCCAATATTTTTGCAATATTATCTGCAATATATATCCAATAGTATTCAAATTGGGAACTTGGCTGTTGGACGTATATAGTTTCTGAGATACAGAATATTTTTAATATATATTTTTGTTAATTTTCTTGATATGACAGGATGGAACAGGGAAACCACCACCTAATTTCTAAAAAAATTCCATTAAATGGTACATAGACCGTTCAGAAACCCATTCAAAGGAGCTGGCGCTGTAGTGTATTGGGCAGGCACCAAACGCTCACTATCGCTAGGCTCCTACCCGAGCGTCTTTCAGGCAGAAATACTCGCAATAGAAAGATGCGAGTCAATGAACCTAGAATTAAACTATCAGAGGTGTAATATAACAATCCAATCAAACAGTCAAGCTGTTATTAAAGCTCTGAGATCCCATGTTATCGTGTCTAGGGTAATATGGGAGAGCCGGAGAAAACTCAATGAAGTAGGCAAGAACAACAGGGACTCCTTGGTCTAGGTTCCTGGTCACTCGGGCCTTAAGGGAAATGATGAGGGCAACACACTTGCAAAGAAACGAGCATGAACCCCTTTTATTGACCCGGAACCCTTCTGTGGGATAGGTAGATACACCTACAAAAGTGAATTTTGGATGGAAGCAGAAACTGACACTGTCAGATCCAAGAAATATATGGGTCTCTGTAAAAACACGCTGCACCTCCTCACTGGTTTCCTGACAGGGTACTGTTGTCTTAGAAACCATATGATGAGATTGAGGCCAGCAAGAACTGACAAGTACAGATTCTGTGGGGAGGAGGATGAAACTCCTGATAACGGGATTATAGGATGCTTCGCCATCTCAAACCTACGCAAGGAATGCTTTGGATAAGAAATCTGCAGGAGCGAATACCTATGCTCCTTGAAGCCATCCCAGATAGTGGAGTTTGATCTGATGGGGGGGTAAAATAGATAGGTTTCAGTGAAACGTATATACTGTATATTGTATAGGGGTACAACAATATACAGTATGTATATAGAATATGATGTAACCTCTCGATATTTTGCATAAGAAATTATAATATTTTGAAATTTTTATGAAAAATTTATCAAATATGATATTTGGGGAATTGTTATGAGTTTTGGAGTGTGTGTCTGTGTTTTGAGAATTAAAAATAACTATGGTGACAAAGAAAGAATTGTCAGTAGTCAATATATTGAGTAAGAAAGAAATGTCAGATTATTTGGCAGACATTTCAATATAATTTAGTATCAAGAATACTCAAAGGAGTGAATAGTCTCAATTAAATAATAATTAGAAATCAATAAGTGACTCTAGCAAGATATCCTTAATAGTAGATCCTCTGCGTGCGATACTTCGCACTATAGTGCTGAAATTGTTTTCCTATGAAGTAAGATTCGTATTTCTCCAGAATTTATGAGACAACTACCACTAATAATGTTCTTAGTGATTTCCTGTTCAGTATAAAGACTTATGTGACTCTAGACAGCTCAGTGGGTCATGGGGATGGTTTGGAGTTTTCAGACAGGGAAAGAATCTAAAAATAGATATGAATTATCGGTACAAACGTTGGTAAGCGTCAACTGCACCAATAAAGCTAATCTTGAGTCTACTAATTACAGGGGTGGAAATATCATTCCTACAACATTAAATTCATTTTTCTGTATCAACAGACTATTGCTCTAAGTAGCGTTTGCAGCAATGCTGGATTTTTAACAAAAACGTACAGGTCCTCCACCATCGAAACCAAGTAGGCCAATTCCAAACCAGGTCAAAAGTTTCCTCCTTAACCTAACCCCAAGCCAGACATGACGATGAAAAGTGAAGAACTAATTAGTTCCTCATCGCTCACTCGTGAAATTCCTGAAGGGGATCTATTCGACAAGTATCGTCGTAATTCTGAGCGGGGGCACAAGTCGACGCTGAACTGAAAGCTCATAGGACATCAGAACGGATCCTTCTGAGAAATCCGAATTTAATGGTTCGGCCGACGAGACGAAAACTTAATAATCCCAGACATGTCTTGTTTTTGCAATATCCGGTTTATATTCCGAAAGGGAAAGCTTGACGAGAAGGAGATCCTAGTAGGAGTAAACTCTAATAATTGATGGAGTCTTGTGAGGAGTTAGTTTAGTGTCAGTTCGACAGTGAGATTGAGTCTTGGAAACAATTTGTATTGTGTTCCATGAACGACTCCGTTCTGACAGTCTACGGCTGGCGTTTCCGGAGCATTAACTTTGAAGCGAAGTTCCACCCTCCCTAGAAATTTTCTTCCAGGAATCGGAAAATTGAACAACAGGAATTCGTCTTTTTTCCGTATGTTTCCCGGTTTCACTTAGATCACATTCTTGGAACTCAATAATCAGTTTCCATTTGCAGTTTATTCACTCATCTCACTATTTCTGTTCGCGAGTAGCAAACGTCAGTAAACTGACGTGTGCACATGTTATATTCTCTATTCATCTCTATTGGATACTCTTAATCGAATTTATTATCGCTATAGACCGTTTTCTCAGCTAGAATTTTTTTCAATGATTTTCAATGATTTTTAATAAAATTTCTAGTCATACGATCCTCACGAAATTTCGCAAAAACTTTCGCGTTGGCAACTAATAACCATGTTTGAAGTGGATCGGTTGTATATTTTCGAGTTATTGAGGAAATAAAAATCAATTTTCAGATGGGTATAACTCCAAAACCGTTTGGACAATTATTATCAAAAACGAACCAAAATGTTGCATTCAGATGCACAACCTAAACTGGAAATTTCAAATCGCTATCTCTTTCCGTTCTCAGGTTATCGTGACATACAAAATATTTTTTTTTAATTCTCTAGTGATACGATTCTCACAAAATTTCACAAACGTGATGAAGTTTATATTCTACACCTATTCACCAAGTTTCAATTTGATCGGATACATACTGGTTGAAAACAAAATTATTACTCGAAAACCGTTGGGCCGATTATGCCCATTAACGAATTTGTCCGTCGTATTGGAATGCACCACCTACCCTGAAAATATCAATTCGCTAGCTCCTTCCGTTCTCAAGGTATCGTGGCAATGGTCAGGCGGCCGGCCGGACATAATAAAATTTGACGCGCAAAAACACAGCTCCTTTCGCCAAGGAATATCCACTTTCGTGTACTCAACTAATCAGATCCCAACAAAAATCGACGATGCATCGAATGACTGAATAACTTTCGCCCTGACTTTGATTAAATATATTCAAATCCGTCGATTAGACGAAATACCATATTTCAATATTAATCCTTAAAGGACTGTGGTCCAGCTCAACAGAATTCTAAGAAGTAAGTTATTCTCACTAAGGAAATCGTAAGCGTCACCTGAGAAAACAACGATATCGACCCCCCGATCGATACAAGAATTCCTTTGCCTACGCGATACGAAGCCGAAGCTTTACCTCCATAGATGGTGCCACCAATATTGAAATTCACTATTCTTTATGAAAAATTCAGAATGCGAAAGAATATTTCATTGTACATTTGACTGTATTATTTTTTTTTGTTACATAATCATTTGTAACCGATTCACTGGTAGGTACATGAAGTCCATGTGATAAAGTTTGATCAAGAAATAGTGAGAGTAATTTCATGTAAGGATTCCGTACCATGTACGGAGTACCACACACAAATGAAGATGATAAATCACGTTTAATGGTGATATTATTCCTCAGGCTTCTCTTATACTCCTAATAAAACACGGTTTAATATTTCGATTGCCGCCATGATATTTGAAATTATTAGCCACCATTACCCAGGTCCTGAACTCTTCATTTCCCAGGACTTAGGTCTCGGTATAAATTATTTTAATGCTATTCGTAGAAGGGTTTTCACGGAATATTCACGGCACATAAATTTTCATATATCCATTTTCGAGGCGACAAATCGTGTTTTTATTTTATGAGGCCAAGATGGAATAGGATGAAATATAACTCTCAAGATATGGGACAGAAATATGAATAAATTTGCAGATTTCAAGAGGAATGCGTCACGGCCAGACGTCTTATGTTGCACTCCTTGTGCACGACCCGGGATTTGAATTCTGGTTGGTCTTTTTCACCGGTGGACCTGATCGTAAATTCTCGTGGAATATTCCGCTATTCGGGCGTATAATTTAGTCCGCGGGGCGAATTTAGATAGAACAAGTGTTGCAGGAAGTGAGGACTGTCCCCTGTTACATCTTTTAATCGTGAACTTTAGCAAGAAATAACTATAAACAAAATAATTTTGGAGAACGATTTTCGTTGAGTGTCTGACGAAGGAGTCTGATATAGACTCCGAAACGTTATACGATAGAGTTGTTTCTTCGTTGATGTTGTTTCGTTGTTGTTTGTTAGGCAACATTGTTCGATTGATTGCTTCTGACCAATATCTTGTGTTTCTTACGCAGAAGCGAAGCACAAAATAATATTTTTTTATTTTATAGATATATATACTTGTCAGAGTTTGGGAGAGAAAACCCAGAAAGAAACCTTTTAATATTGAACAAATATCCCAGCTTATTCGCAGAGGATATCACAATGTCAGTCACATGAAGATCGAAGAATTGTCACGCCAAAAAGACGCATGGATTCCTCTGGCTGAAGCACCTGACCCTCCATTACCGAGTCAGAAGTCACGAATTAAGTTTTGATGGTAAAATTTGTTGTTTAGGTCAAAGCTACAAAGAAATTTTTTTTTGCAATATCAACAGCCTTTATACAGGGTGTCTGGTGAGGAATGGGACAACGTTTAGGTGGTGATGAGGGATGTCTCAAGGAGTGGGAAAATGCCATTTGAAATCATCTGAGGTTCATGGTTCCTGATATACAGGGTGTTTTAGAAAAAAGTACGAAATTTCAAATGACTATAATTCAGGAAATATTAAAGCTAATCCGATGATTTTTGGTATGTTCAATGATAGAGTGAGTACGAATCTGTTTGAATGGAAAATTCAAAATAAAATCAGATCCGGACTCAGAAATTTCAGTTTTTCTGAAATTAGGAAAAAACAACACCCTGTTTGCGGTTTTTAATTTTTCTGACTTCAGATTCTGAGAGAGCAGGAAAAATTCTATCAAACTCAACTGTCATACCGGATGGCACAAATTTTCCCTGCTTTCTCTGATCCTTCGAATGTCAATCTTCCGATTTTCGCTTCTTCCATATTTTTTTCTCGACATTGCAGAAATATGAGATCTCAGATAGTTACTTATAAGTAAAAAAAAAGATCATAAACGAATCAAAAATTTTACAAAAATTATCAAAAAAGCGGAAAACATTTAATATTTGGAAAATTCACGAAGTATTTCTGAAGTACTAATTAATGATTCAGTGGGAACAAAATTAATGATTAATTCTTCAAATATTGTTCAAACTGAAAACCCCCAACTTCTACACATTTATCTGCTCTTTTCATTAAATACAAAACTGCTTTCCTTATCACATTTGGGTTTAATCAAATGCTATTATAAACATTTCATAATAAGAAAGAAAATAAAACTGGAAATATTCTGAACCCCATTTGATTAACTTACCAAAGTATATCTTTTCATCATCAAATGGATTATCCAAGGGCATTATATTATCATCCAAAAATTATAATATCCTATAATCCTCATAACTCTATGATAGCTGAAGTTATTTTATTGGTCATTTTGCATACAATCATACTTGTTTACTAGAACAGGAGGTGTTAATTTTGCATAGAACCAGAAATAAATATGACATGTCTCATTTATCGGTAGACTTAGTCTGAGTCGGTAGATAAGATGATATGTATGAACACAGATCATGAAATTCATTGATAAAAATACAGACGTACATTTTCGATTACACAGTAGTCTGTGAAATCATAGGATTAGGATTTATCATTGAAATTTTGGAAAATCAGATCTCCGAAAGTATAAGATTGCTAGAATTGAAAATGATATCAACGGATTTTTATGATGAAACGGCATCTTCAAAAAAAAATTGAATTTGATATTTGAAATGTTAAAGAAAATTTTTTTTCGTTAGGTGCTCCGAAACCATTTTGCCCAATAAAGAAATTTCCAACTGCCTAGCTCATTCCGTTCGAGAGTTATTGTGTTAAAGGCCGGACCGGACGGACAGAGTCGATTTTGAACACGGATTCTTGATCAGTGGGTAGAACCAAATCGTTTAAGACCATTTTCATCCAAAAATTCGAAAATTACAGACATTTGGGCAAATTGATAAGCTCTCTATTCCGAGGAACAAAGACGCTGAAAAGTGTTTTATTTCATGCTATGAATATATGGTTAATATTAATTAGCAATTTCAAGAGTCACCCCGTATATACAGTTGATTTTTGAGAATTATTGAGTATGAGCTGTAACCAATTTCATGGTCGAGATATAACAACGACCGGCCAGAACGGATTCAACCGCACCGTGAGATCACTCTTGTTTAAATGAGCATGCTCTGACGAATAGAACAGAACCTTGCATTCCGCCTTACACAAGAATATTCACTATTGAAAGCGCCAATTACACGTCCATTCTGATCCATACTGCCAAGACCAGAAGTTAGATTTCCATCCCACGCCTCAGGTTAAACGTCAAATGGGGACCACATCGCTATCACCACAGGCACGGACTAGAAACACAAGTGTTGGAAATTGCATATTAAACATGTGGGAAAGCCCTGTGGACAGGAGCTTTGGCGCTCTTGTTCAAACTTTGACAAATAATATCTTCGAAAGTATTGGTTTCTCAGAGTTGGGAATGATATCAATGGATTCTTATGATAGAACTAAATCATAAAATGAAATAAATTAAATAAGAATGCATTGATATTATTCCCAACTCGGAGAAACCAATACTTTCGGAGTTATGATTTGTCGAAGTTTGAACAAGAGCTCCAAAGCTCCTGTCCACAGGGCTTTCCCACTTTTTCAATTTGGCTTCTGTGCGCTGTTCTCAAGAATTTTCGTAATTAAATTCTCAACGTAGGTCTATGACTCATCTCATGTGTGGGGAAGGGGGGGGGGGCTTCAACTGCTTAAAAATTTTTTACAACGGCTTTGAAAATTGGCCAACATTGGGGAGATCGCACCTCCCTCCCCTCTTAGAGTAATGGTTATTCCGTTCGTAAAACTGCACATTTCCAAGAAAACCTGAACATCAAAACTAGTATTCGGAAATTCAAACTTATCTATTTCTATTATTAAAAGAAAGCAGCAAACTGCGTACTCACATATTTATGTTGCTGAATTCAATAGAAGTAAAAGCTTTTTGAAATGCTGCTCGACAGTGAGAAACAGCTCAACTTGGTAACATACGGTTTGTTTTATGACGTACTCGCTTTTGGATAACGCAATATTATGATAAATATTATTTTTTGCCGGCTACACACATTGTGCCGAAATTTATTGAATATTGATTTTACGCCAACAGGAATGTATGCAAAGGTACATGGTGTTATTCCATGTTATCCCGTCCCTATCATCTGCCTGCTTTGCATTTATCTGGTCAGGCGGTCAAATTCCTTCACATTTTATAACAATTTTTTCGGAAATATTCCAACTCCATTGGAATGTTTTCCAACTCCTTCGAAATCTTTCTAACTGCTTCAAAATTTCTTCCAACTGATTCGAAATTTTTTCCAGCTCTTCCGAAATTTTTTCCATCTCCACCGAAATGTTTTCCAACTCCATCAAAATTTCTTCAAAAATACTGAGCTTTTGTATTGTGCCAATAGAAATAGATATTTCATCGACCTCTTTAAAAATGGACATTTATCGTACTAATTTGCGGGCGTAAAATCGACTATTATCGAAGCCAAGTAATTTGCTGACGAAACAGAACTGTTTCGTTCGCAAAGTAATGTGGTTCGACCCACTTATCAAGAATCCGTGGTCAAAATCGATTCTCTCTGGCCGGTCCGGCCGTTAACACAATAACTCTCGAACGGAATGAGCTAGGCAGGTGAGATTTTCGTTATTGGGCAAAATGACTTCGGAGCACCTAACGAATAAAAAATGTCGTTAACATTACAAATATTAAATTTAATTTATTTTGAAGATGGCGTTTCATCATAAAAATCTGTTGATATCATTTTCAATTCCAGCAATCTTATACTTTCGGAGATATGATATAAAGTCCACAGATGGAGTAGGGTGCACGACACGAAAGACTCATTGCACAGAAGCTCTACTGCATCGAACTTTACTGCATCGAAGAATCACCACATCGAAAAACCCCCCACTTTAGAAAGTGGGCGGCACTAACTAGAGTTAATGTTCGTGCTTTCTCCTGATTGGCCGAACGTGAAAACCCGTTTATCGATCGTCTTCGACGATAGTTTCGCTCGATGAGAGGCAGCGATGCCAGATGTACCATAATTATGGAATTGTACCATAATTTATACCTCAAAATTAGAGCATTCCATAATTGTACCATAATAAATAATTGTACCATAACAATCGGAGCAGAAAAAGAATTGTATTTAAAGCATATACTGTACATCGACTGTCCATGGTTAACATCAGAGGCAGTAAACACATTAGGCCTGTTTTGGTTCGCAATTCGGACTGTCCTAGAACAGTTCAAAGTAGTCACACAGTCGTTTATTGTAATTGGACTTGCGCGAATGGGCGAAATCTTTCACACGCTACATTTGGCCCACTCTTTAGAACCAATTCGGAACTGTCCCTACTGCGAACCAAAACAAGCCTAGTATGTCTCTATCCTCCAGGGGATAAATTACCAGGACTTGGAACTGAAGAAAACTATTTCATTGATTCACACAATATTATCCATTATAGAAGTTGTATTATGTATTTGTTGAATTGGAACGATGATATATTAGTATAACAATGGGAGAAAAAACACCGTATTTAAAATGTTTACTGTAAACCGATTTTCTATGATATCTTATTTAATTGACTGCTTTTTCTGTAAACATCAGAGGCAGTAAACATAGTAAGTGTACCCTTCAAAGGAAAACGATTTCATTAATTTTAACAATATTATCTATTATAGACTAACATGATAGAATGTACTCTACTTGAGTATCAGATCCTTATTTGAAATAAAATTGAAATCTAAATAAAATGCTGCTGTATTATTTATCACTTTTAATCTGACCACATATAAATATCATTTTATTATATCTATCGAAGCAAGTTGAAACGTTCATCAATTAAAAGAGCAGGATATTTTGTTATACCACTGACTTTAATATTGATTTCAAACACTTCATTTAAGTATGTTTGATTGGTTTCTATATTACTTCTTATTCGTAATAAAGAAATTTGTATAAAGATACCTATAACCCTTTAATACGAAGGTAGAAATATATTACGATAACAATGGCAGGAAGCTTGAAATGAAGGAAAAAGGTAAGTATATAAATATATTTTTATTCTAAATTCAGTTCTTTTCAACAAAATTCTGAAATATAAGTATAAATTAATTTAAAAGTTCTGAATGTCTGATCAACTTTTCCACTTTGACAAGGAGAAAATTCCTAACGTGCTTTAAAAAGGATATTTAAATTGATAATGTTGTTTTTATTTGTTCTTTCAAAATGTATTCTGAATGACTGGGGAGCAAATTTGTTTGGCATCGATATGGTTCCCATACTCAAAATATCTGAAAGGCTTCGTTTACTGGGATAATTTCTCCAAGCTTCGGAAGGCATCTATCGATAGGTAGTGAATCATCGCTGATGAAGGTCTAGAACTGGTTTCTCGCGTCTTGGAGAGGACGGATGACTGAAAATTTGAGGCGCTTCTTGTACATACTCGAATAATTTGTATATATTTATACAATAATATTTCGAACGTATTCTGCAGTACATGAATCGATTATTGCACATTTTGATTTTATTAACAGTGATAAAAATCAAACAAGAAAATTCTTAGAAATGAATGAATTGATGTATTTTCTATATGCTATACACAGAACATATAATATACATATGCATAACGCCGGCATAACCTATAAAATGGTAAGTCTAAAGGCTGGTTTATGCTGGCTGGTAACTTTAACTTAATCATATATATATGATATATATAGACATTTATTTTTAGTGTTACGCTTTATAATCAGACTCAATAATCCGTTAACTTATTAATTATTATTATTAATAATAAGAAAACGGATTATCCCGTCTCAGTATCAACCATAGCGTTAGAAATCTATGTTTCAATTTTTAAGTTAGGGAATAAGTTAAAGTTACCAGCCAGCATAAACCAGCCACAAGTCAAATTTCAGTAATTCTGACTATAGAATATAGATCAAATACATTTCTGTGATGCTGTTTTTTTTTCTGTTTTTATTTTCTGTTTCTCAAGGATGCGACCTCGGATGAAAGGAAGGAAAGCTTTGTGAGGAAATCTCTCTGGAGGTTCCTTTTGATCATGGGATTGTATCCGATTTTTACGGAAAGATTTGTTAATTTGGTATCTGCTATACCCATTCTAGAGCAGAGCAGACTCTACTTGTATGCTTGTATACTTGTAAGTATTTTAAAATATAAAAAATGGGTTCAAGCCCTGTGGACAGGAGCTTTCTGGCGCTCTAGTTCAAACAGACAAATTATATCTCCGAAAGTATTGGTTTCTCAGAGTTGAGAATTATATCAATGTATTCTTATGATAGAACTGCATCATAAAGGAAATTCAATTCAAATAATAGTTTATTTATCAAGATTAAATGAGCAATCTGAGAACTGCACCATGGAAGAAACCAAATTAAAATAGCTGAAATGAATTTGACTCTCTCTTATAGAACAGGATGAAATGTACGAGTATGAACACAGATCATATAATAAAGCTTAGATAGAATAATTGTAGCATTCTGTGAAAACAGAAGTACGATTCATTATTGAAATTTAGAACTTCATCTTAGCAGAAATTGAATTCAAACATCATAGAAGAATTTAAATTCAACAAGAGTGCCAAAAATTATCAATCCAAAACCAATAGACAAATTCTACCCAACAACGAACTCATCCGAGATATTCATTTCTCAATTCCAGTTTTGTTTTTAGTGGAGATATTCTGAACTCAATATTATTAACTTACCATTACCATTCCCATCATCATATGGATTGACCATCGACATGAAAATATCAACCAACAAAAGTATGATAATATTCTAATTTTCATATTCATACCATTACTGGAATGAATTACAATGAGACAACGTCAAAGTTGACATTATAACAATTCATAGAATAGCCACAGAATAATTCTATCATTGAAATTTTGAAAAATCATATCTCCGAAAGTATTAGTTTGTTAGAGTTAAAAATGATATGAATGGATTCTGATGGTAAAACTGCTTATTGAGAAAAATTTAATTTGGAATTTGTTCTGTAAAAAAAAAATTTTTTTTTGTTACTCCGAAACCATCTGTCCGATTTTGCCCAATAACGAACTTAGCCGAGATATTTATCCCTCAAACATACTCTGAAAATTTCAACTGTGTAGCTCATTCCGTCCGAGAGTTATCGTGCCTACGGACGGACCGGCCGGACCGGCCGGACCGGCCGGACGGCCGGACAGAATGAATTTCGACCACGGATTCTTGATCAGTGAGTCGAACCAAATCGTTTAAGACCATTTTCATCGAAAAATTCGAAAATTACAGAAATTTGGGCAAATTGATAAGCACTCAGTTCCGAGGAACTAGAGCGCCAAAAAGAACTGACGTGAACTCAGTACTCTTTCGCGCGTGTTCACGTTGGCTAATTTGAATTGAATGATGAGTATATCAAGCTCTGCGGATAGAACAAGCCGGAGATCTACCCAGAGGATAGTGGACACCATTCTCTTTTGGGTCAAAAATTAACAGTGCTGTGTCTAAGCTCGCATAAGGATAGAGTAACAAAGTTGACAAAGAATACAACTGACTCTCCTTAGTCGCACAATTAAGCTCCTAGGAGCTTCTGAGGGATCTCCTTGGGGAAGTCGTGGGAGGGTCAGTATAATCATAATCATGTTTATAGCACGTGTGCTATAAACATGATTAAGCCGAAACCGCTTGGTGGATTTCGCCCGTTAACGAACTCGTCCGAGATATTTACGATACAAAACTACCCTGCAAATTTCAATCCTCTAACTCATTTCGTTAGTTACCGTGCTAACGGCCGGCCGGGCCATACGGACAGAATTGAATTTGACCTCGGATTATTCATCAGCGATTCGAACTCAATCGTTTGAAACCATTTTCGGCAAAAAAATTCGAAAATTACAGACATTGTCGCAAAAGTGGTTGTTATATTCTAATTTGGGTAGATTTATGATTTTTCTCAAATTTTAAACTGAAACTGACTTTGGTAAAACGAAAATGTCAGTCTTCTTGTAAAATTTGAGAGATTCAAATACGGATGACAAGATTACATTTTTAGGAACTTGTGGAGTTGAAGTATGTATAAAATCCCTCTAAGTTAAGACAATCGTCTGCTTCTGAGCACAAGAAAGTCATATTCAAGTTTTCAGCAAAATATTGAATCGATCGATAGATCGATTGTAGTTTTACCGTATGCTGAAAATTATGGTTCCATAATTATGGTACTTCAGGGTTGTGTTCGAATATTAACTGAGTAGAGTAATATTTACTCTATAGACCACATTAGTTAGGTTAGGCGGGAAATTTGAATTACGATCCATCCGTGGATCCGGGCACTGAATTCCCCATGCATTTCTTATGGACCTAAAATTTACGCGAATTTCTCGCCTGTTTTCAGATACTTTGGCTAATTTCTGAAGGTTTATTTTGGTTAAAATAGATTCTGTGAACCTTTCTCAACCATCTAGAATCAAGTTTTCAAAACAAAATTGTATATTTCCAAAATAATTAATAAATATAAAAGTGTTCACCAAATTCGATTGACGTATGTCTTAGCTCACTCGAAATCAGTTAAAAATAATAACATAACCCTAAATCGGCCTTGTGATGACGCACAACAGAAGTCATCTACGACATACGGATATCTTTCGAACTAGAATGGTTTCAATTTTGATTTAAGAATAAATAGAAGTAGATTTTAATGTGGAGATAACATGAAAACATGCACTAATTATAAAGGTACCCAATACTTGTTGTCTCTGTACTAACATTCTCTTTTAAATAGGGTGTTTCATCTCAAAGTTGAAATTCCTTGTTAAAAGATTTGAATATGGATCTCCCGCCAAGCGACTGATTCTAACCTAACTAATGTGGTCTATTGCGTTCGAAAACTGAAAGGTTGAGTAAATTTTACTCTGTGACTGTCGTCCGAAATGTCGGAGTATTCGACTCAGAGTTCATTTTACTCCTGTCAAAATTGACATAACTCATGGGACGGCAAATCTAGTATCTTTGTCTCACTGTTTATGAATGTTCTGTGAGGTTATTTAATAGTTTTAATACTGCTCACAATATATATTTATAATTAGAGTTACATATATGTGAAGAAAACAATAATAATAGGTTCTTTCTTAAACCAACATAACCTATTTTCCGATATTGGAACAGAACTGTGCCAGTGTCAGTGTCAGAGTTAACTACAGAGTAAATCTGTCAAACCTTCAAAAACTCTACTCTACTCCGTGGAGTTAATTTTCGAACACAACCCTGGCACAGCTGCTCAGACCTTGCGTTCCGAAATTGCTGGCATTACTGGCCACAGTAAGCAATATCGGAACGCTTTTCAGTGACAGTAATCTCAAACTGTTGTTAATTTTCGGAACGTTCGAGCAGTAACAAACGAAGCTTTGAACGAAGGAACAACATAACCTATAATTTTCATATTTGAAGTCCTTTTAAATGTTAGGTCTGTAATCGGTGGGTGAAACGATGGCTGAAATTAACCAAGTCTTATTGAATTCAATACTCAGGGATAGCGATTTTACAGTTTTGATGTTGATTAGTACTAAAAGAGATTCATAACCTAAACTATTTGAATTTGGGGAAGGAATACTGGCAGTACTGGCACTATACGACCACTTCTGTGGCAGTAGAAAATTAACTCCGTAGAGTAATATTTACTCCATTGCGTTCGAAAACTGAAAGGTTGAGTAAATTTTACTCTGTGACTGTCGTCCGAAAAGTCGGAGTATTATGAATGTTTTGTGATGTAATTTAATAGTTTTTATACTGCTCACAATATATATTTATGATTAGAGTTACATATATGTGAAGAAAACAATAATAATAGGATCTTTCTTAAATAAGAAGTACTATGATATTTTTCGGAATTTGAGAGAAAAAACCCATTTAATGAGAGGACTTGACATATTCGCTGAATAGTTTTGCGAATAATATTGAATGGAAGAATCGATGGAAATTATGGTACAATTATTTATTATGGTACAATTATGGAATGCTCTAAATTTGAGGTATAAATTATGGTACAATTCCATAATTATGGTACATCTGGCATCGCTGCCTCTCATCGAGCGAAACTATCGTCGAAGACGATCGATAAACGGGTTTTCACGTTCGGCCAATCAGGAGAAAGCACGAACATTAACTCTAGTTAGTGCCTCCCACTTTCTAAAGTGGGGGGTTTTTCGATGTGGTGACTCTTCGATGCAGTAAAGTTCGATGCAGTAGAGCTTCTGTGCAATGAGTCTTTCGTGTAGTGAGGCGCACCGCACAGATGAAAGAGACATGTCATATTTATTTCTGGTTCTATGCAAAATTAACAGCTCCTGTTCTAGGGCACAAAGTATGATTGTATGCAAAATGACTAATAAAATATCTTCAGATATCATAGAATTATGAGGATTATAGGATATAATAATTTTTGAATGTAAATTTAATGCCCTTGGATAATCCATATGAATGGAAATATATACTTTGGTAAGTTAATCAAATGGGGTTCAGAATGTTTTCAGATTTTTTTTCTTTCTCATTATGAAATGTTTATAATTGCATTTGCAGTAAATAATATTATTATTAATTAAAACAAAAATTTAATTTTTGGACTCTCTTAATCGAATTCACCATGGTAAATTCGATTAAGAGAGTGTCCAATACAGGAGAACGGACAATAGAATTCACCATAGTAAATTCGATTGAGAGTGTCCAATACAGGAGAATGGACAATATAACATACGCGCAAAAGCTCCTTACTTCACGTCAGTGCTTGAACCAATTTTTTTCAGATTCAGCCCAGCTTAAAATATAAAGGCAGTTGATATTGCAAAAAAATAGTATTTCGTAGCTTTGATATTCTTATTTTCTGAAGACTCAAACAACATATTTATCCATCAAAACTCAATTCGTGACTTCTGACTCGGTAATGGAGGATCGGTTGCTTCAGCCAGAGGATTCTATGCGTCTTCTTGGCATGTCAATCCTTCGATCTTCATGTGGCTGACATTGTGAAATCCTCTGCGAATAAGCTGGGATATTTGTTCGATATCAAAAGGTTTTTTTCTGGGTATTCTCTCCCAAACTCTGAAAAATATCTATAAAATAAAAAAAATATTATATCGTGATTTTCTTCTGCATAAGAAACACAAGATATTTGTCAGAAACAATCAATCGCACAATGTTGCCTAACAAACAACAACGAAACAACATCAACGAAGAAACAACTAAATAGTAACGTTTCGGAGTGTATATCAGACTCCTTTGTCAGACACTTAACAAAAATCTTCAAAATTATTTTGTTGATAGTTATTCCAAAATTCAGAATAACTGTTATTTCTTGCTAAATTTCACGGTTTTTGAGGAAAAAAAGTAATTTATCAACAGATACTACGCCTGAGTCACCCTGCGGACGAAAAAGTACTGCAAAATTACTTTTTGTCCGCTGTGGTGACTATGAATACGACATGATACGCTTCAATACAAACATAGAATAACTGTTAGTCGCCGTGGTCACTATGGCTACGGCATGTTAGGGTTCAATACAAACATAGGTGTATGAGAGAATAACTGTCATTTGCTATTGAAAAATTATTTAAAAGTATGTAAAGGTGGACGAAAAAATTTAATATGCACCACGGTGAAAAACTGTCCATTGTCTCGTCTGCTTGCTATCCGAGGCAGAGCCGACAATAATAGACAGTTTTTCGTCCTTGGTACATAAATAAATTTTACCATAACTGCATTTATCGTACACAAATTCGATCCTCGCGAAATTCTACAATAATTTGCGTGTTGGCAATCTACAACTAATAATCAGGTTTCAGTTTGATCAGGTCTGTTTTTTTTTGAGTTATTGAGGAACAATATTTTAGAGAAGCAGATAGATCTAAATACAAAGCCGATTGAGCTCAAATTGGGTACACTATTGTTAAATGGTGGCTTGAAGGCTCATGCGGAATTCCAGCGGAATCTGACAGATGATATAAAATATATAAAATTTTTGATGAAAACTATTTTTTTTCTAGTGATATGATCCTCACGAAATTCTGCAGAAATTTCCGCATCGGGATTCTGATTACCATGTATCAATTTGATATAATAATTATTATTTGAGTTATTGAGAACACACAATTTCAGTTAGGTCTGCGAAACCGTTTGGCCGATTAGGCCCATTAACGAACTTGACAGTCGCATTTGGATGCGCAACCTACCCTGAAAATTGCAAGTTGCTATCTCTTTGCGTTCGAAAGTTATCGTGGCAAGAGTCGGCCGGACGGAATCAATTTTGACTTCGAATTCTCTTTCAGTGAGTCGAACTTTATCCTTTGAGACCCTCTAAAAAAAAAATTTGATAATTTCAGATATTTGAGCAAAATGATAGCACGCTGTTCCCCAGAACATGCGATATAAACTCGAAAATAATATAACAGAAACTTTCACAAAGTAGCGACGTGAAGTCAGGAGATTTTGCATGCATGTTCTATTGTTTATTCACGCCATATACACCTTCACGAAATACTGCATGAAGTTGAGTCGGGTATCAATTAAATTTAACTTCTAAAATGGAACAATTCCAAAAATACGAATCCGATGGATATGAAATCCTGTAATCTATTGTATAATAGCTGCTTGAAGGTTTGTGCGGAATTTCAACGAAATCTTGCAGATAGTTCCTGAAATACAAAAGTTCTGAAGAAAAATTTTCTTTTTTATTTTTTTTCTAGTCATCAGATCCATACGAAATATTGCAAAAATGTGTAGGTCCGCATTCTACAACAAATTAGCAAACCTTAGGTTGACCAATCTCGTATTATTTTTATTTAATTGGGAACATAGCAACAAAACTAAAGATGCAGGTAAATTTTGCAGGTAATGCCCAGTAACGAATTTAACCGTCGCATTTGGAGGCGCAATGTACCCTGAGAGTTTTCGAGGCAACGGCCGGACAGAATCGATTCTGCCCTCGAATTATTCATCAGTGAGTCGAACCTAATAGCTTGAGACCATTTTCAGCATAAGATTCGAGAATTACAGGCATTTGGGCAAAATGATAGCTCGTTGTTCCCTAGCATTTGCGCGGAAAAAGACTGTCAAAAACTAAAATGCCTTATTAATATAGAGGTGAAGTTCATCAGGATAGAACCACATCAGTGACAGACATACAAGTGTCGAATGTAAGAAAGGATGAAGGTATTAGTAATCCTCTTATTCAAGTCTATGACGTCTTACTCAACCATGTCAGAAATATTCGAAAGATTATTATTATTACTCGTATTATTATTATATTTGATACAGAGTTGAGTATAAAACTATAAAAGTCTTAAAAAAATACAATGTAAACCTCAATGAGAAAAGTTTTTCAAAAACAATCAAGACCAATATGAAGAAAAAAACAATAATGATTAAGCCAATGAAAAATCCCCGAAACATGAAAAAGAGACAAAAAAACGCCATAACATAACAGTTGTCCTGCAGAATCTTACATCAGGTCTGCAAATCTGGAGAGATAAATAATTGAACTTTGACCTCAGAGAAGCGAGATTCGTATAACTGACTGACCACACAACAAGGTTAGATTTCAGTTTCTTAAGACGATATTTTTATTATTGAAGGAATTCCTCTCCTGTATTTAATAATCAGGTCGACCTCTCCAGAAGAAAGTCTCGTGTTAAGTTCTTTACGAAGATGCTGCAGTTGTTTAATCTGAAGCGGTGTCTTATCATCATCAATAGAGATCTTCTTGTACCTATCAAAGGTTGTTAGGATCCGTTTATGACGTAGAATATTGGCAGGTACGACCGAATTAGAATGCTCTACCTGCGGCAGGTGCTCCCTGCCGCACCTTACCAAGTCTCCTGGTTGCTATGACATTGTTGGCTGAACCATCCTTGATCTTGGAGACAATGTCAAGAATCAGAGATGTATCAGTTGATTCATCTACAGACTCAGAAACATGTCGTACAATGAGATTATTAGCTCGCTTTACACGATCCAATACTTCAATCGGATCAACGTACGACGAAGACCACAATGAGCTACCGGCCTCAGTTTGACAGCATCCTTCAAGGTCGACACTTCGCTCTTCAACATAGTATTAGTCCTCTCTAAAGCAACATCATTCACCGAGCTCAACTGACTTTTCAGCTCAGAAACCTCTTCTTTCAAAGATATATGGGACGCCTTGAGGACACTCAGTTCAACACTGCATTCCTGCAACGATGATTCATGCTGCTTTAACAGTTTGTCATGAGCCTTCACACTTCTTAAGCAGCTGCTCAGTTTATCTGAAAGTTCCTTCTGTGCCTGCTTAATCTCCGCAACACCCTCAGCAATGTCGTCGAGGAATGATAACCTGGACAATACTATCTCCCATGGGTTGGATAAACTCTCGGTTTGAGTCACCGGGATGCCCAAATTGGGAATTACTACTTTGCTGGCTGGACATAACTACTTTAATGGAGAGATTGAAAACAGGAAACAAAATTTAAACAAATGAGACAACAATAGTCACCCGTTTCACTCAGCCGAGGCCGATCGGTGAGACTCAAATTAACTTACAAGGTAGGCCTAGGATGAGAATAGGTTAAAAATGGGTTCAAGCCCTGTGGACAGGAGCTTTCTGGCGCTCTAGTTCAAACAGACACATTATATCTCCAAGAGTATTGGTTTCTCAGAGTTGGGATTTATATCAATGTATTCTTATGATAGAACTGCATCATAAAGGAAATTCGATTCAAATAATAGTTTATTTATCAAGATTAAATGAGCAATCTGAGAATGAGAACTGCACCATGGAAGAAACCAAATTAAAATAGCTGAAATGAATTTGACTCTCTCTTATAGAACAGGATGAAATGTACGAGTATGAACACAGATCATATAATGAAGCTTAGATAGAATAATTATAGCATTCTGTGAAAACATAGAGAAGTACGATTCATTATTGAAATTTAGAACTTCATCTTAGCAGAAATTGAATTCAAACATCATAGAAGAATTTAAATTCTACAAGAGGGCCAAAAATTATCAATCCAAAACCAATAGACGAATTCTACCCAACAACGAACTCATCCGAGATATTAATTCCTCAATTCTATGATGAACGATAATATCATAGGATCAGTATAATGATAATAATAATAATAATAATAATATATCTTTCCTCAAATCTACTCCAATACACCAATATTCCAGTTTTGTTTTTAGTGGAGATATTCTGAACTCAATATTATTAACTTACCATTACCATTCCCATCATCATATGTATTGACCATCGGCATGAAAATATTAACCAACAAAAAGTATGATATTATATTATAATTCTCATATTTATACGTTTGCTGGAATGAATGACAATGTTATTAACTTACCATTACCATTCCCATCATCATATGGATTGACCATCGGCATGAAAATATCGACCAACAAAAAGTATTATGTTATATTATAATTCTCATATTTATACGATTGCTGGAATGAATGACAATGAGACAACGTCATGTCTCAGGAAAATAAGTTGACATTATAACAATTCAGAGAATACCCACAGAATAATTCTATCATTCTGTGAAAACGTAGAAATACGATTTACATTGAAATTGTGAAAAATCATATCTCCGAAAGTATAAGTTTGTTAGAGTTAAAAATGATATGACTGGATTCTTATGGTAAAACTGCTTATCGAAAAAAATTTAATTTGGAATTTGTTTTAAAAAAAAAAAAATTTTTTTTTTGTTACTCCGAAACCATCTGTCCGATTTTGCCCAATAACGAACTTAGCCGAGATATTTATCCCCCAAACCTACTCTGAAAATTTCAACTGTCTAGCTCATTCCGTTCGAGAGTAATCATGCCTACGGCCGGACGGCCGGACCGGCCGGAAAGAATGAATTTCGACCACGGATTCTTGATCAGTGAGTCGAACCAAATCGTTTAAGACCATTTTCATCGAAAAATTCGAAAATTACAGACATTTGTGTAAATTGATAAGCACTCAGTTCCGAGGAACTAGAGCGCCAAAAACAAAGGATCAAAAACACAGGTAAAGGTGAATCTACTACAATCGCCATAAATCACACCGGGTATGGTTATCTTTAGAATACACGAAATTCTCAGGCGAATCAAGTAGAAAAACGATGTAATGAGGATCAGAAATCAACATTGAAATTTGAACGAAAGTAATATTAATAAATAATATCTGACGGAAAGAACACCAACTATTTGCGATCGAAAAAGCGGAAGTTCTCGAATCACGCAGGTAGAAAAATTCACTTATCTTATATTCAAAAACTTTCAATCAATCCATAAATCTCGGAGCACAATAAAAACGTGTATACTTCTCACAAGGTAAAGAGGTAAGATGGATAAATTGGTTCAGAAGATACAAATGGATTCAAGTTTGTTGTGATTTTCTATACATATTAGAAATGTTTTACCTAATAGGTTAGCTGGTCAAATATTTCGTTATCGGAAATCTCGTTCAGTGTCATTGTTGTTTCATTTTATTGTAGATAATGCATTCAATATATTTTATTAGTATTGAATCTATACAATGGTATATTTTGCTGCAATATTGATCTGAAAAACAACGTTGAAGACACTGTTCATATACTGTAAAGTTGTTATGTTTCTAGTTGTATGGATAATTCAAATAAATCAAAGTACTTATTTGAAGTCGCATTAGCATATTTTGAGTGTGGAAACTTTCAATTTCAGTGATCTCTCAAATTCAATTATGTCCTTTATGTTACAGGTAACCTGGATCAGGCACCGAGACCTGCATCTGCTGACGGTGGGCCGATCTACCTACACGTCGGATCAAAGATTCACGAGCATCCACAATCCCATGACCGAGGATTGGACCCTCCAGATCCGTTATCCTCAACGAAAAGACAGCGGCGTGTATGAATGTCAAGTAGGCACGACGCCGCCTATCGGAATTTCCATGACCCTTTCCGTTGTCGGTAAGCCCACTTGGATCATTGAAAGCAACGCCTTCGCCTCCACTTCCTTAGGAAACGTTATTTATGTATTTGTGTTCGGCCGTTTTGGCTCCTGAAATTACTGGAATCGGCAATTTATATTCCTCGATCAGCCGGTGAATTTCTGAATTGTGATGGATTTATACTACGCTCTGAAGCCAGCAACCCCTTTTATTGAAATGAGATATCATTTAGGTCTAACTGAAAAATAGAACGGTTTTCCAACGGTTCTTCACCGTTTGCATAGCTTAACACTCGCAATTATAAGAAATGCCACATTATGATCGCTACTAGGTCACAGTGATGGTTGATACGTTTGACAAGGAACCATCAGGTACCGATTTGAATTCTGTCTAAGGAGGGATACCTCGGTAAAGCTAGCAGAATCTTGAGATCTTGAAGAATTTACATGATCATAAATTGTTACTTATTTCAAACTAATTTATTCAGTGTGCATGTTCTGGGAAACAACGCAACCCAAATGTCTACAATTTTCGAATTTTTTAACGAAAATGAACGATAAAGTCCTACTTGCCAATAAAGAATACAATTTCAAATTTAGTTTTTTTGTCCGGCAGGCCGTTGCCACGATAACTTGTACAACTAGAAAATTGAAAATAAATTATTAAAAAATATGATGTATCTCACGATCACTTGAGAACAGAAAGGATTAGCGACCTGCAGACCTGCGACCTTTTCAGAGTAGTTTCCGCATCCGAATGCGTGATTTGAGATCGTTAATAGGCGTATTCGGCCAAACGGTTTTGGAGTTATAACCATTTGAATGTTTGACGCTATTTCCTCAATGATTAAAAAAATACGAATCCAATTCAAACATGATAATTAGTTGTAGAATGCCGACGCGCAAATTTTTGCGAAATTTTGGGAGGACCCGTATCACTAGAAAACAATTATAAGAAATTATTGAAAAACATCTCAGAAAATATTTCGGTATCGCTGAAATTTTGGCCATCAAAACCTAACTTTAAACCCAAGTCCCAAATTTAAACACGAAAGGATCTTGGAGATACGAGCAGCCCTAGGCGAGGTCAGTAGCTGGATGGGTGACTGTTGCACGATAACTTGTTGTTGGCCATAATCGGCCAAATAGGTTCGGAGTTATACTCATCTTAATATTTGTTGTCATTGCTTCAATAACTCAAATTAATCAAATCCGATCCAATTAAAATCTGGCGGTAATTTTTGCGAAATTGTTGAATATCATATCACTAGAAAAAATAATAATATATTGTTTTCCTCAAAAATGTTATATTTCAGAAACTATTCGTCAGCATCCGCTGAAATACACCACACATCTTCCAGCCACCATTTTACGAGTACCGAATTTCAGATTGATCGACTTCAAAGAGGCGTGAATAGATCATGGAACAAGCTCGCAAAGGCTCCTGACTATAAGTCAGTGCTCTTTAAGATTTTTTTAATTCCCTATTCTTCTGTAATATGGGAAGAAACTTTGCCAGCTTAAGGTTAGGCAATAGCTACGTTAAGCTAGCATAACCCACCTTTAACTGAAAAGTCGTTGAAGAATATGAATGTGCCATAATTTAGCACTCATTTAACAGTCCTATCCAAACTCAAAAACGGTGAGCTCTTCATATTTCTGTTGCATTTTGGTAGGTCTTTTAACGGTAAAACTAGCATAGCCAAAACCCAAAAATTCTTAAAAAGCACTGACGTGAAGTCAGTAGAAAAATTTTCAATTTTTTTTTAATAATCAGATCCTCATGAAATTTCAAATGAATTTGCGGTTCGGCATTCTACAACTAACTACCAAGATCAAATTTGATCGGATATGTATCTTTTGAGTTATTGAGGAAATAACATCAAAACTACAGATGGGTATAACTCCGAAACAGCGTGGCCGATTATGCCATTATTAACCGTCGCGTCGCATGCATGGAACCCACCCTGAAAATTTCAAGTCACTATCTCTTTCCGTTCTAAAGTTATAGTGACATAGGAGGGTTGGCCAACCGAACAGAATCGAATATAACATCGAATTCTTCATCAGTGAGTCGAACCTCGTTTGAGAGCATTTTCAGAAAATTACACACAATTGGGCAAAATGATAGCAGGCTGTTCTCTAGAACATGCTCGCATAAATGACAGATATGAGTTATCTCATTAAGGAATAAGTTTGGAAACAATCGGCACTAATTCAGTACCTTATTTTAGAATTTCCTGTTTTTCTCATTTCGGTAATAATCTGAGAAATGCCACCAGACGTACTCTTGATCTAATGTCCCCGATAACTTGCAGTTCCTCCTAGTTTCTTCAAGAATTGGGTTTTCCCTCTCGAAGGTTAAGCTACCATAACCCAATCAGAAAACTAAGGGATGCGAGAAATCTGTGAACGGCCTTATTTATTTATTTGGCACTAATGCAGTACCTTATTTCAAATTTTTGCGCTATTTGCATTTCGGAAATTACTGAGGTTCAAAAATCGGTAATCAAAAAAATCCGAGAAGCTGATGAAATCGTCAGACATTACATTAAGGGCTATTTTATTTGTAGATCAAATATAATCAATTGAATTTCATCAGCTTCTCACATTTTCTCTAAATTTTCGGTAGGACATAATTCCTATATTATGGTAGTAATGCTAGGCTGGTTCTGGCTTACGATGAGACCATAACCTCACTTATTTGGTTTAGGTGCGAGGAAACATGATTGAAGCCATGACAGTTTCAATTATCACAGCGCCATCTAGACTTGAGGGTGGAATGTTTGGAAGTTTGCTTTTTAACTACGGTGAAGCGACATCTAGACTTGGGTGGAGGGATGAAAGTGTGCTTTTTTACTACGGTCAAGCGTCATCTAGAATAATTGTTGGAATTCAAGAAAAAATCCCGATGGCGTTGAGATTCGAATCCGCACGCGGTTAGCTACATATTTCGTGTATCCGAGATTTCAACCCATTTACGTCGCAAGCTAACCGGTTGAGATACGGGCTCGGTTCTAGATACGGAGTTGGGGGACGTGTATTCCATGCGGGACCTTTTTCAGATTATTATTGGGTCTTATTTATTAATAATTTGAAGGGCATGTAACGTGAAATATTTATTATTTGAATCTGAATTCTTATTGAAGTGCATACATTCAACTTTCAACGGATTGATTTATTCTACAAAAACCATTGACAGAATTTTTATTACCTTTTTTATTTTCAATGGCGCCAGTTATCATAAAATATATCGGGCTAACATATAACACACACTCACAATTGAGTGAGCTTGTATTTGCGCAAAATAAAACATTTTTTTAGGACAAGTATTTTTATTATCTAAATCATGTAATACTTTATTCTAATAGAAGCACATGCATTCTAAGATTACACAATTTTCAACAGATGGGTTAATTCCACAAAAGGAGTTTATTAAATCTTCGATCGACTTATTGTCGGTGTTCCGAGATGAATCTTTGATGATATCCAGGAACTTGTAGTAGTAGAATAATATTCGTAGATTTTTCAGCATCTCTAGGCTATTTGAAATTATTAGATTATTCAATTGAGTGATTTTATTCGAGTTGAAATCGCTGAAATTTTGCGACACGAGCCGAAGGCGAGTGTCACACGAAGGGATCTTGGAGATCCGAGCAGCCCTAGGCGAGGTCAGTAGCTGGATGGGTGACTGTTGCACGATAACTTGTTGTTGGCCATAATCGGCCAAATAGGTTCGGAGTTATACTCATCTTAATATTTGTTGTCATTGCTTCAATAACTCAAATTATACAAATCCGATCCAATTAAAATCTGGCGGTAATTTTTGCGAAATTTGGTGAATATCATATCACTAGAAAAATTATAATACAGGGTGTTCCTAAATTTTACGTACAAACGAAAAGGGGAGATTCCTTAAGGGAGTTTAAGAAAAAGAAGTCCCATAAACATGGGGTCGCAAACGTTTCGTTTTCGAGATACAGAGTGTTGAAGTTTGAATTTTTTTCAAGTTTTTTTCTGATAGTATCTACACTTCACAAGATATTCAACTGAAATTTGGCATAGATATTACATTTGAGAGTTCTCACCACGTGACATGGCAATTTCGATAGAAGATCTACAGGGTGATATTTTTTCTGGAACACTGCCACCTGTTCTTCTGCAGAACTTTTTTTTGGTGAGCAACTGTTAATTTGAAAAAATGTAAAAAGAAACTTTGTTCTTATACTAAACTTTTCTGTCTCTTGTAGTTCTGCCGTATCTACCAACGATTTCGAGAAAAAAAATTTTGAACGATTCTCCCGAAATCCTCGTGAAAATCCAAATTATGATGGGAAGGCCACTTTGTAAGCTGTGGTGAATGAATTCAGTGTCAGTTTTTATGGAAATTTTCCTGATCTGTAGCGATGATTCATAAAGATTCGATAAACGCGTATAATCAACACATAAAATGTATTACAACAAGAAAAGTAAAACTAAAAAAAAAATCATAACAAGAAAACTAAGTAGCCGCAAAGGACTGAACTACAGCAAATGTTGAAAATGTCCTCCCCCAACTCTTATATAAGCTTCTGTTCTTCGTCTCATAGACGATCGAACTCTTTCAAACACTCCCGGAGTATTCCTAACTGTATCAAATGCGCCTATTATACGATTTCTCAGTTCTTCTACGGTGTCCACGGGTGTCGAGTACACTAGAGATTTCAGGCGGCCCCATAAAAAGAAATCTAAACTATTGAAGTCTGGGGATCTGGCGGGCCATGACTGAGGACCCCCCCGTCTAATCCACCTGTTTTCATAATTTTCGTCCAAATACTCCCTTGCCAAAATTGAAAAATGAGCAGGAGCACCGTCATGCATGAACCACATTTCTCGTCGTAGCATAAGAGGTATATCTTCCAATAACAAGGGCAAATCGTTTTCTAAAAAATGTCTGTATGATTGACCTGTTAGTCGACCTGGCAAGAAGAAAGGACCAATCAAATCATCACCAATATTACCACCCCACACATTTAGTGAAAATTGCTCTTGAAAATGGGTTTGTACATATCCATGCGGATTCTCCTCAGCCCATACGTGTTCATTATGAAAATTGATAATTGAAGTCCTTGAGGAGCAGGCTTCATCAGTGAATAGAATTTGGCAATCAAAATAAGGATTCATCAATAGTCTACTGAGGTACCACTGACAAAAACTAACCCTCGGATGAAAATCTCGAGGCAGAAGAGCTTGCACCCTCTGAATGTGATAAGGATATAGCAGATAATCCCGCAAGATCCGCCAAACAACTTGATGACTTGCATTCAAAAGTACACTAATTTTTCTTGTACTGGTTCTTGGATGTTGTTCTATTTCGTTCATAACTGCCTCTTCGAGTTGTGGTGTTCTCACACTGCGTGGTCTCCCAGCATTAATTCTTTTCGTGGAAAAAGATCCAGCTTCTGAAAGACGCCTATGAATATCAGAGAACATTCGATGATTTGGTATCACTCTATTGGGATAGCGTTCCATATAAAGACGCCTAGCTTCTCTTGCATTTCCATTTGCAAGACCATACATGAAATGCATATCAGTCATTTCGGAATTCGTGAAATTCGGCTTGTTTTGATATTGAAATGTGTAGAGGTTCTAATTTCTGATCAAATATTGTTGTGACAGTCATAAAAATCGTAATGAAAATAGTAGTCTAACTACATTCAAAAAAATAAATAGCCACTTATGCAGCCACCATCACAATTTTAAAAAGCAAACGTTCAATAATTTGATGTGTCAAAACTGGCACTGAATTCATTCACCAGAGATTACAAACTGGCCTTCCTATCATAGTTACGAGAATTTCGAGAGAATCGTTCAAAATTTAGATACTATGAGAAAAAAACTTGAAAAAAATTCAAACTTCAACACTCTGTATCTCGAAAACGAAACGTTTGTGACCCCATGTGTTTGGGACTTTTTTTTCTTAAACTCACTTAAGGAATTTCCCCTTTTCGTTTGTACGTTCAATTTAGGAACACCCTGTATATTGTTTTCCTCAAAAATGTTATATTTCAGAAACTATTCGTCAGCATCCGCTGAAATACACCACATATCTTCGAGCCACCATTTTACGAGTTCCGAATTTCAGCTTGATCGACTTCGTAAGAGGCGTGAATAGATCATGGAACAAGCTCGCAAAGGCTCCTGACTATAAGTCAGTGCTCTTTAAGATTTTTTTTAATTCCCTATTCTTCTTTAATATGGGAAGAAACTTTGCCAGCTTAAGGTTAGGCAATAGCTACGTTAAGCTAGCATAACCCACCTTTTACTGAAAAGTCGTTGAAGAATATGAATGTGCCATAATTTAGCACTCATTTAACAGTCCTATCCAAACTCAAAAACGGTGAGCTCTTCATATTTCTGTTGCATTTTGGTAGGTCTTTTAACGGTAAAATTAGCATAGCCAAAACTCAAAAATTCTTAAAAAGCACTGACGTGAAGTCAGTAGATAAATTTTCAATTTTTTTCTAATAATCAGATCCTCATGAAATTTCAAATGAATTTGCGGTTCGGCATTCTACAACTAACTACCAAGATCAAATTTGATCGGATATGTATCTTTTGAGTTATTGAGGAAATAACATCAAAACTACAGATGGGTATAACTCCGAAACAGAGTGGCCGATTATGCCATTATTAATTGTCGCGTGGCATGCATGGAACCCACCCTGAAAATTTCAAGTCGCTATCTCTTTCCGTTCGAAAGTTATAGTGGCATAGGAGGGTTGGCCAACCGAACAGAATCGAATATAACATCGAATTCTTCATCAGTGAGTCGAACCTCGTTTGAGAGCATTTTCAGAAAATTACACACAATTGGGCAAAATGATAGCAGGCTGTTCTCTAGAACATGCTCGCATAAATGACAGATATGAGTTATCTCATTAAGGAATAAGTTTGGAAACAATCGGCACTAATTCAGTACCTTATTTTAGAATTTCCTGTTTTTCTCATTTCGGTAATAATCTGAGAAATGCCACCAGACGTACTCTTGATCTAATGTCCCCGATAACTTGCAGTTCCTCCTAGTTTCTTCAAGTATTTGGTTTTCCCTCTCGAAGGTTAAGCTACCATAACCCAATCGGAAAACTAAGGGATGCGAGAAGTCTGTGAACGGCCTTATTTATTTATTTGGCACTAATGCAGTACCTTATTTGAAATTTTTGCGCTATTTGCATTTCGGAAATTACTGAGGTTCAAAAATCGGTACTCAAAAAAACCCGAGAAGCTGATGAAATCGTCAGACATTACATTAAGGGCTATTTTATTTGTAGATCAAATATAATCAATTGAATTTCATCAGCTTCTCGCATTTTCTCTAAATTTTCGGTAGGACATAATTCCTATATTATGGTAGGTTAGTAGTAATGCTAGGCTGGTTCTGGCTTGCGATGAGACCATAACCTCACTTATTTGGTTTAGGTGCGAGGAAACATGATTGACGCCATGACAGTTTCAATTATCACAGCGCCATCTAGACTTGGGGGTGGAATGTTTGGAAGTTTGCTTTTTAACTACGGTGAAGCGACATCTAGACTTGGGTGGAGGGATGAAAGTGTGCTTTTTTACTACGGTCAAGCGTCATCTAGAATAATTGTTGGAATTCAAGAAAAAATCCCGATGGCGTTGAGATTCGAATCCGCACCGGTTAGCTACATATTTCGTGTATCCGAGATTTCAACCCATTTACGTCGCAAGCTAACCGGTTGAGATACGGGCTCGGTTCTAGATACGGAGTTGGGGGACGTGTATTCCATGCGGGACCTTTTTCAGATTATTATTGGGTCTTATTTATTAATCATTTGAAGGGCATGTAACGTGAAATATTTATTATTTGAATCTGAATTCTTATTGAAGTGCATACATTCAACTTTCAACGGATTGATTTATTCTACAAAAACCATTGACAGAATTTTGATTACCTTTTTTATTTTCAATGGCGCCAGTTATCATAAAATATATCGGGCTAACATATAACACACTCACAATTGAGTGAGCTTGAATTTGCGCAAAATAAAACAATTTTTTAGGACACGTATTTTTATTATGTAAATCATTTAATACTTTATTCTAATAGAAGCACATGCATTCTAAGATTACACAATTTTCAACAGATGGGTTAATTCCACAAAAGGAGTTTATTAAATCTTCGATCGACTTATTGTCGGTGTTCCGAAATGAATCTTTGATGATATCCAGGAACTTGTAGTAGTAGAATAATATTCGTAGATTTTTCAGCATCTCTAGGCTATTTGAAATTATTAGATTATTCAATTGAGTGATTTTATTCGAGTTGAAATCGTTGAAATTTTGCGACACCAGCCGAAGGCGAGTGTTGTAGTTCAAACGAGTGCAAATTGGCTGTTTTTGTGAGTTGCAGCTGTTCTCATGAGAATATTTTTTTTTTATATGAATATAAATGTCAGTAGGGTATGGTATATCAGTAAAAGCTTTTATATTGCTAAAGTTCAACTACACAGAAAAATTTCTCCTAACCATAATAGGAAAAATCGGAAGAGCAATGATCTTCTCCCAATAAATAGACGACAATGATCCGAAGCATTCACCTAATGAACTAAGTTTCATTACAAACAAATAGTATATTTTAATAGTGGTAATGAATGTTTCTCACGGATTCAATAGGATTGCTCAGAGGAAAAATGGATTTCAATTTCATAAGAATAATGGAACTGTATAATAAAGCTAAATATCGCTACCTTATGGATAGAATGTGTTAGTTTAATTACGATAACGTTACAGCTTTATAGAAAGTTTGTCATTATTATGCTCTTTCTATGTGATGGTTTTACAAAACCAAATAATGACAACATTAATATAATGTTAAATTTCCATAGTACCAAAGAATTCCATTATTTCATTCGGATTTTCATAAAAGAATGAAATGATCTCATTGAATCTCCAAATTTAATTTTTCGATTAGGCTTAAAAAATACAGGAGTTTTAATTATAGGTATATATTTCAAAAGATTTTGAAATAATACATTTGGTGGACATAAAAACATCGAAAAAAACAATAATATAGAATCCTAATATCACAAAAAAGATCAATTAAGTACTTACGTAGGTACCTAAGTTCACAATATGCGACACTTTATACACAGATATTATCAAACAGATATGTGGTCTTAACTGAATCTAGCAAAATCACAAACTGATCACAATGAACTCACAAAGTATGAATTCAAGACATTATGTAGTGATAGAATGTGGCACACATTATTATCACATAACTCGTCATAAACTTTACATTTCATGAGTCGAAAATTTGGGAGTATAACCAATTCTCTGTTAGGAGAGGCGTTGATTTCTGTAGATGTTGAAGGAGTACTCAAGGTGTCGTAAGATGATACCTGGAAGATGAGAGAAATTCAATCAACATTTCGGTCAAACAACGTAAAGTTCGAATTGTCCAAGAATCCATTTGGCTCGAAAGAGAAGAAGAAGAAGATAATATGAAGAATGCTGTGGTTAGGTTATGTCTTTATAAGTATCTCAAAAAAAGATAACTGCAATTAGTTTTCCTTCATACCTCAGTGTTAAAAAGACTAAAATATTTTTTTTCGATAGACTACTCCTATAGGTTTATTTTGTTTTTGCGCGCGTGTTCCGCAAGGAACAGCGTGCTATCATTTCGTCAAAATGTCTGTATTTTCCGATTTTTTTTTCGAAAATGGTCTCAAACGATTAGGTTCAACTTCCTGATGAAGAATTCGAGGTCAAATTCAATTCTGTCCGTCCGGTCCGGCCGGCCGTTAGCACGATAACTCTCGAACGGAACGACTTAGAGCGTTGAAATTTGCAGGGTACTTTGCTACTACTGTAGCGTAAATATCTCGGAAAAGTTCGTTAACGGGCGAAATCCACCGAGCGGTTTCGGAGTTAAGGCCGTTTTTAGTCAAAACGTTTTTTATGAATATTTCCGGAACCGATCACTCGATCTTTCTGAAATTTGGCATCAAACTGTAGAATCATGACCTTTATATGCCTGCGAAGTTATGTTTTGATCGGACGGCCCTAAAGTGGCAAAAAAAAATTTCAAAAATTTTAAAATTTTGTTTTCATGATAACTCAAAAAATACTGATTGAATTGAAACTCAGTAGTTAGATGCAAAGGACCAATGCAAACACTTTTGCAAAATTTCGTGAAGATCACGTGACATGAAAAAAATAAAAAAATTACTACTATTTTGCGGAATACTTCGCTTAAAATGCTGAAACCTATTTTTTTGAGGTTCATGCTGCCCTTTCCGGGCATTTTTCGTTGTGCGCATGCGCAGATAAGAAGTCATTTAACTGCTGTAGTTTTCGTCAGAGAGGATTGGGGTTTTGCGGTGGCGGATGCTATTCCTCCATTGGATCCAGATCCCTGATGAGGGTCTGCGCATGCGTAGATTAAAGATGCGATATCTTCCGAACCACTAGTGTTGGAGAATCGGAGTTTTTTGCAAGGTGTGTTATTTCAAAAGGACTTTTAGCCGCGAGTAGATTGCGCATGCGTAGAAGAGAAGTGACTGTTTTTGGGTTGGATGGGTTATGTTGGGAGTGCTGAGTCGATATTGTGAGGTATTAAAAGAATATTCATAGCAATTCAGTGCAAGGACAAGTCAGTTTGGGGGATGTAGCATTGTTTCCGAGTTAAAGTGTCCGTACCGTGGCCCTGGGGCTAATTTTGAAATTGATGTTACCACTTACAGGCATTTTCCATTATGCGCATGAGCAGACCATCAGTGATTTAACTGGTGGTGTTTTCGTCAGAGAGGTTTGGGGTTTTGGGGTGGCGGATGCTATTCCTCCATAGAATCCCCTGGTAAGGGTCTGCGCATGCGTGGATTAAAGATGTGATATCTCCCGAACCACTTGTGTTGGAGAATCGTAGTTTTTTGTAAGGTGTGTGATTTTGAGAGGACTTTTATCCGCGAGTAAATTGCGCATGCGCAGAAGAGAAGTGACTGTTTTTGGGTTGGATGGGTGATATTGAGAGTGCTGAGTTGATATTGTGAGGTTTTAAAAGAATATTCAAGGCAATTCAGTGTAAGGATAAGACAGTTTGGGGGATGTAGCGTTGTTTCCGAGTTTAAGTGTCCGTACCTGGCCCTGGGGCTAATTTTAGAAATTGATGTTACAGGTATTTTTCGTTATGCGCATGAGCAGACCTGATTTTGACAGAGCTTGTTATTTTGAATTCATACATACTGAGTTTAGTGTCAAAAAATAAAAAAAGCACTGACGTGAAGTCAGTACTCTTTGGCGCGCGTGTTCACGGTGGCTAATTTGAATTGAATGATGAATACTTCAAGCTCAGTGGATAGAGCGAGCTGAAGATCTACCCAAAAAAGAGTACTCATCACTCAATTCAAATTAGCCACCGTGAACACGCGCGCCAAAGAGTACTGACTTCACGTCAGTGCTTTTTCTTATTTTTTATACTAGAATTTATATTTTATACGCTTTCAAATAGGGACAAATTTTTAAATAACATATATATATATGAAAAAGGAATATATTCTTAGCTCAAAATGCACAAGAAAAACTTCGAATACTTCAACTGACGTTCACTCTGTACTGATCACGACATACTCCATGCACCTTGCACCTATGATCAGGATCAGCACAATCAGAATCTGACGATCTTTTGGGCATCTCGAACGATAATCGCGCGATTATAACCACCCAATAAGAATAAAGCATCCCTTCTATACGTGATTCTGACTATAGATTTCACACCGACTTTTCAGCAATGTGATGACTTACTAATTCAAATAGATGTCCGATTGCGCTGATCAAAAGGTTATTTATATTAATGAAACAATCTTCAAGACGCGTCGATCATGGTAGGGATTTTACGATTTTATTGAAGGAATGTGAAATCTCATTCGTTCAATAGGAATTCTTATTGGCACTATTATAGCAACAGTAATGAAGGCGTTCCATTGTGGTGGAAATTGGCATTTTCCTCATTGTAGTGAATCTTCGAATTTACCTACATGATCAGGTAAGGTAAATGTCCCAATTATCGACAGTGTCCCAATTATCGACAACTTCCGTTTATTTTCCATAAAACAAGACGAAGAAAATTTCCTCACAAATTTTAATTCAACAATTATCTAGTTTATAGTTTCTTGAATGAATTTGTTCACACCATTTATTTCTCTTAAGCATCCTCAGCGAAAAATCAGCTGTTAATTGGCCGAATGTCGGTCTTCATCGAGTGAGCAATGTTTTCCTTGCTATTCTGATAAGTCCACACTCTTCATTTATGTCTCCCCAGATTCAACGAATGCAGGTGAAATTTAATTTTTTGAAGAATAATTAACTTGAGACGAATAACTGTATTCAGTTCTATTAAAAAAAATTTAATGTGTATCATATTTTATGAGAAATTTGTGTGTCGATAAATGGTACTTCTGAAACATATTGTGTCCCAGATATCGACATCTATATGTCGATATTTGAGTCACTGAGGATGATTTTTGATTAACTTTCAGAAACGTTAACTCCATTTTCCTGGATACGATTGTTTCGTTATTCTGCCCAAAAGATCCACAATTTTCAGTGTACCAATTATCGACACACTGTTTTCCATCGAATTACATGATAAAAGTACAACAAATTTTGATGTCGATACTACGTTCAACACTATGTCGATAAAAGGTGCAATATTCTGTCGACGGCTGAGACTCATACCATAAGTAAAAATAATCAATTATATGGAGAACTCATTAAACTATTTTTGTTATCTTTTGATAATCAGCTCATAGAATATTCAAAATTGCTCTCAGTACTGATCGACATTCGATTGTGGTCCATTTATATGATTTAATCATCCATTTTTTCATGACTGTCGATCATACGCACATTTATGTGGGGATAATTGGTCATATTTAGTTTCCAGTTATCTCATGATTACAAAATGTCTAGAATACTGCAATGCACACATGAAAAATACTGTGTCCCGTCGGAAGCAACTTCTGACGCAAATAATAATTTTGAATCGAGTAGAATAGAAATCGCTAACTTTTCCCTGAATTCGTCTCTCTTGGATGTAAGGGAAGAGAATTTGGGTGTAGATTTACTACTGGATTGTTATGACCGTGATTACTCCGACACTGATATAAATGTTTGTGGGCTACATCAAGATATGAATGGTAAGAATGGGGGGATTACAGATTATCTTTTTGAAGCCCAAGTTCTTGGTGAAGCAAGCATACAAAATGCGAAAAATAGTGAATCAAATGAGAGAGCCCTTGAAAATGACACAAAAGAAAATTGAGTTAGGACAGAGGAGAAACACAGAATTACCGAGCCTAAGAAGTAAAATGAACGTGGCTTATAGAAAGTATCTGAAGTGAAAACGTTAATTTCTAAGGATTAACGAAAGATCATCAAATATTTTTCATATTGAGCAGAGAATTTATATATCTAAGGTTTTTTTAATTTTTGTGAACATTTTTAAACTGTTATTTTCACTAAATAAACCAATATTTCTTTAAATACAAACATATTATCGATGCCAAAATCTGGATTTCCCAAAGTGTCGATATTTGGTGCACATGTATGTCGATGATTGGTAATTCATATTTTTCCGGTGTCGATAATGGGTACATCTGCTTTGAGACACCATTCATTTTTTTTATAATATTTACCCCTTTCAATATGTTCGTTTTTTGTACTTTTATCAAAATAGGGGGTTCAGAGAAGTAGAAGCAGAATATTTCATTCATATAAAATTATTCTTTGAAGTCGAAATGTATCAGACACTTTGAGGAACGCGCTATTGTGTCGATAATTGGGACATTTACCTTAAATGTAAGAATTTTGTATGGAAGAGATAAGGCTTCAACCAGAGATTGCTACGTGATAGGTGTGCAACTAACTGTTGGTAAATATTGTTTTGGAAATAATACAGTGAGTATTTTAAATCACTTGATTCTAATCAAACTAATAAATGCTTGAAATGAGAACCTTCCACTTGAATAGACTTTCCTACTCTTTTTGAAAGACTAATTCAGTTTTTCTGATAATATCTGGGTTATTTCTGATTTCGATGTATGCAGCATCAATTCTTTAAATTAACTGTTCCCTTAATTGAGAATCTTTTTCCACATTTGTGCAGTTGAAAAGTTTGGTTTCAAATGCAACTAAACAGAAAAATCTAAAAAGGTGTTGGATCTGGGGAACGTGGAGGCCAGGCTCTTGCGAGTCTTCGATCACTTTTTCCGATCCAGCTATCCGGGAATACAATATTCTGATGTTCGACTACAACATGAGAGAAATGCGGAGGAGCTACATCATGTTTAAATATCATGTCATTCGTGTTAACTTGGCTCTGAAAGGATTCAAGCCAATTGATAAAACTTGGCCTATCTCGTATTTGAACAATCATATGAAACATGTTATTGGCACAATTTTTCTTAATCTTCAACAATAAATGAAAAAAAAAAATTTTTTCACATATAGTTTTTGATTCTCATACAGACCACGGAGGATTATTTTCTGATTTTTACTATCCTAAGAGAGGACGACCAAGGAAGACTTGGACCGAAGGGGTTATGAAGGCCATGAGTTTAAGGGATCTGAGACAGGGTCAATGGAATTATAGAAAGGGGTGGAGAGCAGGCATCGGACAACGTCGAACGACGTTATGATCCCGATTTATATATACAGGGTATCCCAGAAATCAACGATAAGCCGGTAACGGGCGATAGGCCAAGTCATAACAGTTATCAGAAAAATATAAAAAAAAATCTTTGTCATATACTATTCAAATTATAGGTATTAGAAAAAAAAAGGAAAAACTGACATCCTGTGATGATCTTTCAAGTCCTGTGTCTACAAATATTAATTTTTCGTCAGTCTTTTTTCTGTAATGTAATCATGAATAACCCTTCTGTAAATTACAGTTTAAAATTAAAACATAACTGCCTCAGTTTTAAATAAAATGTTGGATTTTTGCACATCGTTAAATTCAAAATAATTACATCATACAACTTTAACCGACTGTACTGTAAAAAAAATGTACTACACTATTTTCGCAAGTACCATCAAAAGATGGCGCATTTAGTCTGGATTCCAAAATGGTATGATACTTGCTAGATTACTTCTTAGTTGAGGAAAATAATAATGTTTTTTAAATGGAACCGGATTTCAGGCCAATTCTGTTTAATTATTGGAAATGGAGCCTAGGCATCTTTAAAGTCCACAATTTACAAGTAAAGTTTGATTTAAACGGTAGACGGAGAGTGACGTTATTTTGCCTAGTAAGAGTGAGACAGATGGTGACGCTAAGTGTGAGCCAGATAGATAGTGACGCAACTTTTATGCGAGAGTGAGACAAAATAAAAGGTGCAAGTTTGAAATAAAATTCAGACATTGGATTATTTCAGTTGACTTTAATTTAATTAGATTTACAAGAAATTACAGCAAATGTTCGAATTGTTGGCCTTCAGCTGCAATGCAAGCTCTACATCTTCTTAAAAATGATCGCGTAATAAGACGGGTGTAGCTTCTTGAGTTAATGTATTCAGCGGCTTCTGTAATTCTTTGGCGCAGCTCGGCTAAATCTTGAATGGGCTTAAATCACACTTTTTCCTTTATCGTTTCCCAGTGAAAGAAATCTATGGGGGTTTAAATCGGGTGAACAGGCAGGCCACGAAATTATACCACCCCGCCCAATCCACCTATCGGGGTATTCTTAGGTCGAGCAACTCTCGTACTGTGCGAGCATAATGCTCTGGGCAGCCATCTTGTTGGTACCAAATAATGCTGCCGTACATGTTCAGTGGCACTTCTTCCAATAAATCTGGTAATTGGTTCTGTAAGAAGTCCAAATAAACGTGGGCATTTAAGTTCTCCGGCAGCTCAAATGGACCAATAACTCAAGAAGTTACACCGGTCTTATTACGCGATCATTTTAAAGAAGATGTAGAGCTTGCATTGCAGCTGAAGGCCAACAACTTGAACATTTGCTGTAATTTCTTGTAAATCTAATTAAATTAAAGTCAACTGAAAAAATCCAATGTCTAAATTTTATTTCAATCTTGCACCTTTTATTTCGTCTCACTCTCTCATAAAGTAGCGTCTCTATCTTTCTCGCTCACACTTAGCGTCACCATCTGTCTCACTCTTACTAGGCAAAATAACGTCACTCTCCGTCTACCGTTTAAATCAAACTTTACTTGTAAATTGTGGACTTAAAGATGCCTAGACTCCATTTCCAATAATTAAACAGAATTGGCCTGAAATCCGGTTCCATTTAAAAAACATTACTATTTTCCTCAACTAAGAAGTAATCTAGCAAGTATCATACCATTTTGGAATCCAGACTAAATGCGCCATCTTTTGATGTTACTTGCCAAAATAGTGTAGTACATTTTTTTCACAGTACAGTCGGTTAAAGTTGAATGATGTAGTTATTTTGAATTTAATGATGGGCAAAAATCCAGAATTTTATTTAAAACTGAGGCAGCTATGTTTTAATTTTAAACTGTAATATACAGAAGGGTTATTCATGATTAAATTACAGAAAAAAGACTGACGAAAAATTAATATTTGTAGACCCAGGACTTGAAAGATCATCACAGGATGTCAGTTTTTCCTTTTTTTTTCTAATGCCTATAATTTGAAAAGTACATGACAAAGATTTTTTTTTATATTTTTCTGATAACTGTTATGACTTGGCCTATCGCCCGTTACCGGCTTATCGTTGATTTCTGGGACACCCTGTATATACTATGCTACTGACTCATTTCTCCGATATTTATCATCACTTATATATAAAGGTTGACAGAGTATATTCTGACCCAAAAAATCAACCCAAAGGCCACAGCGGTTCGAAAGTTATAGCGTTTCAAAACTTTCGCATTTTTCGGAAAACACTCTGTATCTCCAAAACGAAACGTTAACAGAACGTTTGATGGCCTGTTTTGAATCAGTATAGAGGTCCCCTTACTAAAACTAACGTTTGGACTATGGGTCACCAGTCACCCTGTATTTTACGGAAGGGGAAGCAATTCAACTGTAATCTGATTATATTACTTCAATAGCTGTCGATTTGTTATCCACAACCTGGACAGGCAAATATTTCTATCATTGCTAACTGCTCCAATCAATCAGTATGGTGTCTAATGTGGCGTGAGAACAGAATAACAAATTTTCACCATGAACTGGCACTTTCAGAATGCAATCTATCTCTCCGTCTTCTTCTTTCCCTCTCTTGCATCCGACCGTATTCAAAGGCTTTTCCTGGAATCGAGTAGAATGATGTTTAGTGTAACCTCATTTATGGCGTATTCCATTGGTAGAACTCGTGCGCACTGAGTGCATGAATCGTATTCCATTGGGGAATTTCGTCAAGCATTTTGACACATTTTGACGTCCAGTGCAACATTTTTTGCACTCAGTGCGTGCTCAGTGCAGCACTGGTGCTGCCAATGGAATACGCCATAATACTGATACATATACATAAAACCAATATTTAGTTATGCTTTCTCAAATATTCTAATTAGGGACTAATAAACTAATGCAAACAAGTCAAGCCTATACATTGAAAATTATATTATGAGTATAAAAAAGTTGAATAATTCACAAATAATATCCTCTCCAATTTTTGCGCACGTGTTCCGAAAAAGCATCATATCATTTCGTCACAATGTCTGTATTTTTCGAACTTTTTTTCCGAAGATGGTCTCAAACGGTTCGGTTCGACTCACTGATGAATAATCAGGGGTCATTTGCATTTCTGTCCGTCCGGTCCGGCCGTTAGCACGATAACTCACGAGCGGAACGAGTAAGAGCATTGAAATTTGCAGGGTAGTTTTGCAACGTAAATATATCCAACAAGTTTGTTAAAGGGCGAAATCTACCAAGCGGAATATTTCCGGAACCGATCACTTGATCTATCTGAAATTTGGCATCAAATTGTAGAATCATGACTTTATGTGCCTGCTGCCTACGAAGTTTAGTACTGATCGGATGGCCATAAAGTGGCAACAAAATTTTCAAAAATTTTGTTTCCACGATAACTCGAAAAATACTGATCTGATTAAATTGAAGCTCAGCAGTTAGATGCAAAAGACCAAAGCAAACAAATTTGCAAAATTTCGTGAGGATCACGTGACATGAAGAATTCAAAAAATTACTACTAATTTGCGGAATATTTTGCTTGAAATTCCGAAACCTATTTTTTGGAGCTCTTGTTCCTCGGAACAGAGACCTTATTAATTTGCCCAAATGTCTGTAATTTTCGAAGTTTTGGCTGAAAATGGTCTTGAACGATTTGGTTTGACTCACTGATCCAGAATCCGTGGTCGAAATCGATTCTGTCCGGCCGTCCGGCCGGCCGTTAACACGTTTACACGATAACTCATGAACGGAATGAGCTAGACAGTTGAATTTTTCAGACTAGGTTTGAGGGGTAAATATCTCGGTTGAGTTCGTTATTGGGCAAAATCAATCTAATAGTTTCAAAGTAATGAAAAAAAAAATTTTTTTTTACATTACAACTTTTGGATTCAATTTTTTTAAGAAGCAGTTTCATCATAGGAATCCATTCTTATCATTTTTAACTCTAACAAGCTAATACTTTCGGAGATATGATGTTTCAAAATTTCAATAATACATCGTAAGTTCTATGTATTCACAGAATGTGAACTCAGAATCTGTCTGTGTTCACTGTTCATAAATGTCATCTTTTCTAGCTATTAAAGATTGTCAATTCGTAGTTTGAAAATATTTTCTCTTGGAAAACAAGTATCCAATTCTTGAATATTTGAATATATATACAAGACTGTTTTGAAACCGAAAATAATATTGACTGATTACATATTGAATAATAATGTATAAATATTGGGGATGATGTTTCAGAAGATTAATAATTGGATCATTTCAATGATGTAGTTTATGAAGGCAATAGGAAAGAAGAACATAATGGAATCATCAAAAGAAATTACTGTTCGTTGACCACTGAGGTTAATATTACCTTTTAGTTCCTTAAGTAGCGAGACATGCCCCAATATACATTATTTTCATAATGTTGCTAGCAAAAAAATACTGAGATATGGATCTTCATTTGTGTATCAAACATTTTTTCCTTGAGTTAAGGTTCATAATACAGAAAAGAATGTGTATGAAGTGGTATGAACTATTAAATTTTAAACTATGAAAAGAGGATAGTATTTTATTAATATATATTGAACTCTTAAGATAATTTGTTCGTAATATAGTATATATAGTTATCACTTCTTCTAGGGTATATTCTGTGGCTGTTGGCTGCAGTTCAAAAGATGCCCATGTTTTATGTTCGTCGTTCAGTTACGTTCACTGTTCGGTTGTTGGCCAATCATGATCTTGTATTTTGTCACGTGAAGAAGCGCTGTGATGGCAAGTATCAGCTGATTGCTTTTGCGTTGCTGCCCTCACTGAAATCGCCCAGAAAGGTTAGGCGCACTCACATGTCGGGAACGACGCCAAACTCTGCGTTTATACAGAGTGTTTCACGAATGATTGTATAGGCTTTCAGTGCAGATGCAGGACATTTTGGTGAATCTAAATTAGTGTTCGAAATGTACCCTAACTATATTCGTTTTAGATACAAAATGCTTTATGTATTTTATCAAAAATTTCAATCGGCATAACTCTTGAACGACTGCATCGATCTTCATCAAAATTTCCGGGAATGAGTAATTCCACATCTTTTAAAACACCCTGCACATCAAATTTTGAATACGTGAAATTTTTCTCATAATCTACTCTAAATACACTTTCAAACAAGCCTACTGGCAATAATGGTCCACTTCGCGTCAATATTTTATTAACCATTGAATATCCGGAATTTTCAATTCATAATAAGCACGGACCTGTGTGGCTCCGAATAATGCGTTAATGCATATTGAATGAATTGAATTTCTCGGTATCATGACTTCAGGAATTCGATGCATCTTATTTCAACCAATACTTAAATTCCACGGTACGTGTCTGCCCTTGAATGATGCTTTCCTCTCTGGGAGAACACTGAGCGATGAGGTGACCTAGCTCGGCTCACGCGGAATATTTGTTGATGGTTAAAATCAACGAATGTTTCACCGCGTGTCTTTTTTATCCAACGGAGTTTTTCAGAAAAACTGCTATATTCAAAACCATGGTCAAATGATAGAAATTCTCATTCTGGAATTATTTATGTTCGATCTTCGATGTTTTGAATAACTGAAACAAAAATTTCATAGAAACAGTAACAAAAACAAATATTGAACATTGAAGTGAACTCATTATTAAAAGGACTTGAAGGTATGAGAATGTGATTTGTTCTCCAAAATTCCTTTATTTCTTTTTGACGGAGACAGGGACGGGGGGTGATGTTCCCCCCTAATGTTAAACGAAGTTGGCAAATTTTCAACACAGTTGAAAAAATTTCGAAGTAGTTGGAAAAAATTTTGAAGCATTTGGAAAAATATCAATGGAGTTGGAATATTTCCGAGAAAATTGTCATAAAATGTGAAGGCATTTGTCCACCTGACCGGATAAATGCAAAGCACACAGATAATAGCGACGGGATATCATTCAATAACACCATGTACCCTTGTACACATTCCTGTTGCCGGCACAATGTGTGTAGCCGGATAGTTATGAAACAAACCATCTGGTTCCAATTTAAGCTGTTTCTCACTGTCGGGCGGCATTTCAACAAGCTCTTATTTCTATTGAAAATAAGCAACGTAAATATGTAAGTACACAGTTTGCTCCTTTCTTTTAATAATAAAAATAGATAAGTTTGAATTTCGGAAAAGGAGTTTTGATGTTCAGTCCAGGACCTAAGGGTCCTAATGCTGACCGGAGCTGGCAATTTTTCAAGCAGATGAAAAATTTCAAAGCAGTAGGAAACATTTCGAAGCAATTGGAAAAATTTCAAAGCAGTTGGAAAAATTTCGATGAAGTTGGAAAAATTTCGAAACAGTTGAAAAAATTTCGAAGCAGTTAGAAAAACTTTGAAGCAGTTGGAAAAATTTCGAAGCAGTTGAAAAAATTCCGAAGCAGTTGGAAAATTTCCGAAGAAGTTGGAAAAATTTCAAAGCAGTTGGATAATTCACCTCACTATTCGGTTGTGTAATACTTCAATGCACAGTTGGAAAATTTTCGATGCCCCTCCCCCCAAAGTTTGGATTTGGCCAGTCCCTGACCCTCGACAAATGAACGAACTGTACCCAACGGCAAAGGCGAACTGAACTGCACTGCACGGAACGACAGAGTTTATAAATGGGGCTTTAGACCAGTACATTTTAACAATATTATAACGCCTTATTTCCACTGCGAGTATAGCTGCTGCTCCTTACACAATTTATTCAACTCGCAAACGGTTACTCGTTAAATCAGCTCCTCCCACTGCTTTACGTCCATAAAGTTTATCGTTGGGAGATAAACGCAGTTATCAAGTTATGAAGCCTGCTCCGCTTACAATGGAAGCCAGGCATAATTCTTAATTACTTTGAACTAGACAGAGCTGGTTATGATTGAAATTATCCGTCCGATTCAAATTCCTAGCAGTTGAATGAATGCAAATCCTACAAAGCATTGATAAAATTCTAATGATCAAATGAAAATTTGGTTACCTGTGGAAGAGGACAATTTCAATTCGTGGCTTCCGCATGTTCGAATTTGACTTGAAACATCGTGGTTGGCGAATTTACGAGGTAGTACTGCACGACGTTTCGGTCAGGGATACATTCACTTTTATATTATTATTATTTAAATTGTTTGATTATTTGGAATCTAAGGCAAACTGGAGCTATGCCTAAAAAAGAAAAGGTTTTTTTACCTACTCAGCAGGAATAGCCCAAATAGATGATATACCGAAAAGGTACAATCTGGATGTTGATATTATCACTTCCGACAATAGATATAGCACGTACCATAAGGAAAAAAAATCGTGATAGGTCGATTACCTTAAGAAGGCTTGTTAAGAGCATGGTGGTCTCCTTCGGTGGATTAGCTCGTATATTTCCAATCGACACCAGTCATTGGTTATGGAAGATTGTTCTTCATTATATAGAAACATCAGTTTTGGAGTTCCACAAGGGTCACATTTGGGGCCTCTGCTTTTCCTATTATATATCAATAATATTTCTAAATGTTTTAATGATCTGAAGATTCTTTGTTCCATCTCTAGTCTGCTTGATTAAAATTTACTACATGATGACTTGGATATTTTTTTCCTGTATTGCCAGGAAAATATGTTATATCTTAATCGCAATAAATGTCATCTCATTACTTTCTCCCGCAGCTGGGAATTTATTAATGGTAAATATAAACTGGACTAAAAAGTTTTGCCACGAACATATTCATAACCAGAACATTTTTGATATCATCAATTTATCATTGTCCCGCCCCATATTCCCAGGCAGACTGCTGTTTCAAATTCTGTGAATAAATTTCGGTCTTTTCCGAATTCATTTACGATTCTCTTCTACATTCCAGACAATAACATTCCCAGATTGAAGTCACGAAACCCTTTATGGTCCAACTGTTTTCTTAATACGAATAAAAGTGATAAGGAAGTTTGGCGGTCTGATTGGATTTCTTGCGATTTATTCAACAAAGATTTAATTGCTGATCCTTCAAATAGAGTTCCGGGGTTTGATCTTCCAAGGAAAATATGATCTATTCTGAATTGTCTAAGAACCGGTCATAGTCGATGCAACAGCATGCTTTTCAGGTGGAATTCAGTTGAGAACCCTAGTTGTGAATGCAGGGAAGCAGAGGAAACTATAGATCATTTAGTTAATTATTGTCGCATATATATATTCAAGGATGGTTTTAGGGCTATTCATAATTCATAACAGAGTTTCAAATCTATTTTTTTGAATATAGAATATACCATTTTTAATTTGTTCGTTTTCTCCTTTTTTCTTTTCCTTTTCCAGATTGAGTTTCGGGTCCTACCTTGGAGAAACTTCTCTGCATATTGAAGGAAGAAGCGATAGTAAAGAAAAAGATGCCCTTCAATATTTAATATTTCAGCATATTTTGTTAACAATTTCCTTTTCCATAAATCACAACACTAACGAGGAGATAGGGTCTTTTTGCTGAGGTTTTTCCCTAATCTCTTGTATCATATATCAAATTATATCGTACCCCGTTACACTAACCTCTGCTAACACTTTTTTATTACACATGCCTCATTGTTAGATGAAAAACAAATGTTATGTTCGAAGTTCAAAAGAATATATATATCAGAGCGTTGTAAAAGGTGTATCAGCAAGAACTTGAATTTTAAAAATTGAAAAATATATATTCATACTGTATTTATTAACATTTTTTTCTACATATGTAGGGAGGTAGTGATCACATTTACACATGAAACGAAATATCGGTTAGATGGCCACCGTTGCTCTGTTGGCAGATATGCACTCGTGCATACCGTGCCGCCGTCCCTATAGACAGACGGTCATCGTTACCGGGCTATGTTGACAGACTTTTTTTGGAAAGAATTAGACGGAATGGACTTTGATGAGATGTAGTTTCAACAGGATGGTGCTACCCGTCACACCACAAGGCAAACAATGACTTTGTTACAAACCAAGTTTTCAGGTCGAGTAATTTCTCGTTTCGGAGACCAAAACTGACCTCAAAGAAGTGTGTGGTTCTTTCATACTGCACCACGAATAAATTCCTATTCCACGTTAGCAGGAGTTCAACAAACTATCATCTAAATTCCCCAGATGTATTAAATCATATAATGCTATTTCCAATCTAGTGGATGTTGATATCTATTGCTCTGCTATTATAATTTTCTCGAATAGGTTGAAGTTGTTTTTTCATGAAAAGGTGATTATGGTTCGTCATTACCTAATTTGTATTTAGAGTTGTTTTTTGCGCTTAGGTATGTTCTGGGGAACATCGCGTTATCATTTTGCCCAAATTTAATGTCTGTAATTTTCGAATTTTTTGCCGAAAATGGTCTCAAACGATTGGGTTCTACTCTCTGATGAAGCATTCGAGGTCAAATTTCATTCTGTCCGTCCGGCCGTTACCACGGCATACAACACAACACAACACAACTTGAGAACGGAATTAGATAGCGACTTGAAATTTTCGGGTTAGGTGGCGCATCCCAATACGATGGACAGGTTTGTTGATGGGCTTAATCAGTCAAATGGTTTTGGAGTTACACCCACCTGAAATTTGGTTGTTATTTCCTCAATAACTGGAAAAATACAAAACCGATTAAATTCAAAAACGGTCATTAATTGTATAATGCCAACGCCAAAATTCACGCAAAATTTCGTGAGGATCATATATCTATCATCGAATGGTTTCTTTCTGGGTTTTCTCTCCCAAACTCTGAAAAATATCTATGAAATAAAAATTAATTATTTTGTGATTTGCTTCTGCGTAAGAAACACAAGATATTTTTCAGAAGCAATCAATTGAACAATGTTGCTTAACAAATAACAACGAAGCGACATCAACGAAGAAACAACTATATCGTAACATTTCGGAGTCTATATCAGACTCCTTCTTCAGACGCTTAACGAAAAAATCTTCAGAACTATTTTGTTCATTGTTATTCTGAGATTCGAGAATGAATGAATGAATGTGACCATTCTCGAATCTCAGGAAAACAATCAACAAAATAGTTCTGAAGATTTTTTTGTTAAGCGTCTGAAGAAGGAGTCTGATATAGACTCCGAAACGTTACGATATAGTTGTTTCTTCGTTGATGTTGTTTCATTGTTATTTGTTAGGCAACATTGTCCAATTGATTGCTTCTGACAAATATCTTGTGTTTCTTACCCAGAAGCAAATCACAAAATAATTAATTTTTATGTTATAGATATTTTTCAGAGTTTGGGAGAGAAAACCCAGAAAGAAAGAAATCATTCATTGATGAATATACCTCCCACAGTATCCTTTAAAGTTCACTTATATATCTAGGAAAGTTTTAAAAAATCGTTGAAAATTATTGAATGAATTCTATATATCAATAACTATTCTTCCGACATCGCTGAAATTTTGCGAGAGGAGATAGGGATTTTCTATTTTCAGGGTATGTTGCGTATCCGAATGGAAGAATTGAGTTCGTTTATGGGCATAATCGGTCCAACGGTTTGAGAGTTATACCCACCTGCAATGTTATTTCTTTGATAAATTAAAAAATATAGACTCGATCGAACTAAATCTTGGTAGCTAGTTGTAGAATAAAGACGTGTTCAAAATTTTATAAGAACCGTACCCTTAGAAAACTTAAAAAAAAAGCACTGACGTGAAGTCAGCAGCTTTGCACGTATGTTCTATTGTCCATTCTACTGTATTGGACATTCTTAATCGAATATACCATGGTAAATTATATTGTCCATTCGATTAAGAGTGTCCAATACAGAAGAATGGACAAAAGAACATACGCGCAAGAGCTCCCGACTTCACGTCAGTGCTTGAACCAATTTTCATTCTTAGAGTTTTCACTTATATGTAACATAATATATGAATGTCTTTATTATTTTTGGTACTTGAATTGAATCGTGAACAATCTATTAGTGAGTACATAACCTGGGTATGTCCTGTATTATACTCCATATAAATAAATAAAAAAATAAATAAAATGGAAAGAAGAAGACTTGGCTGATCTAGGTTTTATTCTCCGAATTAATTAAAGGGTAGAATGCATGATATTTGACATATCACAATGACAAACTACGAATAAATAGGTATTATTGAGAATTGGCAAAAACAAATTGGTAATCAGTTTGAAATAGCTAAGTGAGAATCAGAACACCATAAAGAGCATACGGGACACATTCGAAACAACAACATCGATAAATCCGCTGTTGCAAATCACGTTTATTTTACTTAGGAACACTTGAAAGAATCAAAATGTGTAAGACAAAAGAAATTCTGCTCAATATTGATCCAACCCTTTGATTGTAGAAACTGGTGGAATGCTTTAGTAACACTTACACTGGGTTTCACCATAGGGTTTCACAAAGCTTTGACAGATCTCAATTGCCATATTAGTGCGATTCTATGTAGATTTTCAGTTCATTTTTGATACAACCATCGAATAAAATCCACGATTAAGCTAATCGAAGCTTCGTGAAACCCAACATAAGTCTACGAAGATGTAAACATTGTTTCCGAAACATACGTCATACAACAAAATTCGTATAGTGGACAAGAGTGTAGTTACTAGTGCAGTGTTCATAATAGGTCCACAGTGAACTCAAACTTGAATACAAAATATATACTCCATTCACTTTTATAAAGTCTCCCGGTAGGCGATGAAATTTTGATACATTTCACCGTGTATATTTTGAAAATGTTAGATTAGGTTAATTTTCCTGTCAGATAACCACGCAACGTTGTCCTCTCTACATAGAAGTCGTAGTAATTACATATTTTTCACAATGTGAATTTTCTTGGGAAAAATAATGAATTTGAGAAGATATTATGTGAATTCATCAATTCCTGGCGACTGCTCAAGAAAATTTTTCATGTGTTGTTACTATGGAAAATATTTCACGTAGGTATATAAACTGGTTGGACGATTCAGTTATGCTATTTTCTTGCACGGAAATCAAGAATCAAGTGTTGAAATGTTAATGAAAAATAATGGATACAGTAGTCCGTTACTTTCGGATAGTTCATTTAAAAGAATAATAAAAGTACCTGATTATCCCGGCAGAACTTCTAAACGAACAGCCGAAATACGCCCGTTTAAAAATTTTGTAGTCACTGTTAAACCTTCATAAAATATAGTTATAGGATAGGAAACTAAGTAATTTCATTCGAGAGTTCAACATGTCGTACGACAGAATGAAGTTTTTCTATTGAAGATTTCTTTTCTGTATAGCACTTCCTGATGTGTACTTTGTCTCTGCTTCTCCAAAACTGCTTTCGGTATTTTCAATTTCAAAGCCATTAGTTCTTTATTATTCGATGATATATGATATCTAGTCTAAGATGGAACAATGGCTGCGTTCAGCGGAAAGAGCAGTTGCAAAGCTGCTCACTGAGCGCTCACAGATCTAAAAGTGATCAGAGAGCGGTTTTCTGAACGGTTAGAAGTTAAAACGGTGCGAAGGTGACATTTCAAAAAAATCTAACCTCTAAAACTATGCTTTGACAGTTTTCGCAACGTGTTTTGCTTAGTGAGCGGTATTAAATGTCGCTCACAAAAATGGCGTTCGCTCACTAAACATGTTGAGCAGGCGCTCACTGAGCAGGATCGTTCAGCGAAAATTCTTCCAACTGTTTCACAACTGTTGTGTTCCTGAACGCAGCCATTATAACATAATATGTTGATTGTTGAGAGTAGAAATTGGCAACGTCTCAGAGAATTGTTTTGATATTGACTATATTTTAGAAGTGCCAACCTGCCTTTGATTTGGTTGCAAAAACGTGATAGACCTAAATCATGGCCAACCGGGAGACTTTATAAAAGTGAATAGAGTATACCTTAAATATATATTGAAGACCATTATAAGTCTATTATAGAACTCGATAATATTCTGCAGAAATTACCTGGTGCTGATGCAACCACTCTTGGTACGGCAGCCTTATATCCTTGGTTTTTTTGCCGCTAAATACTGTTGCTCCGTTTGATTTAACTTCATGCGCTAAAAAAATGGATGCACAGCTGAATTTACCTATGAGGATCGTCACTGGAACTATTGAATCTTCTCCTATTCATTAAATGGTTTCTTTCTGGGTTTTCTCTCCCAAGCACTGAAAAATATCTATAAAAGAAAGAAAATATTATTTTGTGATATGCTTCTGCGTAAGAAACACAATATACTTTGTCAGAAGCAATCAATCGAACAATGTCGCCTTACAAATAACAATGAAACAACATCAACGTAGAAACAACTATATCGTAACGTTTCGGAGTCTATATCAGACTCTTTCGTCAGACGCTTAACGAAAATCTTCAGAATTATTATGTTGATAGTTATTCTGAAATTCGATAATTGAATGTGACAATTCTCGGATTTCAGAAAAACTATCAACAAAATAATTCTGAAGAATTGAATGTGACAATTCTCGAATATCAGAATATCTATCAACAAAATAATTCTGAAGATTTTCGTTAAGCGTCTGACGAAGGAGTCTGATATAGACTCCGTAAAGTTACGACATAATTGTTTCTTTGTTGATGTTGCTTCGTTGTTATTTGTTTTAGGCAACATTGTTCGATTAATTGCTTCTGAGAAGTAACTTGTGTTTCTTACGCAGAAGCAAATCAAAATAATAATTTTTTTATTTTATAGATATTTTTCAGAGTTTGGGAGAGAAAACCCAGAAAAAACCATTTAATGATGAAAATACCTCCCACAGTATCCTTTAATGTTTACTTTTCCTATTCATTAGTTACCAGTTCCTTCAAAAATTGTCGTCCACCATATTCGTAGACAGAGTGCTGTTTTGAATTCATGGAGTAATTTTCATTATTTTCCTAACTCATTTCTGATTATCACCTATATTCCAGACGATAAAATTACCAGATTACAGTTGCGTTACCTTCATGGTCCAACTGTTTTCTCCATTTGAATAAAAGTGACACGGAAATGTGGCTGTCTGAATGGAATTTATGAGATATTTCAACCAAGAATTGAATTGCTGAGCCCTCGAAGTAGCCTCGAAGTTAAATTTTCTCAGAAGAATATATCTGTTCTGAGTCGTTCAATAACAGGCCATGGTCGTTGCAACAGCATTTTAGAAAAATCCCAGTTCAGGGCCCTAATTGCGAATGCGGATCAATAGATCATTTGGTTGATAATTGTATCATAATATATACATTTTCAAACGGTTTAAGGCCTACTAACAAAGTTTCTGAATCATATTTTGAAATGATTAAGAAATCAGGGATTATTTCATTTTTGAATTGATCGTTTTTTGCTCATGCCTTTCGCTTGTTCAGGTTGAGTTTCAGGTACCTTTGGAGAAAATTCTTTGATATTTGAAGATAGAATCCATATTGAAAATAGAGATGCCCTTCAATATTTAATATTTCAGCTTATATGTTGTCACCAATTTCAATTTTCATAAATCGCAACACTAACAGGAGGACAGGTTTTTCCGTTGAGCTTTTTTTTAGCTCTACCCAAGTAGCATACATTAAATTTTATGGCACCCCGTTACACTAACCCCTGCTAACACTTTTCTATTGTCAAAAACATGCTTTATTGTTATATGCACCAAATATAATACTCAGAGTTCAAAAGAAAATACACAGGGTGTTTAGTGAACATGCGGCAAAAATTCAAGTGGAAATTCCTTGGAGTATCCATCGTAAGAACATTGTGTTCTTTGATGAATTCTGAAAATCCGGTTTGCTACGAAGATACAGGGCGAACAAAATTTGCGACAGCTTTTGTTGATATTCATTAAAATTATTAATGTAAATAAAAGTATGACGTTCGACAATGGGTTCATCATGTACAAAAAATTTTCAACAATCAGTTGTCTTCCTGGGGGACGTTTGGCTGTTTGACGTGTCTTTAATAGTTAGTGAAGTTCTCCATCAGGAACAACGAAACGACTGTCATGCTAGTCATTAATTTACCCTATGTCAGTGGAAATTGTTGAGAAATCGGATGACGAGAATATTTAATTCAAGTTGGGCGGAGTAATTTTGAACATTTATTGTAGATTGAGAAACCTTACATGTATCTTTTACGCGCATGTCCTAGGGAAAATGAGCTATCATTTTGCACAAATGTCTGCTATTGATAGAGAATTCGAGGACAAATTCGTTACTGCCCGGCCGGCCGACCGTCGCACGAGAAAGACATAGTGACTTGATAGTTTCAGGTTAGGTTGCGCATCCGAATGCGACAGTTGAGTTCGTTAATGTGCATAATCGGAAAACGATTTCAGAGTTGAAATCCGATAGATTTGAAACTTGGTAACTAGTAGTACAATGTCGACGCAAAGATTTTTCCAAAATTCGATCGAATTTCTAGAAAATTTTTAAAAAATTATTAAAAAGCATCCGTATCCCAGAAACTATTCGTCCAATATTGGGATTCTACGGCAACCATGTAAACCTAATTCTACAGCCAAGTTCTAAATTTGAACACTATCGGATCTATAGTTTTGGGAATATTGAAAAAATATTGGAAGCCGCGAGTTCAGTAGCTGGACGGGTGACCGTTGCCACGATAACTTTCAGAATCGAAGAGATAGAGACTTGAAATTTTCACGGTTGCGCATCCGCATGCGACAGACAATATTTCAGAAATTATCTGCCAGAATTCTCTGAAATTCAGCAAATAACTTTGAATCGCCATTTTACCGATTTTCAGCTCGACCGACATTGTCTGAGGCGTGAATGACAATGGAAGCTGCTTGCAAAAGCTCTTGACTTCAGGTCAATATATGAATATGGGTTTTCATAAATCATTAAAAACAAAATATTCTTAGAACAGTCCAAGGAATAACCCCTTGAATAGGGCTTCACACGAGAGCGAGATTTTTCTCGTCTCGTCTCGTAGAAGCGAGACGAGACGAGGCGAGATGATTTGAAATATATTGTGGGTGATACCGAGACCACAACAGCGCAACCCGAGAGTCTCGTTTTTTCTCGTTGAATATTTCTTAAGTATATTTATTCGAAAAATAAAAAACAGACAAATTATATCTCCGAAAGTATTGGTTTCTCAGAGTTGGGAATTAAATCAATGTATTCTTATGAAAGAACTGCATCATAAAGGAAATTGAATTCAAATTACAGTTTATTTATCAAGATTAAATGAGCAATCTGAGAATGAGAACTGCACCATGGAAGAAATCAAATTAAAATAACTGAAATGAATTTGACTCCTTCTTTTAGAACAGGATGAAATGAACGAGTATAAACACAGATCATATAATAAAGCTTAGATAGAATAATTATAGCATTCTGTGAAAACATAGAAGTACGTACGATTCATTATTGAAATTTAGAAAAATCATATTTCCGAAAGTATTAGCTTGTTGGAGTTGAAAATGATATCGATGGATTTTAATGATGAAACTGCATCTTAAATAAAAAACAGACATTTGGGCAAATTGATAAGCTCTCAGTTCCGAGGAACTAGAGCGCCAAAAAGTCCCGCCTTCTCTCGTTCCGAAACCGAAAACCCGACAGCGTAGACACACCGGCTATCGGGCTCCTCGTACGATCTTGTCGATCTCCGGTATTAGAATAAAACGTCGGTACTTACCTAGGATATATATTCTTAATTTTCACTTTTCGACATAAAATCGCCAAATGGGGGTTTATTTGACGGTTTTTTACCCTTGTCTCTCTAAGTCGATTTTGACGTTTCTCGAAACGTTTCTCGAAACTATTAGCAAGAGACAATGTCATGTCTCAGGAAAATTTTTTTTTGTTACTCCGAAACCATCTGTCCGATTTTGCCCAATAATGAACTTAGCCGAGATATTTATCTGCCAAACCTAATCTGAAAATTTCAACTCTCTAGCTCATTCCGTTCGAGAGTTATCGTGCCTACGGCCAGCCGGCCGGACGGCCGGACCGGCCGGACAGAATGAATATTGGCCACGGATTCTTGATCAGTGAGCCGAACCAAATCGTTTAAGACCATTTTCGTCGAAAAATTCGAAAATTACAGACATTTGGGCAAATTGATAAGCACTCAGTTCCGAGAAACTAGAGCGCCAAAAAGGTCTACATAGAGAAAAATATATTTTACAAAATATCAAATCTGGTGACCATCATATTTTATTGTAAGTTAAAAAAAAATCAATATCCGAAAAAGTTTTTTTTCAAGATAGACGAGACGTGACAACTGATAACGAAACTTCCTTTTTTTGGGAATTGGTGAGACCGAGTTTTTTTATACTCTCTTCTCGTGTGAAGCACTAAGCATGAATTTTTGAATGATGTTTACCAAACCCAGTATTTACAGGGTGAGTCTTTGAGTTGTACACTCATTTCAACCATGAATGCCTCTCTTCAACTAACACCTTTTTTTCCTATTAGAGTCAGATAAAAAGATATAGGCTGTTGAAATTGCAGAAAAAATCAGCGTTCTATATAACGAACGCTGATTTTTTCTGCAATTTCGACAGCCTATATCTTTTTATCTTTGAGCTTTGACATGGATATTCAAAATTAAATAAAATTTGAAATCAAATTTTCTATAACTGTGACATATAATCTCCGATTAACAGTTTTTTCCTACCTCCGCTGGTTTCCTAGTTAGAGACTCGCGGATTCATAAAACTAAATGAAATTAGCATAAATAAAGCGAATGTACTTAGTATATGTTGAGTCATCATAAGAATCTTGTATCATTTTAGGAAATTAAATTATTCCCTTTCATTTCTTCTAAAGGGCATGATTTTTGAAATATTCAACGTTGAAGGTTATAATATCTGATACAAATATGAGCATTTGCCCTATTTTGGTTGATTCGCTCCTAATCTATGAGGCCTTTGGATCGATGTATTTCTACGTTGCCGCACTTGCTTTTTATTAACAAGATACATAATAATCCATGCTCCTCGATTGAATAATAATATATCAAAGCCTGGGACACAATTTGGCAGTGCCGCATACGAAGGGTGAACGGAGATATCGATATAACATCTATGAATCTGTGAACGTTACCTACTAATCATCATGATTCTTCTGTCAGTTGGAATCACATCTCAACTATTCGATTTGACTCTTTCTTGGCAATGAATGGAATAATGAATATTTAGGAAATTTTCAATAATAATGATAATAATTCAAGAATGGGTGATGATAATATTATGTATAATCTCAAAGTGGAAACTATTGATGGATATTGAATGGAAGTTAACTTGAAGTTCATTGTTTCAATAATGGCACATTATTTAATGCTGCAATACAAGAATTGAGTGAATAGATGAGTTTTCTCAAACAATTTCATTGAATTTCAAGTACAGGGGATTAAGTTAAGAAAACTGGCAATTGACAAATGTATTTAGCTAGATAAAAAAATCCATTGGCCAGCCTGCATACGTCTTCGTCAGTCAGGCGGATTTCATGCTCACAATCTACAGCGGCCTCTCAGAATACCGACAAGTGCATTTATTTTCGGTCTGTCAAAAAGTTGGAATTCGAAATAAAAACAAATAAAATGAATCTGAAAGAACATTCAGAAGCTCGAATGAAAACCACTTCACCACCAAATTTCCGCGATATTCGCCTCCTCCAACTTTTCATTTCGCGAAATATTGCAAATTTAATTTCATTCCGTGTAGCTGCACTCTACTCGAGTCATAACAGAAAGCCGAAGAGCAAGAAACAACATGAATCTCCTGCCCGGCCTAGTCAGGTCATTAAGCGTGCCAAATTAGTCTGGAAGGGTCGTTAGAAAACAATACAGCGCACAAGTGCCGTCGGCCCCTAATGACGAGATGCGATCCAAAGATTTCAGCAGGTGAATGGCGCCTTCCGTAAACAGGAACGCCCACCTTGCGGTAATAAAACGTCGAGATTGCGTCTTCTAATTACAGATGTGAGCGGAAAAATCGCCCGGGATTTCGGGGCCACTTCGGCAGGTCTTGAAATTAACTTTCAAGACCGTTAATATGATGGAGAGGAATGGAAGGAGCTCGTTCATCACTTGAAAAATACCCTGTAAATAACTAGTCGGAGACGGGAAGAATTGCTCCGCATCTTTTTCAAGTTGACGCTTCGATTGCCAATTGGCATCACGGCTCAGTATTTCTTGAATCGTAAGAACGAATATTTCATTATGGTTTACGCAGTATTTCAAAACTTGATTAATCGTTTTTAATAGAAGTAGAACCCATAAATACAGGGTCTTTATAAATGATTGAGACATCTTAGTGGGTCAGAAACCCTCCCATTTTGCCGCATCATATACTATAATCTATTCACTTTTATAAAGTCACCCGGTGGGCCATGATTTAGGTCTATTACGTTTTTGTAACTAAAACAGAGGCAGGATGGTACATACTCCTGAAATATCGTCAAGGTCAAAACAATTCGCTGAGACATTGCCAATTCCTACTCTCAACATAATCATAACATAGGGCGCGTTTTCAATTTAATCGAAATATCTAATCGATTAATCGTAAGTGTATCAGTGTGTTTTTATTTTCAAGTATTCTTTCAATTTACGAAAATACAAATACACCGATTCTTTTACGATGAATTGATTAGACATTAAAATAAAAGCGCACACATAATCTTCAATCTTAAACAAGATATTATCACAGACCATTATCTTCGAATAATAAAGAACCCTTCGCTTTGAAATTGAAAATGCCGAAAGTAGTTTTGAAGAAGCAGAGACAAGGTATCATGAAGTGATATACAGAACCGAAATCTGCAATAGGAAAACTTCATTCTGACATGTGGAACACTCGAATGAAATTACTTAGTTTCCAATCATTATATTTTATTGAGGTATAAGAATGACTCGGGTTTCGTAGCACTAATAGATTTTGAAAATGGTTTATCTCAAGTTGTTCAACAAGGTATTTAAATGTCTTCCTGAGAAAAGTGGGGAATTTCATAGGTATTTCTCTTCGTTTAGAAGTTATCCTGCCGGGTTATTCAGGTAATTTTATTCTTTTTGGCGCTCTAGTTCCTCGGAACTGAGTGCTTATCAATTTGCCCAAATGTCTGTAATTTTCGAATTTTTCGATGAAAATGGTCTTAAACGATTTGGTTCGACTCACTGATCAAGAATCCGTGGTCGAAATTCATTCTGTCCGGCCGGTCCGGCCGGCCGTAGGCACGATAGCTCTCGAACGGAATGAGCTAGACAGTTGAAATTTTCAGAGTATATTTGGGAGATAAATATCTCGGCTAAGTTCGTTATTGGGCAAAATCGGACAGATGGTTTCGGAGTAACAAAAAAAAATTTTTTTTTTTACGAAACAAATTCCAAATTAAATTTTTTTCAATGAGCAGTTTTACCATAAGAATCCAATGATATCGTTTTAACTCAGACAAGCCAATACTTTCGGAGATATGATTTTTCAAAATTTCAATAATAAATCGTATTTCTACGTTTTCACAGAATGATATAATTATTCTATGTTTGAATTGTCCTAATGTCAACTTATTTTCCTGAGACATGACATTATCTAATCAATCGTAGAATTATGAGAATAAAGTGTATTCCGAAATGTGAGCGAAGTGAGAAAAATCTCAGTTGTTTGCTCCGAAATTAGTATTTCTCAGAAATGTCTTACATTTCGGAACGGAACATGAAGTAAGAGATCTGAGAGTAGTGAGACTGCTTTTCATCCATAGACAAAGATTGCTCAATTCTCTCAATTCATGACGGGACTGACGGAAGGGAATATTATAACTTATAACAATTGGGGTTGAAATACTCGTATTTTAGCGATGCAACGGGGACCTCACCCATAAATGTTTGAAAATATTACGTGAATATTGAAAGCATAATTCTGTAGTTCGAGAGAGGAGAAAATTTGGTGAACATAGATCAGGAAATTTTTGATCGATTACAAGGTAATTTTTCATTATTACTTCTCTTCTTTCATACATGTTTTATGGAATATCTACTATTTGTAGGTACTTTAAACCTGTTTTGGGCAATTGTCATACGAAACTTTTTTTTTGGCGCTCTAGTTCCTCGGAACAGAGTGCCTATCAATTTGCCCAAATGTCTGTAATTTTGGAATTTTTGGCTGAAAATGGTCTCAAACGATTTGGTTCAACTCACTGATCAAGAATCCGAGGTCGAAATCAATTCTGTCCGGCCGGCCAGCCGGCCGTAGGCACGATAACTCTTGAACGAAAGGAGTTAGCGGATTGAAATTTGCAAAGTGGGTTTGGAGCGTGAATATCTCGGACGAGTTCGTTAATGGGCGAAATCCATCTAGCGGTTTCGGAGTTATGGCCGATTTTAGTAAAAATATTTTTCATGAATATTTCCGAAACCGATCACTAGATCTATCTGAAATTTCGCATCATATTGTAGACTCATGACCTTTATACGCATGTGAAGTTTTGTATTGACCAGATTACCGCAAAGTGTAAAAAAATTTTTGAAAATTCAAAAAAAGTTTTTCTACTATAACTCTCGAACGGAATGAGCTAGGTAGTTGAAATTTTCAGAGTAGGTTAGGGAGATAAATATCTCGGTTAATTTCGTTATTGGGATTGGCCAGATTTAATTTGATTCCTTCCATGGTGCAGTTCTCATTCTCAGATTGCTCATTTAATCTTGATAAATAAACTATTATTTGAATTGAATTTCCTTTATGATGCAGTTCTATCATATGAATACTATAATACTATGATATAATTCCCAATTCTGAGAAACCGATACTTTCGGAGATATAATTTGTCTGTTTGAACTAGAGCGCCAGAAAGCTCCTGTCCACAGGGCTTGAACCCATTTTTTCATATGAACTATCACAAAGTAACGGACTACTCTATCCATTATTTTTCAATAAAATTCCAACACTTTATTCTTGATTTCCATACAAGAAAATAGCAGAAAGAGATAAAGTATGAAACAATTTCTTCTATAGTTGCCCAGACTGTGGAATTATTGAATTCACACAAGATTTTCTCAAATTCATTATTTTTCCGAAGTAAATTCACATTGTGAAAATACGTAATTACTACGACTTCTACGTACAAGTTTCAACGTTGCGTAGTTATCTGACAGGAAAATACTATAACCTAACATTATCAAAATATACATGGTGAAATATGTCAAATTTTCATGGCCAACCGGGAGACTTTACAAAAGTGAATGAAGTATATACATGCTGTTCACGTTTACAATTCCAGCCACAGAATTCATAATATACGCATAGTCTCACTTTCTCCTTTGTTTTCATTGACAATGATAAATGATGAGTTCCAAAATGATTGTCACTGGGAAATTACTTTCCTCCCGTGCCAGTTTCGACCAATAATTTGCATTATACAATATAAATTGATTTAATAGTTGATATAGTTCGCATTAAGTTTGTAGATAGTGAAATTTACAAATAAATACATTTTTGGATATAAGTTTTTATTTCACGTGATTTTGGGTACATAGTATAACTGCTACAGATGAGGGTAATTTGATTGTAAGAATGGTAAATGAAACTGGAATTTTACTCCGTTTTCTTATATAAAATAACAAGCTGATGGAATCGAGAGTGAATTATTCATTAGTTGGGATTCTATTCATTCTAGTCATTTTCAAGAGATATCGTATTATCTATACAGGGTGGTCCGCGAGTAACTGTACAACGTTTAATGGTGAATAGCTGGTACCTTGGGGAGCCAGAAAACAACAATCAAATATGGGCTAAGTCTTTTCGTTTCTGAGATACAGGGTGATTTATTGATTTTGGCAAAACATTCAGATAGCTATAACTCCTGAACCGTTCTACGTATTCGCTTCAAATTTGGCACGTGTTGTCATCTCAGGCCATCAAATTGTTCATATACACCGCACCGAAATTGTACAGACCAGGACTAGGAAATTTTGATTTTTACTTCCAGGTCAAATAAAACACCCTGTACATGGAATGCCAAATTTTCGGATTCACCATCGGATTCTGCATAGATTTTCCTGCCAAATTCCGTTTTCCGCGTGAACGGCACACCTCCCGTTCATTTTTTTTTCTCGAAAATAAGATCACACCTCCGAATATTAAGTGGTGTCGGACCTGCATTTTGCAATAGGAAGCTCATGACATTAAATTCGGTTATAAAAACATTTTTTATATTGAGAATCGAACTGAACATAAATAATAAAACAAAAATTAAAGAAAAAAAAAGAAATTCAAAACACATTTGAATAACTTTCGAAGCAAAACTTTGATTAAAGTTGATTTTCAAAGATTCCCCCGTTTTCATCAATACATTTTCTTGCTCTAAGTCTAAGTTGATTGACAGCTTTTCTAATAGTATTAGGCTGGTTCCGTATCTCGCTACAACTTAATTCTATTGCAATAGGAAGCTCATGACATTGAATTCGGTTATAAAAACATTTTTTATGTTGAGAATCGAACTGAAAATGAATAACAAACCACAAATTATGAAGAAAATGAAGAAATTCAATATTCATTTGAGTACCTGTCTATCTCTCGAAACAAAATATTTATTAAACTTTGTTTTCCGTACCAGCATCGCATAGACATTCTGCTACATGCAACCACAAATAAAATAATCCGTAATATTATGTCCAGACTACAGAAATATTCCATTTGACAGTCATTGTTATATCAATTGAATTTTGTTGCTAGTTGTTAGTTTTTAAATTTGTTTTTCAATTATGCCTCGAATGTTGAGTATAACGACATGGTACTTGTTTATGGTTTCTGCAATTCGAATGGGCGAGCAGCGTCGAGAGAATATTGTAGAAGGTATCCTGGTAGAGCAGTTCCTAATCACCAAACTTTCGAAAATATCAGCCGTTCTTTGCGAGAAAGAGGAAAATTTTGAATGTGGTCGAATCAAATAAAAGTATCAGTACTCGACGGATTAGTAGCAGGTTGAACATACCTAAAACAAGAATTATTCGTGTACTTAAAAAAGAAAAGATGCATGCATATCATTTGAGTAAAGTTCAAACCTTAGAACAAGGAGATGAAATTGCGAGACTACAATTCTGCAGATGGATAACCAGGAATGTTCGGCAGATCAATAGAATTTTATTCACTGACGAGGCCCAATTTACGAAAGATGGAATATTCAATTCTAAAAATGAACATTTATGGGCGAGACAAAATCCAAGAGGTATAAAGAGGCGCAACTCGCAGCACAAATTTTCTGTGAACGTTTGGTGTGGTGTTTATGACAACAAATTTGTAGGTCCCGCTTTTCTGCCCCCACGTTTGAACGGAGATATTTACCTTGACTTTTTGAGAAATAAACTTCCACAGTTACTGAACGATGCCAGCATAAATATTAGAGGAATGTACTTTCAGCAAGATGGCGCTCCAGCACACTCAACTAATAGCGTTATTCAGCATCTTAATAATGCATACCCGCTGAATTGGTTTGGCAGGAGAGGACCCTATAATTGGCCTCCTCGATCGCCAGATCTGACTTGCTTAGACTATTTCGTTTGGGGTTGCTTGAAGCAGAAAGTATATGCTGAGGAAATACGTAGCAGGGAACATCTTATTGAAAGAATAGAATTAAGTTGTAGCGAGGTACGGAACCAGCCTAATACTATTAGAAAAGCTGTCAATCAACTTAGACTTAGAGCAAGAAAATGTATTGATGAAAACGGGGGAATCTTTGAAAATCAACTTTAATCAAAGTTTTGCTTCGACAGTTATTCAAATGTGTTTTGAATTTCTTTTTTTTTCTTTAATTTTTGTTTTATTATTTATGTTCAGTTCGATTCTCAATATAAAAAATGTTTTTATAACCGAATTTAATGTCATGAGCTTCCTATTGCAAAATGCAGGTCCGACACCACTTAATATTCGGAGGTGTGATCTTATTTTCGAGAAAAAAAAATGAACGGGAGGTGTGCCGTTCACGCGGAAAACGGAATTTGGCAGGAAAATCTATGCAGAATCCGATGGTGAATCCGAAAATTTGGCATTCCATGTACAGGGTGTTTTATTTGACCTGGAAGTAAAAATCAAAATTTCCTAGTCCTGGTCTGTACAATTTCGGTGCGGTGTATATGAACAATTTGATGGCCTGAGATGACAACACGTGCCAAATTTGAAGCGAATACGTAGAACGGTTCAGGAGTTATAGCTATCTGAATGTTTTGCCAAAATCAATAAATCACCCTGTATCTCAGAAACGAAAAGACTTAGCCCATATTTGATTGTTGTTTTCTGGCTCCCCAAGGTACCAGCTATTCACCATTAAACGTTGTACAGTTACTCGCGGACCACCCTGTATATGAATAATCTGTTCCCTTGTGTTTCAATGGAAGAATTTTTTAAATCCTATTGAGAGTTTTTGAGATGTATGTTGTTCCTACTGATAACTGAATGCATACTGTTGACATAATTTTAATTTTAGAATGCAGATACTAAATTAATTCAAATGGACAGAATATATTGAATAACTGCAAGATAACACCCAGTTTGAGAGTTTGGCCATTTATGAGAATTATAACCATGAATTCACATCAAATATTCAAAATGCATTATTCTCGAGGAATATATAAATTCTTTTTCGTTTGTTGTCAAATATATTCTTTCAGAGGGGCCAATATTTTGGCAGCATATTGTTATTGATGATTTTATGTCCACAATATGATCGCATTGTGCTTTCAAAACATCATCTTTCAGATATGCAAAGTCCTCGACTTATTATATGGTTGTCATAAAACTCCTGCAAATAGCTTAGATTTACAGCAGTGGTGTAGGCAGTTACCCCATCTTGTTGAAAATATCCCAACCTTATTTCTTCTTCATCTGAATTCCGATCCGATTCCGATTCCGATCTAAATTCCCTAAACCTTTGAAAGTCGTGCGGATTATGAAAATGTTTCCATTTTTTATGAAATCCTTTTTTTTTCTAATTAGTTCTATAGTGCTTTTCGAAAACTATGCTGGAAATTTTTTATTCCTCTTAAACTTAGGGGTATTCCCTGCAATGATCTCATCTACTACATCATAAAATGACTCAAGCATTGAGTCCACACAACTATTACCAAATAAAGAGAGACAGTCGACTTCCGCAAGTCTTTCGTTAATAATTTTATAATTAGCCGATTTAGAAGTAAATCGAATGAACTCACCATCCTTCTTCAAGTACTGCTTTGCATCCAAACACAACAAAAATTCAATGGAGGGATGGTGAACATTCTCCACCACAAATGGGGAGTCATTGCGTTTAAAATGCAATATTTTTTTTTCTGATACACAGAACAAGATCTAATAGCTTATGGCTTGCATCAAAATGACCATTAAATTCCATCATTTCGGCAAAACACAGTGAATCAACGATATTTGAAAACTTCTTTTCAACGTTCATAGGTTCTAAAAGGTTACCGTTACTCACCCATTTGACGGTGGAGCATTTGAAATCCCCACATATTAGTGTAACATTATCACCAATTTTTGGTGCTTATCAATTTGCCCAAATGTCTGTAATTTTCGAATTTTTGGCTGAAAATGGTCTTAAACGATTTGGTTCGACTCACCGATCAAGAATCCGTGGTCGAAATCAATTCTGGACGGCCGGCCGGCCGGCCGTTGTCAGGAAAACTCTCGAACGAAAGGAGCTAGAGGATTGAAATTTCGGAGTAGGTTTGTAACGTAAATATCTCGGACTAGTTCGTTAACGGGCAAAATCCACCAACCGGTTTCGGAGTTATGGCCCTTTTTAGTAAAATATTTTTTATGAATATTTCCGAAACCGATCACTCGATCTATCTGAAATTTAGCATCAAATCGCAGAATAATGACTTCTATTTGCATGCAAAGTTTTGATTTGACCAGGTTGCAATAAGGTATAAAAAAAATCTTTTTTAATTTCCAAATTTCGTTTCTACAATAACTCTGGAACAGAATGAGCTAGGCAGTTAAAATTTTCAGAGTAGGGTTGAGAGATAATTATCTTGGTTACGTTCGATACTGGGGATTTCAAATTTAAATCCTTTTAAGATGCAGTTTCACCATGAAAACCCATTGATATCATTTTCAACTCCAGCAAGCTAATACTTTCGGAGATATGATTTTTCGAAATTTCAATGATGAATCGTAATTTTGTACTTCTTATGTTTTCATAGATTGTTGTACTCAATTATTGTATCAATGAATTGTTATATGATCTGTGTTCTTACATGTCATCTTATTTTCCTATGAGAGATAAATGTCAAAATTATTTCAGGTACACCTCTTGTTCTAGTGTTTTGTTAGATAATTTTTTTTTAAATGACTTTTTTTTCAAATTTAATTTCTTTTATGATGCATTTCTATCATAGGAATCCATTGATATAATTCCCAACTCTGAGAAACCAATACTTTCGGAGATATAATTTGTCTGTTTGAACAAGAGCTCCAAAAAGCTCCTGTTCACAGGGCTTGTTAATTTATTAATCTCTAGCTTTGAAGCAAACGAGGCAGAAAACGAAGCGTATTCTTCTCCCGGAGGAAGAGGAGAAATACTGAATCATTCAGCCATGATTCAGTTTTGAAAATCAAATCATGTGAACCACACTGAAAACTCAGCTTAAAACTGGATAGTTTGGAGCGGAGGCCACGAACATTTTGGTAAGCTACGTGAAGTCCTCTAGAATCCATGGTTTTCACAGAGAAATATTGTTAATTAGTATGAGACCAGCAGTTATTTTATGAGCCTCAGATCAGTTTCCGATTGAATATTCAAAATTTTGGCAGTATCGTTTTTGCGAACTAAAATGTTGCCATTTTGAGTCCACACATACTTGTAACCATTTACCCGTGCCGCAGATCTTGCTTCCTTGAAAATTTTTTAGTTCTAGTGGTAAAAGGTTCATTTATATACAGCCCTGCAGCTACATTTTCAATTTTAAATTCTGGCCTACCTCTCTGTTCCATTCGCTTTGCTTTAACGGCCAAAAAAAAATTTATCCTTATCAATTTTAGTTCGGAATTTAACAATTATGTTTTTCGGTTTATTCGGTATTCTAGTAGGTACCCGTGTAATGTTCTCCAGAATCTCTGGTTGAACCTCATAATTCACATAAGATCCAATCTTGATGAGAATGTCTACGAGGTTTTCATTTACCTTTTCCGGAACATCCGTTATTTCTAAATTCTTGTTCCTAGTGTTCTGTTCAATGTTGTTAATTCTGTTAATTAGGTTGCCAATTCCCTTCTTTAGAACTTCATTGTCGCTCTCCAGTTGATTTGTAACCTTAATGCCGTCGTCCAGCTTGTACATTTTAAGCTCGACATCGGAGATTTTGCCCGAACAAAAATCCACCGATGCTCTTAATTCACTCACCTCCTTACTCATTACTGCGACCATTTTTATGAGTTTACTGATTCCTGCCGGCTCGACTTCACCTAGGCCCATGTCTTCTCCCTCGTTATCACCCAAAGCTGATGAGTTGACACGATTCGAATTTCGACACATTCGACATAGCCAACTGCCGCCAGGTAGGGTACTTGTCAGGGATAAATGATTTTTAGCTAGATCAGAGCACCTGTTATTGGCGTGGAAAAACTCGGCACAAGGTCCGCCGCAACGAACTCCAGGCGATTTCTTGTTAACGGCATTGGTACATTTATTACAAATCTGCATTATTATTTATTCGTGAAATTCAACATACTCTCAAACAATGATCACTATCAAATTACGCACACGAGGAAATGAATTTAATGTTATGAACTATACTTCAGCGGGATATATTCGCAATTATAAAATTGGTTCAAGTCCTGTGGACAGGAGTTTTTTGACACTCTTGTTCAAACAGACAGATTACACAGGCCAACAGTGAAAAAACTTTTTCACTGAAAACACCTAATTCTTATGTTTTTTAGGGTGCGGGATTCAAATATGATACTTAAATAGCTGTATCACCCACCATTTTTTCACATTTTATAAATAAACTTATTAAATTAACTGATTTTATTACAGAATTTAACAGCTTTCATATAGTTTAAATAAATTAAAAAAGTGGGTATAAAGGTTGTAGAGGACGTTGGTAGCACTGCTAAAACACATTTGCTGGCGAAAAAGGTTGAATCTATTTTACTGTAAACAGCTGACGTATTGTACTGTGTACTGTGTGTACTGCTCAGACATTCCCAGTCTGTTCAATGAATTTGGTATTGAATACAAAAGGGAAGACTGGAGGCTGTTTATTGATTCATCCAAAACTAGTTTAAAGGCTGTTTTACTGAAAAATGGTAACACGTGTGCATCTATACGGTCATTCCGTTCGTATGAAAGAAAGCTATGAAAACCTAGATATATTTTTAAATAAAATAGGCTATTCTGCTCATGGTTGGAGAATATGTGGCGATTTAAAAAGTAACATGTATGCTTCCCGGTCAGCAAGGTGGTTTTACCAAATTTCCTTGTTTCTTGTGTGAATGGGACAGTAGAGCAAGGGATCAACATTGGTGCAGAAAGAACTGGCCTGTGAGAGAGTCTTTAAAACCTGGTGAGAAGAACATTCTGAGGAAAAACCTTGTAGATCCAAAAAACGTACTCCTACCACCTCTACATATAAAGTTAGGCCTTATGAAACAGTTCGTGAAGGCTTTACCAAGAGATGGACCTTGTTTCAAGTATCTCTGCCAACAGTTTCCACACCTTTCAGAAGCTAAACTAAAGGAAGGCGTCTTTGTCGGACCTGACATTAGAAAAATGATGTTTGACGTTAATTTTGAATCCACAATGACCTTAAATGAGAAAGAAGCATGGATATCATTCAAGCAAGTTGTTAAACACTTCTTGGGAAATGAAAAACACCCAGAATATGTTTCTATTGTGGCTGAGATGTAAAACAAGTTTAAAAATTTAGGATGTTTGATGAGTTCACTTCTTAAACAGCCACCTAGATTTCTTCCCGGAGAATTTGGGAGACGTAAGTGAAGAGCAAGGTGAGCATTAACACCAAGACATTAAAGTAATGGAAAAACGCTACCAGGGCCGCTGGAATATCAACATGATGGGGGACTACTGTTGGTCATTTCATCGAGAAGTTCAGCAAGCAACTCATCGCAGAAAAAGCTACACAAGAAGCTTCAAAGAAAAAAGAGAAAGAAAATATAAACCGATTCCAGCTGACGAGTGAAACCTCTATTAGTATATTATATCACTGTTGTAAGTAGCCTACTGTAAATAAAACCATGCTTATGATGTAACGTAGCGTTTAATTAATTTTCCCATATACTGTAGAATAAATAGCAGATTGCTCGAAAACTACGGGTGTTAAAAAAAAACCAAAGCCAGATTTGGATTCAGATCAAAAAAATCTATAAAGATCACCTATTAAAGTAAAAAAAGTTTAAAAAAAAATTTTTTTTGTTGGCCTGTGTTATTTCTCCGAAAGTTTTGGTTTCTCAGAGATGGGAATTATGTCAATGGATTCCTATGATAGAAATGCATCATGAAAGAAATTAAATTTGAAAAAAGTGTCGTTTACAAAAATTGCTTCAAAAATTATCTTACAAAAAAGAGCAATGCCTTAATGCTTCAAAAGTTGTCATTAAATATATTTATCAAGATTAAATGAGCAATCTGCTATGATTCAACCTCGTGCAATGGTTTGTTGCAACTTACACTCGGTGCATAGTTTTCACAACTCGAAATACCTAAGGAAAGTATCATCGAAATGTCTAGAGCAAGGCTGGAGACAATCATAGCAGATTGTCCATTTAGTTTTGATATTTGAGTATGTAGTGGATTACGAACAAATTATTTTAATAGTTTAAAATATATTAATAAAATACTATCCTCTTTTCATAATTTAAAATTGAATAGTTCATACCACTAACACATTCTTCTGTATATTATGAACCTTAACTCAAGAAAAAATGATTGATACACAAATGTAGATCCATATTTCAGTATTTTTTTGCTAGCAACATTCTGAAAAAACTGTATATAGGAACATGTCTCACTGCTTAAGGAGGTAAAAGGTAATATTAACCTCAGTGGTCAACGAAAAGTAATTTCTTTTGATGATTCCATCATGATCTTCTTTCCTATTGCCTCCATAAACTACATCAAAACAGTCTTGTATATATTTACAAATTCAAGAATCAAATTTTTTGCTTTCTAATAGAAAATAACAACTATGATTTGACAATATGTTATAGCTAGAGAAGATGACATTTATGAATAGAGATGACAGACAGATTCTGTGTTCACTTTCTGTGAATACATAGAACTTAAGATGTATTATTGAAACTTTGAAACATCATATCTCCGAAAGAATTAGCTTGTGGTAGTTGATAACAATGGATTCTTATGATGGAACTGCATCTAAAAATAATTTGAATTCAAGAGTTGTAATGTGAAAAAAAAATTTGTTTTTTACTCCGAAACTATTTGACTGATTTTACCCAATAACGAACTTAACCGAGATATTTATCCCTCAAACCCACTCTGAAAATTTCAACTTTCTAACTCATTCCATTCGAGAGTTATCGTGTTAACGGCCTGACGGACGGACGGCCGGACAGAATCAATTTCGACCACGGATTCTTGATCAGTGAGTCGAACCAAATCGTTTAAGACCATTTTCAGCCAAAAATTCCAAAATTACAGACATTTGGGCAAATTGATAAGCACTCTGTTCCGAGGAACAAGAGCGCCAAAAAGAACGATGCCAAACACGCCTGTTCAGCTTAACATCACTAATGCAGTTTGTAGGTATGTAGGTATGTAGGTATCTCACGATTACTTGAGAATGGAAAGAGATAGCAATTTTCAGGGTAGGTTGAGCATCCAAATGGAACATTTAACTTCGTTAATAGGCATAATCAGCCGAACGTTCTTGGAGTTATACCCATCAGAAATTTTGTTGGTATTTCCTCAATAACTGAAAAAATACGAATTTGATCCAAGTCAAACATGGAATGTCGTTGTAGAAGGCTGACGCTCGAATTTTCGCGAAATTTTGTTGAGGATTGTATCACCAGAGAATTAAAAGAAAATAATTGAAAAAAAATTGTTTTTGTTGGAGGGTGGAAAGTGCATCCTTCTCCTTCCGATGATTTTGATGCAACAGTGAATATGATTTCCTTGTTGAGGTGTTAGCTATAGCTTTAAATCTCTATTGTAATATAAGTGGGTGTAGTTCAGATTTTTTGTGAGATCTTAAGGATGTATCGATTTCAGGTAGTTGGTTATTCAAGGTTGGTAAGTTTGAGATTTAAAGTATAGTATGCGGAAAACTTAATACTACTAATGAATCAGGTATTGATGGTTATATCCTAGATTATACAGTTATTCCTGTACGGGATTTTGTTTGTCTGCAGAGACCCTTGAGGCATTTGTTAATTGCAACAATTCTCTTTACAGAAAAAGACGCATTTCTCACATTTCTCTGCAGAGGCTGTACGCAGGACTGCTTATATATACAAGCTTGAACCCAATCTTAGAGCGGTATTCTTGATAACGCCAAGGCTATTTAGTAGATTATTGCTAGCTGAAGCGTATATGATTAATCCATAGTCTAGTTTTGACCTAAATAAGGTTCGGTAGATAGTGATGAGCGTTTTCTGGTCCTTTCCCCAGTTGTTGTCCGCTAGAACATTCATCATCCCGAACCTTTTCATGCAATCAGACTTCAGTTGTTTTATGTGATCGTGCCAAGTTAGTCTGTAGTCGAAGATCATACCGAGGAAAGTGTGGCTCTTTACAATCTGCAGAGGGATGTTCATTATATCAAGGTGACATTGAGCAGGGTGTTTTTTTTTCGAAAACCTCATCACTTTGGTCCTAGTCAACGAGAAAAAATTTCAACGACCATTTTTCCAATGTTTTTGAAAGATGCTTGCAGAAGCCTTCTAGTTGTAACGATTTGTGAGAAGGAGTGTTGATGAGATTTAAACTATTAGCGAAAATATCACTCCTTTTATATAAGTAGAATTTCAAAAAGGATTACAATTCTACTTGTATATTGTTAGAATTAAGATTATATTTGAAGGGCGCAAATGATGCATTACGATACATCAGACATTCTATGGACTCTCGAGTGCCTCAAACCCATTAATATATCGTTAGCGATATTAGACAGATCCCAAAGACCATGTACCACCCGACAGGAGATGAGGAATTCAATGCCAAAACCTGACTCTCTGGCGTCTCAAAGGAGGTCGGGGTTAACGGAATATCAGTATCTGGGCTTTTTAATACTTGATGGGCTCTCAGAAATTGTGGTACAACATTAATAACGACTATATTCCTGGAATTGCCTCAAAGCTTGGGATCGTTCCTGAAGAATCCTTTTGGTCTAAGGCGGGGTATTTTCAGCCAGGGAATCACCAATCCTTGCAAAACACTTTAGGCATACTACCCCGTTCTGACAGAGTAGGTACCTAGGGTCTGAGGAATCAGGGTAAAGGCAGTGAGTTCTGTTCAGGGATTCGACGAAGAAGGTAGATTTGAGACGGTTAGCGGAATACGAGTAGTTTTCATCCTTGAGACGTAGAAAATATTTTGATGAACACGAGACACTCTGACTTAGAAGAAATAAGAGCATATTGCGGTAGTCGTTGAACTTCAATTATTGCAAAAGTAAATTCTATCAAAGTTGTAAATATTTTCATCGAGTTATATTGTAAATACCTGGTATTAACTGTTGATTTTTTCAACAATTTTCGGAAATTGGAGGGCCGGTTATATGATTTCCAACAGCAGATTTACTGATGTTGTTATTTCGAATGTGTTCCATATGCTCTTCATATCTTGTGAGAATAATTCTGGTTTTTTGCCCGACTTAGCACTTGTTGCAATTGCAACATATGGGAGACGTTCTAAATAACAAATCCATAGATCTGCTAATGTTAATCATGCAAATCAGTATGCAGCAGGGTAAGCTCTGTGATTAGAGCATTTGAATCAAGAGCCGGAGATCCCGAGTTCAATCCCAGGGCAGGCAAAGTAATTTTCTAGTAGTTAATAGCCATCATTCATGGTTGGGTCAAGAATTAACAAAGCAGTGCCTAAGGTGGCGTGAGGACACAGTAACAAATCCTACACAGAACACAACTAATTCTCCTAACTCGCTCAAGCTCTTAAGTTCTTATAAGGGGTCTCCCTGGGCAAGACATAGGAGGGATAGTATAGCGTCTTTATTGATCTTTATAACATCCCAGTTGGCTTTGAATCATTATTTGCCGCTCTTCGTTAAGGATCCTGACTATTTTAAATGCCATGAAAATTGACAGCCTTGATAAATGTATTGTCAGAAAATAAATTATTTGGATGAAATTCCGAATGTCAAGAGTATATACAGGGTGAGTCTTTGACCACTGCAATAATTTTAACCAAAGATTCCTCTCATCAAATGAAACACTTTTTTCATTTACCATTTTTCCAGATTCGGCTCAGGTAATACAATCCCGCACATAAATTATCTATGACATTGTTGGGGGACAAGAATAAGGCATGGTAACGTGGTTTACAGCTTGATTCGGGATTCCAATGCTCAGGGACGGATCCATAAAAGTAGTGAAATTTCTGGAGTTTTCCATTTTAAAACATTCAATGAAGAATATCTCGAAAACGGTGCGTTTAAGGAGAAATGATGAAGACTAATATAATGTTCTAAAACGATGGAATATTCTTGAAATGACTCAAGAAAAGCTTTATATGCTGTCTTTATGCTAATTTCGTTTAGATTTATGAATCCACGAGTCCATAACTAGAAAACCAGTAGAAGTAGAAAATAACTAATATTTGGAAAATATGTATCATAGTTATAGGAAACTTTACGCCAACATTCATTTTATTCGAAAAAAGGATGTCAAAGGTACAAAAGAAAAACTGATTTTTTTTTCAAAATTTCAACAGCCTGTATCTTTTTACCTCAGCTGAATTTGGAAAAATGTTAAATGAAAAAAGTGTTTCATTTGATGAGAGGAATCTTTGGTTAAAATTAATGCAGTGGTCAAAGACTCACCTTGTATATGAAGCAGTAAAATAAAAATATTTCAAAGCCAACAGCGATGTTACAATCATTCTTAAAGTCCCTAAACAAAATCATCAATAACAATGTGTTAACAACCGGCCACTCAATGTCGATAAATTCCATTAATTTTCATTAAAATCACATTTATATGCTTTGATCTAGTATAGTCTATCAATGAAATTAATAATCATCATTATTAACTAAGTGTATTTCAAAACAGTGAAATGAAATTGGATTACCCTGTGGGCCGAAACTAAACCAAATGTTTTCCATGTTTGAACTAAGCACCGTTTATATATTAATAATAGACGGTGTATGAACTTTCGTGTAAGATTGGCTATTAATTCCGGTGGAATTCTATGAATCCCTTGTTTCTATTCTCTCAGCTTATTCTCACAAATTGTTTGTATATCTTACTTTACGTAACCGCATAGGAAAAAGTTCAGGGTATCAAAGTCGGGGCTTCGCGCAGTCCATTCATAAGTACCCCTTCCTTCAATGCATCAGTGATGAAAAGAAGGGCCAACCTATAATATTCTGAATAAATACCTCAACTTCAGTATGTAGCTCTGGCTACCTCGCTAAGATGAGTACCGAAGAGGGCCAAGATCCCAGATATACGATCAGGCCAATTGAAAGGCTAGCGCACGAATATCAGCTCGTAAATAGAACGTAACCCGAACCCTAATAAAAGAATATGAGACAATGTTTCATCAATTACAGCCAATTCATACCTCTGGTGTTCTGACAGTCAGACAGTCTGACATCTCTAAGGATTGGAGTCCTGGTAGAAAATTTTAATTAATCACATATAAAACGTTATTCCCAAAAATACTCAAAATCACAATATTCAAATTATGCAAATTGGAGTAATAATCGCCTACAATAAGGATCGTCCAAATTTATTCCAGAAATGACACCTTTTTCCGATACTCAAAACCGGTAACTAGGGCTTCACACGAGACGAGAGTAGGCGAGAGTATAAAAAATCTCGTCTCGCTCTCTCCAATTCCCGAAAAAATTAAGTCTCGTTCTCGACTCGTTATTAGTTGTCTCGTCTCGTCTGGCTTAATTCTGAATAACGATTATAAATATTATAATATATAAACGAAATGGTATACAATAATGAATAATTTTGTGAAGCTATATTTATTACGCTCTCATACAAAAATATTTCTACATGTACATATTATTTTTACTTTTAAACACCTATAATTTCAACTTTTAAATTACTCGATGACCAAGAATTCGAACATAATCACGGTTGCATCACATTATTTTTCAATGATGTACGTGTTTTTGCCATGATCATACCTGCTGTGGAAAATAATCTTTCAACAGGTACGGATGTAGCCATTAATAAATCATCGGCTATCTTGGAAAGTGTAGGAAGAACTTTTTTTTCACTCTCCACCACCGTAAAATATTCCTATTTGCTCTTTCTCACAGCAAATATTCTTCAAACTCAGCTTTCCAATATTTCGAAAGTTGTGTTGATGTTTTAAATAGGCCATCGATGTCGATACATTTTTAATAGAATTGAACAATTTGGTATAGTTTTCAAAGAATACCTTCCCAGTGGGTAGATCATTGAGGGTGTTCTTGGCGTATTCCTCATAACAATTTTCGTAACGAGTGGGAAGGTTTAACGGGTAATTGCGCAAAAGGAGCAGAAAAAAATCATTCTGCTGGTACCGGCCGACACGTGTTTCTGCTCGTTGGCTTCTTCAGGACAGGGTAACCAAGAAACCAAGGAAAAGATGGAAATATAAGTGAAAATAGGTGACACCACACTGGGAGCGAGCAACCAATTGTGCTTTCAGCTCTAGGACCTCCATTTCGGAGGTAAACTATGGCATCTGCACGGAGGAACCATGAGCAACTTGTGCGATGCAACCTCAACCCGAGGATATGAAACATAGAAATATGGATCATGCGGAGTAATATATATGATATATATTGCAATGAATTTTATGGACTACTATGTAGATAATATATTCCTTTCCTTTGCTCAGATATCTTTTTGTTGATATTTTGGATGGTATTGACACAAAACATATCGCTTTTGGGTGCTCTTGTTCCTCGGAGCAGAGTGCTTATCAATTTGCCCAAATGTCTGTAATTTTCGAATTTTTGGCTGAAAATGGTCTTAAACGATTTGGTTCGATTCACTGAATCCGTGGTCGAAATCGATTTTGTCCGGCCGGCACTGCGTTAACACGATAACTCTCGAACGAAAGGAGTTAGAGGATTGAAATTTGAAGGGTTGATTTTGAGCGTAAATATCTCAGACGAGTTCGTTAACGGGCGAAATCGACCAAGCGGTCTTAGAGTTATGGCCGTTTTTAGTAAAATCGGTTTTATATGAATATTTCCGAAACCAATCACTCGATCTATCTGAAATTTAGCATCAAATCGTAGAATAGTGACCTTTATATGCATGCGAAGTCTTTTATTGATCGGGTTGCCGTAAAGTGTAAAAAAAATCTAAAATTTTCAAATTTTGTTTCTACAATAACTCTCGAACAGATAGAGCTAGGCATTTGAAATTTTCGGAGTAGGTTTGAGTGACGAATATCTCGATTAGGTTTGTTACTGGGTAGAATTGGCAAGACGGTTTCGGAGTAACAAAAAGATAAATTTTTTTACATTACAAATTTCAAATTCAATTTTTTCAAGATGCAGTTTCATCTTAAGCATCCATTGTTATCATATTCAATTCTAAGAAGCTATTACTTTTCGAGATATAATTTTTCGAAATTTCAATAATCCATCGTAGTTCCATGTATTCACAGAATGTGATCACATAATCTCTCTGTGTTCACTGTTCATAAATGTCATCTTATCTAGCTATGAGAGACTTGTCATTTCGTAGTTTGAAAATATTTCTGTCGGAAAACAAGTATCCGATTCTTGAATTTGTGAATATATACAAGACTGTTTTGAAACCGAAAATAATATTGACTGATTACATAGGAATTGAATAATTACATATTGAATTTTACATTTATGAAGGCAATAGGAAAGATGAACATAATGGAATCATCAGAAGAAATCACTGTTCGTTGACCACTGAGGCGACTTCCTTAAGTTGTGAGACATGTTGCTATATACAGTATTTTCATAATGTTGCTGGCAAAAAAATGCTGAAATATGGATCTACATTTGTGTATCAAACATTTTTTCTTATGCTAAGGTCCATAATACGGAAAAAAATGTGTAAGTTGTATGAACTATTAACTATTAACCATTAATATAATTTGTTCGTCAGTAATGAATCGACAATCTGCTTCGATTATACCCAGCCTCGCTCTAGCATTTCGATGGTATTTTCCTTAGGTATTTCGAGTTGTGAAAACTATGCACCGAGTGTAAGTTGCAAAAAACCCATTCCAAGAGGTTGAATCCTTGCAGATTGCCCATTTAATATTGATAAATATATTTAATTACAATTTTTGAAGCATTTAAGCATAGCAGATTGCTCTTTTTTTTAATGATAATTTTTGAAGAATTTTTTTTAAACGACACTTTTTTTAAAATTCAATTTCTTTCTATCATAAGAAGCTATTGATATAATTCCCAACTCTGAGAAACCAATACTTTCGAAGATATAAGTTGTCTGTTTGAACAAGAGCGCCAAAAAGCTCCTGTTCACAGGGCTAGAACCAATTTTTTTGTTCCTGTATTAAAATACTCTATTTGAAACTGAAATAATATACATACAAATTTATCGACATTACTTTCGTTTAAACCGGTCCAAAATGGTTGAAAAATTAAGAACTAATACGCAATTCATTTTAATTTCTACTTTCAAAATTTTATCTTGATTCCGGAGATATTTACTTGGTTCCACACATTTGGTCATAACTGTATAATCTCCAAAAAATGGTCTATCCATTCAATGGCTGTGTTAACTGGCAATTAAAATATTTCCATGACAGATAATTTCCAATTCAGCTAAAAATGCAAATATCCATTCTCATAATTTGCAAAAAACCTTGATCAGTATACAAAATGGGAACACCGGAAAGCATTATTTATCGCTGAGATAGGAAAAAATATCCTGCAGCATCATAAGCCGACTAGTCTAGTTAGCGATAGGCGTGATGATCTAGTCACACACTGCACCTAAAACTGATTGGATGCAGGGTATTTCAATGGAAATTCAATAGAAAATGCTTTAAATTACCTCTATGGGGATAATTGCAACTCTGGGATGACATTGGAACAAAGGCAATTGCAGGACAGAAAAAATTGGTGAGCAGAATTAACTCTGACTTTTGTCTCTTATCCTTTATATGGAGGTTTTATGAAGTTAGGTCGACACGTTTCAAAAATTTATGGAAAATTATGCTTTTTCTCATGCTATTGAAGCAGAATTAAACGCTGGAATGAATGCTCTTGTTTGTCTGCGTCTAGAATGAAATGATAAATAGTGAGTTCAGTGCAAGCGTTTACTCCAGAAAAGTGTATTAATTGAGAATCGATAAACATCTTCCAGAAAATATTCACGCCATCATTTTGCCCAAATGTCTCTAATTTCAGAATTTCTAACCGCTTGCTAACTTGCTAATGAAGAATCCGTAGTCAAATTCAATTTTGTTCATATTAATTACGTAATCTACAGAAAACAAGCGCGCAAAATGGACTAAGAGACTTGAAATTTGGGATATAATTACCCATTAGAAATTTGATCTTACCAGTATTTTTGAACTACAGATAGAGTATAAATTCGATAATGCTAACTTCGTATGGACGACTTCATATAATCGTTTCACCAGAAGCGGAATTTGTTTTGAGAACACTCGATTATATGGTAGGTATGATACCACGACAGCATCAAATTTATCGATGATTTTTCGCGATTGTATGTAAGTATTCTATAATATCCGTCTACAGGATGTTTTTTTTTTATGTACATAAAGAGTAAAACTTAAGGGGCCAACTTGTAGTTCTTTTTGTTGAACAAAGAATGCAATTTTGCAAATTGCTCGAATGGAATTGATCATAAGTAATCATTAAAGGATACTGTGGGAGACATACTCATTATTAAAAGGTTTCTTTCTGGGTTTTCTCTCCCAAACTCTGAAAAATATCTATAAAATAAAAATTAATTATTTTGTGATTTGCCCTAACAAACGGTTGAATATTTTTTGATTTTAACCATCCTCAAATATTCCGCCTTGCCGGGCTGATCACGTCATCGCTCAGAGTTCCCAAAGAGGACAGTATCACTCAAGAGCAGACACAGATTCCAGGGTTTCATGGTTCTTACCAATCATCAGTGTGACTTAGCCAGACACTGAGTGAAACTTGAACGGTGTTCTAGGAAACTTATTGCCACCGGTCGAGAACCGGCAGGGGAAGAACTCCTCCAGTGCCACCTATGGAGAATCCTTACGAACTCCGACCCTCTGCTATGGAGAAACCCTGAACCTCTTACGGCAAAAGAATAAACGTCGCTGAACATCGCTCAAGGTTTCTTCATCGAAGAGGGTCGGAGTTCGCTAAGATTTTCCGTAGGTGGCGCTGGTAGGGTGCTTCCCCTACCGGTTCTCAACCGGTGGAAATAAGTTTCCTTGAACGCCGTTCAAGTTTCACTTAGTGTCTGGCTAAGTCACACTGATGATTGGTAAGAACCATGAAACCCTGGGGTCTGTGTCTGCTCTTGAGTGATACTGTCCTCTTTGGGGAACACTGAGCTATGAGGTGATCAGGCCGGCAACGCGGAATATTTGTTGATGGTTAAAATCAATAAATATTTCACCGTGTGTCTTGTTATGTATTATTGGCAATGAGCCAGAGTTCACCTCATTACATACGAAACACAAGATATTTGTCAGAAACAATCAATCGAACAATGTTGCCTATCAAACAACAATGAAACAACATCAACGAAGAAACAACTATATCGTAACGTTTCGGAGTCTATATCAGACTCCTTCGTCAGGCACTTAACGAAAATTATCAGAATCTATGCTTAATTGTAAGGATATCTATTTGTTTTTGAACTTAATTTCTTTTGTGTCTGCTGGTGATCTCCGGGTATAAATTCTTCACGTTGGTAATCGAAAAAACATGTTGCAAACAATCAGTTTTCTCTCTTCACAAAACTCAACGAGCCTATCATCTATCTGATTACTCTCACCCAGCCCACAATCTCCGTTATATCCTCTTCTCTTCCTTTGCCGACCTTAGCATCAAAGTCCAGGTTTATCAGGATTATCTCGTTTCTTTTGGCGTAATTCATAAGTTGGTCTAGTTGTTCGTAGAAGTCTTCAATGATGTCTTTATCTTTGCCTGCTGTTGGTGCAAATATATGTATAATATTTATATTTCGTGGTGATGAGTTTAGCTGTATCAGTGCCATCCGATCAGGAAAGGGCAAAAAGCTTCTAACGTATGGTTTCAATTTCTTGGTAATTATTATTCTCACTCCGTTCCAGTCGTGTGAATCGGTATTGTCAGAGTAGAAGATGATGTGGTCCTAAATTGAATTTTCGCCGCTCTTTGGCAACGAATCTTGCTGACTCCCATGATATCAACGTTGAACCTACTCATCTCTTAGATAGTGTTGAGGACTTATCCGCTTTCATACAAACTTTTGACGTTCCAGATGCATATTTACAAGTTAGACATTTGGAGTTTCTTCACGCTGTAGGGATTTTGCTACATGATGACGGGGTAAGCCCCACAAGATATATCTCCTCCTCCCTGATCGTGGGTTCCGATTCTATGAACAGTGTGTTCTTCATCTTCATCTTCATCATCAATTTTGCCTATCCTATTGATTGTACTAGGGAATTTCATTCAAGAGTTTCCCCGTTGCCTTCTTGATTCCACTGCCGTTGACTACGAATTTCGTAATTGCATCGCCTTCGGGGTCAATTTCGTTTACTTATTCCGGCTTATAATGTATGCTTGCATAAATTTTCTCATAAAAGGGATACACTGATCAATCTCTCTAAATGTAAAGCATTTTGATGTGTGTCAGATCCATCGATTCTGATGCATAGAAACTTCAAGATCAATCACTAAATCTCCATCCGATCAGAACTATTATTCTTGTGCTATATTTCATTTCCACTCCATTTTCTGAGAGCCATTAGCATCCAGAACCCCTTTAATATGGAATCGTTGTGCGCAACCTGCCTGTTTTACCATCGGCAAAATTCATTATTGGTATAGCAGCCCGATTGGAGGGAATATTGCGGAACCAGATGACGCTTTAAGAAAGGTTAATGTACCAATTTTGTGCGTCCTGTGAAAAATGACCGCTTTGATTTATTGAGGGGTCGTAACTTTTCGTTTATGAGAAGTAGCGGTCCTTGTTTTGTCAATGTATTTTTTCTGGTTTTCGATACGAGGTTGTTACAGAGAGATTCGTGGGAGTTAATTTCAGGGTTCTTACGACATTCTCTTTCATGATGTTGATGAGGGTCGATTGAGTGGAATTATTCAGACGCTTGCAGGGTGAGTTTTCAAGTTGTACATTAATTTTAACCATGGAATCCGCTCATAATATGGAACAACTTTTTCATTTACCATTTTTGCAGATTCAGCTCAGGTAAAAAGTGATAAGCGTTTGAAAATTTTATAATGTGCAAGGCCAACCCTGAGCTATCTTCAAGTGTTGAACACCGAAACACTTACTGGATTCAATATCGCATAATTAAGTGAAAGCTAAATCATCTGATGCTCTAAATTCTACGAAATTGTCTGAGAAGTCTTATTTACTCACTGAAGTCTTTTAAAATGATTTCAAATTGTAGTTTTGCTGCATTTTAGAAAAAATCTCTTCCTGGATATTAAAACTGACTCCACTTGATTTTCACTGAATATCCACTATGAGATTATCCACATTATCTTCTTCGCCTATTTCCACATTCCTTACATAATTTAATTCGCATCATATAAACGAGTATAATATCAACATCCAACTAACAACATTTATTATAACCTCTAATCTAAAGAATCGAGAAAAGCAATTTGTGATTTTGTTATTATTATTATGTTCTCTATAGGCTTGTTTTGTTTCCCGAAAGGAACAGTCCTAGAACCGTTCAAAGTATTCACACAGTCGTTTATAGAAATTGGACCTGGGCGAATCTTTCACACGCTAAGTACAAACTTAGTGGGACAACCCACTCTTTAGAACCGATTCGGAACTGTCCCTACTGTGACCCAAAACAGGCCTTATGCAAGTGAAGACCAGTATTATAATATTTTATTATACACTGTCACAGTATAATAATATTTTATACTTTGACAGAAGCAGGCACAGAAATGTTATGATATTAGGTTAGCCACAGAATATATCGTTGGTCTAACCTTAGAATATTACGCCGGTGGTTTTTTATTTATTTATATAAATAATTCCGTAGATCCAGATCAAGAATTTCTCTTCAAGAATAATTGGGATGAATAGGTGGAATGATACTTATAATTGATATTCTCCTTATGCTTAATAATATACTACAAACTTATAAGATTAAACTAAGTAGTTCAAATAAAATAGAAGTGACTTGAGTTATATCTGTTGAAAATTAAGTTAACGAAATAATGTTCCATATATTAGCGAAATCTTTTGAGTGATTGTGCAGAATCGATGCAGTGTAAAAATAAATTCTTAGATGACAGGTAGAACAGATAATTAAAAGTTCCATATTCACTATGGGTTACGTGCAGTTCTGACAGTTGACACGACATTGGAGAACCAACAAAGCAGGAATTAGTACTGTTATTGTTTGTTTTGCTCTTATTTTCCTGAATTCTTCGATATTTGTGAGTGTTATATCAATTGAATTGCTGTTTATGAAGTGAAGTGAATATTTTGCTATCTTTATTTGTTCAATAAACATTAATTTTTAGTAATAAAATGCCAAAAGTTTTGCAAGTTCTTGAGCTGCAGTAGCAAGGGCGAACTAAAAAACGTACAAATATCACATTTTTCACGTAAATTTATATGCAGAAAGTGCCTAAGTAAGTGAGTAAGGTATATATCTATTTTAATATCTTGGTTTCAATTTGAATCTTGTATGAATGTAGAGTATAGACCTAATTTATAAGGTCTATGATGTAGAGCTGAACTTAACCTATCACCTTGAGAGATTATAAGAAAGAACTAGGTATATTGTTTTCAAAGGCAAGAATTCTATTGCATTAGTATGTCACTACGATTGGAAACTGTGGAAAATTTAGAAGACAAATAACACTTTCCATCTTATCAATCCTGTATAATTATAGGTACATATAAAAATGTTTCACTTAGTTAGCTGCATGAATAGTAATGTATAAATCTATAATATTTCATTATAAATTTTATGAATTTCTCAATTAATTTGACTTCTTTATTGAAAGGATTTCATCAGTTTTTGATAAAGTTCGCAAAATTTGTTACCTCAGCCAGAGATTTATGGATTCGTCTGCTGAACAGATTCGACTTAACAGCTTCGAAACTCAATTTTGGTATGATTTATTTAACACGTTTTCATTCAAGTATGAAAGGAAATGAAATTTTGAGTTGTTTCTCATGTTATAATATAGAAAATTGTCCACCATGTTTTCACTAGGTAAAGCAGATTTGTCCGATAAAAATCATCCTGATTGGGTTCCATTATAGAATATGATTGTGTATGTAATTTATCTGTCATTTTTTATAATCTAATGTAGTTAATTCGTGATGAATAAATTCAATTTTCCCAACTCTGATGCCAGGTCCAAACCAAGCGAACAAAAACGAGAATAAGGCTGTTACAAAGCAAAATGTATATTGTTGATTAATTTATTTAAACAGAACTGCTTAGACATGATGAATGTTGTAAATAAATTATAAAGTATACAATGTGTTTTTTACTCAATTAATATTAGTGTCAATTTTTATGAATATGCTTGCTTCAGTTTAAACTATTACCAAAAATCATTGTAATGACGAGCATGAATAACCCATTGTCACTGTGAAATACTTCTTAATCCTACACATGCTTAAAACCAACTCTTGATATTCAACTGCTCCCTGCTTTCTATTTCAATAGATTTAGATTCAACCACTGTCAAATTGATGTTGATGCTTCTGCCTGAAAAATATTGATAAATAAATCATTTTACTAACGTTGAAAGAAGCTGCATTCATATAACATCCTTGAAGAATCATTTATTACTGGCACTAATGAATTCAACAGCACACATAAGATAAAAATCACCAACAAGTATCAAATTTTAAGAACTAAAAGTTAGATAGATTGGGGCTTACCGATATCCTGCAATTCCTTCGATGATATATTCAAATACTTTTCTTCAAATACATCCATGATAGTTATAGTGAAATATATGAATTTAAAGATGATTGTTGAACCTATACCTTTGCAATTATCAAACTATGATTGCCAGTCTTTATTATGGAGATATTCCGCACCCATCCACATGCTGTCTGATTATAAGCCTCCAAACTTTTATTAGAACTCATATCATCTAAAGTATATCTGTTCTTGGTAACCACAAGGAGCATAGAAATGTCCGGGTACAGTATTTTCGTAAAGTCATCAACTTTTGTTGAAAACTTCTGCTTCCTGATAGTATAAGGATCTAAACGAACCACCAATGATGGAAATTTGATTGATATAGAGCTTTTTGTCATTCTCAGAATGTTTTTCAGAGTAATCACTATAATCCATCATGATTATTTACAAATATAAATTGGACTACAAGGTACCTGAAAACATGGAAATGAGCAAACTGTTCAGATAAGGAAGATAGTATCATTCTTACCTATGAAATACTATTTTTTTCACAATATATACCCCTTTTATTGATCAAATAACGTTTATGAGATATTCATTACACTACATAAAATTCGTAAACAGCATATAACTTGATATAACATTCAAAAATTACGAGAAATATGAGCAAAACAACCAATAACAGTGCTAATTCCTGTTTTGTTGGTACTCCAATGTCGTGTCAACTGTCAGAACTGCACGTAACCCATTGGGGATACATAGATACATACATATCATGGTAAGCCTGTTCATCTATGTCCCAAAAGATAATTACCCTACGAACTGTTTGAATAAGTTGTTATTAACTTATCCCGTTTTAAGATTATAACAATTTGGAAACAAGCTAGATTGAATTGAATTTCCATAAGTGTCAACTTTGAAATCAATACTCAATCTGTGCTTTTATTCGAGCAGATCATCTGTGATTGTATTCCAGGTTCGGATCAATAAAATCAGGTAAATTTCTGTAATGTTTTCCATATTTTATGACATTCAATGAGGGATATCTCGAAAACGGTACGTTTTAGGAGAAATGATGAAGAATAATTTTATTTTCGAAAAGGATAGAAGAGTATTTCAAAAATTGCTCAAGATAACCTTCATCTGCTTTCATTATGCTAATTTCTCATAGTTTTGGGAATTAGCGAGTCTATTACGAGGAAATCAGTAAAACTAGGGAAAAACTGTTAAATGGAGATTATGTGCCATAGTTATAGAAAATTTCATAACAGAACTCATTCAATTCTGAATAACCATGTCAAAGCTACAAGAGAAAAACTGATTTTATTTTCAAATTTCAACAGCCTGTATCATTTTTCTTGTGCTGAATCTGGAAAAATGGTTAATGTGAAAAGTGTTTAATTTGATGAGAGGAATACATGGTTAAATTCAATGTACAACTTAAAGACTCAGCCTGCATAGTTATGGTTTGCAGCTGTATTTTCTCAGAGAATTTCTATATTAATTCATATTCTGATTGGGATATTATTTTATTTATTTAACCTAATTGAAAGCGTACTTTTCAATTATTGAGTATCCAAAATTCAATTTCAATTTACGTTTGGCCAAAACTCTAATATGAATATGATAATGTTAGAGACTTACACTGGAAATTTCAGATTAATATTTCGAATCAAATTCAGAATCAAATAAGTCGAAAAAGCACTGATGCTAGGGGATTTGGCGCACTTGTTTTAATTTATAGCCAGAGCGGTTCTCATTCGGGTTCTGAACTCGCTGAAGGTTGCTTGGCTTCCAGGAAAATAATATTTTTCCTATATTTCCAAGCAAATAGATCTGATAGACATTGTGTCCAAGACTTGGCTATGCTTGCGTTGTAGACAATTGAAAAATATCCGTGAATTCTGACAAATAGTTACTGAGATACATAATTATTTTTAATAATCTTTTGAAAATCTTTTGGTCTACGATCCTCCCAAAATAAATTATAAGATTTATTTTAATGGTCTGAAAATAATTTAATACAGAATATATATGTATCCATGTCGTAATGATATTAGTTGCTGTACCTTGCGATTGCGTAAAGCTTTTTGCTAAGTCATAAGTGGATAATTTTAAATTAGTTTCATCATGAACTTGAGAAACAGGTCAATTTTTAGAATTTTCCCAACATTCCACCCTAGATAATTAATTGGTATATTTTCGAACAGTTCATATAAAGCAAGGAAAATAGAGATGATGAGAATGCCTGTATTCAATTTATTTAGGCTTTTGTCATTTTAAATAACTTTTTCCGTCGACTTCGCAATAATGACAATGTCTAACGTTCACGAATTCCACCATTAATGACTCGTATTAATACTTGATTTGTATCCTATTAATGCATGATTATCATAGGCAACCGCACATAAGGGTTATTCAAAGGCAATCTGGTTTATGTCACAACTTCACGGAAATATGTTTCAAATGTTCAAAAATTTAATGCTTGTGGCTTTTACTTGATGCAAATCCATATTAACTCAATGAAAAATTATATACGATTTACACTTATTTATTCAATATTGTGACGCGTTTCGTCGACACAGCGACTTCATCAGACTACATCATACTAAATTCTTAACAAGTTATTATCTCCCTATACCTAGATGACATGGACACAGAATCATTTAAAACTAATTACATGAGAAACTTATTTAAAACAAATTACATAATAGACTTATTTAAAACTAATTACATGAGATTTCACTGCTGGTTTCTTTGTACACATTAACAATAATTAATTCCTAATGCTTTTATAAATTGATTCTCTATTTGAATAGATTGAGTAACGGTGAAAAATTTAGATCTAATTGTTCATTAACTAAATTACCCGTATGTTTTTCCCTATTTATTTCGACTATTTCCCAGTAACTGAGTTGCGCACCTTTATTCAAATTGTGTAGAATTTTGAAATCCGGGTTAAACTTATGTCCTTCTGCTAATAAATGATTCGAATAATTTGAATTAATTTTGTTGTTTTTGTAGCTATGATGATGTTCCTTTATTCTTATGCCAAAATTTCTACCAGTTTTTCCTATATATGATTTGTCACAACTCCCGCAATTTAATTGATAAACACCGGATTTATCTTCTTTATTCCTTTTCGATTTATTGTTCTTTATGAGTTTGGCAAGGTTATTATTTGTCCGGAATGAGATATTCACCTGTTGGTTTTGAAGAAACCTTTTAAGTTGTTGACTCGGTGTACCAAAATATGTTAAGCTATTGAATATTTTATTTTTATCCTTAATTTCTGAAAATACTAAACTAATTGTTTTTCTAAATTGTTTTTTCGTCAACATTTTTCTGATTAACTCTGTATTATATCCATTGTTCACCGCTATTTGTTCGATAATTTCTAATTCTGTACCATAATTTTCTTCGGATAAAGGTATATTAATTAGCCGGTGTAACATACTATGAAAAGCCGCGACTTTATGTTCGAATGGATGACACGAGTATCGATGAATGATTGTATCCGTATGGGATGGTTTCCTAAATATTGAAAAATCATGTTGATTGTTTTTCCGCGCTATTGTTAAATCCAAAAAATTAATTGCACCATTTTTTGGATTTAACAATAGCGCGGAAAAACAATCAACATGATTTTTCAATATTTAGGAAACCATCCCATACGGATACAATCATTCATCGATCCTCGTGTCATCCATTCGAACATAAAGTCGCGGCTTTTCATAGTATGTTACACCGGCTAATTAATATACCTTTATCCGAAGAAAATTATGGTACAGAATTAGAAATTATCGAACAAATAGCGGTGGACAATGGATATAATACAGAGTTAATCAGAAAAATGTTGACGAAAAAACAATTTAGAAAAACAATTAGTTTAGTATTTCCAGAAATTAAGGATAAAAATAAAATATTCAATAGCTTAACATATTTTGGTACACCGAGTCAACAACTTAAAAGGTTTCTTCAAAACCAACAGGTGAATATCTCATTCCGGACAAATAATAACCTTGCCAAACTCATAAAGAACAATAAATCGAAAAGGAATAAAGAAGATAAATCCGGTGTTTATCAATTAAATTGCGGGAGTTGTGACAAATCATATATAGGAAAAACTGGTAGAAATTTTGGCATAAGAATAAAGGAACATCATCATAGCTACAAAAACAACAAAATTAATTCAAATTATTCGAATCATTTATTAGCAGGACATAAGTTTAACCCGGATTTCAAAATTCTACACAATTTGAATAAAGGTGCGCAACTCAGTTACTGGGAAATAGTCGAAATAAATAGGGAAAAACATACGGGTAATTTAGTTAATGAACAATTAGATCTAAATTTTTCACAGTTACTCAATCTATTCAAATAGAGAATCAATTTATAAAAGCATTAGGAATGAATTATTGTTAATGTGTACAATGAAACCAGCAGTGAAATCTCATGTAATTAGTTTTAAATAAGTCTATTATGTAATTTGTTTTAAATAAGTTTCTGATGTAATTAGTTTTAAATGATTCTGTGTCCATGTCATCTAGGTATAGGGAGATAATAACTTGTTAAGAATTTAGTATGATGTAGTCTGATGAAGTCGCTGTGTCGACGAAACGCGTCACAATATTGAATAAATAAGTGTAAATCGTATATAATTTTTCATTGAGTCAAATGTTCAAGTTACATACTATGTATTTCCACAGAAAAATCAATTCTAAATTCAAATCGAGGCACCATCATACTGTCAAATTTATCTATCTGCTTTCAATTCAATATAAGAATCTGATTTTAACAGTTCCTAAAATTAATTGCGAAGGAAATTTGTCATTGCCACCGTCAGATGTGGCCGAAACTGCGAAGAAGTTTGCTGCCTAAGAAAAGTCGAAATTTATATGAGAAAACTCATTCAGATTTCATAGCGTGTTGCAAGGAATAGAACGTTTCACAATATTCAGAATCAGTATTGCTAGCATGTAGTTGAAAAAGGGCTCATAGCAAGTTTATGACCACAATGGTCTACGCTGAAAGCAACTTTCAATGCAAAAAATAATATTGACATTAAGAGATATCATAAACTTGTAATGTTCATCAATCGACAGAGAGTGGGATTAATCCCAAAAAAAAATATTTCAAGCACTGACGTGACGTCAGGAGCTTTAGCGTGCCTTGTAAATTGTCTATTCACCTCTATTGGACACTCTCAATCGAATTTACTTTCGATATAGACCATTTCCTCAGCTTTTATAGAGATTAATACATTTCGTACCAATCTAATGCCAGCCTTGAGTAATCTAAGATCACATAATCTTTAATTTTGACATTTTTATTCTATCGGAATAGACATTCGTTGAATTTCTAATGATATACGAAAAAACTTACGTCTCAAGTAATTTTAGGATAGGATATCCACGAAATTCCGCTAAAATTAGCGCCTCGCGTTTCAACAAGTAATTACCGACGTTTAACTGGATTGTATTTGTGAATTTTTAGGTATAGAGGAAGTAACATCAAAATTTCAAACTCAAAACCATTTAGCCAATTATGTCTATTAACGAACTCAAATGTCGCTATCTCTTTCCGTTTAGTAGTTATCGTGAGATCCCAACACTACAGACAACCTTGTCTTAGTTATTACTACAAAGAGAAATTGTGAATGCCTTCGCAAATCAACAAGACTCAATTGCCATACTAATAGATATAGATAGTGCCTTTGACACCACAAGCCGATAAGCTATTTATGACTAAATTAAAATATATCAACCTCAATGGCAACATATACCTTTTACTGAAGAATTTCTTAACTGATAGAAATTTTAAGGTAAAAGTAAATAGTGAAATGTTTGCTTCTTACATCGCTCAAAATGACATTCCTCAAGGCTACGTATTAAGTGCCACCCTGTTCCTATAAGCCATCAAGGACATATTATGCAACATCATCAAAGTCCCAATTAGAATAGTTCTATTTGCCGACGACCTCTTCATGTTCATCTCAGGTATAAACATAAACAGTACATGCAAACTGTTACAGAATACTCTTGATGATATCACCACTTGGGCTAAAAACATCGGGTTCAACTTCACCCCCTCAAAAAAAAACTAAAGGCTGGTTTATGCCGACTGGTAACTTTAACTTAATCATATATATATATATATATATATATATATATATATATATAGTATATATAGACATTTATTTTTAGTGTTATGCCTTATAATCAGACTAAATAATCCGTTAACTTATTAATTATTATTATTAATAATAAGTAAACGGATTATTCAGTCTCAGTATCTACCATAGGGTTAGAAATATATGTTTCAATTTTTAAGTTAGGGAATAAGTTAAAGTTACCAGCCAGCATAAACCAGCCTTTATTCGTTTTACTTGAAGACATCCAACTGTCGAACCCTACCTTACAATTAACGAAAAACTCTTGGAATTAGTTGACCAAATAAAATTCCTAGGAATCATCCTTACATCAAAAACGTCAAAAGCCAATGCATGAAAACTATGAACATCCTTCGAACTCTATCTCATCATCACTGGGGATACGATCAAGAAATCCTATTGAGAATCTACAGGTCAGTAATTCAAAGCTCGAAACTCAAAGTTAGACTATGGCAGCATTCTTTATTCTACAACAAGCAGAACAAATCTGACATTACTGAATACTGTACCCAATACAGCGTTACGCATCTCTCTTGGAGCATTCCGATCTAGCCCATCTGAAAGCCTTCAAGTAGGAGCATAAAAAATCCCTCTCAACCTTAATCGACAGCAAATTATTTTGTATGATTCAAAGGTGTCTGCTATGCCGAACCAGCCCGCACACCATCTGATGAGAACATCAAATTGCCCGACCATTACACACCCTATGACGTTGCTCTCAATTCCACAACTTTTCCGGAAACACTCAGAATCTATAGACCTTAATTCTTCAGTTCCCATTACCTACTCAAAACTGCCCCCTGGTCCAGATATCAACCAAAGCTCAACACAGTCCTACACAGATACAATAAACAGGAAACCCATGGTACAATTATAAAACAATCCTTTCTTGAATTGAAAGCCAATGAAAAATTATATGGTGAATTTTACACTGACGCATCCAAAGATGAACATGGAATTGCGTGCTCAATTATTGACCAATTCAATAATCCAGTGTCCTTGAAACTTCCACCTATCTGTAGCATTAATACTAGTGAGCTGTTCGCAATCTACAAGTCTCTATTCAGCACCATAACCCCAGGTCACCATATTGCAATATTCACAGACTTGCTATCCTCAATTCAAGCGATATCCAACATCTACTCTAGGAACCCACTAGTACAAAAAAATTCAGGAACGATGTCATACACTCAAGACCAACAAAGACATCTCACGTCCACAATTTGGATCGTATCTCATGTGGGTGGTATAGAAGGAAATGAAGCTGCAGACCAATCAGCAAAACTGGCACGATCCCCTGACTTTCCTGTCACAAACTTTCAGCTTCACTCAGACTAAGGGCAACAATAAAATTGAGAACTCTTCAACACTGGCAAACCCAATGGAGTAGAAGTACCAACAAGCTACAAGTAATCCAGTCTAAAATCGATTCTCCGGTAAATATCTGTATCAATAGGAAAGGTAAATATCAGTCTCAATAGGAAAGATAAAATAGTAATGAGAAGACTATGAATAGCCCACACTTGGTTTACCCACGGTTACTTGATGCCATCAGAAGAACAACCTATATGTGATTACTGCCGAGATACTCGATTAACTGTGGAACACCTTCTATCTCGTAGTGTCAACACTACGATGAAATCCGCCATCGATTAGGATGGCTCAGCAACTCAAATTGGAACAGCGCTAAAGTTCCTTCAAGAATATCAATTATACAAGTATATATAATCAATGCATGTATAGTACATTTCAATTTTTTTGTATAAATCTACATATCTTGTGATCAATAGAGTACAACTACATCTGTAATTCATAAAAAAAGCAAACATTGAACCCTGTGTCAATGGCCTAGTAGCCGAGACACGTTAATTTAAATAAATAAATAAAAATAATTATATCTGAGTATATATCACTTATATTGCACTAATTCACACCGTTTACTTATGCACAAAAATACCACGAAATACCCGAGAAAAACAATACTCGTTAATTCCAAACTAAGAAGTTATCGTCCATTTACAATAACAAACGTTCGACTGAATCGTCTGGCGTACGACTCATAGCGGTGTTACCATTTTATCATGTTCCAGGCTTTCCATTGTAGTCGGCTTTGGTCCCTCCAAGTGTCTTTCCAAGTAATATACAGTAATGTTATTGATTTCGGTAGGAAGGTGACTTCCCATACATTGCTGAACAATTCGCGAACAAATTTGATGTTGTAGCTTCAACGATTTCTCAATAAATTCGGAGCGTCCCTATTGAAAGACCCTTAATGTAATTTCATTACCAGCATAATCACTGTCGTGTCTATACTTTCGCTTTGATGTTTCAGAAATCTCTCATCTACACGCAGATTAGCTGTGCTGATTAGCTTTGAAACGGTGTTCCCAGTTCCATGTGCTGGGTTCTCATTGATATTACGTAAATCACGTCGATGGAAGCTTAGTTCGATAATCAAATCGACAGATATAATTATCTCAATTTATTCTCACTTGACTATTATGAGAAGAGTTTTAGAATGAAATAACCCAAATCTCGTTTAGGATTCTCTTTCCGAAATGACTTTGAAGTAGCATATAACAATTATTGGAGGAATGCATTTTTTCCAAACTCATCACTAAGCAAACTTGTTCCTGCAATAATTTTATTAATTCCATATACTTATCTTCTTCGTGTCCTCTAACTGAATAGGAATAATTGAGTTTGCGGCTTGAGGACTGGACAAAATAAACTAATCTTTTTAGAATAGTCGACGATTCGATCCGTATTTGGATCTTTTTCACGACTGTAAAAAATTTAATCATTATAAAAACTATACAGTTTAACTATGATACATGCAATGAACTCTTGTATAAAACAAATTCACAATGAGAATAACCCTTACACAAACTTAAGCAACAAAAATATTCTCAGTTAACATTAATATGTTTCTCTTAGAAGCAGCCAGATCAAACAAACAGAAAACATCCAGAAGTTACGCGATCTTAAACGAAATTCACCTTGTCAATCAGATTCGGTAGGAAGTAAATTATGTCTGTGACATCCATTGGTCGTTTTTTTCCCAAAACCGTTAAAATTTTCTATGAAACAAGCACCGAAGAACAGGAGTAAACGATAACCAGGTGATGTATACTATATACTTATAAACATATACAGGGGATGTATCCCTTATAACATTCAATTGAATGTGGCACCGCGAACGAATGGAACATATTGGGTTGTTTCTAGATATAATGTTTTTGCTGAATTCGACCGAATACTCGACAAGTGGGTCCTAGAGTCAAACAGATCAATTAATTCTAAAATTTGTTGCCAAAAATTTTTTGTCGAGTATTCGGTCGAATCCAGCAAAAACATGATATCAATGAACAACCCAATATGTTCCATTCGTTAACGGTGCCAGATTCAATTGAATTTTATAAAGGAGACATCACCTGGGTATTGTTTACTCCTGTTCTTGGGTGCTCGTTTTATAGAAAATTATAACGGTTTTGGAAAAAAAAACGACCAATTGATGTCACAGACATAATTTACTTCCTGATATATGATATCCTGAGATATGATAAATCTGATTGAAATGGTTAATTTCGTTTAAGAAAGCGTAACTTCTATGAGAAACATATTAATTTTAACTGAAAATATTTTTGTTGCTTAAGTTTGTGTAAGGGTTGGTCTCATTGTGAATCTTTTTATACCAAAGTTTATTGCATGCATCATAATTAAAATATAGTTGTTATAATGATTACATTTTTTACAGTCTTGAAAAAGATCCAAACACAGATCGAAACGTTGACTGTTCTGTAAAGATTAGTTTATTTTGCCCAGTCCTCAAAACTCAAACTCAATTATTTCAATTTTATTAATATTTCCTCGGGTTACTGCCAAAACAAAATAACTCCATTTTTCACATTTCTGAGAAAAAAGCTATTTTTTGATGATCGAGCGCCAAAGAATATACTGTAATATTAGCCTAATATATTCAGTTCATATTTGATGCAACCATCGAATTAAGTCCACAATTAAGCTAATCGGAAGTTCGTGAAACCCATCATAAGTATTCTATAGATATTTGGCGGAGATAGGCAAGTTCCACAAAATTCACCAAAAGAACTATAGAAGGCATGGCTTATTTTTGCAGTATATTCTTGTGCGCTGGATGATCATAAAATGGCACTTTTCCAACAAAATTTGTTGGACTTGCATATCTCCACCAATGATCTATAGAACACTTGGCTTATTCTTGCAGTATATTCCTGGGAGCTTGATCATCATAAAATGGCACATTTCCAACAAAATTTGTTAAACTTGCATATCTCCGCCAAAGATCTATAGAACACTCGGCTTATTCTTGCAGTATATTCATGGTAGCTTCATCATCATAAAATGGCACTTTTCCAATAAAATTTGTTGGACTTGCATATCTCTGCCAATGGTCTATAGAAGACTTGGCTTATTCTTGCAGTATATTCTTGGGCGCTTGATCTTCATAAAATGGCACTTTTCCAACAAAATTTGTTGGACTTGCATATCTCCGCCAAAGATCTATAGAACATTTGGCTTATTCTTGTAGTATGTTCTTGGGCACTTTATCATCATAAAATATGTAGTACTTTTCTCAGAAATGTGAAAAATGAAGTTATCTTGTTTTGGTGGTAACCCGACGATATATAGGTTGAGTATTTAAATTAACATTAATTTAACCATTCTTTTCACTAAGCAGAACATTTTTTGCGCGTATGTTCTGGGGAACATCGCGTTACATTTTCCCCAAATGTCTGTAATTTTAGAATTTTTTGCCGATAATGGTCTCAAACGACTAGGTTCAACTCCGAGTTCAACTCAGTGATGAATAATTCGATGTCAAATTTTATTCTGTCCGGCTGGCCTTTTTATCAGTTAATCGAACCTAATCGTTTGAGACTATTTTCGGCAAAAAATTCGAAAGAAACAGACATTTTGACGATTTGGTAGCAAGCTGTATCCCAGAGCATGCGCGCAAAAAAAGTGTGATAACGCAGAAATACATCGATTCAAGGCCATCTTAGGTCAGGAGCGGATAACAAAAATAATGCAAATACTCAAATCTATATCAGATTTTATAACATTCAACGCTGAATACCTCAAAAGCGATGCATTTTAGGAGAAATGATGAAGAATGATTTAATTGTCTACAATAGTCACAGATTCTCTCGATGACTCAAGATAAACTTCATATGTTTTCCTTATGCTAATTTCATTCAGTTTTATGAATTCGCTAGTCTATAACTATGAAACCAGAGGAAGTAGGCAAAAACTGTATATCGAAGAATATGTGTCATAGTTATAGAAAACTTTACACACAAATTCATTTGATTCTGAATATCAATGTCATAGCTATACCTAAGAAATCATATTTTTTTTGCAATTTCAAAGGCCTGTATCTTTTTATCTGAGCCAAATTGGTAAAAACGGTAAATGAAAATAGTTTTTTATGTGATGAGAGGAATCTATGGTTAAAATTCATGCCCAACTCACGCTGTATACAGGATGTACCGAAACTTAACGTCTAGCCGGAACTGGCTAATAGGCAAAGTCATAATAGAATATTGAAGTCATAATAAAATATTGAAAAAAATCTGTCTAGCAAGTGTTATACCATTTTGAAATACTCAAAAATTTTAAAGTTACTTGCCAAACTTGCCTAGGGCAGTACATTTTCATCCAAGCAGGAGCAGTTTGCCTAAAATATCAATCACCAATTCAGAGAAGCAATATTCAGGATACAATACATTTCTAATAAAAATAATATTTAAATGAAGATTTGTAGTATTAAGAGTTATGACACCATCACAGGATGGTGAAATCCGCGATTTTTGAAATGCCTATAATTTTGATTATACAGGGTGTTTCAGAATAAAGTACCGTAAATTGGGGATTGTATTGATCTGGACGAGAAATTAAGAAAAGATGAATAAAATTTTTCAGTTAACCTTCTCGTTAACATTCTACAGGGCGATGAAGTGAAAGTGTTAATTTTTTTTTTCAATATTTTCCCTTAGATTAGATATATTAACTTGAAAATCGGCATGTATTAGTTGTTTATCAGTAGGAATCAGCACATGTCATTTCGACAAATTTCAAATACCCATTGACGTATTACAGCAGGGTTAGCAAATTATTTTAATCTTTATTTCTTGCGCACCATGTATATTAAAAAATGTATACTCATAATTAATCCCCATACGGTTTTCCATCGAGAAGATACTCTTAGTTCATGTCTCTAGAGCCTTTCATTTTTGAGATATTTCAAATTCAATCCTACAAGTACATGACCGCAAATGAAAATTTAAATGAACATCATAAATGAAAATTTTTATTTTTCAAAGAAGAATATAATGCTAGATTCAAATGAAACACATGGAACAAATACAAAGCCAAAAAGCGTGAAATCTGTTCATTAATATTGAAATTCCATATTCAACACATTATAACGACATACGACTGTTCCCAAGTCGCAGTGGTTAAGATCGGAGCTACTAGAACTCGGGGATCCGCGGTCTAGCTCCAGTGGAGATGGGAGTGGGTTTCTAAAAAGGGAACCTAGTAAATGGGCGCCAGGTAAATTTAAGTCTCCCAGATACCCCAGCGTAATGTAATAATTCCTAAATTCACCAAAAGAATATGCACGCTAAAAACAAACAATTTATTCCAGTAGCTTACAACCCAGGTCTTTAGCTTCAATAAAGTAAAACTACTGTGAAACCCTGAATAAGGGTGGCGGAAATTGTACGTAGATAATATTATTATTTGATTCAAATACGCGTCGCTTGAGCTCAGGCGCATCCACGTTTCTTATCTATGATCATATATGACTACCACAAATCTTTCCCCAATTTCCGCTTTACAACAACAATAATAATTTATACAATTGGTGATAATAAGTTCACGTTATGTATATATATATAGCAGGTATAAGATATGTTTCGAGATATGTTTCATATAACTTGCGTGCTGATTATCCTTATTCCTGAACGTAGTACTGCGTTGATGGTTTCGCAATACTGTCCTCTTTCTCTCTGTGCTCGTAGTCTGCAACCCCTCAATTTAATGTCCCACAGCGTTGCTTACTGACCACCTTGTATATACTCGGGATCTGCAACCCTGCGTTGGCTGTCTCACAGCGTTACTTATGGACCACCTTGTATATACTCGAATGCCTCAGTGCTACTCCTCTTGACGTAAAAATCCCTCTCTTCCTGACATAAAAAATCGTACTGGCCTCAAAAACTCCTGCCACCATAAACTTCGGACTGCCACAAAAACTCGTGCTGCCACAAAAACTCCTGATGTTACAAAAATCCCTGATGTTCGGGGTTGTCTTGCACACGTTTGCTTCGAATACCAAATCTGGCCGTGCCTCCACCAAATAATTCTGCAAGCACACAGCGATGTTCTGACCAAGCCGCCAAGATCGTTCACGTGCTCAACTCGGATCTGCAAAAGGCTTTTATATCCTCTTTCGAGACAAGTGATGGTTATCTGTTATCCTTCCCAATCAAACCAATATAACTCTCACTCTTAACCCGATTTTCGAAACTATATCCAATTAAGAAGATTCCAATAATTCTACTAGAGTTCCGAAAATACGTTTTAACCTATGCTGTCTTAGTTGACTGTTCCCAAAATGGACGACTTCACCTGACCGACGCACTCACTAAATGTCCGACTGTCATAATGCAACAATATTGCCAACAGTCATTCGGCCCTTCAAATAAAATAATTATTTAGCGTCGTTTGGTACCACTGAGACCCAACCTCAAATTCAATATCAACACGAACGATAACCTCATCGCCCGCCGAAGGTAAACAAACGAACGTTACAAAATCCCCCCTTGCCTAAAAAAATTTACCTAGTAAATTTTACTTATGGATTTAAAATACTTAGCAAAAAAAAGAAAACCAAAGAGTTCGGGTCATCGAGCGTGGACAGGTACCAAGAGCAACCATAAAAAAAAACTACACCTCTTCCATTCCAATTCCAGCCATTACAATTTCAGTTCATACTCCATCATACACATCAACACTCATTCCTTTCATTCATCGACTCTCACCAGTTAGCCCCACGACTGGCAACATCCGGTCCCAAGGGCCTAACCCTTGTGGAGGGACTCGCCGGCCCTGAGCCACACCACAGCCAGAAGCTGCCCAGACAAGGCAAGATACGACGAGGTCACCACAGACGAGCAGGAACCCCCCACACGAGCGGCAAGGTTAGCCGGTCACCATCCCAAGCCTGGCAAGTGGTTCCCCCAAAGAACGAGTGCCGTACCGTCGCATCCCTGTCATCGAAGACAGCCAAGTCAGACCCCCCTAGCTCCCGGTATAGTCCAGGACGCCTGTGCTAACCCGGATGTGCATCAGGTCTATAGGTGGTGAGTTTCGGGTTTCAGCCTCCATCAACCATAGCCTATAGCCTTCATTCGCCCACACGCAAGCAACCCGGTACCACCCCAAAACCTATTCAGGGATGACCGCCAGCAATGATCCGCGAATGTAGAAATCAACATGGGACCGGCCACACAAAAAAAATATAATTTAAGGCCAGAAATTGGTAAGGAAATGGTCGCTTACCAGTTGAACAGTGCGTGGGGCTAGATGTTCAGCTCCCACCTCGTCTGCTCAACACTAAGAAATTTTGAATATAAAAAAAAATTAAAGTCGATCCCAGCCTGAAAACTCACTCGGGATCACGCAGACGACCGCCCACAAAATAGTCAAGGTAGCCCCCAAGCGCTCGCTCTTTCACTCGCGATCAATCGGCAATCAAAAACAAAAACAAAACTAGCAACCCATCAAAAAAAATCACCCGATTCACAAATATATCCGATTCACCAAATGCCAATCATTCTCCAAAAATTTCCTACTTCAAAATAAACATATCCTATTTATCCTTCCGGCAATTCATAGGCCTTCAGATCTTTGATATGCCATACTCCCCTCATATTATCTTTGTCATCTTTAAGTTCGTACATCCAAGGCGAGATTCTACGATTAACCCTAAATGGCCCTATATAACGAGAAGTAAGTTTCCCCACCAGATTTTTCGAGGCATCCGACAATACAAAGTTTTTACGCCATACTAATTCATTCGGTAGAAATTCCACATACCGACGCCTTAAATTATAGTCATGAACCGCCTTATTGTTGGCCTTTTCTAACCTTTTCTTGATATCATCCCAAACTCGTTGAAAGGCAATATTTCGAGTTTTGAAATCTATAGGTTCCGAGCTATCTCTTAAATCATGGTCATAATCCTCTCCAGAACCTTTGAAAGATCTCCCGAAATTAGCGAAAAATGGGGTTACCTTCATCGTTTCATGTTTCGCGGTTCGTATTGAACAAGAAATTTCGGTTAGATGTTTATCCCAATCCTTATGATTGTCCGACACATACATTCTAATCATAGTTTTCAAGGAACGATTTATACGTTCGGTTGGGTTCGACCTGGGATGATAAAGGGCACAGAATTTTTTCTTCACCCTATATTCCTCAAGAAACTGTCTGAATTTATTTCCCGAAAATTGTACGCCATTGTCGGCTATAATTATTCTCGGAACCCCAAACATTAGGAAAACTGAATTCTCCAAAACCTTAATTACATTCACGGCCGTCGCCTTTCTCAACGGAACAATTATTGGGAATTTAGTCAAATAATCGGTGATCACTAATATAAACGTGAAGCCACTCTTCGACCTAGGATATGGTCCCATAAGATCTATAGAAATCATTTCCCATGGTAAGTTCGGTTTAGGGTGAGATGCCATTTTATCAGCCGGTGTCTGGTTTGGAACTTTATGAGCACCACATATAGCGCATTTCCTCACATACTTAGCGATGTCCTGTTTCATTTTAGGCCAGTAATACTTCTCCCGAACACGATAATACGTCTTGTATACACCGGGGTGACCAGCTAATGGTGGGTCATGAGAACTAGAAATCACCCTTCTACGTTCCGATTTGGGTAATACTATTTTCCATTCGTCAGATCCCGAAGCTAAATCCGAATAATCGTGCTTTACGTATTTAAACAAAGTCCCACCATCCACTGAAATCCTCCACTGGGGATATTTCGCAGGTTTACTTGAAACTTTACTGAACATTTCTTTATACCACCTATCAGTTACCTCGATTTCATTATCCACCTGTATCGTATCTATCATAGGAACGGCTCTAGATAACATATCCGGTACAACATGTTCCTTCCCCTTTCTATGCACAATCTTAAAATCATATTGTTGGAGTTTAACGCTCCATCTCGCCAATCTACCCGCAGGATCCTTCAGATTCTGAATCCAAATTAACGAATGATGGTCCGTAATAACCGTGAATGGGATACCCTCAATATATGGCCTAAGCTTTTCAATTGCCCATACTACTGCCAAACATTCCCTTTCCGTAGTAGAGTAGTTTCGTTCCGGTTTCGTCAAAGACTTACTCATATATGCTATAACCTTTTCTCCCCCATCGGGTTGAGGTTGTGATAATACCGCGGCTATTCCAAAGCCGGAAGCGTCAGTCTGAATTTGGAGAGGTTGCTCGTAATTCGGACAACTCAACACCGGAGCAGAAACCAAACACTGCTTTATTTTCCGAAAGGCCTCCTCGCATTCGGGATTCCATCTAAATTTTACATTCTTCTGGAGCAAAAAGGTGAGAGGTGAAATAAGGTCACTAAAATTTGGGACAAAACGTCTATACCAAGATAGAGTACCCACGACTCTGCGAAATTCTTTGACATTGGTAGGTGTTGGTAATGAAAGCATAGCATTAATTTTTTCGGGGTCTACATGTAATCCGTACCTATCAATCACATATCCCAGATATTTAAGTTGTGGCTTGCAAAATTCGCATTTCTCCCTACTTAAAGTGAACCCTGCTTTCCTAACACGATGAAATATTTCCCCTAATATTTCCAAGTGATGTTGGAAAGTTTCTGAAATGATCACTATATCGTCTAAGTATACGAATACGTAAGGTTCAAGATCAGCTCCGATCACTCCATCCATTATGCGTTGGAATTTTGACCCACTAGTCACTAATCCGAATGGCAGTCTAGTAAACTGGAACAAACCACGATTTGGGACAGTGAAGGCGGTGTATTGTTTCGATGACTCTGAAAGGGGTACCTGCCAATATGCGCTTTTGATATCTATTGTCGAACAATATTTCGCATTTCTTAATTTATCTAATGTATCGGATACCATCGGGAGAGGGTAACTATCCTTCCTCGTCACAGAATTTACTTTCCTGAAATCAACGCAAAACCTGTATCCCGCCTTTTTCCTGACCAATACAATCGGTGATGCCCATGGACTTTCCGACTTTTCAACTACTCCCAATTTCAACATTTCTTCCAATTCCCGGTCTATATGTTGTTGCATTACCGGAGACACCCTATAGTACCGCTGCTTTATCGGTTCACAATCCGGATCGATCTTAATATCCACACAACCGAACTGATAACATCCTAATCCTTCCCCCATAGACCTATAATTTTCCTCAACTATCGATTCTAGGATTTCTCTCTGTTTTTGATCCAAAATTTCCTCACCTTGTACTACATCCACACAATTAACGTCCATATCATTCTTACAGAATTGCCACTCGTTAAACGATGGAATCAGTCCTATCAAATTCCAGTAATCCCAACCCAAAATTAAAGTCTGTGGGAGTTCTGGTATTACTAACATTTCTAAGAGTACCACTTTATTTTTAAACTTTACCGGTAGGTCACATTTTCCCAGGACGGTACATAAATTTCCATTCGCCACTCTACAGTACTTGGTATTAGAGGTTCGGATAGATATTCCCATATTCTTAATAATATTCCATCCCGGTTTTCCCATTATTGATCTGCAAGAACCAGAGTCCAGTAAACCCAAGAAACATTTTCCCAAAATTTCCACCTTAAGATGGGGTCTATTATCCCCTTCCGCCTGGCTTGCTAAATAACTCAATACTGGTATGAATGACGGTTGAGTATTTTCCTCTTTATAGCTATCAACGGTGTTACATGAAGAATATGGGTCGCCAAAAGCATCGTCACTGTTGCGACAGGTCAGTGACGATTCCCGCCGTTTCCCGAAGGATTGCGTCCACGACCAGAATTACAAGATGGGCAAGTTTTAGTAGTGAACCCTTCCCTTGAACAACGGTAACATTTTAAAATTCTCGGCTTGAGACAACCCCTAATTTTATGGCCTGCCATGCCACAGTTATAACATTTTATGTTTGCGAATCCACCATATGTGGTTGGCTCTGTCCGTACGATAGGGTCGGTGCCATCGTTGGTGGACGTGGAAGGCAATGTATCAATACAGGCTAAATCCGGTTCTAAACAACCCTTTCTGGAAGGTACTGAATATGACTCTACCAATCGCTTCTGATCTTCAATCTGCCGACAAGCTGATTTTAATTCAGACCATGTATTGATTTTACTTAGGTTGACCCGATCTAAATAATAAGGATGCAAATTTTTCCTAACGATTTTTAATTTGTCTTTTTCTTTGACAGTATGAGACAACCGATCAAACATAGATGACATTATTGACATAAAACTTATAATATCCTCATTAGGACCTTGTTTTCTATTTTTGATTTCATCCCATAATTTATCATCATAATCTGATGGTTGCCAATCTTCTCTTAACTTAGTAATCAGATCATCCCATGTAGCCGTAGATTTCCTAACTTCCCTGAACCAATGCAATGCTACCCCCGTGAAAAGATCTATTCCACTACCAAGTAATTGCGATTTTGAAATACCTCGGGCTAACCTCAATTCTTCCACCCTCTCTAAAAATGCGCTTACTGATAGACTCTTTTTATCGCCAGAAAACTTTAAATTCCATTTTTCGACTGGAATTGACTTCATTACCGATGTAATAACCGTAGAATTTCCCCTTGGAGGAGACGAATGTCGCATGAAGGGAGAAAAATGTATATCTCTGTCAGGTTCGTCACTATCATCATCAGTTTCATTATCACTACTCTCCTCTAACGTATCGGGTGCTGATGCTTTAAGTTTCAAAAATTTAGATGTATATGCTGTCTTTAAATTGTCTGCTTTCCTGCCGAATTCACTCTTACAACTGACTTCATCCTCCTTAACAGGGACACTTCTATCTATCCTACCCATTACATGTACCAAATCAGTGGTGAATTTATTCGCTATATTTGGTGAATTTAAATCTTAGGTTTCAAATTCGTTTACTAAGCGTTCTAACAGGTTGGAAATTGCAACTTTATCATCCTGAAACGAAAAAGGATGCTCTGGGTATATGAAACTAACTTTCTTCTTCTCCTGCTTAACTAACAAAGCCAAGTTACTGCGCATATGCTCAACTGTACCAGCTGACATACCCCGAATAACCAATTCATATATCAACTGATTTTTATCCAACCTATTGATAATCAATTTAAATTCTCCCATTTTGCGAATCAAATAACCACCTTTCAACTAACCTGTACAATTATTCGATACAATCAAACCTATATAAAAAATTACGTCAATTTTGCACAATGTGAAGCACGATACAGCAAGTCCCAAAAAAAATATCTAGAATCCCACTATTTACATCAACTTTGGTGTAAATTTGTCTAATACAGCTACTCAAATTCAAAAATCACGTTGGGCGCCAATTTATAACGACATACGACTGTTCCCAAGTCGCAGTGGTTAAGATCGGAGCTACTAGAACTCGGGGATCCGCGGTCTAGCTCCAGTGGAGATGGGAGTGGGTTTCTAAAAAGGGAACCTAGTAAATGGGCGCCAGGTAAATTTAAGTCTCCCAGATACCCCAGCGTAATGTAATAATTCCTAAATTCACCAAAAGAATATGCACGCTAAAAACAAACAATTTATTCCAGTAGCTTACAACCCAGGTCTTTAGCTTCAATAAAGTAAAACTACTGTGAAACCCTGAATAAGGGTGGCGGAAATTGTACGTAGATAATATTATTATTTGATTCAAATACGCGTCGCTTGAGCTCAGGCGCATCCACGTTTCTTATCTATGATCATATATGACTACCACAAATCTTTCCCCAATTTCCGCTTTACAACAACAATAATAATTTATATAATTGGTGATAATAAGTTCACGTTATGTATATATATATAGCAGGTATAAGATATGTTTCGAGATATGTTTCATATAACTTGCGTGCTGATTATCCTTATTCCTGAACGTAGTACTGCGTTGATGGTTTCGCAATACTGTCCTCTTTCTCTCTGTGCTCGTAGTCTGCAACCCCTCAATTTAATGTCCCACAGCGTTGCTTACTGACCACCTTGTATATACTCGGGATCTGCAACCCTGCGTTGGCTGTCTCACAGCGTTACTTATGGACCACCTTGTATATACTCGAATGCCTCAGTGCTACTCCTCTTGACGTAAAAATCCCTCTCTTCCTGACATAAAAAATCGTACTGGCCTCAAAAACTCCTGCCACCATAAACTACGGACTGCCACAAAAACTCGTGCTGCCACAAAAACTCCTGATGTTACAAAAATCCCTGATGTTCGGGGTTGTCTTGCACACGTTTGCTTCGAATACCAAATCTGGCCGTGCCTCCACCAAATAATTCTGCAAGCACACAGCGATGTTCTGACCAAGCCGCCAAGATCGTTCACGTGCTCAACTCGGATCTGCAAAAGGCTTTTATATCCTCTTTCGAGACAAGTGATGGTTATCTGTTATCCTTCCCAATCAAACCAATATAACTCTCACTCTTAACCCGATTTTCGAAACTATATCCAATTAAGAAGATTCCAATAATTCTACTAGAGTTCCGAAAATACGTTTTAACCTATGCTGTCTTAGTTGACTGTTCCCAAAATGGACGACTTCACCTGACCGACGCACTCACTAAATGTCCGACTGTCATAATGCAACAATATTGCCAACAGTCATTCGGCCCTTCAAATAAAATAATTATTTAGCGTCGTTTGGTACCACTGAGACCCAACCTCAAATTCAATATCAACACGAACGATAACCTCATCGCCCGTCGAAGGTAAACAAACGAACGTTACAACATTCACTTCATCACCCTGTAGCATGTTTACGGGAAGGTTTACCGAAAAATGTTATCGCGCGTATGTTCTAGGGAACATCGCATTATCATTTTACCCAAATGTCTGTAACTTCCGAGTTTTTTGACGAAAATGGTCTCAAACGATTTGGTTCTACTCCCCAATGAAGAACTCGAGGTCGAATTTGATTCTGTCCGGCCGGCCGTCCGGCCGTTGCCACGATAACTTGAGAACGTAAAGAGCCAACGACTTGAGATTTTCAGGGTGGGTGGCGCTATAGCGCCACCCACCCTGAAAAATGGTTGTTTTTTGTTCCTCATTAACTCGAAAAATACTGAACCGATTGAATTCAAACATGGTTATTAGTTGTAGAATGCCAACGCGAAAATTCTTGCAAAATTTCGTGCGGATAGTATTTGTAGGAAATTTTTGAAAAATCATTGAAAATTGAAAAAACAAAATCTATATATCAGTAACTATTCGTCTGAAATTGCTGAAATTTTGCAAGAGCCTTTAGAACCTAACAACTCTACTGCCAAGTTTCAAGTTTTATCAGGATCGGTTAAATATTGTTGGAGATTCGAGCAGCCTTGTGTGAGTTCAGTAGATGGGTGACCGTTGCCTCGATAACTTTCGAACGAAAGGAGATAGGGACTTCAATTTTCAGGGTAGGTTGCGTATCCAAATGAGAGAGTTGGGTTCGTTTTTGGGCTTAATCGGTCTAACGGTTTCTGAGTTATACTCGGACCTGGAATAATATTTCCTTGATATCTCAAAAAATAAATATTCGATCGAATTCAAGCTTGGTAACTAGTAGTAGAAAATCAACATAAAGACGTGTTTGAAATTTTGTAAGAAGCGTACCCCTAGAAAATTTGAAAAAAATTACGAAAAAAAATTTTCAAGAACCGTACCCTTAGAAAATTTCAGAAAAATCACGAAAAAAAAAATTGGTTCAAGCACTGACGTGAAGTCAGAAGCTGTTGCGCGTATGTTCTATTTTCCATTCTTCTGTATTGGACACCCTTAATCGAATTTACCATGGTAAATTATGTTGTCCATTCTCCTGTATTGGACACTTAATTCGAATTTACCATAGTAAATTCCAATAAAGGGTTTATTCTGAAACACCCTGTATAGCTCATCAACTCTAGGATGGACAATATTTTTCGCTTATACCTGTTCCGAGACCTGTTCACTCTACGTATTTCGCGAAACAACACCCGAGCTGCGCTCTCGAGATTTTTCGCAAATTACAACTCGTGACTCGAATATTTTCTATGCTCTTGTGATATGATTACTGAAAATACTTAACTAAGCCTATCACCCACTTCCGGCTTCACGTTCTCTTTCTGGACACCCTGTATACCCTTACAATCATTGCCTGTTATTCCTGTGTGATGTTAATATTAAATCTTTATTTCCAGAACCCATAACAATTCTATTGGGTGGACCAGAAATGTACATAAACGAGGGGAGCACAATGAATTTGACGTGTATTGTCAAGCACAGTCCCGAACCACCTCCCAGTATATTGTGGAGCCATAACAACTTGGTAAGTTTTATATTTTTCTTATTGAATGATTCAATCTTACTAACAGGAGGTTTCACAAAACTTTAATTACTTTCACATTGATCAAATTATTACGATTATATGGTCGATCCCATTGTGGGTGCAACCATCGGATTAAATATACAGTGCGCGTCAAAATTATGGAACAAATTCATTTTCTCAGAAGAAAAATATTTGGCATCAAAATACTGAAACAGGTCAATTTTTGTTTCAATTTTACCAAATTTTTATGCATTTGTGAAGGATTTTTTTGCACCCTCTGATATCCTCATCATCCCTCTAAATTTTTTGAATATGGAAAGTGGGTCATGTGGTACTTTTTTGGCAAGGTCTTTGTATCTTCTTCACAGGCGTGCAGAAATTTTCAAGAAAACATTTTTCTTTTTCGAAAAATATTTAGTTCATAGAGGTTTTCAGTATGTGCACTTTGTCATGGCTCATTTACTTCGAGACGATGGTACCTGATGAAATTTGTCACTGAATGAAAGTCGACCATTACAGTTTTGTTCATACACAACTTTCAACCCCCTCATGCCACCCCCATTTTTTCTCCATTAAAGGGTTCGTAGGGGTTGAAAGTTGTGCATGAACAAAACTGTAATGGTCGACTTTCATTCGGTGATAAATTTCATCAGGTACCTCTATGAATGAAAAAGAAATTGTTTTCTTGAAAATTTCTGCTCGCCTGTAAATAAGATACAAAGACCTTGCCAAAAATGTACCACATGACCCACTTTCCCTATTCAAAAAATTTAGAGGGTTGATGGGGATGGCACAGGGTGCAAAAAAATCCTTCAAAAATCCATAAAAATTTGTTCCATAATTTTGACGTGCACTGTATAACACAGGAATTCATGAAGAAATTGATGATTTGCAAACGCGACTGTAAACCTATTGGTTTGCAGGATACCAGAGTGCTTATCGTCTAACAGAGTAATTAATGATATCTCAGCAGGCCGATACTTTCCAGAATTGCCTTCAATTCCTCAATTATTCTGTACGAAGGAATAATTTCGTATAATTCCAAGAATGTATTGTTTCTCTTTTTGTATATTTCCATCCATATAAGTTTGTTGGTTAAACTATTTTGTTGCTCACTGAAGAGTACTGAGGTGAAGTCAGTACTCTTTGGCGCTCTTATTCACGTTGGCTAATTTCAAGGGAATGATGAGTGCTTCGAACTCAGTGGATAGAGCGAACCGGAGTTGTAGTAAGAGGATAGTGGACACCATTCACTGTTCGGTCAAAAATGAACAGTGCTGTGCCTAAGCTGGCGTAAAGATACAGTAACAAAGTCAACAAAGAACACAACTGACTCTCCTTGATCGCACAAGCTCCTAGGAGCTTCTGAGGGATCTCGTTGGGATTGCAATTTTTTCAAAATGTTGCAGGAGTGCAGTTCTCATAAAATTTTACACACGTCTTTACGTCAAAATTCTACTTATCAACATGCTTCAATTACATCAAGTCTATATATTTTGAGTTATCGAGGAAATAATATTCCAGTTATACCCACGTATAGCCCCGAAACCGTTGGACCGATACTGCCCAAAAACGAACCTAACTCTCCCATTCAGATGCGCAAACTACTCTGGAAATTGAAAATCCCTATCTCGTTTCATTCGGAAGTTATCGAGGCAATGTCGCATTTTAGCGATGTCGGCCGAATTGTTTCTGATATATAGAATTTTTTTCAACGATTTTCAATTAAAAATTTTTTAGGGATATGATCCTCAAGAAATTTTGTAGGAATTTTCAAATTGGCATTCTACAACTAAAAAGCATGTTTGAATAGGATCGGTTTTGTATTTTTCGATGCATTGAGGAAATGACAACCAAATTTCAGATGGGTATTACGCCAAAACCGTTTGACCGATTATACCTATGAACAAAATCAAATGCCTCATCAGCTGCACAACCTAACCTAAAAATTTCAAGTTGCTATATATTTCCGTTCTCAGGTAATCGGGACATGAATAAAATTTTTCTAATTTTTTTTAATGTTTTCTAGTGATACGATTCACACAAAATTTCACGAACGTCTTAAGGTTTGTGTTGTACAACTACTCACCAAGGTTCAATTGGATTGGACCTGTATTGATTGAAAACAAAATTATTACTCGGAAACCGTTATGCCGCTTAGCGACCTTGTCCTTCATATTGGAACGCGCCATCTACCCTGAAAATTTCAAGTTGTTATCTCCTTCGGTTCTCCAGTTATCGTGGCAAACGACGGCCGGCTGGCCGGCCAGACAGAATCAAATTTGACGTCGAATTGTTCATCAGTGAGTCGAACTCAATCGTTTGAGACCATTTTCGGCAAAAAATTCGAAAATTACACACATTCGGGCAAAATTATAACGCGATGTTCCCCAGAACATACGCGCAAAAATTTAATGTGTCTCACGATAACTTGCGAACGGAAAAAGGTGTAGAAACTTGCAATTTTCAGGGTAGGTTGCGCATCCAAATGTGATATTTGAGTTCTTTAGTAGGCATAATTGGCCAGTTGGTTTTGTAGTTATACACATCTTAATTGTTGCTGTTATTTCCTCTATAACTCAAAATACACAAATATATCTGATCCAATCAGAACTCGGTAATTACTTGTAGAATGTCGACGCGAAAAGTTTCTCGGGATTTCGTATATCGTATCGTATTCTGAAATTACTTGAGAGGTGAGTTTTTTCCTATAACATTAGATTTCAATTCAGATAGAATACATATTATGTCAGAATCAAAAAGTATATGATCATAGATGATTTCCATTATTCATGTATGTCACTAAAATGATACGAAATGTATTAATTCATCTATCTTCTAATACAGGGTGTTTCTGAATAAAGTACTGTAAATTGGGGATTTTATAGATCTGGATGAGAAATTAAGAAAAGCTAAATAACATTTTTGGGTAAAACCTCCCGTTAACATTCTACAGGGTGATGAAGTCAAAGTGTTAATTACGGAATTTCATTGTTTAATATCAAGAAAATCAACACATTTCACGCTTTTTGGCATTGTATTTGTTTCATGTGTTTCATTTGAATCTGGCATTATATTCTTTTTTGAAAAATAAAAATTTTCATTTTTGATCTTCATTTAAAATATCATTTGCGCTCACGTACGTATTTGAAATATCTCAAAAACGGAAGGCTCTAGAGACATGAACTAAGAGTACATTTTCGATGGAAAACTGTATGTGGTTAATTATGAGTATCCATTTTTATAATATACAGGGAGCAAAAAAGTATAGATCAAAATAATTTGGTAATCCCGCTCAATACGTCAACGGATAATCCAAATTTGTTGAAATGACATGTGCTGATTCGTACTGATTAACAACTATAATACATGCCGATTTTCAAGTCAATATCTCTAATCTAAGGGGAAAATATTAAAAAAATAAGTATTTAACACTTTCACCTCGTCGCCCTGTAGAATGTTAACGAGAAGTTTTACCTAAAAATCTAATTTAGCTTTACTTAATTTCTTGTTCAGTTCTATACAATCCCCAATTTAAGGTACTTTATCTGAAACACCCTGTATATAAAAATGAATTGCTGTTCGTTAGTCTCGCTAAAACTCGAGAACGGCTGGACCGATTTGGCTAATTTTGGTCTTGAATTATTTGTGGAAGTCCAGGGAAGGTTTAGAAGCTGAATACATATAAAAATGCCTACAGAGTGTTTTTCTTTTAACTCCAATGGCAACTTGCTTATTTTCACGCCATAGTCTTACAATTTCATTCAATTGTGTTGAAAAATATACTTTCGATGCATACATCATTGAAAATAAAACATTACTATACAGGCTGTTCTTTTTCTCATGGCACAATTGTACTCTATTGAAGTGATTGGTGCCACAAACAAAGCATTAACTAAATAGGTAACTTGGATGGATTCTCATAGTGTATTTGGCTGAAATTTTCCTACAGGGTGTATTTCTTTTAACGTCAATTGTAACTTGCTCTTTTTCACGCCAATCGTACAGTTTCATTCATTTGTGTTAAAAATATACTTTCGAGGCATACATCATTGAAAATAAACCATTACTATACAAATAGTTCCTTTTCTCATGGCACAATTGTACGCGATCGATTTGTGCCACATACAAAGCATTAACTAAATAGGTACCATCCGATAACGTAACAATTTTGTTTTTCCTTTGATGTGTTGCCCGTCGGGGTTTCCTTGTTTCGCGCATGGAGAGTTATATGTTCTAGCGTCGCAAAACCGTCATCGTTGTTTATTCACGCACCACAAAACAAAACAAAAAATATAGCTAATCAGAAAGCTTTAAATTGATTAACAGACTGTAACATAACTGTGTGTGTCTGTCAATATCAAATTGAAACCTTATTGTTGGGTTTCACGAAGCTTCGATTAGCTTAATCGTGGATTTATTTCGATGGTTGTATCAAAAATGAACTGAAAATCGACATAGAATCGCACTAATTTAGCAATTAAGAGCTGTCAAAGCTCCGTGAAACCCAACGTATAAATAGCCAGTATTTCAGGAAAACTCTGTTTTGTAAGTGCAATATTATGTGTAATTAATCGAAAATAATAATAAAACTTCATTCCTACTGAGCATTTTTTAACTAATTACGGATTCCTTCTGTTAGTTTTAAGTTCATTTTATACAAAAGTTTATGTCTTTTATTTATCGATTTAGGCAGTACGAAGTCTGCCGCGTCAGCCTAATACTTAAGTCAGTTTGAACTATAATACCATACCATAAAGTTTAAGCGTTAGTGGAGCGGTTCCGGGAAGGCAAAACAATTGAGTAGCGTTAGTATCGTGTGAATATTAATGTCAATGTTTGTCCATATTATTACGATGGTAACATTACTCAAAAACAAATTGTCCATGGTAAAATTTAAATTGTCTGTGGAAAAATGTCACTTGAAACGTAAACGTCTATAAACATCTATAATATCTATAAGTCTATAAGTCTATAATATTACTAAATCTAGAAGCCACAAATTCCTATACGAAATTCAAAAAGTGTTATGTGTTTGTGACTCGCTTATACTCAATATGCCTCCTATAAGGCGGCGGACAAATTAAGGCAGAATAACCCGAAATGCAACGAATCAAATCAATTATCAATCTAATCGTACTGCCCTGGAACGTGAAGATCGCAATGAACGTGAAAGAATTCAGTTAAGATAGACCCGTGAAGCGCAACATTCGATTAATAATGGTGCAAGTTTGAATCGAGCTGCTTTCTGTTAGGATATGTCAATTGATTACAGTGCCTACAACTGTGTGGCATTTGGACCTATGAACTGAATTTGCCAATATTGTAAGGCATTGAAATACAAAAATTAAGCAAATAGATTGCGTTTATTTTTGACATAATGTAATTGTTGACTTATTAACTTTCTTTTTTATTTTTTTATCTTGTTAGCTGATCCGGCTTCCCGAATAGGAGAGTAAGTACCTATTAAAAAAAAAATAGAGAATTAAAGAATCAACTGTTAGTCGGTACGAAGTTTGCCGGGCCAGCTGTTATCTTATAAAAGTTGAGAAAACAGAAAATGGTGTATAGCGAAGGTAAATTCGAATAATAATGTCCAATAGACGTGAATAGTACATTATTAACAGTGAGTTGCTCAGTTCAAATTTAAATTTTTGTCAGCTATCTAATCTAATTTTATATTTCAGAAACTATTCTCGATCGTCACTTCGTATCAGGCGTGAATAGTCAACAGAACATGCGCGCAAAAACTCTCATTGCTTGAACCAATTTTAGTGTAGGTTTTGACAGTAGGTGAATAATAATTAACAAACTTATTCGATTAAAATTCTAATACGACCACCAATTCCAACGATTTACAATGGTCACTGTAGGCGAGTAGGTACTAGAAGAACAAACAAGACATCCAGATGGTCTAAAATATTTTTTGCGAGTTTTCGCAATAAGAAAGTGTTTATTTGATGAAGACTCAATTTGAAAATTTTTACATGTTTTTTTTAAGCTCTGACGTGAAGTCAGGAGCTTGCGCGTTGTCCATTTACCTCTATTGGACACTCTCAATCAAATTTACCATTGATATAGACCGTTTCCTCAACTTGGTTGTAGAGTTAGATTTTGAAGGTTCTTCCAAAATTTCAGCGATGTCGGAAGAATGCTTTCAGATATATAGATTTTTTTTCAATATTTTACAATGATTTATTTTTAATTTTCTAGTTATACGATCTTCACGAAATTTTGCCAAAATGTTGTTGTCGGCATTCTAGAACTACTTACCGTGTTTGCATTGCATCGGCATCGTATTTTTTGATTTATTGATCAAATAACAACCAAATTTCATATTGATATACATCCGAAACCATTTGGCTGATTATGTCTTTAAACGAACTAAAATCTCGCATTAGTATGCACAACCTACTTTAAAAATTGCAGGTCGTTATGTCTTTCAGTTCGTTATCGTGGCAATGGTCACCCATCCATTCACTGAACTCACTCAATGCTGCTCAGATCACCAACAATATAGATCCGTTGAGATATAGAATTTTTTTCAAAGATTGTCAATAATTTTTAAAAAATTTTTCAGTGATGCGATCGTCATGCATTTCCGCAAAAAATTGCGAGTCGACATTCTAAAACTAACTACCAACCATGTTGTAATTGCATTGGTTTTATATATTTTTGTTGAGGAGGAAATAAAATGAAAATTTAGATAGGTGTAACTCAAGAACAGTTTGACCGATTATGCCCTTTATCGAACTCAAATAATGTATTCGGATGTTCAACCTACCCTGTTCTCAATTTATCATGAGATGAAAAATCTTTTTTGATAATTTTTCAAAAATTTTCTAGTAATACAATTCACAACAAATTGCATATACGTCTTCATATATGCATTCTTCAACTACTCACTAAGTTACAATTCGATCGGATCTGTATTGGTTGAAAACAAAATAATTACTCGGAAACCGCTGGACCGATTATGGCCACGAACTTGTCCGTCGTATTGGAACGCGCCACCTACCCTGCTAATTTCAAGTTGCTATCTTTATCTGTTTCGAATGACACCTCAATGACAACCTTAAAAAATTTTGACCTAAAAAGCACTTGTTGACTAAAATTTAATGCTTGTGGCTTTTACTTGATGCAAATCCATATTAACTCAATGAAAAATTATATAAGATTTACACTTATTTATTCAATATTGTGACGCGTTTCGACAACACAGCGACTTCATTTTTGGCGCTCTAATTCAGTAATTTTCGAATTTTTCGATGAAAATGGTCTTAAACGATTTGGTTCGACTCACTGATCAAGAATCCGTGGTCGAAATTCATTCTGTCCGGCCGGTCCGGCCGGCCGTAGCCACGATAACTCTCGAACGGAATGAGCTAGACAGTTATTGGGCAAAATCGGACAGATGGTTTCGGAGTAACAAAAAAAAATTTTTTTTACAAGGCAAATTCCAAATTAAATTTTTTTCAATAAGCAGCTTTACCATAACAATCCAATGATATCATTTTTAACTCTAACAAGCTAATACTTTCGGAGATATGATTTTTCAAAATTTCAATAATAAATCGTATTTCAACGTTGTCACAGAATGATATAATTATTCTATGTATGAATTGTCGTAATGTCAACTTATTTTCCTGAGACATGACATTATTTAATCAATCGAAGAATTGTGAGCGAAGTGAGAAAAATCTCAGTTGTTTGCTCCGAAATTAGTTTTTCTCAGAAAAGTCTTACATTTCGGAACGGAACATGAAGTAAGAGATCTGAGAGTAGTGAGACTGCTTTTCATCCATAGACATAGATATAACTCTCGAACGGAATGAGATAGGTAGTTGAAATTTTCAAAGTAGGTTAGGGAGATGATTATCTCGGTTAAGTTCGTTATTGGGCAAAATTGGCCAGATTTAATTTGATTTCTTCCATGGTGCAGTTCTCATTCTCATGATTTGCTCATTTAATCTTGATAAATGAACTATTATTTGAATTGAATTTCCTTTATGATGCAGTTTCATTATATGAATACATTGATATAATTCCCAACTCTGAGAAACCAATACTTTCGGAAATATAAATTGTCTGTTTGAACTAGAGCGCCAGAAAGCTCCTGTCCACAGGGCTTGTACCCATTTTTTCATTGACTTGTTGACTAGACTAGAAGGGGAGAAAATAAATACATTATTCCATACTTACTTTTGACGCTCACGGTATAATATTTGACACGAATAATGTGATATTGACACCCACTATCATTTTCAATTCTCAAACCCATAACGTAATACGAATATTGGAAGCAACTTTTTAGTCCGCCCAAGTTTTCACCACAAACATAATAATAATTAATCCCTTCCTTCCCGCAACAAATTTTCTTCTGCAACTTTCTGGGTGCCAAGCGGCGGATGAAAGATTTCCCGAATTACCTGGAATAAAATGAGCAATTCCGTAAGCTTTATAACAATAACAACAACTTTCCAGTAGTCCCGCGGGATAGGAATATTCCAGGTTGCCTGCCTCGCTGCACGTCACCCCGTCATAAATCTCCTGCGCCATACTCTTGAAAGTTGAGGGAAATGGTCGTTTACGGTACCGGAACTTTATGATATGGAGGACGAAAATTTCGTCTGGATTTAATTCGGAGCATAGAGCGCGACGTGACGTGTTAGTGGATGAGGAAGGTGGATGGATGGATGGATAATGATATGCCGGGTATTCCTGAACATTGGCATAGCCTACTGAATGGAGAAAAGTTATTTGTTGAAGATATGGTTTATCTGAATATACTGTTAAGAAATATAAAAATGGGTTCAAGCCCTGTGGACAGGAGCTTTCTGGCGCTCTAGTTCAAACAGACAAATTATATCTCCGAAAGTATCGGTTTCTCAGAGTTGGGAATTATATCAATGTATTCATATGATAGAACTGCATCCTAAAGGAAATTCAATTCAAATAATAGTTTATTTATCAAGATTAAATGAGCAATCATGAGAATGAGAAAAGCACCATGGAAGAAATCAAATTAAATCTGGCCAATTTTGCCCAATAACGAACTTAACCGAGATATTCATCTCCCTAAACTACTCTGAAAATTTCAACTACCTACCTCATTCCGTTCGAGAGTTATATCTATGTCTATGGATGAAAAGCAGTCTCACTACTCTCAGATCTCTTACTTCATGTTCAGTTCCGAAATGTAAGAATTTTCTGAGAAAAACTAATTTCAGAGCAAACAACTGAGATTTTTCTCACTTCGCTCACAATTCTTCGATTGATTAGATAATCTGTCAGGAACATCATTTGACATTATGACAATTCATATTCATACATAGAATAATATCATTCTGTGACAACGTTGAAATACGATTTATTATTGAAATTTTGAAAAATCATATCTCCGAAAGTATTAGCTTGTTAGAGTTAAAAATGATATGAATGGATTCTTATGATAAAACCTCTTATTAAAAAAAATTTAATTTGGAATTTGTTTCGTAAAAAAAAAATTTTTTTTTTGTTACTCCGAAACCATCTGTCCGATTTTGCCCAATAACGAACTTAGCCGAGATATTTATCCCCCAAACCTACTCTGAAAATTTCAACTCTCTAGCTCATTCCGTTCGAGAGTTATCGTGCCTACGGCCGGCCGGACCGGCCGGACAGAATGAATTTCGACCACGGATTCTTGATCAGTGAGTCGAACCAAATCGTTTAAGACCATTTTCATCGAAATATTCGAAAATTACAGACATTTGGGCAAATTGATAAGCACTCAGTTCCGAGGAACTAGAGCGCCAAAAATTGATGAGGACTCAGTTCCGAGGAACTAGAGCGCCAAAAAGTCTAATTCCCTTTCCGGGATTTGTGGCCGCCTTCTCTCGTTCCGAAACCCAAAGCGTAGACCGACCGGCTATCGAGCTCCTCGTACGATCTTGTCGATCTCCGGTATTAGAATAAAACGTCGGTACTTACCTGGGATATACAGGGTGAGTCTTTGACCACTGCATTTATATTAACCAAAAATTCCTCTCATCAAATAAAACAGTTTTTTCATTAACCATTTTTCCAGATTCGGCTCAGGTAAAAAAATACAAGCGTTTAAAGATTTCACAATGTGCTAATACACTCCTGCATATAAATTATCTATGACATTGTTGGCGGACGAGAAAAAGGCTTGGTAACGTGGTTTACAGCTTGATTCGGGATTCCAACGCTCAGGGACGGATCCATAAAAGTTGTGAAATTTCTGGAGTTTTCCATTTTAAAACATTAAATCAAGAATATCTCGAAAACGGTGCGTTTAAGGTGAAATGATAAAGAATAATATAATGTTCTAAAACGATGGAATATTCTTGAAATGACTCAAGAAAAACTTTATATGCTTTCTTTATGCTAATTTCGTTCAGTTTTATGAATCCACGAGTCCATAACTAGAAAACCAGTAGAAGTAGAAAATAACTAATATTTGGAAAATATGTATCATAGTTATAGGAAACTTTACGCCAACATTCATTTTATTCGAAAAAAGGATGTCAAAGCTACAAAATAAAAACTGATTTTTTTTCAAAATTTCAACAGCCTGTATCTTTTTACCTGAGCTGAATTTGGAAAAATGTTTAGGGAAAAAAGTGTTTCATTTGATGAGAGGAATCTTTGGTTAAAATTAATGCAGTGGTCAAAGACTCACCCTGTATAATAATAATAATAAAGAGTTTATTAGACAACATTACAAAGTCAATAAACCCGAACGAGACTGTGAGTTATTCAAAATTTATAACTGTGTACAGCTGTTAAATTAAAAATATTTGATTCCAACGGCAGAACAAAAAAAATAAAGATATGTATTACATTGAATGAAACCAGTTTCTTTAATACCCTAGTATGAACCTGAATTCCATATGGAAAAAAACTAAAAACAAAATGTCAAAACTGGGCAAATACGTCCTAATCGGTGGTTCTTTTTCTCCATTATCGGTGGTCTTATCCAGCTTCGGTGGTTTTATCCTTTATCGGTGGTCTTGTCCAGTATCGGTGGTTTTAGTCTTCGTCGGTCGTGTTGTCTATATCGGTGATTTTTGTTATTTTCAGAGATGACTAAAGCGTTCATTTTTCAGTCATTTCAAGCTTTATTTATATATATACATATATTTTTATCAATTTTCCCATGTGGAATTTATTATTTTATGGACCAATGTTCGATTTCCTAACTTAAACCATTTTTTCACTTCCTTCTTAAATTTATTTCTAGATCTTATTTCTCTTATTGTATGGGGTAAAATGTAATATATTCTTAATTTTCACTTTTCGACATAAAATCGCCACATGGGGGTTTATTTGACGGTTTTTTACCCTTGTCTCTCTAAGTCGATTTTGACGTTTCTCGAACCAACTATTAGCAAGGAATTAGAGAATGTCATGTCTCAGGAAAATAAGTTGACATTATGACAATTTATACATAGAATAATTATATAATTCTGTGAAAACGTAAAAATACGATTTTTTATTGAAATTTCGAAAAATCATATCTCGGAAAGTATTAGCTTGTTAGAGTTAAAAATGATATCATTGGATTCTTATGATACAATTGCTTATTGAAAAAAATTTAATTCGGAATTTGTTTTGAAAAAAAAAAATTCTTTTTTGTTACTCCGAAACCATCTGTCCGATCTTGCACAATAACGAGATAGCAGAGATATTTATCTCCAAAACCTACTCTGAAAATTTCAACTTTCTAGCTGATTCTGCTCGAGAGTTATCGTGCCTACGACTGGCCGGACCGGACGGCCAGACCGGCCGGACAGAATGAATTTCGACCACGGATTCTTGATCAGTGAGTCCAACCAAATCGTTTAAGACCATTTGCATCGAAAAATTCGAAAATTACAGACATTTGGGCAAATTGATAAGCACTCAGTTCCGAGGAACTAGAGCGCCAAAAAACACTAACGTGAAGACAGTACTCTTTGGCAGGCGTGTTCACGTTGGCTAATTTGAATTGATTGATGAGTGTTTCAAGTTCAGTGGATAGACCGAGCTGGAGATCTACCCAGAGACACCATTTAATGTCGGGTCAAAAACTAACAGTGCTCTATCTAAGCTGGCATAAGGATAGAGTAACAAAGTTGACAAAGAACACAACTGACTCTTCTTAATCGCACAAGCTCAAAGGAGCTTCTGAGGGATCTCCTTGGGGAAGACTTGGTAGGGTCAGTATAATCATAATCATGTTTATAGCACGCGCGCCAAAGCAGATTGACCCCACATAAATGCTTTTTTAGCCTTTTTCTTCCATTGTAAAGGCAATCTGTATCCCTCAGAAGCTCCTTGGAGTTTGTACGATTACGGAGATTCAGTTGTGTTCTTTGTCAACTTTGTTACTCTATCCTTATGCCAGCTTAGATAAAGCACTGTTAGTTTTTGACCCGACAGTGAATGATGTCTCTGGGTAGATCTCCGACATGGTCTATCCACTGACCTTGAAACACTCATCAATCAATTCAGATTAGCCAACGTGAACACGCGCGCCAAAGAGTACTGATTTCACGTCAGTGCTTTTTTATATTTTTTCCTCTATAACAAATCTGGCTATCAAAACAGTGTGGCTATTAGTTTCACCGTAGGTCTAAATAAGAAAATTCACTGACGTGAAGTCAGAAGCTTTTGCGCGTATGTTCTCTTGTCCATTCTCTTTTATTGGACACTCGTAATCGAATTTACCATGGTGAATTCTATTGTCTGTTCTCCTTTTTTGGACACTCCGAATTTACCACGATAAATTACAATACAGGAGAATATAGGAGAACAGACAATATAATTCACCATAGTAAATTCGATTAAGATTGTCCAATAAATGAGAAGGGACAATAGAAGATACCCGCAAAAGCTCCTGACTTCACGTCAGTGCTTGAACCAATTTTTTTTCGTGAAGTCAAGAGCTTTTGCGCGTATGTTCTCTTGTCCCTCCTCCTTTATTGGACACTCTTAATCGAATTTACCATGGTGAATTCTATTGTCTGTTCTCCTGTATTCTAATTCACCATGGTAAATTCGGAGTGTCCAAAAAATCAGAACAGACAATAGAATTTACCATAGTAAATTCGATTAAGAGTGTCCAATAAAGGAGAATGAACAAGAGAACATACGCACAAAAGCTTCTGCCTTCACGTCGGTTCTTGAAACATTTTTTTTTTCAATGATTTTTTAAAAATTTTCTAGTACTTTGATCCTCACGAAATTTTGCAAGAATTAACGCGTTGGCATTCTACAACTAATAACCATATTTGAATTGTATAGGATTTCTGTTTTTTGAGTTATTGAGGAAATAACAACCAAATTTCAGATAGATAAAACTCCAAAACCATTTGGCCGATTATACTAGTTAACGAACTTAAATGTCGTATTCAGATGCGCAATCTACCCCGAAAACTGCTAGTCGCTATTTTTATCCGTTCTCAAGCAATCATGAGATACATAATATTTTTTCGTAATTTTTTAAAAATTTTCTAGAGGTACAGTCCTCACAAAATTCCACACACGTCTTTTGTCGATATCCTACAACTAGCTACAAAGCTTCAATTCGATCGAGTCTATGTTTTTTGAGTTATCGAGGAAACAATATTCCATATTCGTATAACTCCGAAACCGTTGGGTCGATTATGGTCAACAGCGAACTTAACTCTCCCATTCAGATGTGCAACCTATCCTGAAAACTGCAAGTCCTATCTCCTTTCGTTCGAGAGTTGTCGAGGCAACGATCACCCATCCAGCTACTGAACTCACACAAAGCTGCTCGGATCTCCAACAATATAGATTCGATCATGTTCAAACTTGTAACTTGGTAGTAGAGTTAGGTTCTGAAGGCTCTCGCAAAGTTTCAGCGATATCGGACGAATAGTTTCTGATATATACAATTTTTTTTCAATAATTTCCTATGATTTTAAAAAAATTTTCTATAAATATGATCCTCAAAAAATTCTGCAGGAATTTTCGCGTTACCATTCAAAAAGAAATACCCATGTTTGAATTGGATCGGTTTTGTATTTTTCGAGTTATTGAGGAAATAACAAACAAATTTTAGATGTGTATAACTCCAAATCAGTTCTGCCGATTATGCCTATAAACAAACTGGAATGGCACATCCAGATACTGAACCTAACCTGAAAATTTCAAGTCGCTATCTCTTTCCGTTCTAAGGTTATCATGACGTAAATATTATTATTTAATAATTTTTTAAAAATTTTCTACCGATGCGATGTTCACAAGATTTGATAAAAGTACTTAGGTTCATATTCTACAACTACTCACCAAGTTTCAATTCGATCAGATTAGTATTGGTTGTAGACAAAATTATTACTCGGAAACCATTGGGCCGATTATGCCCATTAACGAACTTGTCCGTCCTATTAGGATGCGCTACCTACCCTGAAAATTTCAGGTTGCTATCTCTTTCCGTTCTCAAGTTATCGTTGCAACGGCCAGCCGGACAGAATCAAATTTCACCACGAATTCTTGATCAGGGAGTCGTACCCAATCGTTTGAGACCATTTTTGGCCAAAAATTCGAAAATTACAGAAATTTGGGCAAAATGATAACGCGATGTTCCCCAGAACATACGCGCAAAAAATACGGTTATAGAACCCCCGTTAGGAACGCAATGGCCTATTCTCCAAATCGGAACGTATTTTGATATAGATCTTCCACATATAGGTATTTATAAATTGGCCTCAGGGCCACGATACAGATATTTCAACTCGGAATCAACTCTATTTCAACGCTTGTTCAGTGAGATAATAATTCACCGTGAGCCAATTCCCTCACGGTTGATAGAGGGCAGAACTGTACTGGTACTGAATTCAGGTGATCTGAGACAGTCAAACAAGTACCGCCCAATCACGTGTATCAACACGCTGTATAAACTACTCACAAGTGTTCTTCAACGTCGGATTTTGGAGTTCATCGGACCAATGTGGAATCAAATCTACGAACAAAGAGGAGCAAGAAAAGGCGTACAGGGGTGCAAGGACAACCTTCTTATAGACAAGAGCATTGGTCAGGATGCGAGACATACATAATTGTTAGATTACGCGAAAGCATTTGACACATGGCTAGCAGCTGGAGTTGCTATAAATGCTCAAAATCCACCGTATCACCGTTCATGTGATGAAAAACATTTAGGCGCTATGGAAAACCAAGTTCGCTTTTCCATCCGTAAGTCGGACTACTTATAACGGATGGATGAGATACAGGCAAGGGAAAGCAGCACAGGGTAGAAGGGGGGTCCTTCAGGAAGAAGAAGAACATCTCTGCGAACAACTTGGAAGTCCTAATAGTCACCTACTCATTTGGGGTAGTTAACTGGACAGTAAATGCAATTCTCGAGCTCGACAGATCCACACGTAAACTGATGAACATGAACCGTATCCTGCATCCCAACTGCTTGATACAAAGAGTATACCTCCCACGAACGCAGGGAGGCAGGTGTTTGCAAATTTTTGAATACCAACACTATCAACAAACATTTAAAATGCCAATAAGGATATTGAGAATCGAAGACCCGCTTCTGAAAATGGTGGATCATCATGACATTAGGAATCAATGACCTTTGCTGCTTAGGGAAGGTGAGAGAACTTTGGAGAAGTCCTGTATAACTGGCATATCCATCGATCATGAGGTAGCAGCTAACACCTATCTCGTCAACAGACCGAAGAAGAGTTGGCAAAGAGATAAGACAGGCACAACTGAACGCACTACTTGAAGATCACATGAATAAACACCTGCACTCCATATATTTCAGGAGTTTGAAAGAGCAGGACCTGTCCGAAGAACTATCCTTCGCCATTTTAAAGACATCTGGGCTTAAGTCGGAAACAGAAGGATTTATTATGGCCTGTCAAAATGAGGTGATAAATACCAGATGGTATATCATCAAAGAACATCACGAAAGTAGAAACCCCAACAACTTGCAGAGCATGCCACAGTCAGCAGGAAACTGTTATGCACATTCTCTCTGCTTGCAAAGTCCATGCTCCTTCAAGATATACGATTCCAACAACTCGGCAGATCCACGCCATAAAGCCAGATATAGTCCTGCTGTACAAAGAACTCAAGGAATAATGTGTCGTCGAATTTTCATCCCCCACAGTAAATAATGTGGTGATGAAAGAATTACAGAAGAGGAGAAAATACAATGATATAATGTTTGAAGTGGGGATCCTGTATCCAAGCCATAAAGTCAGGATGGTCGTACTAATCATAGGATGCCTAGGTGGAATGAGGGCAAACTGAGTGACTGAATTGAAGACTATTCCAGCCTGCAAATCCCTGGCGAGGATTTAGAGCAAATTATGCAGATGACGGTGTTGCTCGGATCACTTCTAGTCATCAGGTCCCATCAACTGTGAAGTCCGCTTGCAGCTCATCTCTTTTGTTAAGGGATGCTGTAAGGGCAGGACCAAGAACTAATCCATGGAACGTGCGAGAGGTTTTTTAGTAATAGTAGTAGTTTGAGTAACGAATCAACAACTGGAGTCTCACCCTCCTAAGAGCGGACCCTCTCAAGGCGGGCCTATAAAAGGTTTTGTCGCTCGAGCGGAATAAATAATGAACTTTCTCTATTTCAGTATCGTAATGAGTTCACTACAGCACTAAAAACAGTACTGTAATGAACTCATTCCAGCATTATTTTTAGTTATTTTTTTCGTTTTGTGGTAGTTAGCACTGACATTCGATCATATCGCATTTCAACGCAAGTCAATTGCCAATGTAATATAATCTCGATATAGTGAAATAATTGTTAAGAGGAAAATATTTATTTTCAGTAATAATATAACAAGAGAGTGATAATAAATTGAAAATAATTTGACGAATTTTTTGAAAACTTATTGCCAGGCAATAGTCACGAGAGCCCGCAGGGCTCGAGTGGCTATATCCAAAGGGCAACAAGTTTGAAAAAAATCTGTCAATTTATTTTCTAATTTATGGAACTAGCGAGTTATATTTGACTTGATTATTTTTGATTCACAAATTTTTACAATAAAAAATGGGTTCAAGCCCTGTGGACAGGAGCTTTCTGGCGCTCTAGTTCAAACAGACAAATTATATCTGGTATTGGTTTCTCAGAGTTGGGAATTATATCAATGTATTAATATGATAGAACTGCATCAAAAAGGAAATTCAATTCAAATAATAGTTTATTTATGAAGATTAAATGAGCAATCATGAGAATGAGAACTGCACCACATTTTCAAATTTTTTCTTTTACACTTTGCGGTAATCTGGTCAATACAAAACTGCACATGCGTATAAAGGTCATGATTCTACTGTCTTCTACAGTCTGGTGCTAAATTTCAGATAGATCGAGTGATCGGTTTCGGAAATATTCATAAAAAATATTTTTACTAAAATCGGCCATAACTCCGAAACCCCTTGATGGTTAACGCCCATTAACGAACTTGTCCGAGATATTTACGCTCCAAAACCACCTTGCAATTTTCAATCCGCTAACTCCTTTCGTTCGAGAGTTATCGTGCCTACGGCCGGTCGGCCGGCCGGACAGAATCGATTTCGCACTCGGATTCTTGATCAGTGAGTCGAACCAAATCATTTGAGACCATTTTCAGCCAAAAATTCCAAAATTACAGACACTTGGGCAAATTGATAAGCAATCTGTTCCGAGGAACTAGAGCGCCAAAAAAACAAGTTTCGTATGACAATTGCCCAAAACAGGTTTAATGTACCTACAAATAGTAGGTATTCCATAAAACATGTATAAAATAATAAATTACCTTGTAATCGATCAAAAATTTCCTGATCTACGTTCACAAAATTTTCTCCCCTCTCGAACTTTGGAATTATTCTTTCAATTCACGTAATATTTTCAAACATTTTCGGGTGAGGTCCCCGTTGCATCGCTAAAATACGAGTATTTCAACCCCAATACTCTTGAAGTTACAATATTCCCTTCTGTCAAGTTGACTTTATGGCAATTCATACATAGAATATACATAGAATAATTATATCAACCTGTGAAATACGATTTACATTGAAATTTTGAAAAATCATATCTCCGAAAGTATTAGCTTGTTAGAGTTAAAAATGATATGAATGGATTCTTATGATAAAACTGCTTATTAAAAAAAATTAGTTTTGAATTTGTATTGTAAAAAAAAAATTTTTTTTCATTACTCTGAAACCTTCTGTCTGATTTTACCCAGTAACGAACTTAGCCGAGATATTCATCCCCCAAACCTACTCTGAAAATTTCAACTCTCTAGCCCATTCCGTTCGAGAGTTATCGTGCCTACGGCCGGACGGCCGAGGAACTAGAGCGCCAATAAAACTATCTTAAAATTATTGAAAAATGTTGCCGTTTTATTCCACATTGTCTTTATTACTGCTTCTTTATAATCATTTCCGTCTTTTCTTTTCATGTTATAAGCCCAATCTTTCAAAATCAATGCCAGAGTAGCTGTTGTAGTAGATTGATCCAGAATATAATTTCTTTCTTTGGTGAAGGTTTCAAATTGTCTCCATATAGACTGATTACTTATTAGAGAATATTCGAAGTAGTTTCTAATATCTTTTTTGTTATGTCTGCTTCAGAAAAGGTACTAAACCGATAATTTTCACCCATATTCTATATCGCGTTGACACAATTAGGTTATTATTCTGACAACTATCTGACATACGCTAGGCAAATAAAAGCCACAGTGATTATTCCCGGGAATAATCACAAGAGATTTATTCCCACTATGACATAATTGGTTGAAACTTACCCTTGTGACAAATAAAGAAGCATTTCATTGGTTTTAAGAAACGCCAAAAAATAATCATTAAAAAATAAGGTAAAACAGATTTCCTTCTTGATAATTTTGAATCATTCCTGCTGTTTGAAATCTGATCTCCATGCTCCATCCATGCTCTGATCTCCATGGCCCACATACGATTCAATTTCAAATTCCGTAATCTGTCAACTTTCGTAACAGTCATACCAACTGCCAAGATACCATACAAAAGTCACTAGGATGTATAATCTGAATTTTTCATTTAATTTCAACATTTTTTCACAAAGTTTGACTGAAATAGAGAAAATAATAATACTCGTTGCAGAAGGCAATTCCAACACTCATGCATACGAAAACTCGTTCCTTCCTCGCTCGTTTTCGAATTTCGCATTCGTGTTTGAGTAGGAGCCCATTCTGCAACTCGTTTTAGAATATACTATTATTTAGCTGAATCAGCTATTACCATAGACATCAAATAACATGGACTGGTTATGAGAAAGAGACCATTGAAATCAGCATTGAAAAAAAGACAGAATACTTAAAGGCAAACCACGGTATATGAATATATTCTTATAAAGTAGCGATTGGCAAAACATTGGTTTCCTTTATCCTTTGACTTTTCTTGTATACTGTATTGTTTGGTTTCGTGTATTGTGTATGTGTTTTGGTGATTTGTAGACAGAATATTTAAGGGCAAAACATTTTCATTCAAATCCAAGAGTCGTTTCTGAATATTCTGATACTTATAACACAGATAACTGTGCTTATAATCTGAAAATATTTCTCATAAATTTCCTTACTGTAATTCATTCAGTTTTTTCGATACTCATTCAAAACAATCAATTAAAAATCGAGATTTTCCAATATACCCCAATAACACCATTGTTTTTATACCATTATTTGCCTTTACTTATTCTATCCTTCATAACATCTCTCTCTCTCTCTAAAGTATTCCGCAACGAACTGTGTGATAAAGTTACGTGAGGGCCAGTCCATGTTATTCTTTGTCTATGGCTATTAAATACAAATAAATCCATAATATTATGGTCATAGAAGTTTCTTGTTATTATTTGATTTATATCACAGCGAGAATTTTGCAGGAGCCTTCAAAAACATATCTTACAGTCAAGTTGTTGATTCAAACTTGATCGCATCTATTATATTGGAAGTATTGTGGAAATATTTTCTTCTTCCTGAATCCAAGCTGCCGTGGGTGAGTTCAGTATCTAAATGGCTGACCGCTTTGACTATGAATTTAAACAAGCGCGACAAAGCAGACTGATTCATGCCAGTACTTTTCCAACTACGTCTTTGCAGAAATGAGAGAAAGCGTTCAACTTATAGTATACATCAACATATGAAATTAAAACCGCCAATTTTCATCTATTCCTATGGTAGCTTTTACAAGCATTCCAATTTTTGAACATCATCCCACACTCAACATGCAATGAGATTTCTGGTCCATTTATTTGATAAAGGCCGCTTTCCCACCAGCTTCAATGCACGAATTCGGCATACTACAAATTCCTCACGTTGGCTGAACGCCATCGCTCTGATTTATAACTAGGAGTATGGCCTCAATCGGAAATATATCGTGAAAAATGAGGTTTCTGAAGTGTGTACTTTGGTTATATGATGAACTATGTATGATAAGTGCGTACTTGAGTTTTTTATTCCGGTCTGCTGTATAAAACTGTCGAAAGCGAAACTTACGAAATTCTAAGCTTTTTTTCATGAAGTGTTGAGTCATTGAATTTTTGGAAAACCGAATAATTGTTTTGATTATTTAATTACAGCAATTCTAGATTTTGTAATATGCCGTGTTGCTTTTTTTTTAAGTTTTTTTAACAATGCATCATGGCGAGCTCATTTCTCGTATCGGAGCGAACACTCTTCATTTTGACAAAATGACTGTATTTTTAGAATGTTTGGCTGAAAATGGTCTCTAACGATTGGCTTAGGCCTACTCATGAATAATTCAGGGTCAAATCTAATTCTGTCCATCTAGCCTGTCCGTAAGCACGATAAATCTCGAACGGAATGAGTGAGTTATAAAGTTGAAATTTGCAAGGTAGATTGGGGATATAACTACATCAAATGAATACGTTAACGAAAAAATCTGATGAAATATTTCGCAGTTATGGCCATTTTAATTTGAAGTTTTCCTCCGAAACTACTAATCCGATCTGACTGAAACTCAACACTAGCAATATGACTTTAATATGTATACGAAGTTTTGTATAGATCGAGATAAGAAGGTACAGAAAACAAAATTGAAGTATTAGAAAATCGAATTGAAATTCTAAGAAAATGATTGAAAAAAAAATCTGTATTTTCAGAAATGTTGCAATTTTCTCACCTTTCGGTGAGATAATTGAGCTTACAAATGGGTACAGTTAATTGAATTTGTCTTCTCCATCAGTAGTACTCTGCTTCCGCGTCCAACAGTCTACCACTAAGTTAGCGTCACTAGTATCAAGTATCCATGCTTCCACGATATGCCATTTAAATGACTCTTAGCCATTATTTTCTCTAGACAGAGTGAGTCTTTAAGTTGTACATTAAATTTCTCATCAAATAAAACACTTCTTTCATTTACCATTTCTTCAGTTTCGCCAAAAGAAAAAAAATACCTACAGGCTGTTTGAAATTTGAAAAAAAACAATTTTTCTCTTGTAGTTTTGACATGGAGATTCAGAATTGAAAGAATTTTGATACGAATTTTTCTATAACTATGACACATAATCTGCAATTAACAGATTTTTCCTAGTATGACCGGTTTCCTCGTTATAGACTCGCAAATTACTAAAACTATGAGAAATTAGCATAATGAAAGCAGATAAAAGTTATCTTGAGTCTTCTCTGAGACAGTCTATTCTTTTGGAAAATTAAATTGTCCTACGTACCGTTACCGTTTCTTCATTGAATGTCATAGAATATGAAAAAATTACGGAAATTTACCTGCATTCATCTATCCGAACCTGTAATATAATCACAGATAATCTGCTCGAATGAAGTTATAGACTGAGTATTGATTTCAAAGTTGACACTTTTTTTTTCAACGGGATAAGTTAATAAAAACTTATTCAAACAACTTGATTCGCAGGGTAGTTATCTTTTGGGAAATAGATGAATAGGCTTACATTTGATTTGACACATGATCTTCTATGAATTTTTCTCTCTGTATCCTCAATAGTGAATATAAAACTTTTAAATTATCTGTTATCCATGCCAACTAACTATTTATTTTCATGCTGCTTGGATTCTGCACAATCATTCCAAGCATTTTTCTCATATATGGAACATAATTTCATCTTCTTAATTTTCTGCAGATATAACTCACGTCACTTCTAATTATTTTATTCGAACTACATAGTTATAAAAAACTTTAATAAATAAACAACTTTTTGCGCGTATGTTCTGGGGAACATCGCGTTATCATTTTGCCCAAATGTCTGTAACTTTCGAATTTTTTGACGAAAATGGTCTCAAACGATTTAGTTCGACTCCCCAATGAAGAATTCGAGGTCAAATTTGATTCTGTCCGGCCGGCCGTCCACCCGTCCGGCCGTTGCCACGATAACTTGAGAACGAAAAGAGCTAGCGACTTGAAATTATCAGGGTGGGTGGCAATACGACGGACAAGTTTGTTAATGGGCATGGTTTCCGAATAATAATTTTGTTTTCAACCAATATGAATCTGATCCAATTGAAACTTGGTGAATGGTTGTAGAATATGAACCTAAGCACGATTGTGAAATTGTATGAGAATCGTATCGCTAGAAAATTAAAAAAAAATTATTAAAAAATATTTTTTATGTCTCGATAACCTGAGAACGGAAACAGAAAGCGATTTGGAATTTTCATGTTAGGCTGTACTTCTGAATGCGACATTTGAGTTTTCTTATAAGCATAATCAGCAAAACGGTTTTGGAGTTATACCCATGTGTCCAATACAGGAGAATGGACAACATAATTTACCATGGTAAATTCGATTAAGGGTGTCCAATACAGAAGAATGGACAATAGAACATACGCGCAAAAGCTTCTGACTTCACGTCAGTGCATGAACCAATTTTTTTTTCTGATCGATCCAATATTGAGCTATATCGCCTTAGTTACCATGTGTCATAACACACTAATATTTCCCAAGGGAAATATGAAACGTCAGTTCACATTTCCCTAGGGAAATATGAAACGTCAAATCATATTCCTTTCAAAACGTCAAATCATATTTTATTTCTTTATTTAGTAATAAAATGGAAACTGCAATTGTTGAATTTTCCACTAAAATTATTTCCACCAGATACAAAGGAAGAAGAAATATCTTGTTCATAATTATTCGTCGACGAGACTACAGTTTTCTTGAGAACATTCCGTGCAGCAGCAGTCTCGGACGATTCTCTCAAAACGGTCTTCAAAGATTGTGATGCTGCAGATGGCTCTCCCTCCACACCTGCTATCATCTGCGCTACCTTATTTTTGTGCAGCATACTGTCAGCCAGATAGCCTTCTGCAACAGACGAACTTTTCCAACCACCATGTCTCTTGAGTGTTGGCATTGAGGCTCCCGCATCGGCAACCAATGTCGCGGATGTTCGTCTTCCACAATGGCCTATATACGTTTTCGGATTATCTAAACCCAACCATTCAGCAACCTTACTCGGAATTTTTCCGAAGGTATTTTTGCCGACAGGCTGAAGAGTACACTTCTTATTCCTATAAGCTACGAAGAACCTAAGAATGCCTTGCGGACGCAACGCCGAATACTCCCTCACCAAACGAGCAGCACCTAGATCTTCTTCATCAATTATAGTGAATATTCTGTTTCTATAATTCCTAGTCTTTGAGACTTTGATTATGATTACCGACCCACGATCTTCGATATCTGAAGATAGCATATTCACCAACTCTTGTGTTCTGCAGGCGCCAAAGATTTCCATTATTAAAACAACCTTCAGAATTATGAATGTAAAAATCTTATCAACAGAGGAAATCAAAATGAAACTTTTACCTTATACATTAAAAAAACGTCATTAGGAGCTTCACTCAAGAATGTCTTGAGCTGCTCCCGGGATAACACTGCTGATTTTTTAGGAACGTATCCTTTATTTTTGTTCATAACAAATGCTTCGACTTCATCGAATAATTTGACATCAGTTTTTTCCTTCAAATGTAGCATAGATCTTAACATCGATAGTTTCGGCCATAACGTGTTTGGAGAATATTTCTGCGACTGGGGATCGAATGAATTAATCATACATCAAGAATTACAAGAATCAGAGCAACATACCAAATCTTGGAAATAAGGTAACAAAATATTATCGCTCACACCGTCCACCAATTTTTTTCTTTTCCACTCCTGAAAGCATTCGTACACTTTACTGTAGGCAGCTTGAGATTTGGCCGGAACCAAAGATTCACGGGCCTTTGCCGCTTGAGTTTTGGACGTAGTTCGACATTTTTTCAATAATTTTATTTTTGACAAGACGTCAAAATGAAACCAGTAAACCAAGATTCTCAGAAACATGGCCCATAGCAACGTTAAACATTTAATTATTACAAAAATATACAATCCAATAATAATTTTTCCATATCAGATTGTTTCAATCAGAAAAAAAACTATTGATTACACCACGGGAAATATGAATACATTTACCTCGGTTGCTTTGACAACCTCCGGAAATATACTATTCATATTTCCCTAGTTGTAATAATAGCTATATTCGACAGATTACACAGTCTATATCACAAGCTACAGGTAAGAATAAAGTATTTCGAATTTACCAATGAAACACCCTGTATATGGTAAAAAATTTCTCACATATGTCCGACAGAAAGATGCATACGACAAGGTTCAGGGCATTCTCGTATATCCGCCTATGTCAGCTCCCCTGCTGCAAACAGAAGACGAAATGAGAAATTTGTGGACGTCCTTACCAAACATAGTTTATTGTGTACTAACGCAAACACTTCACAGACATAATTTTTATAGATATATCTTCACTTGAGGTTATACTCGTGTTCATAGAGCTATGGCGTTCTGCCAACGTAAGGAATTCACGGCATGTCTGATTTCTGCAGTGCCGTCGATGAAGATTTGGATAGATTTGAATGCTATTAGGGGTGGGTATGTAAATATTCAGAGGAACGAAGAAATATTTCGGGTTAATTTCATATTTTGAGGTGTTTTAAGATTATAGGACATCGTGTACCTATATTCAAATATGATTCACCATCTAACCCTCATGGATACGGAGTGTTTTCAAAGGTGAGCCTATTTTTTCACAATAGAAATCAAGATAAAACATTCAAATACAAATCACCAATTTAATAATTTCTTAAAAAGCTGAGACGTGATGTCAGGTGCTTTGCGCGCATGCTCCATTGTCTATTGACGCATCATACAAAGTCCATGGAGCTGAAACTCAGTACTCTGTTTTAAAATGGTGGCTCGAAGGTATATGCGGCATATGAGCAGATTCTGACAGATAGTTTCTGAAATATGAAATCTTTGCAGTAAAAATATATTTTTTTTAGTATACCATATTCACGAAATTTCACCTGAATTATCAAGTTTTGATTGGATCGGATTTGTATACTTTGAGTTATCGAGGAAATAGTGACATTTCAGATGAGTATAATTCTGGAACCGGTCGTCTTATTATGCCCTTTAACGAAATTAACTGCACTATCTCTTTCCGTTAGAAAGTTATCGTGGCAAGGGTCACACATCCAGCTACAGAACTCATCCAAGGCTGCACGGATCTCCAACAATATAGATCCGATCGTGTTCAAATTTGGAACTTGGCTGTACAATTAGGCTTTGAATGCTCTCACAAAATTTCAGCGGTATCGGACTGATAGTTTGAGAGATGTCTGAAAAAATATTTTTTTTCAATGATTTTTTTTTATTTCTAGTTATACGTTCCTAACGAAATTTCGTAGAAATTTGCATCTCAATATTCTAGAACTGATTACCATGTTTTAATCAGAGCTGTATTCTTTGCGTTATTGAGGAAATAACAACGGAGATGGGTATATAACTCTATGCCTATTAACGAACTCTAATTTCGTTCACAAGTAATCATGGTAACGGTCACCCATCCAGATACTGAACTCACCTAACGCTGCTTGGTTTTCAGCATTTTTTCAAGAACTCCAACAGTATAGATCCTATTGTGTTCAAATTCAACACTTTATGATTAGGATCTGAAGGCACTCGCAAAATTTCAGCAATATCGGACGGATATTTCGTGAGATATATATGATATTTTAATATATTTTTTTTTAGTGATAGGAACCTCATGGAATTTCGGGTAATTATTTGTGTCCGCATTCTACAACTAACTACCAAGTTTCAATTTTATGGGATTAAGCAGGTATTCCCACCCTCGTTCCCACCACATATATTTTCCTTGCTGTTGAAAAATATACCAACTATATATTATTTGAGGTGGAATATTAGGAAAGTTCCAGAAATTTTCCAGCATATCATATGCTTGATGAAACTACGTCAAAATTATCCACATAATGACTTAGTACAAGGGTTTGGGGTATCGCAAGGTACAGCAATTAATAACATTATTACATATATACATATACATGTTCATCATGAAATTCTATTAAAACAATTTAAATTCAGTATTGTGCAAAATTTCGTGAGGATCGTATGGCTTGGAAATTGTGAAGCGATTATCAAAAGCAATTCGGTATCTCAGAATCTATTCGTCACATATCGATGACACTTTGCAAAAGCCTTCAAAACCAAACTATACAGCCAAGGTCTAGATTTGAACATGGTCGGATTTATATTCTTGGAAATATTACGTATATTATTTTATTCCTGGTGCTTAGCAGCGAGTTCAGTACATGGATTATTATTATTATACTAATCCTCCTGGGTCTTCCACAAGGAGATCCCTCATTAGCTCTAAGAGCTTGACCTGCGTTAGGAGAACCAGTTGTGTTCTGTGTAGGCTTTGTTACTGTGTCCTTACGCCACCTTAGGCACAGCACTGTTAATTTTTGACCCAACATCGAATGGTGGCGATTACCGTGACTAGAAAATTTCTTTCCTAGCCTCGGAATTGAACTTGGGGCTTCCGCTCCCAAGTCAATTACTCTACCACTGAGCCAACCGCACTACGATGAGTAACCACTCTAAATTTGAACAAGCGCATCAAAGCTCCTGGCCAAAATGTTTCCCAACTATTTATCTATCCATTTTGTGGAAAAATGTAGGTATAAGGTGTCCATATTTCCAAATGAATTGACAAAACATAACAACAATATTTCGTAACCTCCCCAAAAATGTTCAGAGGTATGAAATACTTAAGTTTCAATTATCGAATGAGAATTAAATATACGTACATCCTTTGTATTCGTTCACCATCCGGTGTACCTTGTCGAGAGGATGTTGTTTGATATTCAAGATGAATTTTGCGTTGTAAAATGCGAAATGTACTCTTAAATAATTCGTAGATTTCCCGAAAAATGTTCATTAGAGAAGCAAAAAGACAATTGAGTATCTAGATGAGTAAAGCTAAATGGTGCAATTTTGATACGATCTGGAAGACAATGTATTGAGTTGTCCTTCAGGCATTGATGTGTTCCCTTTCTCTTATTCGTTATTCAAGTAATTACTCCCATTGTAATGAATATCGGCTCTGAGTAATCACCATACGTCTTCTACCTGTTATTATATATATATCTTCCTCTATACAACTGAATCAAGGGATAAGATGAACTAAATAATCGAGATCCAGTGTCCCGCGCATGCTGCTACCCGAGACGACAGAGTGTCGATATCGCTAATCAACCCTTAAATACTTAATACACTATAGGCACCTTCCGTTTCCCAAAAGTTCCTACCCTTCAGGATAGGAACGAGATATTTTTACATTTTTGTTGGAATTCGAACATAGTTTTTTTGACATTTCTCGACGTTGCTATTATGTTGATGTCAAAACGAAACGGTATAAAATTTACTTCGAAACTTTAAAATAAATATGTAAATGGATTGTTGGAATGAGATTACAACAAGCAGCTATTGTTGACGCTATGGATTTCTCACGGAGGAACGAACGTAAACATAAGTTTTAATTGAAAATTATTAGGACATGCATGTTTGCAGAAAACCCCCAAAACATTTATGTGATTTACTTATTCTAACTGGAGAGAATCTTATCTCGAATAAAATGCCTCAGATAAAAAGTTATAAGCGTTTAAATATTTTAGAATTTGCAAATACCCTCCTGCTTTTTCTCCACCTGTTGAACACATAATGGATTAATTAATATTAAATTATCTGATAGCTTTATTATACGTCACTTCAACATCGTCTCTTTTCACATTCCTTGAAAATTCCAATTATCATCATATAAATGATAAACAATGAAGGACCTAATTTAATATCCAATAACAACAATTATAAACTTTATCAGCCTATGACCGAACTCTATAGATAGCATAGAGTCATAGAATAATATATTTGGGGAAGGGTTCACCAAGATACGGTCAATCCACAATCAACCAATTTCTCCATCAAATTTAACAACCTGATTAACGGAATTGGAGTTCCATAAAGCTTTCAGTCTATATCAAAACGTTGAGCAATACTGTCAATAAGTCAATCGGGGAAAACATCGCATTTACTCAAATTCAACCGAGGCGTGCACATAAATGTAATGAATGAAGTGTTGAATTTATTCATCATTTGATGAAAAGACTGAATTTTGATTCAGGATACAACCCTATGATTCAACTTGTTGGAATAATATGATTGATGTGAGTTACATCTCTAAAAAAGTATTAATCGAATGTGTATCACTAAATGAAATTATTTTCCATATATGAGAGAAACCCGTAGAAAGATTGTGCAAAATCAAAAGCAATTTGAAAATATGTAAATGTATTGATGATATAGATAACAGATAATTTAAAAGTTAAAATCATTAGTGGGAGTACACAAAGAAAAAATCATAGAATAATACAGATCATGGCAAGCATATTCCTCTATTTCCCAAAATTTCAACAACTTGCAGTTGCTCGCAATATTAACAATTTGCGATCATATGTTGCCTATGTCTTTATTTGCTATTTCACGATTAAATGAGATTCTAGTTCAGGGCAGGATTAATAAATGCAGTGAAATTTCTGGAACGTTTTACAAGAAATGATGAAGAAAAATTAAATTTCCTTAAATGTATGAAGATCTTTATAAACACATAAGATAAACTTTATCTGCTTTATTTACGCTAATTTCTCATAGATTTATGAATTAGCGAGTCTATAACTAGGAAGTAGGAAGAAACTGTTAATTGGAGATTATGTGTCATAGTTATAGAACACTCCACACTAAAATTCATTCCACTCTGCATATCTATGACAAAGCTACAAACGGAAAACTGATTTTTTTCTTCAAATTTCACCTGTATCTTTTAACCTGAGCATAATTTAAAAAAATTTTAACTGAAAAAAGTATTTTATTTGATGGGAGGGTTCTATGTTTGAAATTAATTGACAACTTAAAGACTCACCTTATATAATTTAAGTATTAAACGGTGTTTTGATTCATCATCATTGTTTATTTGGGAATATATTTTACCAGACTATACTGTTTTGACAAAACCGCAAATTTATATTTGAAATTGTTAAAACATTACTTACATTGTTAGAACCTCTGAGTTAACTTATTATTATAATTATCAAGTATCATTCTGAGCTCATGACCTAACCTCACTCAACCAATTGATGAATTCATTAACGTCCTATTACAAATTGTATTTTATTGTAAGGAGACCCCTCATAGAGCTTGAGCGAGTAAGGAGAACCAGTTGTGTTCTATGTATAAATGACCATCAAGAGTTGAGACGATAAATTCAATTTTATCAGTGTTTTGTAATCCCCTCAAGATTTAAAATCTCAAGGAGACTTATTTTCGCCGTCTACGTTCTGGCAATATGGCCTCCCGGAATTTATATGAGTTCGCCAAACAGCGAATAACTAAATACCGAAGTAGAATCGCCAGGGGTGTCAAGGCATTTCAGTTCACAGTGTTCGAGTTCATCTAAGAATTTTAATTCTTTCAAAGTAAAAGATCGTGGCAATTATCTCCAACATGACTCAATTCTCACATATGTAAACAGGGTGTCCCGAAATATATGCAACAAAATTTAACAGTAGATTCTTGAAGAAAATTTAGGGGACCACTATTTTTTATTTTTGTGAAATAAGCACCCATTTCGGAGTTACAGGCCTCTGAATTTGGGCCCCCAGAATCGGTTTATGTCAATATCTCAGAACATTGTTGCATATTACATACCAAATTTTATACACCGGTGTTCTGGAATATGATAAATCTGACAGTGTTATCATTTTTGGCATGGTGCCCCCTTAAGACACTTTTCCTTGGGCCCCCTTGTCTTTGGAGCCCGAACACTTGGATAGAGTATTTTTATTTCTCCAAAATTATTACTTCGTAGGAAACTCTTGGCTGTTTGTAAATATTTTTGTCTATTTAATTTTTTTCGTTAAGTTTTCGAGTAACGTTTTCGAGTAAAACGGCATAACGTAACATCATGCATATCGGGATTTGTATAGTGAAACGAAGGAGCCGAATATCCAACCGTATGGTATTTTTCCCGATGAAAAAGGTTACACTCTCAGATTTATTATGTGTATGAAATTTGGGATGTAATATTCAACAATACTCTGAGATATTGATGTGAAATAATTCTGGGGGGCCAAATTCAGTGGTCTGTAACTCCGGAATAGGGACCCATTTCAGAAAAATAAAAAATAGGTGTCCCCTAAATTTTCTTCAAGAATATACTGTTCAATTTTGTTGCATATATTTCGGGAAAACCTGTATAGCTCAATTTCCTGAGTTACTGTCTTATACTCGATATCCATGGGAATCTAGCACATCCAACACGGTTCATGTGACTGGCATGGAAGTTGAATGATCGAGTCGTTCGAATGTTGCTAAAGTCAAAAAGGTTTAGCTCCCATTCCGATCGTAGCGACGCTGGAATTGCCATTGTAGTAATCGTCCACCATGGTTCCCATGGAAAACGAGTCTAGGAAAGAGACATAGGATATTGGAATTGCGTTGATTTGGTACGACCGTTTGCGTAGGCTCTTAGAGCCGACAATCACGGGTCGACCGGGATCAGAATCGCATCGGCAATTTATCGATTTGTCATTCAGGGCGTTGCTTTATCGTTCAGTCTTATAATCACAGAATAAAATTATTCAACGCCGGAAATTCATTGCGTAATATACAGGGTGTCTCATTTAAAAGTGTCCACCCTCAATAACTCAACAACGAATCAGAATTTATGAAAACACTCAGACAGTTCGATTTTTGGTGACAGGGGGACATGATCTGGGATACAAAGCTTGTTTCTACTAGCAAGCCCCTGGAGAGCGTTGCAACCCCATCAGGAATTTGAATAGGGAAAGTGGGTAGTTTTGTAGCACAAATGTATGCGATATAAATTATACGATCAATTAGAACATCTCTGTTTTATTTAGTTTTATCGGTACCATAATTCCATAAAAAAACACCCTGTACCTTTGTGAATATTCACTTTATAAGAACAAAAACTGCAGGTGCATACAAATTTGAATCCATGCATACATTTGTGCTACAAACCTACCTACTTTTCCTATTCAAATTCCTGATGGGGTTCCATCCCTCTTCAGGGAGTTGCTAGTAGAAACAAGCTTTGTATCCCAGATCATGTGCCCCTGTCATCAAAAATCCACCTGTCTGAGTTTTCCCAAATTCTGATTCATTGTTGAGTTATTGAGAGTGGACACTTTTAAATGAGACACCCTGTATACATTCCACATAATATTACTTCCTTAGTTGGTTGGTTACGGCCACAGAATATAACTTAAGAAGTGCTACCATCCTTGTAAACCGTACACAACAGTAGTGACAGTTACACCATAAATAAGATAGAGTAAAAATATGTGGGATGCTCTACGATTTCGTCAATTTTGAATTCTCGGAATATTTATTACTCTGTTCTCGAAATTTGAAATGAATCGAAAGAAAATATAATTGGAAATTAAACAAAGCTTTATACAGAGTGAGTCTTTAATTTTTCCAAATTCGGCTCTGGTAAATAGATACAGGCTCTTGAAATTTCGAAAAAAAATCAGTTTTTGTTTTCTATCTTGGACATGATTATTCCGAATGGGATGGATTTTGGGGTGAAGTTTTCTATAACAATGATACATAATTTTCAATTAACAGTTTTTTCCTACTGTCACTCGTTTCCTAGTCATAGACTCGCGAATTCGAAAAACTATGAGAAATTAGCATGAAGAAAGCAGATTAGGTTTAGCTTAAGTTATTATAAGAATCTATAATCATTCTAAAAAAATTAAGTATTGCGCGTATGTTCTGGGGAACATACGCGTTATAGTTTTGCCCAATGAAATTTAATTCTGTGGTGCCGTCCGGCCGTCCGTTGCCACGATAATTTGAGAACGAAAAGAGCTAGCGACTTGAAATTTTCAGGGTGGGTGGCGCATCGTAATACGACGGATAAGTTCGTTAATGGGCATAATGGGCCCAGTGGTTTCCGAGTAATAATTTTGTTTTCAACCAAAATAAATCCGATCGAATTTAAACTTGGTGAATAGTTGTAGAATATAGACCTAAGCACGTTTGTGAAATTTTGTGAGAATCGTATTGCTAGAAAATTATTAAAAAATTATTAAAAAATATTTTTGTTGTCACGATAACCTGAGAACGGAAGGAGATAGCGGCTTGAAAATTTCAGGTTAGGTTGTGCATCTGATTGCGACATTTGAGTTTGTTTATGAGCATAATCGTCCAAACGGTTTTAGAGTTATAGCCATCTAAAATTTTCTGAAATTTGGTAGTTTTTTGTTCCTCATTAACTCGAAGAATACAAAACCGATTGAATTCAAACATTACTATTAGTTGAAGAATACCAACGCGAAAATTCTCGCAGAATTTCGTGAGGATGGTATAACTAGAAAATTTAAAAAAAAATAGTTGAAAATTATTGAAAACAAATCTATATATCATAAACTATTCGTCCGGCATGGCTGAAATTTTGGAACAGCCTTCAGAACCTAACTCTACTGCAGAATTCCAAGTTTGAACACGATCGGATCTATATTGTTGGAGAACCGCGCAGCCTTTTGTGAGTTCGGTAGGAGATGCGAATCGTCGTATGATATGTTGTCTATGGTCGTATTTTTGCGAGAACCTTCAGTTCAAAAATAAAAATATGAATGTCATGATGACATATCTTTTACGCGTATGTTATGGGAAAATCGTATTATGTATTTCATCACAAATCTATGGGAGATGATAGCCCTACATCGCATGCGCCCCGTTTTAACCTCAACATCGAATCTGATCTGAATGTGATCAAAACACAAATACAAAACGTAAACAAAATATTCTCAATCCACGAAGTACGAACGAGTATTCCTTCTGTTGAAAATAATCGAGATTACCTTGTATTTGAAGATTGGAGGAATCTAGAAATATTGTTTACGTATGTGAAAGAAATTCCAAATTATGGAGAACTGTGGAAAAGTTGTTCAGAAAGAAGATATCTGGTATATGTCCTTCAGGATTTCTGGCTAAAAATCAGCAGTAAGTAATAGAAGTGAATTGAATGAATTACTTTACTCAGAGAAATCCAAGTCTTAATATTTTCTTTCAGGTTGAAATGAATTAAGGTCCAGTTGACGTAGAGCAAAAAAGTAATGCTTTTCGACAAATAGAATGCATGAGTTACTCTTGGAGTTACTGCAGATAGAATTCTTAAAAACAAGGTATATGGAACTTAGTCGATTGAATATTTGTGAAGTTAAGTATACCTCATGAGAAAATTTAATATTGATAAGAGGCAACCAAGATGACATGAACACTAATGGCGTATTCCATTGGTAGAACTCGTGCGCACTGAGTGCATGAATCGTATTCCATTGGGGAATTTCGTCAAGCATTTTGACACATTTTGACGTCCAGTGCAACATTTTTTGCACTCAGTGCGTGCTCAGTGCAGCACTGGTGCTGCCAATGGAATACGCCATAAAATTTCTGCACCTACCCTATTATTCAGATTTGGCCCTTAGCTACTTTTACCTGTTTACACATAACATTTGCATAATACTATTGCACAAAAAAAAACAGTTGAATTACGCTTAGACCAGTGAATTTTGAACACTTTTCTGTTTTCCTGATATCATGGGTCTCTTACGATCCATCATCAGGGTGTGTGGATGCCAGCGTGTACCTATATAATAGGAATCTTAACAAAACATTTTAATTTTTCTAATTGCAGAATATTTTAAAATATGGGAGTAGAAGGTGATGCAATATAACATGTGTGTAGGTATGTGCGATTGGCTCAGTGGTAGAGTAATTGACTTGGGAGCGGAAGCCCCAAGTTCAATTCAGAGGCTAGGAAAGAAATTTTCTAGTCACGGTAATCGCCACCATTCGCTGTTGGGTCAAAAATTAACAGTGCTGTGCCTAAGGTGGCGTAAGGATACAGTGACAAAGCCTACACAGAACACAACTGCTTCTCCTAACTCAGGGCAAGCTCTTAGAGCTTATGAGGGGTCTCCTTGTGGAAGACCCAGGAGGATCAGTATAATAATAATAATATATTATGTATATTGTTTTCCCGTGGAACTTCAGGTATATGTTTCTTAAATGCTTGTTGCTTAGCATGCTTAACAATGAATACCTCTGAAGAACAGATTTTACTAATATTATAATAGAATGGCTTGATAATTCAACGCTAACTTTGAAAATGATGTATCCTAGTGTTGCGGAGGAAAATCCAAGTATATTTTACAACGAGAAGTAGTATATAAGGAAATGGAGAAAGTCAGTTATCATATTTTAATAATAATCTATATACAAGTATTTATCCTCCCTGCAATGTTTCACGAATCCTCCATGATTATGTGGGCAGCAGTGGTCCAAACTCGAAAAAATGCATTGCATGCTGCTTGATGTAGAATTGAATTTTCAAAATGAATGTTATTCTTGATCTCTCTTGAAGTAAATAATCGAATATGTTAATAGAGTTTTATTCGAAATTATTTCCTTTGTTTGTATTACGGCTTCAGTGAGGTATACAATTTTTTTGTTCACTGAGGGCTGATATATTTTACGACCTGTAAACTGTCAAGTAGCCTTACCGAAAGGAAAGTAATCTGTAAATGTTCACTTTAAAGGGGATCAGTAAATTCAACGAGCACATAGTTGACGAATACTTTACGGAGAGGTTGAATAAATCGGCCCTTAGTAGATAGTATAAAACAATATATAGATTGGTATCTAAATAAATGAATCTTATTTTCACAATAACTCTTTTCCCCTAACCCATGAAAACAAATTTTCACAGACAATTTACATGAATCATTAGCTTCAAACGTTCATTATCTTGAAATACAAATGAATAAGTGGAAATTTAATTTTAATATTTCAATATTGAATGGAATATTTAGAGTTTATCTATAATTTCAGATATCTCATCTCATCAACGATTGACAAAAGTATTGAAATTGATTATGCATTAAACGATGTGTTCAAATGTCAAATTATTACCATATTCCATATCGACAGACATTCTTGTAATGATTATGAAGAATTAAAAAGGTTTTTTTATTAAATATTTAAAACTGTAATTAGTTCTTTGAAATACCATTGAATGAAGAAATTCTTGTAAGTTAACAAAATATCTTTATTTGAACAATAAAAATGCATCATTTTATTAAAATGATAGTTTGACTATCCAATAATTGCTTATTTTCTTTATAATATTTTTGCTGTAAGTCAGTATAGCTTAGAACTTTCAAAGTAACGTCCAACAATATTAATTTAAATGATATTATAAATAAAAAAATTGGTTCAAGCACTGACGTGAAGTCAGAAGCTTTTGCGCGTATGTTCTATTGTCCATACTTCTGTATTGGACACCCTTAATCGAATTTACCATGGTAAATTATGTTGTCCATTCTCCTGTATTGGACACTCTCAATTCGAATTTACCATGGTAAATTCGAATTAAGTGTCCAATACAGGAGAATGGACAACATAATTTACCATGGTAAATTCGATTAAGGGTGTCCAATACAGAAGTATGGACAATAGAACATACGCGCAAAAGCTTCTGACTTCACGTCAGTGCTTGAACCAATTTTTCAAATAAAGATATTTTGTTAACTTACAAGAATTTCTCTATTCAATGGTATTTCAAAGAACTAATTACAGTTTTAAATATTTAATAAAAAAATTTTAAACACGTCTTTATGCTGATTTTCCACTACTAGTTACCAAGCTTCAATTCGATCGAATATTTATTTTTTGAGTTATCAAGGAAATAATATTCCAGGTGGGTATAACTCGGAAACCCTTAGACCGATTATGCCCAAAATTGAACCCAACTCTCCCTTTCGGATACGCAACCTACCCTGAAAATTGCAAGTTTCTATCTCCTTTTGTTCGAAAGTTATCGAGGCAACGGTTACCCATCTACTGAACTCACACAAGAATGCTCGAATCTCCAACAATATTTAACCGATCGTATTAAAACTTGAAAATTGGCAGTAGAGTTAGGTTATGAAGGCTCTCGCAAAATTTCAGCAATTTCAAACGAATAGTTACTGATATATAAAATTTTTTTTTTTTATTTTCAATGATTTATTAAAAATTTTCTACAAATGCTATCCTCACCAAATTTTGCAAACATTTTTGCGTTGGCATTCTACAACTAATGACCATGTTTGAATTCAATCGGTTCAGTATTTTTCGAGTTAATGAGGTACAAAAACCACCAAATTTCAGAAAATTTCAGATGGCTATAACTCTAAAACCGTTAGGCCGATTATGCTCATAATCAAACTGAAATGTCGCGTTCTAGTGCACATCCTAACCTGAACATTTCAAGCCGCTATCTCATTCCGTTCTCAAGTTATCGTGACAACAAAAATATTTTTTAATAATTTTTTTAAAATTTTCTAGCCGTACGATTCGCACAAAATTTCACAAACGTGCTTAGGTTCATATTCTACAACTACCCACCAAGTTTTAAATTGATCGGATTTATAATGGTTGAAAACAAAATTATTACTCGGAAACCACTGGGCCGATTATGCCCATTAACGAACTTGTCCGTCGTATTGAGATGCGCCACCTACCCTGAAAATTTCAAGTCGCTAGCTCTTTTCGTTCTCAAGTTATCGTGGCAACGGCCGGACGGACGGACGGCCGGACGGCCGTACGGCCGGACGGACAGAATCAAATTTGACCTCGAATTCTTCATTGGGGAGTCGAACTTAATCGTTTGAGACCATTTTCGTCAAAAAATTCGAAAGTTACAGACATTTGGGCAAAACTATAACGCGATGTTCCCCAGAACATACGCGCAAAAACAATATACCTACTTCAACAATGTTTCTTGAATTATAGACTTTACAGAATAAAACAGGTAGGTATACTTCTAATAGCGTAGAACTTTCAAAGTAACGTCCAACAATATTAATTTAAATGATATTATAAATAAAAAAAAAATTGGTTCAAGCACTGACGTGAAGTCAGGAGCTTTTGCGCGTATGTTCTATTGTCCATACTCCTGTAATGAACACTCTTCTTAATCGAATTTACCATGATGAATTCTATTGTCCATTCTCCTGTATTGGACACTCTTCTTAATCGAATTCACCATGATGAATTCTATTGTCCATTCTCCTGTATTGGAGACTCTTCTTAATCGAATTTACCAAGATGAATTCTATTGTCCATTCTGGACAATAGAATTCATCATGGTAAATTCGAATTAAGAGTCTCCAATACAGGAGAATGGACAATAGAATTCATCATGGTGAATTCGATTAGGAAGAGTGTCCAATACAGGAGAATGGACAATAGAATTCATCATGGTAAATTCGATTAAGAAGAGTGTTCATTACAGGAGTATGGACAATAGAACATACGCGCAAAAGCTCCTGACTTCACGTCAGTGCTTGAACCAATTTTTTTTCTTCATCATTTCTCCTAAAACGTACCGTTCTCAAGATATTCTCCTTTGAGTAATACAAAGTCTGATGAAAAATCCAGAAATTTCACTACATTTATGAATCCGCCCCTGGATAAGGAACCCTCAATCAAAACTAGAGATATGATACCTCCATATCTCTGATCAAAACTGAAAGCCACATTGCCATCGTTCATAGATTATGAATCTTCACAACTATTATCAGTGGTCTGTAGTCACAACACAAAGAAAAACGTCAAACCTTCAAAGACATATTGACAGTTTGACAGTGTAATTATATCAAAATCAACCTTGAGTTTGAACTCTTCTATTCTGTCATCTCGTCAGTTATGTTTAAGATGTCTTGGACAAGTTGTTTTAGTTATCTTAGCTTATTTATATTTAGTTTATGACTTATCTGTGGAAATTGATAATCCCTAAATTTTTCAATTTGTTTAGACGAAAAACCAAAAATGGGAATCTGTTGTGTTTATGGATATTTTAATCGAACAGATTGTGAACGAAGAAAAGGAGTTTCATTTAATAGGTGAGATTATTCTATTCCCATTAAGTATTTGAAAACCAGTATCGTATAACATGTTTGTTCGAAATTGCTTGTAATAATTGTTGATTTCAGATTTCGGAAATATGAAATTCTCAGAGAACGCTGGATCGCTGCTGTTCGACGAATTAATTGAAAACCAGGTCCGAACAGTTCAAAAATGTTGTTGCATACATTTTAGGGTTTGTTGTTGAACGAATAGTGCAAAAATGAATGTGTTTTATGTTTTAGTGCGCTGAGGAATACAGACCAAATGCAAGATTCACTGATCTATGTGAAGAATCGTGGTAGACTTATTATTATATTAGATATACATTGGGTTTCACGAAGCTTCGATTAGCTTAATTGTGGATTAAATTCGATGGTTGTATCAAAAATGAACTGAAAATCGACATAGAATCGCACTAATTTGGCAATTAAGAGCTGTCAAAGCTTCGTGATACCCACCGTGACTTTATAAAACTGTGAATGAGTTTTCGCAAACAAATTCAGTGAATTTCATGCAACAGATGATACAGATTTGGTCAATATACAATACGAGTTACATTAAGAGTAATCTGTGCTCAACACGTACAGAGAAAATTCAGGGGAGTATCAGCCCAATGTAAAGTCTTTAAACGCTTATAACTTTTTACCTGAGCCGAATCTGAACAAATGGTAAATGAAAAATTGGTTCAAGCAGTGACGTGAAGTCAGGAGCTTTTGTGCGTATGTTCTATTGTCCATTCCCCTGTATTGGACACTCTTAATCGAATTTACCTTGGAAAATTCGATTCCAATTAATACAGGAGAACGGACAATAGAATTCACCATGGTAAATTCGATTCAGAGTGTCCAATACAGGAGAATGGACAATCGAACATACGTGCAAAAGCTCCTGACGTCACGTCAGTGCTTGAACAAATTTTTTTTTCGTAATTTTTTTGAAATTTTCTTGGGGTACGGTTCTTACAAATTTCGAACACGTCTTTATGTCGATATTCTACAACTAGTTACCAAGCTTCAATTCGATCGAGTTTATATTTTTTGAGTTATCGAGGAAATAATATTCCAGGTGGGTATAACTCCAGAACCGTTGGACCGATTATGCCCGTAAACGAAATTAACTCTCCCATTCGGATACGCAACATACCCTGAAAGTCACTACCTCTTTTGGTTCAAAAGTTATCGTGGCAACGTTCACCCATCCATCTACTGAACTCACACAAGGCTGCTCGAATCTCCAACAATATATATCCGATCGTGTTCAAACTTAGAACTTGGTAGTCCAGTTAGATTCTGAAGGCTTTCGCAAAATTTCAGTGATATTGGATAAATAGTTTTTGATATATAGAATTTTTTTGAATAAATTTCAATGATTTAAAAAAAAAATCTAGAAATACGATCCTCACTTAATTTGGCAGGAACTTTCGCGTTGGTATTCTAGTATATTTTTCGAGTTATTGAGGAAATAAAAACCAAATTTCAGATGGGTATAACTCCAAAACCACGATATACACAATTTCATGATCTTCTATTAAGAAAATCCTTAAATATCCTAACTATCTTCAATAATACTTGGAAATTAATTCACTCATATTGTTCCAATTCCAACCTCAATATAAATCACAGAACACTAATAATCTATGATCGAACTCCATAGCAATGATCTAATTATAAGTAGAAGAGAGCTTAGAGAGAGAGGCAGGCATTGATTTCAACATAAGAGTGAGATGCAATGATAGAAATCAGCTGACGTAGGGCAAAACATTTGGTTTTGCAATGCTAACATTGGGTTTCACAAAGCTTTGACAGCTCTTAATTGGCGAATTAGTGCGATTCTTTGCCGATTTTCAGTTCATTTTTCATACAACCATCGAATTAAATTCACGATTAAACTAATCGAAGCTTCGTGAAACCTAACATAAGTCTTAATAAATTATCATATTTTATTCGTTTTATCCATGTTCATTGAATTGATTTTGACTTACCTATTTAAAGTTTTATAAAGATTAATAGATTATAATATCTAACAATGGAGATGGACCACTAGGCATCCGGTTGTACGAATATTATAAAAATTAATCATTAAATTTCAAAGGTGAGCTATCTGAAATATGAGAGACGTAAGTAGGTATTTGAAATGGAATCAGGGATTACTAAGAGCTGATATCAATTCTGCAGAAGTCTAAGTACTGTCAATATGTCTTTGCAGGTTCGACGTTTTTCTTTGTCTGTGTTGTGAACACAGACCCCTAATAATAGTTGTGACGATTCATAATCTATGAACGCTGGCAATGTGGCTTTCAGTTTTGATCAGAGTTATGGAGGTATCATATCTCTGGTTTTGATTGAGGGTTCCTTATCCAGGGGCGGATTCATAAATGTAGTGAAATTTCTGGATTCAGATTTTATAACATTCAAAGAAGAATATCTTGAGAACGGTACGTTTTAGGAGAAATAATGAAGAATACTTTATTTTTCTAAAATGATTGTAGATTCTTATAATAACTTGAGCTAAACTTAATCTGCTTTTTTATGCTAATTTATCATAGTTTGTTTGATTCGCGAGTCTATAACTAGGAAACGAGTCGAAGTAGGAAAAAACTAATAATGGAAATTATGTATCATAGATATAGAAAACGACACCCCAAAATTCACTCCATTCGGAATATTCATGTTAAAGATAGAAAAGAAAAACTGATTTTTTTTCGAAATTTCTACAGCCTTCATCTCTTTATCAGAGCCGAATCTGTAAAAATGGTGAATGAAAAAAGTGTTTTATTTGACGAGAGGAATCTTTGGTTAAAACTAATGCACAACTTAAAGACTCACCCTGTATATAATTCAATGGAACATACAAAATGTTTGACCAACATATCCGAGATATTCATTCCTCAAATCTACTATGAAAATTATATTAATATCAACTGATTCTTAGCCAATTCCAGTTTGGTTTTTACTGGAAATATTCTGAACACGTTTTGATTAACCTAACAGAGTATATATTTCCTTCATCATATGGATTATCCAAGAGCTATCTACGATAACTGAGGTTATTTCATTGGTCATTTTGCATTCCATTATAATTTGTTTGACATGTCTCTTATCTGTAGATGAACTGACAATGATAACAAATCATAGATACGGACGATAATTTTCGATAGGTACAGCATTCTGTGAAATTTATTTAACATTATTTAAAATTTTGAAAAATCATATACAGTGCGTTTCAAAAAGTACGCACCATGAGACAATTTTCTCGCCTGTACAGCTAATTGAAATTTGGGTTTTCGGGAAAGTTGGTACTCAGGAAACGATGATTTTCGACATATATGTCATTGATCGTTTTACTCTGCAAACCTGTCAAAATTGAGATTTTTTTAGAAAACTGACCAAATGACGTAGAAATCAGAACAATATCAAAAAGTTTCTGAAACAAATGGTGCTCAGAATTTCATTTTATACCAAACTGCTCAATATCAAAGTGAAAATTCCGAAATTTTTTGATATTGATATTTTGATGACAGAACGTAAGAGGTAGCTGTGGGCTTTGCGGAAATTTCAAAAATAATTCGGAATGTTATTTCAATGCAAAAGACATTATCTTTAAATAAAGTTAATATCAATTTAATGTTCCTTATAAATTATGATTTCTTTAGTGAAAGCCTCACAATCTTGGTGCAAACCGAATTATACTTAAGAAATGTAATGCGCAAAGAGCTAATATCTCGCTAATTATTCTTGGAACATCATAAGAAATTAAATTCTTCGATTTTATATCTGAAGAATAATTCTCCGACCCTCTAAAATCGCTTTTGAATATATTTACTCAAATATTCGCCCAAATACCACTAAAAACGCAATACAGACCTCATCTAAAACAAAGTTACCTGTGAAAATAAAATCGAGTTGACAGGCGGATAGTTTCTTATGATGCTCCAAGAATAATTAGCAAGATATAAGCTTTTTGCGTATTTAATTTCTCAAGAATATTTCGGTTTGCACCAAGATTGTGGGGGTTTCACAATAGAAATCATACTTTATGAGGAACATTAAACTAATATAAACTTTATTTGAATAGTGATAATGTCTCTTTCATTGGAATTACATTGTGAATTATTTTTCAAATTTCCACAAAGTCCACAGCTCCCTCTAACGTGCTGTCATCAGAATATCAAAAAAATTTCAGAATTTCACTATGAAATTTGGCAGTTTGGTATAAAATGAAATTCTGAGCAACATTTATTCCAGAAACTTTTTGATATTTTTCTGATTTCTACGTCTTTTGGTAATTTTTCTAAAAAAAATGTCAATTTTGACAGGTTCGCAGAGTAACACGACCACTGACATAAATGTCAAAAATCATCGTTTCTTAAGCACCAACTTGCCCGAACACCAAAATTTCAAAAAACTATACAGGTGAGAAAATTTCCTCTTGGTGCGTACTTTTTGAAACGCACTGTATAACTTACCCAAAAATCTAACCGAATGTTTCCCCAGCATAAAGGAAACAAGGCACCTTCTTCACTTTCTGAAAGAGATCCAACTATTTGGAAAATTGTAAATTTTATTTAAATCAATTTTATCTATACACATTTCATATTTATTCATTCTATATTTATTTGTACATATTTTATATTTATTCATCTTATGTTCATTTGTACATATTTTATATTCACTCATCTTTTACTTATTCTTTTTATATATAATTATTTAATAATCTCTTATCAATCCATTATTTAATTATTGTTTGTCTATATTTATTTAATTTTACTTACATATTATTATTTATTAATTATCATTATTTATTATTATTGCTAGTTTATAGTTTACATAATTGTTTGAATACGCTCATCGAATCCACTTTCTTTAGCAATCGCCTCGATGGAGTTAGTCTGCACTGTTGATGGCCAATGACCACAGAAGTCGAAGCCGAAAGAATAATAAAAAAATTATCAAAGAAAATGTTTAACAGGTAATTCCGCAGAAGGAGTAGTGAAGAATTTTGATACCCAGTATTCTCGGCCAAACATTCGAAAATTACACACATCCTGGCGATTGTTCAATGGAACAAGCTCACCAAAAACATGCACCTCGAAAACCAAGAATCCTCTGCTGTTCTAAAGCACGGCACCTGCTAACCATACCCTGAAAAGTGAAAGCGATTTGATGGCCTCACATCTGCGAAAACTTCCGACACGGCCATTCAGCTATTATATACCACAAGTTGCGTGAAGTGGATAACAAGTCAACCTCTATTATACGCCCTTAACCTCGTAAAACTGCCTCACCTATTATTCCGCTCGAACTGCCGCTTTTTCATCTTTCAGTTTTCGGATAATTCGACGGGAAAATGGCTGTTATGAGACGAAATATTGTGAAATATGTCCCGAGATGGCATCGGATGAATAACAATCCATTAGGGGCGAAGGGAGAGGCAAACACACCAGTCCCTATTTAGATTAACTCCATTTAGGTAGTTCGGATCGTACGTTCTCCCGCGGTTATAAATGACAGAAACTGCGCTGCCATCAGTTACCATTTTATTGATGTTATTGTTATTAGGATGCTCAGTTGGGATGAGATCATTAATCAAGATGAGGAGGTGGGATTTGAATGGGGAATATGCTGAAGCTTGAGTAGATTTAGGAATGAGCGAAAGACACAATTTGGAAACCAACACGAGAACATATGAATATAAAGTACCGTCTGTTCTCACGCTCACGTCATATCACGCTCACCACTCAGTATGGGTTGGCGCAGACATGAATCATAGAGGTGGGGACAATTTTTCAATAATATAGAAGTAATTCTAGTCATTTAATACTCCAACGTTTATGAATTCGATCAGAGGTAAAATACTTGAACGTACATCATTTATTGCGGAAACGGTCAAAAACTGGAGGGTTTTAAATTAACCATCCATGTCAGATCATCTGGCAATTCGATGTGACATCGAGTCAAATGCTCCTCTTGATGATGAATGCAGGATACCAAGGAAGACCAACTCTATGAAGCCCAGTTGAAGTCGGAATTGGAATGCCTGAAATATAACATCGATGCGTTGTAGGAATTAGAGAATAGCTCCGCTTATTCCACATATTCTGTGATAATAATATATGAAGATAATTTACTACTCAGGAAGAAAACTATCACTAGAGACTATCACTATCGCGTGGCTCTACAAAGCTAAACTAGAGTGTTAAAAAGACAAAAGGCAGTCCTGGACACGCTTCGGTGGGGAAGTGGATAAAACCATAGATTACCAGATAGTGCAATCGTCATTTGGCGGGAAGCACGAAGGTTTGACCTTCAGATTTACTACCGATGAAGACGTAGTAAAATGACAGAGAGAAATGAACTGCGATCTCGCTCTTTGAAATTCAAAACCAACTTTAACCTCAACTACACCAACTGTCAAATAATACAATTTAATTTATTTCTAGCACATACGCTACAAACCAAAATATTATATGTTCTGTGCTACAAACTCAGATATTGTTGGCGAAAGTTTATTTTAGTAAATTAATTTTTGCATGAACCATTCTACGAATAATGGAGATCGACAAATTTGCACCAAGTCCTCCGTTAAAAATTAAGTTAGTCCTGGTTAGTCGTCATTATCTTGGGAGCTCTTCCAAGAGTAATTTTTTCAGGTTTCCGAAATCAGATAATTTAGAACGAATACTCCAGTAGAAATTAGCTACAGTGATGAAACAATAATGAGGAAATATTCGGTGCTGTTGTATTTAAATGAGAGAATTTACAGTATCCACTTTGTGTAGTAACAAAAACCGCTAAGGATGTGTCCCAACAAACACCAAGAAAGATTAATTTGGGTAACTTGGTGAAGGAAACTTTGTAAACAGTATCTCCTAGATTTTTAATTTTCAGTCCTGTGAATGAAGAATTAAATCTTGCAAAATTAAAGCTGGAATACTCTTTCGAAGAATTGCGCACATGCAGTATGGATGATTATTTCTATCTACCAAACAATTTTGGAAATATAGTCAAGATATACGAGATGAACAAATGAATTTATGCAACATGCCCTTTCATTATATTATTCTGGACCAAAAGCCAATGGAAACATGATTACAACTTTCGTTTCAGGCTTCGGAAAAAAATGAATTAGTGCTAATGGCTGGAGAAATACATGATAACTGGAAGCAGCCACTTTTTTTAATACAGTTTGTAGTGTGACAAATCTGAGGAAATTATTTTTGATTGTATCGGCAAAATGGAGGAGATAGGACTCAATATATGACTCTGGTATCTGATATATGGATTCTAATTTTGTTTTGTTTTCGTAACAATATTGTGTTCCCCTTTAAATTTTATTTCTGATTCATAGTTCATGAGGATTGAAAATAGAAGTAGAATATTTCAAGGATAGAATTTATTTATTGAACAAAGTAACGTTTGCAGTACAATTATGGATTCAGAGGAAATTTGATATTTTGGACACAGATAAATGTAATCAGAAATATGTTATCAGGTTACAACTAAATAATATACTATTTATTATTATGTAAAGGACATTATAATTTAGAATGTATAACATGATGTACATTTGCAAATAAAACAAAATCAATTAGTCTGTTTTAATTTAATATTCTACAAAAGTAATGAGAATACCTGTTTTTGTTTGCGAAGAAAGCACTGCTCAAAACATTTCATTTGACTAATATAGAAAGATTTTTTTCAATAGATGATTTACATCTTAATATCAAGTAAAGAACCACACTTCCAGGTTAAACGTACTAAAGAATTATTCACTTATTTGACTCGACTTGAACGACTAACAGCACACAAGTGAAACAAAAAAAATTAGCAGAAGGAATATACCTATATTGAAAGATCATAAATAGTTTGAAGCTTCCACTATTCATTACTTGAATAGGAATTTCATTAATTATGACAAATATACCTATCACACTTTCAGGATCGTTAAGTATCAGAAGTGCAAGAAAAAATTCCGTTGACACACTAGTTTTCGAGTTCGACTGCTTCTTAAACCTCTTAAGGTAGGAACAGACTATGCCCACGTACGCCACGTACGCGACGCCACGCGATATCTGGACCCTTGAATTTATCTGTCAAGAAACACACTACACCGACGCTATCATACGCAACGCTATCCCACGCGGCCCACGCAACGCGATATCCGCCGATCCAGATCGACGGGGGAAGGTGTAGGGGATTGTAGATGCCAAGGTGGCGTAGATTAGTGTGTTTCTATAGAAATATACATTCGAAACACGTCAGTTAGATTTTGAAAAGATGGCAGATGAACAATTCATCGATTTAATTAAGAATTACGAGGTAATTTACAATATTAAATCCGCGGAATATCGCGATGCTACATTGAGAAATGCAGCATGGGAAGAAATAGCCCAGAAAATTGGCAAACCTGGCAAGTACCTACCTGATACTATAATTTTCTAAAACATATTTGTACTGTAAGAATTGGCTACCATATAGGTACGTTTTATACTGAATAATTGAATATGTGTGGGTATTTCTGTAGCAAGTACCTATACATGCTACTAAATTCGTACTGTATGAATTCGAATTGGGTAGGTTATGTAAGTATATATACACAGTATAGGTACGTTTAATACTGAATAAATGAATATGTGGGGTATTTCTGTATAATTCACTTTAAAAAAAGGAGTTAAAAATACGACCCGTATATATTTATATAGATCTAATAGTCCTTCTATATAAATATGATTGTATTACATTTTCATAACGTAGGTAGGTGGTACCTATACTTGTGTATGATATTTTTGCACGTATTTCTCAATTACCTATTGGATTTTCATATTCCTTTTTGTTTGCTTATTTATTTATGATATTAACGATTGGTAAAAGTTTATCAAAATGCATTCATTACTTTTTTAGCAAATCACCAAAATAAATGATGCGAATTCAGCCTGTTGTCTTTTAACTCGAAATGACATGAGTATTTATTTGTAGTCAGAGTTGTAGTCTCTCTAAAGTCATTAGGTACATACTTGCTTCTTATGTACTAGTTGATGTTTCATAAGTCATACACATAATGTTAATAAAAAAACATTTCATTTATTTATTAATACATTTTATTTTTATAGTAGGTAGAAATAATCCATGAACTAATCATTTTCGTTGGGTGGATTTTGTAATCCTCTTCTCACCATATTTAATTGCCATGGCACTGAACCCTCGCTTGAGATGAAATATTGTTTGAATTTTTCTCTGATATTATATGCATATTTCGTGTGATTCCTTCTAAGACCATCCAATGTATGGAATGATTGTTGTGGTGTAGGTTCTGTTCCTCTTTCATCCTGCAGCTCAAAAGTGGTGCCCAAATAGTTATGGAGGCAGCATGCTGCTAGAACTATTTTGTCCACCATTTCTGGTTGTACCTGAACAGGCCCTTGAAATACCCGCCACCTTGCTCTCAATATCCCAAATGCGTTTTCCACGATTCTTCTGGCCCTAGACAATCGATAATTGAAAATTTTATTCGATTCATTATTGAGCAAAGCATTTTTGCTGTAAGGTCTCAGTAAATATTGTTTAAGGGGAAATGCTTCATCGCCGACTATAATATACGGCAATGGTTCTGATCCTGGCATTAGAGGTCGATCTTCTGGTATGTTCAATTTCTTTTGATCCAATAGTTTACCCAGTGTTGATTTTTCGAAAATTCCCCCGTCACTATTTCTTCCGTAGGAGCCCACGTCTATCACTACAAATTTGTAATGGGCATCTACCAAAGCAAGAAGAACTATGGAATTTTGACCTTTGTAGTTCCAATAATCTGAGCCGCCTTTAATTGGACACTTTATGTTCACGTGTTTACCATCTAGAGCTCCTATGCAGTTTGGAAAATTCCAAAAGCGGGTGAAATCATTTGCTATTCGTTTCCACATTTCCGCTGTGGGTTGCGGCATCACGATAGGTCCAAGATGTTTCCAAATCGCTTCACAAACCTCCTGCACAATTATACGTATAGTAGAAAAACCCATGCGATAACTGAATCCAATGCTCCGAAATGAATTACCCGTAGCTAGGAATCTGTAAAATAAATAATACAAATTTTTAAAAATTAGGTATGTTTAGGGCTAGATGATGCTGTGTGAATAGTAAATAACACAGTGAATATTTCCATATGGGAATATAGGGTTTCTTTTGGTTTGCAATTGAGACGGTCCAAGAACCGTTCAAAGTAGTCACACAGTCGTTTATTGTAATTGGACCTGGGTGAAACCTTTCATACGCTGCGTTTGTCCCACTATTTGGAACCCATTCGGTACCTACTGTCCTTACTACGAACCAAAACTTAGGCCTACAGTCACTATAATTTCAGCATTATCGACTTTGTAAGAGGCTCGAATAGACAATGGTACATGTGCGCAAAAGCTACTGACTTTTTAAGAATTTTTATTATTATTGTTGCAGTTGAAATGTGTAGAGAAAACTGGGCTAAGTTGCGAAATTGCTTCAACAATGCTATGAAACGACGCAAGAAAAAAAGTGGACAAGCAGGGAAAATTATTGCGCCTTGGCGGTACGAGGAACAGATGTCGTTTTTGAAGCCATATTTAGAAGGCCGTCACACTACCGGAAACCTGGAAGCTGCTGTATCTGATGCTAATTCCCCTCTTCCTTCTCCAGAGAGCGTTCCCCTCGAAGAAATTAATTTATTTTCCTCTGATAGCACTCCATCCCACACCAACACTCCCACATCCAATCCATCAAGCAAAAGAAAGGCCAGTTCTAGTAGGGACAATAACTTGGCCGATCTGGTGGAAATTATGAAAAACTCGCACGCAAGAAGAAGTAAAAAACAGGAAATGGATGATTTAGACACATTCTTCTTAAGTATGAGTAAAACGGTAAAGAAGCTCTCAAAGCAGGATCAAATTCCAATTAAAATGAATTTGCTTAAAGCTGTAAGTGAAGCAGAGCTCAAACAAGCAGAGTTGCAACGAAATATATTGAGAGCACCAGTTACTATTGAGGATCAGATAATCAGCCAAAACCAAGAAAATATAAATTCTTCTTCTGGAAATTTTTCACAAGCCTACACATCATATTCTTCCCCATCATATTTAGTTGAAATGCCTAAGACTCAAATTTCCGATGATACTAATCTTGTAAAAAATATTCAACTTTATTACGAAAATATACATTTTGAATAAAATTTTCCTAAACAATTTCAATATTTATTGTTTATAATATATTTCATGAGCAGACGAAACATTCAGGCTCTGTGGATCGAAAAAGTAAACTGCCGAACATATAGTTTGCGGAGGCCCAAAGACGGTCAACCTAAGAATTTTACAAATGGGTGAGCCATTTCTGAATATTCACGAAGTGATAACCAAGCTCCTAGTACGCATCAGATATATTAACACCACTTGGGCAAAACTATAACGCGATGTTCCCAGAACATACGCGCAAAAAGATAATTTATACTTACCTTAGACAAACTGCTACTCTTTCTCTGGTACTTATCGGCTTCCGAAGATGTGTATTTTCTTTTTGTATAGCGGATTCGATCATACCATGAATCTCCTCAAACTGTACTTTAGACATGCGGAAGTACATAAAAAATCGGTCTTCGTCAGATTCTAGTCTCCGCATCAATGTATGATATTCTCCATTTTTCTCTCTGTCTTTATTTATATTGTGTATCCAACATCTTCTCTTCTTAATTCTTTTTTTTTTTCTTGAGGCACGGACATATTCATGTACAAACAACAAACTCAATGAATCTTCCTCAAATTCACTATCTGAATCAGAAAACATCGTACTACTGACAAATGAAAACGACTGATGTCAGTATGCGTTGCGTACGTGGGTCAAGTGTGCACGCTAGCTTTCCCACGTTGCGTCGCGTACGTGGCGTACGTGGGCATAGTCTGTTTCTACCTTCAATTGCACTTTATAAAATTGATTAAATTAATCCCACTTGAGTTACAAATTTTCGAACATAAGCTGAGTATTTTAGCTAACCTTTACGTTTGTTGTTATAAATTTATGAATTAACGTCGTTCTGCCTCTACCATAGTTGCGATTGGCCGAGAGATCACGTGATCCTATATCTGCGATTTTATTGGCACCCCCAAATGGTTAGGAGCTAGGAACTATTTGGGGGTGCCGAGAATTCCATGGTCAACATTAGGCGTTAGCTGAGTTCATTCATAAATACTGTTAATCTGTGATAAAACTGCCTCCGAGGCTACACCTCAAAAAGTTTAATTAAAAATAAATCACTATAACCCAATTGGCCAAATTAGAAAGTTATGTGGCAGTTAAACGAATTACAACGAAGAGAACTCATTTCCCTGGCTCTAAGTAAGTTAGCGCCAGAGATGAGATTTCCACAGAGGAGGTTATTTAAGCCCTCCAAGTGAATACAAAATTTGGCAAAAAATTCACACCAATCAGAATTGTATGGGTCATGAATAGGTTTCAGCCCTTCTAGGCGGTAGGCAATGTCGGTATATTTCCGGCTATGCTTCAGAAAGGCGCTTAATATAGTATACCCCCACTTACAGAGCTCTATAGAACTAGTAAGCATGAGGATATATTCCTAAACCATGAAGAAAAGCAAGGGTAGTTTTAATTCCCAACATGAGACGAAAAGGCTCCTCCGAAACTAAATGTTATCAACCCAGATGCCTTAGCTCCTTTGTCCTGCAAATCACGAAGAAAATAATAGTTAATCGGATAAGAAGAAGTATAAAGGTTCACCAAAAACAATTTGCCAACAGATCATGCAAATCCACCATCTCATTGTAGAGATTGAGAGGATCTTATTTGTAAAAGAGATCCTACCTGCTATGTTTGGTAATATTGGAGGCGCTTTTGACAATACCCCGGGCACCTCCATATGCAGTGCTTTCACCCCTACTGTGGAGGCTGGTGATGGATGGACTTTTGGAAAGGTTTTCGGCTGGCGGTGTCAATGACCGAGCCTACGCTGATGAAATGGTGATAACTGTTAGAGGCAAGCTTGAAAGCATTATGAGTAACCGAACGCAAGCTGCACTCTGTATCAATGAAAAGTGGTGTGAGGAAGAGGGATTTGAATCTTAGAGCTACAGTCCTAAATTTCCAGACTCTGAACTACTCCAGTGAGTGCAAATATGTAGGAGTAATACTAGATAGTAAGCTCAACTGGGGAAAATACAAAATTATTTTCAAAGCCACAGTGGCTACGTGTGCCTGCAGCAGGCTATTTGGGTAGACATGAGGCTGAAACCAGAACTGGCATTGTGGTTATACACAGCAGTAGTAAGTTCCATTATCACCTACGCATCCTTAGCATGTTGGATCAAAACTGATGAGGCCACCACACGCAGCCGGCTGCAGGAACTGCAATGGATTGCCTGCGTTAGTGTCACAGTAGTAAGCCATAGTACTCCCACAGCAGCGCTTGAGCTCATACTTGATCTGCCTCCCTTGCACTTATATGTAAGGAAATGTAGCCAGCTGGATACAAAAAGAATTTCTCGGAGTATGAAAATCCTACCTGGTACCTGGGTAGGACATATGAGGTTACCATACCAACTAGACCTGAAACCTTTTGGTAGGTCCCTCAGATGTAATGACAATCATATTCGATTTCAAAACACCTTTGGCAACGGTCATAAGAGACCGTCTGAGTGCGGTGAACCTCGTTGATCGATTGTACAAAAAGTCGTCCATTTGGTATCAGGTTTGGGATGTTATAACCAATATATTTCCTCGATAACTCAAAAAATATAGACTCGATCGAATTGGAGATCGGTAACTTTACGTCGAATATTGACATATAGACGTGTGTTAAATTCAGTGAGAACCGTACCACTAGACAATTCTTCAAAATTACGAAAAAAAATGTTTCAAGCACTGACGTGAATTCAGAAGCTTTTGCGCGTATGTTCTATTGTACATTCTCCTGTATTAGACACTCTCAATCGAATTTAGTATGGTGAATACTATTGTCTGTCCTCCTGTATTGGACACTCGAAATTTACCATCGTAAATTAGATTAAGAGAGTGTCCAAAATAGGAGAGCGGACAATATAATTCACCATAGTAAATTCGATTGGGAGTGTCCAAAACAGGAGAATGGACAAAGGAACATACTCGCAAAAGCTTCTGACTTCACGTCAGTGCTTGAAACAATTTTTTTTCTTAACTTTTTTAAAATTTTCGAGCGGTACGGTTCTCACAAAATTTTACACATGTCTTTATGAATGAATTGAGGAAATAACAATCAATTTTCGGATGGGCATAACTCCAAATCCGCTTAGCCGATTATTCTTATAAACAAAATCAAATGTCGCATTCAGATGCAAAACCTAACCTGAAAAATGTCAAACCGCTATCTCCTTCCGTTCTCAGGTTATCGTGACATAAAAAATATTTTTTAATGATTTTTTTTTATTTTTCTAGCGATACGATTCGCACAAAAATTCACACACACATGCTTAGGTTCACATTCTACAACTCTTCACCAAGTTTCAATTCGATCGAATTCATATTGGTTGAAAACAAATTTATTACTCAGAAACCATAGGGCCGATTATGCCCATTAACGAACTTCTCCGTCGTATTGGGATGAGCCATCTCCCCTGAAAATTTCAAGTCGCTAGCTCTTTCCGTTCTCAAGTTATCGTGGCAACGGCCCGACTGCCAGACTGCCGGACGGCCGGCCGGACAGAATCAAATTTGACCTCGAATTCTTCCTCAGAGAGTCGAACCAAATCGTTTGAGACCATTTTCGTCAAAATATTCTAAAGTTACAGACATTTAGGCAAAATGATAACGCGATGTTCCCCAGAACATACGCGCAAAAATTGGTTCTAGCACTGATGTGAAGTCAGGAGCTTTTGCATGCATGTTCTATTGTTCATTCTCCTGTATTGGACAATGTTAATCGAATTTATGGAGATTGTCAAATACAGGTTGAAAAGCTCCTGACTTCACGTCAGTGCTTGAACCATCTTTATTTAATTTGAATATACTTCTTCGCATTATCCTAATTTCTTCATTTCATATCGTCGGGTTGAGGTAGCATCGCACAGGCACACCCTGAAAATTTCAAGTCCCTAGCACTTTCCGTTCAAAAGTATTCGAGGCAACGGTCGCCCATCCAGCTACTGAACTCACACCAGCAATATAAATCTGATCATGTTCAAACTTGGAACTTGGCAGTAGAGTTAGGTTCTGAAGGCTCTCGAAAAAATTCAGCGATGTCGGACGTATAGTTTCTGATAAATGGAATATTTCCATTGATTTTTTTAAATTTTTTTATACTCCAAATTAGCCGATTATGCCTATAAATGAAGTCAAATGTCACATTCAGATGCACAACTTAACCAGAAAATTTCAAGTTGCTACCTCTTTCCGTCCTAAGGTTATCGTGACATGAAAAATATTTTTTAATTATTTTTTTTTTAATTTTCTAGTGATACGATTCTCACAAAATATCACAATCGTTCTAAGGTTTATATTCTACAACTACTCAACAAGTTTCAATTCGATCGGATTTTTATTGATTCAAAACTAAAAATTATTCCTCGGAAACCGATTATGCCCATTAACGCATTTGTCCGTAGTATTGGGACGCGCCACCTACCTTGAAAATTTCAAGTCGCTATCTCTTTCCGTTATCAAGTTATCGTGGCAACAGCTGGACGGCTGGACATAATCAAATTTGAACGCGATTTCGTCATCAAAGAGTCGAACCCAATCACTTGAAACCATTTTCAGCAAAAAAATTGAAAATTGTAGACATTTGGGCTAAATGATAATTCAAAGGTGAAACATAACGGAAATATATCGGGAAAATTTGAAGTCAACTCAGGTGTTCCCCAAGGCTCAAATCTTCGACCTCTCCTATTTTTGATTTTTTTTAACGATCTGCCGTCTGTACTCCGGTCTTCAGAGTGTCTATTATTTGCGGACGATCTAAAGATATTCAAACAAATCTATACAGTACGGGATTGTACAATACTTCAAAAAGATATTAACAGAATTTATGAATGGAGCCTGACAAATAAATTGTATTTAAACGTTGGAAAGTGTTTGACAGTAACTATTACAAGAATAAAAGACCCTGTTTTGTTTGAATATATGATCGGTGATGAAGTTAAGACACGCTGTAATAAAGTAAAAGACCTTGGTATGACCTATGACAGCAACTTTTCTTTTTCCCACCACATCATAAAAATGTTAAAATCCGCCAATCGGTTGCAGGGATTCATAATCAGACAATCTACAAGCTTCACCAATGTTGACTCCTTAAGGATTGTCTATTACAGTTTAATTCGACCTAAACTGGAATTTGGTGCAAATATATGGTTTGCTGAATACTACACTAAATTGGTACAGTTGGAAAAAATACAGAACAATTTTTTAAGATACATTTACCTTTAAAAAATAAGCTGACTATAGAACTGTAAGAACACACCAACTGAGGAAGGAATTTAAAATATTATCGTTAGAAAATAGACGAACTCTCATAGTATTAAGTTCCTCCACTTGTGGCCATGTTGCGATTGGCAAATGAATTCAATGCCTTGATAGAACTTGATTGGACAGGTTCGCAAAGCACATTTCGCACATTGATTTTGCATCACGTCATAATCGTTTCTGCGAAATTCAACCCCAAGTATGTGTATACTCGTATATGTGTATAGGTTGATGTTGACATGCACATCATACCTTCTAAAAGTTTACTTTAAAATTGAATTGTTATTACTTATATCCTTGTAATGAGACCTTCGTGGTCTGTTAGGATATAAATAAATAAATAAATAAATGAATGTTCCCCAGAACATACGCGCAAACATGTCTAACTACTTAAGGGAGTAAAAGGTAATATTAACCTCGGTGGTCAACGAACAGTAATTTCTTTTGAATTATATAATATAATATATATTATATATTTATATAATTTGTTACGAATTATATACATAAACTAGAACACAAATAAATAGGACTTCTCTCATAGGTAAATAAGATGGCATGAATGAATAGTGAGCACAGATAAAACACAGACATATTCCATTCTGTGAAAACGTAGATAGATGTACGATTTATTATTGAAATTTTGAAAAATAATATCTCCGAAAGTATCAGCATGTTAGAGTTTAAGATGACATCATTCGATTTATATGATAGAATTGCATCCTAAAAAAAAATTGAACAGAGTGATCGGTTCCTGAAATATTCATAAAAAATATTTTCACTAATAACGGCCATAACTCCGAAACCACTTGATGGATTTCGCCCGTTAACGAACTGTTCCGAAATATGTACGCTCTTAACCTACTCTGTAAATTTCAATCTTATAACTCATTTCGTTTGAGAGTTATGGTGCCTGGTCTGGGCGGACCGGCCGGCTAGACATTAGTTATTTCCACCACGGATTCTTGATCGGTGAGTCAAACCAAATCGTTTAAGACCATTTTCTTCCAAAAATTCAAAAATTACAGACATTCGAGCAGATTGATAAGCACTCTGTTCCGAGGAATAAGAGCGCCAAAGTTGTGCCTGGACTCGATTAATCACCGATATAGACAGCCCTTCCAGGATGTGACTCCCTACGGCGGAAAAGAATGATGCTCATGTAGGCAAAGCCGATGCGAATGCCCGGAATCAAGAAACGAAATGCTGGATGTTAAATGAGGCGGATGAAGAGATTGGGGCATCGTTATAGGGATTGGGGTGTTCATTGTGATTCAAATTCGTCGTGAGTGTGTCTTGATTATATAATTTTTCCTCTGAAATGCGCGATATTGAATGAGAACGACTGACGGGATTTGCCAGTGAAAAATTGCGGGATCTGTGGCTTCGGAAGGAAGATTCTCTTGTTATACTACCAATTACGGAAGAACGATTTCGAGGTGTTGCTAGATATATAGCATCGTTCTCATTTCTGATGGTTGACTCCATATAACGTGTAAACTCCACTTGATATATACCCGACCAGCAAGGGATTCTCACGCTGTAACATGTCTATCACTAAGTGGTTAGGTAATGCAAGTCAATACAATTGACACAATCATAATATGATCTTATACTTTTAAGATGATATTATAATGCCCGTGGATAATCCATATGATGATGAAAATATATACTTTGGTAAGATACATAATCGAATTAGGTTCAGAATATCTCCAGTAAAAACAAAACTGCAAATAGTCTAAGTTTTAATTGATATAATATAATTTTCAGAGTAGATTTGAGGAATGAATATCTCGGATAAGTTCGATATTGGAGAGGATCGATCTGTTTGAATTTGATTTCTTCCATGATGCAGTTCTATCGTAAGAATACATTTCTATCATTCCCAGAGACCAATAATTTTGGAGATATGATTTGTCAAAGTTTGAACAAGAGTGCCAAAGCTCCTGTCCACAGGGCTTGAACCAATTTTTTGAGCGTATGTTCTGGGGAACATCGCGTTATAGTTTTGCCCAAATGTCTGTAACTTTCGAATTTTTTGACGAAATTGGTCTCAAACGATCAAGTTTGACTCTCCGATGAAGAATCCGAGGTCAAATTTGATTCTGTCCGTCCGGCCGGCCGGCCGTCCGGCCGTTCGGCCGTACGGCCGTCCGTTGCCACGATAATTTGAGAACGAAAAGAGCTAGCGACTTGAAATTTTCAGGGTGGGTGGCGCATCGCAATACGACGGACAAGTTCGTTAATGGGCATAATCGGCCCAGTGGTTTCCGAGTAATAATTTTGTTTTCAACCAATATAATTCCGATCGAATTGAAACTTGGTGAGTAGTTGTAGAATATGAACCTAAGCACGTTTGTGAAATTTTGGGCGAATCGTATGGCTGGAAAATTTTAAAAAAATTATTAAAAAATATTTTTTTTGTCATATAACCTGAGAACGGAAAGAGATAGCGGCTTGAAAATTGTTGTGCATATGAATGCCACATTTGAGTTTGTTTATGAGCATAATCGACCAAACGGTTTCAGAGTTATAGCCATCTGAAATTTTCTGAAATTTGGTGGTTTTTTGTTCCTCATTAACTCAAAAAATACAGAACCGATTGAATTCAAACATGGTTATTAGATGTAGAATGCCAACGCGAAAATGTTTGCGAAATTTGGTGAGGATGGCATCTGTAGAAAATTTTTAATAAATCATTGAAAATAAAAAAAAAAAATTCTATATATCAGTAACTATACGTTTGAAATTGCTGAAATGTTGCGAGAGCCTTTACAACCTAACTCTACTGCCAAGTTTTAAGTTTTAATACGATCGGTTGAATATTGTTGGAGATTCGAGCATTCTTGTGCGAGTTCAGTAGATGGGTGACCGTTGCCTCGATAACTTTCGAACCAAAGGAGATAGGGACTTGCAATTTTCAGGGTAGGTTGCGTATCCGAAAGGGAGAGTTGAGTTCGTTTTTGGGCATAATCGGTTTAACGGTTTCCGAGTTATACCCACCTGGAATATTATTTCCTCGATAACTTGAAAAATATAGACTCGATCGAATTAAAGCTTGCCAATTAGTTGTAGAATATCGACTTGAAGACGTGTGTAGAATTTTGTGTGAACCGTATCGCTAGAAAATTAAAAAATATATTTTTTATGTCACGATAACCTGAGAAAGGAAAGAGATAGCGATTTGAAATTTTCAGGTTAGGTTGAGCATCTGAATGCGACATTTGAGTTTGTTCATGAGCATAATCGGTCAAACGGTTTTGGAGTTATATTCATCTGAAATTTGATTGTTATTTTCTCAATAACTCGAAAAATATAGAACCAATCCAATTCCAACTTAGTTATCAGTTGTAGAATGCCAACGCGAAAGTTCTTGCAAAATTTTGTGAGGATCGTATCACTAGAAAATTTTTAAGAAATCATTGAAAAAAAATTCTAGATATCAGAAACTATTCATCCGACATGGCTGACATTTTGCGAGAGCCTTCAGAACATAATTCTACTACCAAGTTCCAAGTTTGAATACAATAGGATCTATATATGTACATATATGAAATTTATTCCATTTTTTTTATTAAATATTTAAAACTGTAATTAGTTCTTTGAAATACCATTGAATGAAGAAATTCTTGTAAGTTGACAAAATATCTTTATTTGAACAATAAAAATGCATCATTTAATTAAAATTATAGTTTGACTATCCAATCGCTTCTTTCCTTTATAATATTTTTACTGTAAGTCAGTATAGCTTAACTTTCAAAGTAACGTCCTACAATATTAATTTAAATGATATTATAAATAAAAAATTGGTTCAAGCCCTGTGGACAGGAGCTATTGGGCGCATGTTCATCTTCCTTGTGGCCCGTACTGACCAGTAAAGAAAAAAAGCAGTATCATGTTGAATACCTTAATATTATTCTGGAACACAAATTTTCCATTACAATAATCTTCATCTAGCTTCTATTTAGTATCAATTCCTGTAGAACGTGATCATAATAAGTGTTCTCCATATAATAAAATGTGTTTGAACTTGGTATGTAGGAAATCTGACATCAATTATTGGAATTAATTGATTTGACAAACAGCCGTCAAATGAGGTAAATAGATTTTTGTGACGATTTTCTGTGACCATAGAACGTCAAAACACGCTGGAATGTGAATTTTAAGCAATATCTTCTGGAATTGAGATCGTATCGAACTGAAATTTTGCACACTCGTGTAGAATGCTTGATTTAACGTCGGTACAAATTTTTTTATTAAAAAATTTTCCAACTGCCCCATCCCAACAATACTTAGATAATATTATATCCATAAATTAAGCATTTCATTATTGCATTTCTTGAAATAGGTACCTTTTCAAGTCGATCAACATCGTCCTTCTTTCGACGTCTAAACTATGACTTGATTCTTTATGTTTATGTCTTTGAATTTGTTTTCGGTGGAATTCAAAGAGTTCATAGAATAATCGATGAAAATACTGAGAGAGACCCAGGAAATTTGACACTTTTTGTCTTATATCTCCAGAAATTGAAATCGTATAGAGCCAAAATTTTGCACAATGTTGCAAAATACTACAATTGACGTAAGTACAAGTTTTTGTTGCAATCTGATGAATAGTTCACGAAAAAAAAATTTTTTTTTCGAAAAAATTAAAAGAAATATTTTTTTAAAAATTACCAACATTTCGATCATAACAGAATTTTGCCAAAAGTTGCGCGTTTATATCCTCGAACTGACTACCAAGTTTCGATTCAACATCTTCTTTAGTTCCTGAAATATCAGGGAAATAACCTCAAAATTTTAAATGTCTATAACTCCTAAACCGTCCGGCCGATTTTGCCCGTTAACGAACTTAACCGTCGCATTTTGATCAGAAGCCTACCCTGAAAGTTTGAAGTCGATAGGACCTTCGGTGCTCCTGTTATCGTGCCTACGGCCGGAAGTACGGCCGGCCTGCCGGCCGGCCGGCCGGCCGGCCATACGGCACCCAAAATTCTGACACCGGATTCGTGATCAGGGAGTCCGAATTAGTCTATTAGCCAATTTTCAGCTCGAAATTCGAAAATTACAGACATTTGGACGAAATGATAGGACGATGTTCCCCTAGAACATGCGCCCAAAAAACAATATACTTCAACAATGTTTCTTGAATTATAGACTTTACAGAATAAAATAGGTAGGTATACTTCTAATTATTAACATTTTCGTTGAGACGAATGAATTTTTCCATTGGTGGAGAAGTCAGGCTAGATGTCTGCATACAGAAAGAAGCTTTTTATATTTGTGAATTATTTCTCTATATCACATAATAAAACGTGTTCTGCCTTGAAAACTGCTTCACCTTTCTTGAGTGGTCGACTTCTATTATCGATATATCCCAATATATCGGCAAGGGAAACCTCAAAATTTTGCCATTTCTTTTGTAAGGATAGATACCAAATATTATACTCAATAATCATTGGACGGATACTTTTAAAATAACTCAATTTAAAAAACAAATTAGTTATTCACAATACTTAAAAGCTGAGACTTCATTTCAAACAGAAGCTGTTAACGTTTGTTGTTTACCTTTACTATGGCAGTAGTTCTGTGGTCGTGCGCGATCGTTGTGGGTGGGACCTTAGTGGAACGCGCCTCTAATAATGTATAATTAGTGTTCTGTGGTTCAAATCATAGAAACAAAATATGTTTTCACTGCATCTTGTTCACATACAATAGCTAATATAATCAAAGAAGGTTTTGAGGAACCAGTTGTTTCTGAAATTCCTGTGTTAGATTATTAAAATATCGTGTTATAACTTTATAAAAGTGAATAAAATAAAATTATAGTTAGTGTTAAGTGTATTTCATTGCAAGTAAGTAATAGATTGTAAACCAAATCTCTTAAAACTACAACTGCTTGCTTATTGATGAGGCTAATTTTGAATCTCTTTTAAGAAAACTAAGGAAATAGATTCAATATTACCTATAGCTAATGAAGCTATCCTAATAACACAGGAATCCTAATAAAGAATCATTATGAATTCTTAGAGAAATTCCGCCCGTGTAAGGCCGGCTTAAGGTTGACTTTAAAATATCGATTAAATTCTGTTGAAAATGAAACAGAGTGGTTATCAAAATCAATCGGTTATGTATAACAAGAGATTAGTCTTAACCAATCTGTTCCGGTTATTCGCTTAAATTCCTTCCTTCATGAAATTCATTGATTTTCACTTGTTAAAAACCATAGACATAGAATAACAATAGAATAATAATAGAATGTTATTTTATGTCTATGTTAAAAACTGATCGATTATTTCAATTGAAAAAAAAAACGCACCACTACAATCGTACACACAGAATATTCTACAGCTTAAATTCTCTGATCGACATTAATGGGTTAGATCACAGAATATACCCTAAGGTATATTCTGTGGGTTAGATGTTAGATGTATGATGTCAGAAATGCGATAAAAACATTGATCGATATTTGAATACACACTCACAAGAGCAAATTTAGGTAATAAATAACTAGCCTACATTAGAAACTACTATTCAATTATTCTTTAACGAACAGCATCGAATACAAACTAATCTACAAGAAAAGGTATTTAATAAAATATAGTAGATATTTATAAAAATTTTTCCAAAATAAGTCTTGATTCGTCTTAATATGTGCATTTCGAATAAATGTTCAAGTAACTTTAATATCAACAAATTTTAACTCCTGTGAAATATTCCAATTTTTTTCAGAGATTAAAATTTGATAGAAGATGCCTAAGCTGAAAAGGAAATCTGCATCACAAAGGTCAAGACAAAAGAATAATGAAATCTATCAAAAACGTATTAATGATGTCGAATTTCGAAGTCTGGAAAACGTCGTACGTGGAGAAAATCAAAGGACTAAACGTCAAATTGACGAGCTACGAAACGAAGATAATCTAGAACGAAAACAAAGACATAAGATTGAACGTCAGAATGTTGAGGTACGAAGCGAGGAAAATGTCGTAAGTAGAGAAAATCAAAGGAAAAAACGTCAAATTGTCGAGCTTCGAAACGAAGAAAATCTAGAACGAAAACAAAGACATAAGACTGAACGTCAGAATGTTGAGGTACGAAGTAAAGAAAACATCGTACGTAGAGAAAATCAAAGAACTAAACGTCAAATTGACAAGCTCCGAAACGAAGAAAATCTAGAACGAAAACAAAGACATAAAATTGAACGTCAGAATGTTGAGGTACGAAGCAAGGAAAACGTCATACGTAGGGAAAATCAAAGGACTAAACGTCAAATTGACGAGCTCCGAAACGAAGAAAATCTAGAACGAAAAAAAAGACATAAGACTGAACGTCAGAATGTTGAGGTACGAAGCAAAGAAAACGTCGTACGTAGAGAAAATCACAGAACTGAACGTCAAATTGACGAGTTTCGAAATGCAGAAAATCTAGAAAGAAAACGAAGACATAAGACTGAACGTCAAAACGATGAGGTTCGTATGAAAGAAAATCTCAAAAGAAAAAATCAGCTTAAGACTGAACGTAGTGTTGGTAATGATGAATTTCTATTAAATGAGAATGAACGTAGGAAACGTAAAATAGATGAACTTCGTTCCAGTAATAGTTTTCGAGAATTGGAAAATCAAAAAAATTATACTAATAAAAAGTTCAAAGGAGAAACAGCTGAACTTGAAAGAGCAAAGAAAAAAGAAATTGTAAAACAATTACGAAGAAATCCCGAATTTCGTGAAATAGAAAGAATTAAAGATCAGGATGCACATCAAATAGCAAGATTAAGTCAAATAGATATTATTTCAAATACAAATTTAACAGACTGGGAAAAAATTTCAAGACAATTTAATGCAGAAGTTAAACTAGGACCAACAGAGGTATGTGTATGTTGTGGAGGTTTATGGTTTGTTAGTTCTATTAGACACCTAAAACCAAAAACTTTGCAATCTGATAAAATCTCTAATGAGTTCATGAATCAAGTTTATTACTTACGCAAATTAGACAAATTCAAAAATTTAGAATCTTTTTGTAGTACTTGTTATAGGTACGTCAAAAAATTGCAAATTCCTAAACTTTATCTGCATAACGGTCTGGATTTCCCAGAAATTCCAGAAGTTTTGAAAAAGTTAACTGTATTAGAAAGATTATGTGCCATTCGTTTGCCTTTTATGCAGATCAGAAGTTTAGGCTTTGAACGTCAATGTAGTTTGCGAGGTAATGTAGTTAATGTACCAGTTTTAATAGATTCAACTGTTTCAGTTTTGCCACGTACATTTGACAATACATTAACAATACAAGTAAAATTGAAACGTAAACTGTCATATAAAAATCATTATATTATTGAAACCATTCGGCCTTATAGGGTAAGACAAGCTTGCGAGTATCTGGTTACTACACCGTTATATATTAGCGAAGGAATTGCGTTACGGCAAAATAAAGGACATTTGTCTGAAACAGAAGAATTTGTTGTTGATAGAAATGATTTATCTTCTCCTCTTCCAGATAATAATTTTCCACCTAATACAGATTGTAACGATCAAAATAAATTCAACTCTTTAGAAGATTTAGATGAAAATGCGGATTCTGAACCGTTAAATCCAGGTGGTCAAGAAACTCTTATTCAAGATGAAAATGAAGTTGAAAATTTGGCTTTAGCGCCAGCAGAAGGGCAACGGCCAATAGGTCTTCTTTTAGATACTAAGGCGGAAGAAATGTCTTTTCCAACGATTTATTGCGGTCGTCCTAGAAACCCAACAGTTTATTTAACATATAATAATATATTAAAGTCAGAAATGAGACGCTTCGATCGAAGAGCAGCCGTAGTATGTCATCTATTGTATACTTACAAAAAATTGGTTCAAGCACTGACGTGAAGTCAGGAGCTTTTGCGCGTATGTTCTATTGTCCATACTCCTGTAATGAACACTCTTCTTAATCGAATTTACCATGATGAATTCTATTGTCCATTCTCCTGTATTGGACACTCTTCTTAATCGAATTCACCATGATGAATTCTATTGTCCATTCTCCTGTATTGGAGACTCTTAATTCGAATTTACCATGATGAATTCTATTGTCCAGAATGGACAATAGAATTCATCTTGGTAAATTCGATTAAGAAGAGTCTCCAATACAGGAGAATGGACAATAGAATTCATCATGGTGAATTCGATTAAGAAGAGTGTCCAATACAGGAGAATGGACACTCTTCTTAATAGAATTTACCATGATGAATTCTATTGTCCATTCTCCTGTATTGGACACTCTTCTTAATCGAATTCACCATGATGAATTCTATTGTCCATTCTCCTGTATTGGAGACTCTTAATTCGAATTTACCATGATGAATTCTATTGTCCAGAATGGACAATAGAATTCATCTTGGTAAATTCGATTAAGAAGAGTCTCCAATACAGGAGAATGGACAATAGAATTCATCATGGTGAATTCGATTAAGAAGAGTGTCCAATACAGGAGAATGGACAATAGAATTCATCATGGTAAATTCGATTAAGAAGAGTGTTCATTACAGGAGTATGGACAATAGAACATACGCGCAAAAGCTCCTGACTTCACGTCAGCGCTTGAAACAATTTTTTCTAGCTGGCAATTGTAATCAGACGTGTTCATTAAACACTCATTTTTGAATTGATTCCATTTCCAATAGAATTCATCTTGGTAAATTCGATTAAGAAGAGTCTCCAATACAGGAGAATGGACAATAGAATTCATCATGGTGAATTCGATTAAGAAGAGTGTCCAATACAGGAGAATGGACAATAGAATTCATCATGGTAAATTCGATTAAGAAGAGTGTTCATTACAGGAGTATGGACAATAGAACATACGCGCAAAAGCTCCTGACTTCACGTCAGTGCTTGAACCAATTTTCTACTTTGTAATTGTAATCAGAGGGGTTTTTTAGACACAATTAAAAATTGTGTAGAATTGTGAGAATGATAATATATTATATTATCATTCTCACAATTCTACGATAGCTGAGGTTATTTCATTGGTCATTCATTCATACTTTGTTTTCTAGAACAGGAGAGGTGTATTTTATATGAAGAATAACGAACCAGAAAGAATTTTGACATTTATCTCTCATAGGAATATAATATGACATGTAAGAACACAGCTCAGATAATAATCCATAGAATAATTAAGTACAGGATTCTGTGGAAACATAGAAGTACGATTTAATATTGAAATTTTGAAAATTGATATCTCCGAAAGTTTCAGCTTGTTACAGTTAGAAATTATATCAGTGGATTTTTATGATTAAACTGCATCTTAAAAAAACTGGATTCGAAATTTGTTATGTCAAAAAAAATTTTTTTTCGTTACTCCGAAACCATCAGGCTGATTTTGCATAATAGCGAACTCCGCCAAGATATTAGTCTTCCAAATCTACTCTAAAAATTTCAACTGCCTAGCTTATTCTGTTTGAGAGTTATTGTAGAAACAAAATTTGAATTTTTTTTTTTTTACACTTTACGGCACCTAGATCAATACAAAACTTCGCATGCATATAAAGGTCATTATTCTACAATTTGATGCTGAATTTCAGATAGATCGAGGAATTAGTTTTGGATATATTCATAAAAAATATTTTTATTAAAAACAGCCATAACTCTGAAACCGCTTGATGGATTTCGCCCGTTAAGGAACTCGTCCGAGATATTTACGCTCCAAACCTGTCCTAAAATTTCAATTCTCTGAGTCCTTTCGTTCGAGAGTTATCGTGTTAACGGCCGGACGGACGGCCGGACAAAATCGATTTTGACCAGGGATTCTTGATCAGTGAGTCGAAACAAATCATTTAAGACCAATTTTAGCCAAAAATTAGAAAATTACAGACATTTGGCAAATTGATAAGCACTCTGTTCCGAGGAACAAGAGCGCCAAAAAATGATTTTACTGAAGGATGGAGCTCAAATTTGGAAATGGAATCAATTCAAAAATGAGTGTTTGATGAACACGTCTGATTACAATTGCCAGCTAGAAAAAATTGTTTCAAGCGCTGACGTGAAGTCAGAAGCTTTTGCGCGCGTGTTATCTAGTCCATTCTCCTGTATTCTCCAGTATATTCGAATTTACCACAGTAAATTCGATTAATAGTGTCTAATACATGAGAATCGACAATAAAAGATACGCGCAAAACCTCCTGACTTCACGACAGCGCTTGAACAATTTGTTTTTCCTTGGTTTTTTTTAAATTTTCTAGGGATACGGCTCTTACAAAATTGTCCACACTTCTTTATGTCGATATTCTACAACTAGTTCAAAGATTCAATTTGATCGAGTCATTTTTTGCGAGTTATTCCAGGTGGGTATAACTCCGAAACCGTTAGACCGATTATGCTCAGTCACGAAATTAACCCTCCCATTCATATGCGCAACCTACCCTGAAAATTTCAATTCCCTATATCCTTTTGTTCGAAAGTTATCGAGGCAACGGTCACCCATTCAGCTACTGAACTCACAAAAGGCTGCTCGGATCTCCAACAATATAGATCCGATCGTGTTCAAAGTTGAAACATGGTAGTGGAGTTAGGTTCTGAGGGATCTCGCAAACTTTCAGCGAAGCTGGATGAATAGTTTCTGATATATAGATGTTTTTCAATGATTTTTTAAAAAAAATCTAGTGATACGATTCTCACGAAGTTTCGCATGAATTTTTGTGCTGGCATTCTACAACTAATGACCATGGTTGAATTGTATCGATTTTGTATTTTTCGAAATAACAACCATACTACAGATGCGTATAACTCCAAAACCGTTTGGCTGATTATGCCTATAAACAAACTAAAATGTCGCATCCAGATGCAAAACCCAACCTGAAAATTTCAAGTCGCAATCTCTTTCCGTTCTCTGGTTATCGTGACATAAAAATATGTTTTAATAATTTTTTTTTAATTTCCCACAAAATCTCACAAATGTGCTAAGGTTTATATTCTACAACTATTCACCACGATTCAATTCGATTGGATTTGTATTAGTTGAAAACAAAATTATTACTCGGAAACCGGTGGGATTATGCCCATTAATGAATTTGTCCGTCGCATTGGGATGCGCCAACTACCTCGAAAATTTCAAGTCGCTAGCTCTTTCCGTTCTCAAGTTACCGTGACAAGGACTAGCCGGACAGAATCAAATTAGACTTCGTAATCTTTATCGGGGAGTCAAAATCAATCGTTTGAGACCATTTTAGGCAAAAAATTCGAAAATTACAGACATTTGGGCAAAATGATAACGCGATGTTTTCCAGAACATATGCGCAATAATGTTTCTACTAAATGATTGAGCTCAAATTTGGAAATAGAATTTATACAAAAAAAACTTATCTTAAATTCAAAATCTTCTTACTTATCTTCGAGAAGGAAGTCTTTCAAATTTTATTGGAATCTCCAAAAATATACCAATATCTCTATCTGTTTATTAAAAACCCAAAAAAAAATTACACTCATGAACAAAATTCGTTGTTTATTAAGGAATTATCACGAGATTCTCAGGATAGCTGTCAACAAAAAAAAAATTAATTATACGACTTTCACTTGGTGTCTGACTAAGGAGTTTGATCTAGTCTTCGAAACGTTACATATATAATAATAGTTGTTTTATCGTTGATATTGTTTCTTAGGCAACATTGTTCTGTATCCATTGCTTCCGACATATATCTTGTGTTTCTAACGCAGAAACAATTCACAAAATGATATTTTTTTTATTTTATAGATATTTTTCAGAATTGGGAAGAACCCAGAAACGAACCATTTAATAATGAATATACAGGGTTGGGCATAGGAACCAAGTGTTTTTGGTTTGGATCGTACGCTGCCATTAGAAAAGGGAAGGGCGTGTGGTTTATTACAATTAATTCCTCGACTCGAAGCATTTAACTTTCTCAGTTGCCACTCGTCATTATGGAGAGGTGGACGCTAGAGCGACGCATGTTCGCGTATGATTGTTTTGTTCGAAGTGGCGAGTCGGTGATTGCAGTACAGCGTGAATTTCGCAGAAGATTTAATGTCCACGTCAGTTACATGCAATGCCATTGCATAGTCCTAAGCTAACAGTTTGGTGTGCGGTGGGAAGATTGGGCACCATTGGCCCATATTTTTTTGATGAAAATGGGGTCACCGTTACAGTAACATCTGAGCGGTACATTCATATTATATATGGTGAATACCTTTTTCATACCAGAATTGCAAAGAAGAGGTGTGGTTCCAGCAAGATGGGGCCACAGTACACACCGCCAGAGCATCTATGGCTGTTCTGCACCGCCTGTTTCCGAACCGTCTAATTTCGAGATTTGGTGACGTTTTGTGGCCTCCTCGGTCTACCAACTTATCGATTTGTGATTTTTATCTATGGGGGTACCTCAAGGCACGTGTTTACGCGGCCAACCCCCGTACGTTAGACGCATTGAGGGAAGCGATTCGTTACGAAATGTCCCTAATCAACAGAGACATGCTGGAGAGAGTGGAGGGCAATTTTCGAGAACGGCTGCAACAGTGTATCAATGAAAACGGACATCATATGCCAGATGTCATTTTCCGTACTTGAATATTTTAAAATGCTTGATTCCTTTGCGCCACCCTGTACCTCCCAATATATACTTTAATGTTTACTTACTAACTGGGGATACAATTAAAGTAAAATAAGTAGGTAACCCTAAATAAATCATAATTTTCTAAAAATGATAACGTTCGCATAGAAATAAAATACTTTATCGTATCATTAAGATCATCATGAAGATTAGGATGATGATTTTTATATGAAATATTTATTAATAATTATTAACATCATAATACATACGTACCTAAACCTACATAAAATGTTAGTTACCCATAATACATTAGTTACCATAATTTAATACGTTAGTTACGAAACCATAATACGTTAGAAACCAAATGATATCACAACTAGCTTTCATGATCATGTAAAAAAATATTTTGACAGTTTTCAAATTAGATGGATACCCCCTTGCTTTTAGCGTCCACGATCATAGGTATATCCTCTGAACATTAATTAATGACCGAGCAAGCACTCCTTTCGATTTCCTGCGGTTCCTCAGAGCTTAATCCATTGCCGGAAACATTTCCGATTTTGCGAGCAATGGAAACTTTTTTGGTCACACTTTCTTCTAAATACCCTCTAGCATCCTTCGCCGATTCCTATCCACCAAGATCTTTTAACGCAGTGACCAGTGCCTATACATATATTATTTTAGAGAAGAAATGAATGCCGCAGGGCCATATATGCCATATATTTGCCTTTTCTATTTGATACCAGCAATCTTCGGTGAGTAACATGAACTGGCCTTAATATTGCGTGCTTTTTAAATAAATGCACAGGATTAATTTCGCCGTCAGATACCACAGCGAAACTCTGTTTCTTGTGGGTTTTTTTGAGTCGACAATAGTAGTAATCAGCTTGTCCTCTAAAACGTCAACATCTTCCTTGGTCATCTTCGCTAATTCATTGGTTCGACAAGCTCCTCTAATTCCAATTAAGAAAGTCACTCTCATCATTAAAAACTCCTCTTCTATGGGGCATAACCCACAAATTCGTTGACTTGTTCTTTCGTAAATAATTCTGTTTTTTTGCTCTATATCCTTTTGTTTTACTTCTTGATGAAACGTATTAAGTCACCGTATTTGTAGATTTTCACTCTTTCCTTCAGTTCTAAAGTTGCTCGTAACATGGAATATTTCGGCCACAAGGATGAAGCAGAATATTCCTTAGAGAGTTTTATGAAATACACCAGCAACACCGTTTCATCTCCACCTTGAACATGTATCTTGTTTCGCCACTCACAAAACTGCCGATATTCCTTTTCATAATGGATTTTAGATTTGTCGAGAAGCAAGTTCTACCTTATAGTGTTGGCTGCGGCTAATATAAAGTTAGGAATATCGAAATCTTGCATAATTTTAATGACGACTTTTTGAAATGACATAAAACTTGTTATTAACATAGCAGCACTGCTCATCACTAAAAGAGCGTTGTTCTACACGCGCGACAGAGACATGACTGAACTGAATGCGCAATGCGCGTTTGCGGGTTTTGTACGGATCGTAGGAGGTTTATTGAAACAACAAATGTAACGAGCGGCGAACGCGCAGCGCGCTAATGTATACGCACTTCAATAATCTCGTAAAAGTGCGTATATATCAGCGGCAAAACCGCAACGCGCGCGCTGTGATTATTCTAAATTGGTACGGGTTTTCAAGTTGAGCGCGCTCCGAAAACCCGTACAAATCGCAGCGCGTTTGCCGCGCGTTCGCCATGCAGGGCGTTAATGCATACGCAGCATTTAGTCTAGTCAACAAGTGCTATTTGAACCAACTTTTTTCAGCAGTCTCCGAAAATTATGTATGAGGTGTCATTCGATTCGGAATGGCATCTATATGATTTTTGAAAAAAATGAAGTTCCGCCTACAAAAATTGTAAAAGTTATTAACAATTGCCTAAAAAAAAAGGGCTTTTAGTTTTTTGTAAATATCTCAAAAACTAAGAGAGATTTTTCAAATCTGAAAAAAGATTCAAAAAGAGGAGGAAATTTCCTAAAAAAAAGTTTGGAATCCCGAAACTGTACGATAAATATTTATAATTTTTCCAGAGGGATGAATATACGGCCGAAAACGGGTACTCTGGCTTGGAGATGCCACGTCCACTTCGGGCACTTCAACAATAAACATTTTTTAAACATAGTAAATATGAAAAAAAAAATTGAAAAAATTCAGGCAGCAACTGAATAGATGAATGAATAATAATCCACTTGAACCTAATTTTTATAATAATTTTTCATTTAGTTATTCAATAGTTAATTAATAACCTTTTTCTGCTTGCACATTAACATTGGAAGTGTGATAATTGCTAAACTATAAGTTTTAGATTTTTTTCCTCTCTTGGAGCAACTCTTCGAAGGCTTAAGAATAGAATCCCGTTGGGAAAATTAAAAAATGTTTATTTTTAAATTTTTTATTAATAATTTTCGTTGTTGCAAAATTAAAAACTTAAAATATTCATCGAACAAAATTTTTTTTTTCAATATTATTAACGATCCGTTTTTATGTTATTAGAAACTGCATAGAAATAATTTTTTCAAATTTTTTTCTCTAATTGTTTAAGAAATTGTTATAAACAAATGCGTTGTTTATGAGATAATTGAAAATTTTTTTTGGAATTTCAATCTTTGATACAAATAGTGATTTTTAAAAGAAAAATTGTGCCTTAAAAAAAATTTTTTATTGCTTTAAAACGCCTTTGTTAATTAACAATTATTTTCTCCCACTTCTAATTAATATTAAGGAACGATATTTTTTTTAAAAATCATTATTTATTTTTCTTTTCGATATAAAAAAAATTTTTTCATTTTATTTATTTTTTCATTGTTTATGCAATAAACAATTTGTTATAAACAAATAAATTTTTACCTTTTATTTTTTTTTCTATTCTACTTTCTGTCACAAAAACAGAAATGCAAAAAAACGGATCGTTAATAATATTAAAAAAAAAAATTTTGTTCGATGATTAATTTAAGTTTTTAATTTTGCAACAACGAAAATTATTAATAAAAAATTGAAAAATAAACATTTTTTAATTTTCCCAACGGGATTCTATTCTTAAGCCTTTGAAGAATTGCTCCAAGAGAGGAAAAAAATCTAAAACTTATAGTTTAGCAATTATCACACTTGCAATGTTAATGTGCAAGAAGAAAAAAGTTATTAATTAACTACTGAATAACTAAAAGAAAAATTATTATAAAAATTTTGTTCAAGCGGATTATTATTCATTCATCTATTCAGTTGCTGCCTGAATTTTTTAAATTTTTTGTTTTCATATTTACTATGTTTAAAAAATGTTTATTGTTGAAGTGTCCGAAGTGGACGTGGCTTCTCCAAGCCAGAGTACCCGTTTTCGGCCGTATTTTCATCCCTCTGGAAAAATTATAAATATTTATCGTACAGTTTCGGGAGTCGAGTCTTTTTTTAGGAAATTTCCTCCTCTTTTTGAATCTTCTTTCAGATTTGAAAAATCTTTATCAGTTTTTGAGATATTTACAAAAAACTAAAATCCCTTTTTTTTTAGTTAATTGTTAATAACTTTTACAATTTTTGCAAGCGGAACTTCATTTTTTTCAAAAACCATCTAGATGCCATTCCGAATCGAATGACACCTCATACATAATATTCGGAGACTGCTGAAAAAAGTTGGTCCAAATAGCACTTGTTGACTAGTCTAATTATATTATATTAATAGCTTAGATTGTGCTTTCAAAATGCCTGTGTAAAAATTTTGAAATGTCAAATTGACTGTTGATTTCGAGGCCGCTACCATAAAGGCAACGGCCGCGATATTGCATTTTGTGGATTGTAGAACGACTGCGAATTACTCACTTGGCCTACGGTTGTACAAATACTAGGAATAGTGGAAATGAGTATAATGCGGAGAAGGAAATTTAAATGAAATAGTTCAATGGGAGCTGAGAAAAAGCGTGTTTTGGTACTTGCCCACACTTGTTTATTCGGAGAAAGCAACGAAGAAAGCCAAGGAATAGCTGGAAAGGAGCTGAAAGAGACGGCACAGCAGGAGTGGGCGACCCTGGTTTTCTGCCTGCCGAATTGGAGGCCAACGAGATAATGAGCTTACGGTCCGACGTATCTACAACGAAAACCTATAACAGAGTAGCCGTACCGTCTCGTCTTTACCAGCAGAGACGATGGAACCATCTCTGGGACTCCATTGCTTGAGGGTTCCTGTTGATTCTCAGATGGCTCCGTCACCACAAAAGGGGAGGAGCGTGAATCAGTGGTTGCAAAATTGCTGATGGTGAATCCATCTCTTTCAAACAGAAATTTTTGCCATTGATCACTGCGCTAAGCTCATACTTGAGGAAGGATGAGTTGTCAGGACAATTAAGGTACTATCGATGAGCTAAGCCGCCTTGACTTACAACTATACAACTGCAAGTGCCTGAGGCTTGTGCAGGACTGCCGGATTATTCTTGCTTAACTAGGAGAGTGCTGCAGACTACAGCTCATCTGGGTTCCGGGACACTCGGGCATACAAGTAGAAGGTTATGAGGTGGCGGATTCATTGGCAGTACGAGATACTTCAACGGAGCTCATTGGTCCTGAACTGTCCTGTGGCATCTCTCTCAAGGCAGCAGGATGGGAGAACAACCAATGGTTGGACCAAAAGGTCCAAGATGGAGCAACGTACCTGGTGAAATGCTCGCTCAACAATTTTTGGCCCATCAGAAAAAGGGGCCAGACAATGGCTCAAGTTCTCCAGGTTAGACCTGAGAACAGATGAGTACACTTGTCACTCTGGTCTCAGAAAACACCTAGTAATTTGCGTTCGGCTGAGGACTCTGAGTACAGACAATGCCTGAATGAGACGAGACTATCGTCATGTGTGACTTCCCCGCTGTGGACAAGAGCAGATTTGAGGAATTAAGAGTCCACAAACTGAGACTGAGGGAACTGTACAAGTTCACACCCATCAGACCCATCATCTCCCTTCTCAAAAGGATTGATCTTGTGGATGAAGTATAGATTTAGGTGTTTCACAATAGATCGACTGGTTGCAGTGGCGGGGCAGGATTCGTCTGCCCGACACAACATATATATAATATAATAACCAATTTGCTCCTTCAATTCTAATATCTCCACTCCGGAGGAAAACTATTGCATCGGCATGAAGTAAGCATAAGCAGCCCGTGTGTCGTGACCTTAACACGAGGATATAAACAGTGGAAAACAGGATAATTCGAAGTGTATTCAAATGAAATAGTTAACGGGTAAGTCCGCGAAGGACACAGAGAAAAAGAGCAAGTTGTTGGTACTTGCCAATACGTGTTTCTACTTATTGATATATTAAGGCAAGGCAATCAAGATTACCAAGGAAAATGGGGAAAGGAACTGATATCACAAGACACACCACAACAGGAACAAGTAACCAAAGTGTACCTCCACTTCGGAGGAAAACTATTGAATCAGCACAGATGAACCATAAGCAGCATGTGTGATGTGACCTGAACGAACTCAAATGTCGCATTCGGACGCGCAACCTTCCCTGAAAACTGCAAGTCGCTAACCCTTTCCGTTATGATGATGTTATCAATATTTATGAGTAATTTAGTGTGTCTCATTACAAAGCCAAGTACTTTATAAGCCTTATTAATAATAAATGTGAAGAGTTTGTTAAATTTGAGGTTAGAATGCATAATAACTCCTATAGATCCTTACACTCATCCTGCCTAGATAGTTTGGAGTTACCAAGTACGAAAATTGCAGATAGTTAACTTTACGTGTGAATGTTAACACAGCACATTTGTCAACGTTCAGAGTCATTATGTTTGTGCCAAACCATTTACATACGGAATTGAAATCTTTTTGAAACTGGGCGCAGTCAATTTGTTTTATCACTGTTTTAAACATTTTGGAATTATACGCTAAGCTTATACAAGAGGAATGGGTTATGCTCCTTGGGAGGTCATCAACAAAGATTATAAAGAGGAGGGGACCCAGGTGGCTGCATTGTGGAACCCTTGAAGTCGCGCTAAACACTTCGGATAAGAAGTTTCCTATTTTTACACCCTGGGGCCTGGATATGTTTTCATGAAATTCAGTGCGTTCGTTGGAAGGCCCCATCTTCCTAACTTATCTAAGAGAAGGTCGTGATTGACCTTGTCGAAGGCTTTCAGGCAATCTGTCCTAACAACATCAAGCTGGTGTTTGTTATTTATCGCTTCAGCTGCCGAGTGAGTGAAAAGCACTAGGTTAGTGACCGTGGACCTGACCGGCAGAAAACATGTTGCTCTTGCACAAAGTTATTTCCGAAATGTTCTAGGATATCATTGTAAGGAATGTTTTCAAAAATTTTCCCCATAACATTTAGTATACTCTATAGACTCGATCGTGTACAAATTTAGCTTTGCTTAAAGTTAGGCATTGAAGGCAAAATTTCAGCGATGTCGATCGAATATAGAATGTTTTCAATGATTATTTTAACATTTTCTAGTGACATGATCCTCACGAAATTCAGCAAAAATTTGCACGTCGGCATTCTACAACTAACTTCCATGTTTGAATTGGATCTGTTTCCTATTTTGTGAGTTGTTTAGTAAATAACATCCACATTTCAGATAGGTATAACCCCAAAGCCTATTAAAAGACTCAAACGTCGCATTTGGATGCACAACCTACCCTTAAAATTTTAAGTCGATTTCTCTTCCCGTTTTGAAGTTGACGTGAAATAAATAATATTAGGTATGAATAATTCTGGTAAAATTTTCTAGTGATTCGATCCTCACAAAATTTCACATAGATCACATAGTAATGTGGGTATTCTACAGCTATAATTACCAAGTTTAATCGGATTTGTACAAGACTAGTACAGTTGGGCCTATTATGCCCATTAACGAATTCTTCTGTCGGATTTGGACGCGCCACCTATGCTGAAAATTTCAAGTTGCTATCTCTTTCCGTTCTCAAGTTATCGTGGCAACGGCCGGACAGAATCAAATTCGCCCTCGAATTCTTCATCAGTGAGTCGAGTGAGACAATTTACGGCAAAAATTCGAACATTACAGACATTTGAGCAAAATGCACGCTGTTCCCAAAAGCATGCCTGAAGAAAAATATTTTTGGCGCTCTTGTTCCTCGAAACACAGTGCTTATCAATTTGACCAATTGTTTATAAGTTTCGAATTTTTGGCTGAAAATGGCCTTCAACGTTTTGGTTCGACTCACTGATCAAGAATCCGTGGTAAAAATTGATTCTGTCCGGCCGTCCGTTAACACGATAACTCTCGAACGGAATGACAGTTGAAATTTTCAGAGTAGGTTTGGGAGATAAATATCTCGTTCGTTATTGGGCAACAACAGCTTGGTGGTTTCGGAAAAACGAAAAATAAATAAATTTTTACATTACAAATTTTAAATTCAATACTTTTTAAGGTGCAACCATCATAGGAATCCATTGATATAATTTTCAACTCTAACAAGCTAATACTTTGGGAGATGAGATTTTTCAGGATTTCAATATTAAATGATGATTCCATGATTTCACAGAATGCTGTAGTCGAAAACTAACATCCGTATGTGTATCTATGAATATCAATATATGAATGGTCTTCAAATATGTCATCTTAGGGCTTTTTGGAAAGTGTAACCCATATACATAATAGTCTATCTATTACGTATATGGTGTAACCCCGGATCGAGTATATCATCATCAGCTATTTGCAGGAGCTTGCAAAGAATCGTGTTCTTGATCACCGTTTCCGAACGCGGCAGTCAGCGCTGAGAGCCGAGGTCAGCGCTCAGCGCCGAGGTAGAATTTACCTAGCCTTATTTTTAATTTGTTTATAATTCGTACTTTGGGTATATTTTGTGTTGAATAACAACGAATCTTGAATTTGTGAATATATACAAGACTGTTTTGATTTTTCATATTATATTAATCCACATGCGTATCAAATATTTCTTCTTGGCTTAAGGTTCATAATACAGAATTTATATACCAGTGATATGAACTATCAAATTATGAAAAGAAGATTGTATTTTATTAATATATTTTGTCTCAATACGAATGAAATAAGTTTTCAAATAAAGAAAAACAAGAATATAAAATACATATTTTATCTTTTAAACAAATGAAAACTTGTTCCTCAGCCTATACCTAAACAAATATCAGGAATAAATGGGCAATCTGCTATAATTGCTCCAGCATGCTCTAGACATTTCGATGATATTTTCCTGAGGTATTTCAAGTCGTGAAAACTATGCACCAAGTGTATGTTTCAACAACCCATTCCATGAGGTTAATTTTAATCATTGGAAATTGCTCATTTAATCTTGATGAATAAACTATTATTTGAATCTAATTTCTTTTATGATGCAGTTCTATCATAGGAATCCATTGATATCATTACCAACCCTGAGAAACCAATACTTACGGGAATATGATTTATCAAAGTTTGAACAAGAGTGCCCCAGGGCTTTCCCACATTTTATATTGCAAGTGGTTTACTATTTCAACTTCTCTGGTGCCCTTTTAAATTGAAAAGATCAAGTATCGTGAACGTAAATATCTGCTGTAGCTGATTTTGTTTCCTATTTTAACCAAGAAATCATTTGCTAGTAGGGCATTAGTCATAATAATTCGATGCGTTCTATAACCAGATATTTTGTTCAATACTTCCGAGATAGCTATAAGTTTCGTTGAGGTTGTACGGAGGAAAAAGTTAACGGTTGGGTTATTTTACATCGAGTACAACAACCAAAAGTGGTTTTCCATTCTAATGGTGCTATTCTGCTTTTCATCTGTAACTTATGAATCTGTAACTAACGATTGATTCATAAGAGGCCGCCTTACAAAATCGTTAATAATGCAATTCTGGAATGCTTCCTGTTACTATATAATTCACAGTGTTATTTTTGAACTACTTTAATAAATCTATTGGAAAACATAACCTTAAACCGTAGGGATATTCTGAAGGTATTTGTTTATCTCCACAATTACTATTATTTGGTCAGTTCCAAAATGGTTGTCACCGCGGGATGGGTACAGTTCCCTGTGTCCTGGTTTGGAACTCAAAACCTAGAATAAGTTTTAAAAAATAGTTAATAAGGAAGACGCAAGACTCTCAAATTATATTTGTGAAATGCAATTCTGGAATTGTTCCCGTAACTATCTCATTTACGGAGCTACATTTGAACTACTTTGATGAATTTATTGGAAAACATAACCTGAAACCGTAGAATTATTTTGAAGTTGAAGGTATTTGAGTAGCGTATCACTTATCACCCCAATATCTTTTATTAGGATTTTGTTTGATTGCAGCTTTACTATTGTTAAGAGATGAAGGAAGGAAATGAAATATGCAATATGAAATGAGATATATTGATTTGTAACATGATTTCACGTATAAATAGTCCGTATTACTTGAAAGAAATGCCCATATTGAAATGTATAAGCCAATTATTATATCACCCGCCATACATATATTATAGAAAGAGGAATAATACCTATCCCCCTACTTCAATATGGCATAAGCATTTCTTATTTTTAGGACTGGTTCTAAAGCATTCACTAAAACTAATGTTAGCAAGTGCAATGTTTTTTTTATTCATTATGAAGATGATGGTAAGTTGATCATCCGGAATTTCAAATGAATCCATTTGATCACTTAACCGTTTTCTCTCAATTCTCACGAAGTTCCTATTATAATAAAAATGATTTTCAAGTCATGTGAAATTACGTACAGTTAGTTGGATATGAGTTTTCATCATGCTCTAAGAATAAGCCAGTAATCCAAGCAATATGAATATTATTCACATATCCATTTTCATATTCGGGAAAAAAACCGTCACGCCGCAAAATCATACAATAATTCTTTAAAATAACCTCACATTATATCTTCCGATATGCTTCCGGTCGCCACTCGAGTACTCGTAACGATTTAAGAATATCTGTAAGTTACAGATCGCTAAAACACAGTCCAGAATAGCAATGTTCCTGTAAAGTTATGAAAAGTTACAGATTGGCATATAGATGAAAGCAGAATTGCACCATAAGTCTCCTCAACGGAAGTGTGTGGGGGGTCTGCCGATGCTTGTTGTGGAGAATGAGAATCTGAATGGAAGTACTATTATTTCAAATTTGTTGTTAAGTAAGAGTGGAGCTTTACACATTCAAAAGGATGGAAGGAAATAAAATGTGCAGTATGAGGTAAGATCTACCGATTTATGAAAGGATTGTGTAAATATTTCTTATTTACTTGAAAGAAATGCTTACATTAAAGAGAACTACTTACTCATTGTAAATTACAGCAGTAACGGTTTGAATAAACGAAAAAGAGCGAAAAATACTAGCCAAGAACAGTTTGAAATAAATTTGGATGCTATAGAGAATGATTATGTTCTGAGAAGCAATACCATTAATCCTACATTAGGACAAAATTACCTCCAAGAATAGTGGGGGCAGTTGACCCTTCAACTCAACGCTGTAGAAGGTGGGCCAATGCTAACAACAGAAGAATGGATGAAGATAATTTCTCATATAAATGAGAGTGCATAGCATAGACAATTTTTTCTTATATTTCAGAGGTTTACCGATTGGAAATACGCAATTGAAGCAAAAAAGCCTAAAATTGATGCTCATCGTTCCCAAACTGGTGGTGGCCATATGATACAAAACTTATTATCACCATTAGAAGAGAGAGCGTTAGATGTTTGGGGTCGTGTGACTGTGGCAGGAGCTAATGTGACAAGATATGAAGGACTTAAGGAAAAGAAAGAAGAATCAATAATAATTCAGGTTGTGAACCAAACAGATAGCACGGAGGAGGTACACAAAGAGCATAAAACTAGAAAAATTAGAAACAGAAATAAACCGCTCTGCTCTTTAGCCGAAAGCTTACTCAAAATTACACATGAAAATATTGAAAATCAAAACTCTATGATGAGTATTATCCAAACGTTTGCCAGGACTATTGTTCACCACAAAAAGAATATTTAGAATTTAAAATTAAAAAATTTGAATATTTACATCCCTACTTCACGATGGAGTGAATAATTAATAGAAAAGTTTATTTATTGTGATGGAGGAAAACCTTAATCAATTTTTCAGATTAGTTTTAAGAGTTTCTGTAATGTTTTTATGATAAATGTGATATTTAACTTTAAGTTCTTTTGGAAGGTATTTAAGTTTTTTTGTGATAATGGTTTGAGAGTACAAATACATTCTTCAGATTACTTTTATTGATAGCATTTTTTTACATATTAGTCCTTATATAGTGATATCTTGCTTCAACTCCCATCTGATGTGTATTATTATCATGACTGGTAACATGAGGTCCTGAAACCAAGGATTTTAAAATTTGTAATCTTCAGGCAGATATAAATACATGCCATAATGATTGTCACCATCACTTCGTTTTTCAATATCTTCATCAATAATATTTGCTGTTTTAGCAATATTATGCAATACACAGCATATGTAAATAATTTTTGCAACCTGAATCGGATGGTACATTAGGGTTCTTAATCTCGATTTTGTAACGTTCGTTTGTTTACCTTCGGCTTGCGATAAGGTTATCGTTCGTGTTGATATTGAATTTGAGGTTGGGTATCAGTGGTACCAATCGACGCTAAATAATTATCGTATTCGAAGGGCCGAATGAGTTGGCAATATTGTTGCATTATGACAGTCTGAAATTTAGTGAGTGCGTCAGTCAGGTGAAGTCGTCCATTTTTTTTGTGAACATTCAACGAAGGAAGCATAGGTTGAACGTATTTTCGGAACTCTGGTAGAATTATTGGAATCTTCTTAATTGGATATAGTTTCGAAAATCGGATTAAGAGTGAGAGTTATATTGGTTTGATTGGGAAGGATAACAGATAACCGTCACTTCTCTCGAAAGAGGATATAAAAGCCTTTTGCAAATCCGAGTTGAACACGTGAACGATCTTGGCGGCTTGGTCAGAACATCGCTGTGTGCTTGAAGGATTATTTGGCGGAGGCACGGCCAGATTTGGTTTCGAAGCAAACGTGTGCAGGACAACCCCGAACATCAGGGGTTTTTATGCCAGCACGATTTTTATGTCAAGAGGAATAGCACGATTTTTGTGTCAGGAAGAGAACGATTTTTATGTCAGGAAGAGTGTAACTGAGACATTCGAATATATTCAAGGTGGTCCATAAGTAGCGCTGTGAGAGAGCCAACGCAGTGTTGCAGATCCCGAGTATATACAAGGTGGTCAGAAAGCAGCGCTGTGGGACATTCAGTCAAGGGTTGCAGACTGCGAGCACAGAGGGAAGGAGAACAGTATTGCGAGACCAACGAAGCAATACTAAGTTCAGGCATAAGGAATAGCACGCAAGTTATTGGAAACATCTTTCGAAATATATCTTATACCTGCTCTATGCGACTTGAACATATATTGTCATCAATTGTGTAAATTATTGTTGTTGTAAAGCGGAAATTGGGGAAAGATTTGCGTAAACGATACAAGATCATAGATAAGAAACGTGGATGCGCCTGAGCTCAAGCGTCGCGTATTTGAATCAAAGAGAAATATCTGCGTACAATTTCCGCCACCCTCATTCAGGGTTTCACAGTAGTTTTATTTTGGTGGGTCTAAAGACCTGGGTTGTATGCTACTGGAATAAACTGTCTGTTATTAGCGTGAATATTCTTTTGGTGAATTTAGGAATTAGTAGATTACGCGGGGGTATCTGGGAGACTTAAATTTACCTGGCGCCCATTAACTAGGTTCCCTTTTTAGGAATCCACTCCCATTTCCACTGGAGCTAGACCGCGGATCCCTGAGTTCTAGTAGCTCCGAACTTAACCACTGCGACTTGGGAACAGTCATCTGTCGTTATAAATTGGCGCCCGACGTGATTTTTGAATTTGAGTAGTTGTATTAGACAAATTTACACCAAAATTGATGTAAATGGTGGTATTCTAGATATTTTTTTGGGAAATTGCTATATCGTGCGTCACATTGTACAGAATTGACGTAATTTTTTATATAGGTTTGATTGTATCGAATAATTGTACAGGTTAGTTGAAAGGTGGTTATTTGATTCGCAAAATGGGAGAATTTAAATTGATTGTCAATAGGTTGGATAAAAATCAGTTGACATATGAATTGGTTATTCGGGGTATGTCAGCGGGTACAGTTGAGCATATGCGCAGTAACTTGGCTTTGTTAATTAAGCAGGAGAAGAAGAAGGTTAGTTTCATATACCCCGAGAATCCTTTTTCATTTCAGAATGATAAAGTCGCAATTTCCAACCTGTTAGAACGCTTAGTAAACGAATTTGAAACCATAGATTTGAATTCACCAAATATAGCGAATAAATTCACAACTGATTTGGTACATTTAATAGGTAGGATAGATAGAAGTGTCCCTGTTAAGGAGGATGAAGTAAGTTGTAAGAGTGAATTCGGCAGGAAAGCAGGCAATTTAAAGACAGCATATATAACTAAATTTTTGAAACTTAAAGCATCAGTACCCGATACGTTAGATGAGAGTAGATATAATGCGACTGATGATGATAGTGACGAGCCTGACAGAGATATACATTTTTCTCCCTTCATGCGACATTCGTCTCCCCCAAGGGGAAATTCTACGGTTATTACATCGGTAATGAAGTCAATTCCAGTCGAAAAATGGAATCTAAAGTTTTCAGGCGATAAAAAGAGTCTATCAGTAAGCGCATTTTTAGAGAGGGTTGAAGAATTGAGATTAGCCCGAGGTATTTCAAAATCGCAATTACTTGGTAGTGGAATAGATCTTTTCACGGGGGTAGCATTGCATTGGTTCAGGGAAGTTAGGAAATCTACGGCTACATGGGATGATCTGATTACTAAGTTAAGAGAAGATTGGCAACCATCAGATTATGATGATAAATTATGGGATGAAAGCAAAAATAGAAAACAAGGTCCTAATGAGGATATTATAAGTTTTATGTCAATAATGTCATCTATGTTTGATCGGTTGTCTCATACTGTCAAAGAAAAAGACAAATTAAAAAGCGTTAGAAAGAATTTGCATCCCTATTATTTAGATCGGGTCAACCTAAGTAAAATCAATACATGGTCTGAGTTAAAATCAGCTTGTCGGCAGATTGAAGATCAGAAGCGGTTGGTAGAGTCATATTCAGTACCTTCTAGAAAGGGTTGTTTAGAACCTGATTTAGCCTATATTGTTGCATTGTCTTCCACGTCCACCAACAATGGCACCGACCCTATCGTGCGGACAGAGCCAACCACATATGGTGGATTCGCAAACGTAAAATGTTATAACTGTGGCATGGCAGGCCATAAAATTAGGGGTTGTCTCAAGCCGAAAATTTTAAAATGTTACCGTTGTTCAAGGGAAGGGTTCACTACTAAAACTTGCCCTTCTTGTAATTCTGGTCGTGGACGCAATCCTTCGGGAAACGGGGGGAGTCGTCACTGACCTGTCGCAACAGTGACGATGTTTTTGGCGACCCATATTCTTCATGTAACACCGTTGATAGCTATAAAGAGGAAAATACTCAACCGTCATTCATACCAGTATTGAGTTATTTAGCAAGCCAGGCGGAAGCGGATAATAGACCCCATCTTAAGGTGGAAATTTTGGGAAAATGTTTCTTGGGTTTACTGGACTCTGCAAATAAAGTGCGCATAGCTATGTTGGTAGCCAACCTCCGTTAGGAGATGGTACACGAAGAAGAAGAAGGACTCTGGTTCTTGCAGATCAATAATGGGAAAACCGGGATGGAATATTATTAAGCATATGGGAATATCTCTCCGAACCTCTAATACCAAGTTCTGTAGAGTGGCGAATGGAAATTTATGTACCGTTCTGGGAAGTTGTGACCTACCGGTAAAGTTTAAAAATAAAGTGGTACTGGTAGAAATGTTAATAATACCAGAACTCCCACAGACTTTGATTTTGGGTTGGGATTACTGGAATTTGATAGGGCTGATTCCATCATTTAACGAGTGGCAATTCTGTAAGAATGATATGGACGTTAATTGTGTTGATTTAGTACAAGGTGAGGAGATTTTGAATCGAAAACAGAGAGAAATCCTAGAATCGATAGTTGAGGAAAATTTTAGGTCTATAGGGAAAGGATTAGGATGTTATCAGTTCGGTTGTGTGGATATTAAGATCGATCCTGATTGTGAACCGATAAAGCAGCGGTACTATAGGGTATCTCCTATAATGCAACAACATATAGACCGGGAATTGGAAGAAATGTTGAAATTAGGAGTAGTTGAAAAGTCGGAAAGTCCATGGGCATCACCGATTGTATTGGTCAGGAAAAAGGCGGGATACAGGTTTTGCGTTGATTCAGGAAAGTAAATTCTGTGACGAGGAAGGATAGTTACCCTCTCCCGATGGTATCCGATGCATTAGATAAATTGAGAAAGGCGAAATATTGTTCAACAATAGATATCAAAAGCGCATATTGGCAGGTACCCCTTTCAGAGTCATCGAGACAATACACCGCCTTCACTGTCCCAAATCGTGGTTTGTTCCAGTTTACGAGACTGCCATTCGGGTTAGTGACTAGTGGGTCAAAATTCCAACGCATCATGGATGGAGTGATCGGAGCTGATCTTGAACCTTACGTATTCGTATACTTAGACGATATAGTGATCATTTCAGAAACTTTCCAACATCACTTGGAAATATTGGGGGAAATATTTCGTCATGTTAGGAAAGCAGGGTTCACTTTAAGTAGGGAGAAATGAGAATTTTGCAAGCCACAACTTAAATATCTGGGATATGTGATTGATAGGTACGGATTACATGTAGACCTCGAAAAAATTAATGCTATGCTTTCATTACCAACACCTACCAATGTCAAAGAAGTTCGCAGAGTCGTGGGTATTCTATCTTGGTATAGACGTTATGTCCCAAATTTTAGTGATCTTATTTCACCTCTCACCTTTTTGCTCCAGAAGAATGTAAAATTTAGATGGAATCCCGAATGCGAGGAGGCCTTTCGGAAAATAAAGCAGTGTTTGGTTTCTGCTCCGGTGTTGAGTTGTCCGAATTACGAGCAACCGTTCCAAATTCAAACTGACGCTTCCGGCTTTGGAATAGCCGCGGTATTATCACAATCTCAGCCCGATGGGGGAGAAAAGGTTATAGCATATATGAGTAAGTCTTTGACGAAACCCGAACGAAACTACTCTACTACGGAAAGGGAATGCTTGGCAGTAGTATGGGCAATTGAAAAGCTTAGGCCATATATTGAGGGTATCCCATTCACGGTTATTACGGACCATCATTCGTTAATTTGGATTCAGAATCTGAAGGATCCTGCGGGTAGATTGGCGAGATGGAGCGTTAAACTCCAACAATATGATTTTAAGATTGTGCATAGAAAGGGAAAGGAACATGTTGTACCGGATTATATTATCTAGAGCCGTTCCTATGATAGATACGATACAGGTGGATAATGAAATCGAGGTAACTGGTAGGTGGTATAAAGAAATGTTCAGTAAAGTTTCAAGTAAACCTGCGAAATATGCCCAGTGCAGGATTTCAGTGGATGGTGGAACTTTATTTAAATACGTAAAAAGCGATTATTCGGATTTAGCTTCGGAATCTGACGAATGGAAAATAGTATTACCCAAATCGGAACGTAGGAGGGTGATTTCTAGTTCTCATGGCACACCATTAGCTGGTCACCCCGGTGTATACAAGACGTATTATCGTGTTCGGGAGAAGTATTACTGGCCTAAAATGAAACAGGACATGGCTAAGTATGTGAGGAAATGCGCTATATGTGGTGCTCATAAAGTTCCAAACAAGACACCGGCTGATAAAATGCATCTCACCCTAAACCAAACTTACCATGGGAAATGATTTCTATAGATCTTATGGGACCATATCCTAGGTCGAAGAATGGCTTCTCGTTTATATTAGTGATCACCGATTATTTGACTAAATTCCCAATAATTGTTCCGTTGAAAAAGGCGACGGCCGTGAATGTAATTAAGGTTTTGGAGAGTTCAGTTTTCCTAATGTTTGGGGTTCCGAGAATAATTATAGCCGACAATGGCGTACAATTTTCGGGAAATAAATTCAGACAGTTTCTTGAGGAATATAAGGTGAAGAAAAAATTCTCTGCGCTTTATCATCCCAGGTCTAACCCAACCGAACGTATGAATCGTTCCTTGAAAACTATGATTAGAATGTATGTATCGGACAATTATAAGGATTGGGATAAACATCTAACCGAAATTTCTTGTGCAATACGAACCGCGAAACATGAAACGATGAAGGTAACCCCATTTTTCGCTAATTTCGGGAGATCTTTCAAAGGTTCTGGAGAGGATTATGACCATGATTTAAGAGATAGCTCAGAACCTATAGATTTCAAAACTCGAAATATTGCCTTTCAGCGAGTTTGGGATGATATTAAGAAAAGGTTAGAAAAGGCCAACAATAAGGCGGTTCACGACTATAATTTAAGGCGTCGGTATGTAGAATTTCTACCGAATGAACTAGTATGGCGTAAAAACTTTGTATTATCGGATGCCTCGAAAAATCTGGTGGGGAAACTCTCGGGGAAACTTACTCCTCGTTATATAGGGCCATTTAGAGTTAGTCGCAGACTTTCGCCTTGGACGTACGAACTCAAAGATGACAAAGATAATATGAGGGGAGTATGGCATATCAAAGATCTGAAGGCCTATGAATTGCCGGAAGGATAAATAGGATAAGTTTATTTTAGATATAGGAAATTATTGGAGAATGAATGGCATATAGTGAATCGGATATAGTTGTGAATCGGGTGATTTTTTTGATTGGTTGCCAGTTTTGGTTTTGTTTGTGATTGCCGATTGATCGCGAGTGAAAGAGCAAGCACTTGGGTGCTGCCTTGACTATTTTGTGGGTGGTCGTCTGCGTGATCCCGAGTGAGTTTTCAGTGTGAGATCAACTTTAACGTTTTTTTTATATTCAAAATTCCTTATTGTTGAGCAGACGAGGTGGGAGCTGAACATCTAGCCCCACGCACTGTTCAACTGGTAAGCGACCATTTCCTTACCATTTTCTGGCCTTAAATTATATTTTTTTTGTGTGGCCGGTCCCATGCAGATTTCTACATTCGCGGATCATTGCTGTCGGTCATCCCTGAATAGGTTTTGGGGTGGTACCGGGTTGCTTGCGTGTGGGCGAATGAAGGCTATAGGCTATGGTTGATGGAGGCTGAAACCCGAAACTCACCACCTATAGACCTGATGCACATCTGGGTTAGCACAGGCGTCCTGGACTATACCGGGAGCTAGGGGGGTCTGACTTGGCTGTCTTCGATGACAGGGATGCGACGGTACGGCACTCGTTCTTTGGGGGAACCACTTGCCAGGCTTGGGATGGTGACCGGCTAACCTTGCCGCTAGTGTGGGGGGTTCCTGCTCGTCTGTGGTGACCTCGTCGTATCTTGCCTTGTCTGGGCAGCTTCTGGCTGTGGTGTGGCTCAGGGCCGGCGAGTCCTTCCACAAGGGGATGTTGCCAGTCGTGGGGCTAACTGGTGAGAATCGATGAATGAAAGGAATGAGTGTTGATGTGTATGATGGAGTATGAACTGAAATTGTAATGGCTGGAATTGGAATGGAAGAGGTGTAGTTTGTTAGTGGTTGCTCTTGGTACCTGTCCACGCTCAGTGACCCGAACTCTTTGATTTTTTTTTGCTAAGTATTTTAATCCATAAGTGAAATTTACTAGGTAAATTTTTTCAGGCAAGGGGGGATTTTGTACGTTCGTTTGTTTACCTTCGGCTTGCGATAAGGTTATCGTTCGTGTTGATATTGAATTTGAGGTTGGGTCTCAGTGGTACCAATCGACGCTAAATAATTATCGTATTCGAAGGGCCGAATGAGTTGGCAATATTGTTGCATTATGACAGTCTGAAATTTAGTGAGTGCGTCGGTCAGGTGAAGTCGTCCATTTTTTTGTGAACATTCAACGAAGGAAGCATAGGTTGAACGTATTTTCGGAACTCTGGTAGAATTATTGGAATCTTCTTAATTGGATATAGTTTCGAAAATCGGATTAAGAGTGAGAGTTATATTGGTTTGATTGGGAAGGATAACAGATAACCGTCACTTGTCTCGAAAGAGGATATAAAAGCCTTTTGCAAATCCGAGTTGAACACGTGAACGATCTTGGCGGCTTGGTCAGAACATCGCTGTGTGCTTGAAGGATTATTTGGTGGAGGCACGGCCAGATTTGGTTTCGAAGCAAACGTGTGCAGGACAACCCCGAACATCAGGGGTTTTTATGCCAGCACGATTTTTATGTCAAGAGGAATAGCACGATTTTTGTGTCAGGAAGAGAACGATTTTTATGTCAGGAAGAGTGTAACTGAGACATTCGAATATATACAAGGTGGTCCATAAGTAGCGCTGTGAGACAGCCAACGCAGTGTTGCAGATCCCGAGTATATACAAGGTGGTCAGGAAGCAGCGCTTTGGGACATTCAGTCAAGGGTTGCAGACTGCGAGCACAGTGGGAAGGAGAACAGTATTGCGAGACCAACGAAGCAATACTACGTTCAGGCATAAGGAATAGCACGCAAGTTATTGGAAACATCTTTCGAAATATATCTTATACCTGCTCTATGCGACTTGAACCTAATATATTGTCATCAATTGTGTAAGTTATTGTTGTTGTAAAGCGGAAATTGGGGAAAGATTTGCGTAAACGATACAAGATCATAGATAAGAAACGTGAATGCGCCTGAGCTCAAGCGTCGCGTATTTGAATCAAAGAGAAATATCTGCGTACTATTTCCGCCACCCTCAATCAGGGTTTCACAGTAGTTTTATTTTGGTGGGTCTAAAGACCTGGGTTGTATGCTACTGGAATAAACTGTCTGTTATTAGCGTGAATATTCTTTTGGTGAATTTAGGAATTAGTAGATTACGCGGGGGTATCTGGGAGACTTAAATTTACCTGGCGCCCATTAACTAGGTTCCCTTTTTAGGAATCCACTCCCATTTCCACTGGAGCTAGACCGCGGATCCCTGAGTTCTAGTAGCTCCGAACTTAACCACTGCGACTTGGGAACAGTCGTCTGTCGTTATAATATGCATCGAACCTGCCTTTTGAAATTCTATTAGTTCTTTCAATAGTATTCCGTAACGAATTTAAATTATTATTGAACAATTGCTCCTGATTATTTCTAGGATTAGCAATCGGAGTAATAAGCCATGGTTCAAGAGGGTAGCCACTATCTCCTAAAAAAGGATTTTATTTAGGTATATTGTTTCACAAACATAAGTTATTGTCCCAACCGATCAAATGGATATTAGTATAATCTGCGTTGCTGTTCCCGCAAGTGAATTCTTTTAGCACTAGTTTGCCAAATTGCAGAGTCATGCACGGAGCCAGGAAATCGAGCATTAACAGCCAATATTTTACAATCGTAATCAGCTATCTAAAAAATCTCTGATAAATACATGTAGTATATAGGCTGCTTTTCAGAAAATATTCAAAACTTTATACCAGCATGACATTGATGGAATGTTTTCCTCTTCTGTTGATGTAAACATATGGTGGATGATTAATATCAGTTTCAGGAGGTGCAATTATTTATACGTGGGTTCCATCTATAGCTCCCAAAACACCTCTGAACCCAAGAAATCTACAAATATAGAAACATTATATGATTAAAAAAATTATGGAATATTCGTATGAATGTAATAATTATAGAAATAATGTGAAAATACCCTCTTACCCATGTTTAAAATTTCTAACTGAATCGATAGTAGAGGGAAATTGAACCCAAATTGCTAATAAGTGCTCGGTAATGGCTGAGCATATTTCAGTTACTGCTCTACTAGCTGCAGGTTGACTTGCCGACAACCATGAATTTGAACCAACACAATTCTGAAAGGACCCTGTGGCCAAAAAGTGTAGAGTAATTAGCACCTAAAATATATAAGGCATTAATCAATTTTCATTCTTCTAAAATATTACCCACCCCATATTATAGAAAGAGGGATAATACCTTTCTTGGTGCCGGTTTCTGAAGCATTTGAATGGAGTTTGTCTTCAGTTTATCTACTGAATTCTATTGAATTCGACAAATAAACGAAAGATAAACCACATGTTATATTCCTCAAAAATCGGTCCTTGGTAATGCAATTCCATTAGCATTTCTCTTTTGTATGAATGGTTCTAGGGAATTCACCAAATTCAAAGTGCAATGCTTATGCAATCTGAAGAAGCTTACAAACTGATCATCCGGCATTTCAAATGGATCCATTTCATCACCGTTTTTTCTCAATTCTCATAAAATTCCTATTATAATATAACAATGATTTTCAGATCATGTGAAATTAATGCACAGCCTCTTATCAATTTTGATCAAGCTCTAAGAATGAGCCAATCATACAAGCGATCTGATTATTATTCGTCATCATATCCATTTTCTATTTGGGAGAAAAATCCGGCGCGCCAAAAAAGCATACAGACAATAAACTTTTAAAATAACCTCACTTTACATCTTCCGATGTGCTTCCGATCACCTCTCGAGTACTCATAAGTATTTACGAAAATCTGTAAGTTCCAGATCGCTACAAACAGTCCAGAATAGCAATTTCCCTGTAAGGCTATGAAAAGTTACAGATTGCCTTATAGATGAAAGCAGAATAGCACCATAAATAATGCAGTAATGAATTCATTGAATTTTCCAACATTACATTACAAATACTTCGACGTGATATTATATCTCGTTTATTGGCAACAGAAAATATTTTGAACGAATGGGGATGTCTCCTGTATAAATGATGATGTTATATTAACATGGAAGATGTCTAATAATATTGTTCTCGCTCAAACATGAGTCCTAGAAGCATCCACGTGCTTCAGGAAATTGACTGCAATGATTATGACAGCTTATTTGGATGGAACTTATTAACAGAAGGATGGAGGGAAAATGTTATTTTAGAGAGGATATAATTTGTTTGCCTTGGATGAGTGGTTTTAATCCGTTTGAGAAATGTACCGATTTCTTCCGTTTCCTGGCAATATTTATACATATCACCCTTCATATCTGTATGTGGAGGACTGTACTTTTTTTGTTCTCTTTCCAAAACTGTATTCATTAAACCATTGGGAGTATAACCCCACTGAAATTCAGGGACGGGCCGAAGACAAATTTTGAGGGAAGTGAAAGCATCGAAAATTTTCCAACTGTACATTGAAGGATTAAATAAAACCGAGTGATTTGAAAACTCCCCCCCCCCCTCTTAGGTCCGTCACTGGTAATGCGTATTGGTTATTCCGTCCGTAGAATTGCCCATTTGCAAGAAACCCAGAAGAAAAAGCATCCAAAATTGTTTTCCGAAATTCAAACTGATCTATCTCTATTGTCAAAAGAAAATAGCAAACTGCGTATTTATATCGGGTGGCCCACCACAGACGCGGAGCTCGTTGTTTTGAGGGAGTAAATGAAGATATTTTGAGAATATTTTTTTATGATGTATGTAGCGTGTTCAAAAGTACAATTTGAAATTATTTTCATATATACAGAGTATTCGAAAACAAAGATGTAGACCAAAGTTACATTTTTTGAATGTAACACCATGTATTTGACCTAAAAAATGGAATGGCAAGCTCAAATTATGATGAGTTTCTTCAGATTACTTTATACCTTAGGAGCACCATTTACGAGAAAATGGCGAACCATTTACGAGAAAATGGTGAAAATATGGAGTGTTTTTGAATAGCAATTAATGAAGAAACCAATTACGCCAGCAATATAGACAGTATTTTTTCGAGTAGACATATTGGTTACTCCTATTCAGAACAAACAGACAAATTATATCTGGTATTGGTTTCTCAGAGTTGGGAATTATATCAATGTATTAATATGATAGAACTGCATCAAAAAGGAAATTCAATTCAAATAATAGTTTATTTATGAAGATTAAATGAGCAATCATGAGAATGAGAGCTGTACCACATTTTCAAATTTTTTTTTTGACACTTTGCGGTAATCTGGTCAATACAAAACTTCACATGCGTATAAAGGTCATGATTCTACTGTCTTCTACAGTCTGGTGCTAAATTTCAGATAGATCGAGTGATCGGTTTCGGAAATATTCATAAAAAATATTTTTACTAAAATCGGCCATAACTCCGAAACCCCTTGATGGTTAACGCCCATTAACGAACTTGTCCGAGATATTTACGCTCCAAAACCACCTTGCAATTTTCAATCCGCTAACTCCTTTCGTTCGAGAGTTATCGTGCCTACGGCCGGTCGGCCGGCCGGACAGAATCGATTTCGCACTCGGATTCTTGATCAGTGAGTCGAACCAAATCATTTGAGACCATTTTCAGCCAAAAATTCCAAAATTACAGACACTTGGGCAAATTGATAAGCAATCTGTTCCGAGGAACTAGAGCGCCAAAAAAACAAGTTTCGTATGACAATTGCCCAAAACAGGTTTAAAGTACCTACAAATAGTAGGTATTCCATAAAACATGTATAAAATAATAAATTACCTTGTAATCGATCAAAAATTTCCTGATCTACGTTCACAAAATTTTCTCCTCTTTCGAACTTTGGAATTATGCTTTCAATATTTAGGTACGTAATATTTTCAAACATTTTCGGGTGAGGTCCCCGTTGCATCGCTAAAATACGAGTATTTCAACTCCAATATTCTTGAAGTTACAATATTCCCTTCTGTCAAGTTGACTTTATGGCAATTCATTCATAGAATATACATAGAATAATTATATCAACCTGTGAAATACGATTTACATTGAAATTTTGAAAAATCATATCTCCGAAAGTATTAGCTTGTTAGAGTTAAAAATGATATGAATGGATTCTTATGATAAAACTGCTTATCAAAAAAAATTTAATTTGGAATTTGTTTTGTAAAAAGAAATTTTTTTTTTATTACTCCGAAACCTTCTGTCCGATTTTGCCCAGTAACGAACTTAGCCGAGATATTGATCCCCCAAACCTACTCTGAAAATTTCAACTCTCTAGCTCATTCCGTTCGAGAGTTATCGTGCCTACGGCCGGACCGGCCGGACGGCCGGACCGGCCGGACAGAATGAATTTCAACCGCGGATTCTTGATCAGTGAGTCGAACCAAATCGTTTAAGACCATTTTCATCGAAATATTCGAAAATTACAGACATTTGGGCAAATTGATAAGCACTCAGTTCCGAGGAACTAGAGCGCCAAAAAAAGATTAACTATGGAATATAAGAGTGTTCAAAATTCATTTTCAAACTTCAACTATAAATAATGGTCGAAAATTGCTGAAAAACTATCAGGTTTGGGTGGGGGGAAACCTTATGAAGATAGCTTCTAAATTAATTTTTACGTTCAACGAGATACAGAAATACCGGTTGTGCCATTTGAAATAACAAATTTTTTGGCCATTATTTGTACTTGATGTTTGAAAATTAACTATGATCACCCTGTATATTCCAGAGGTAATTTTTTTTTCTATATAGGAGTAGTAGCCAATATGTCTACTTGGAAAAATACTGTGTGTATCGCTGGCGTAACTAGTTTCTTCATTAATTTCTATTTAATAAAACTAAATACAGGGTGAATATACATATGACATTATTTGTATCGGTGAGACGTGGCTTAGTGACTCGGTGACTGATTGCGGGATATAGCGTGGTGCGTTGTGACAGACAGTTTCTCAGGGTCAACAGATCTCGTGGAGGAGGAGTGCTGGTTGCACTTTCAGATAATATTTCTTACAAAACGTTGAGTACTGAATTCTTGACTGATCGTGTTCCGCTGATTGATGTGGTTTTGTGTCAGTGTACTTGTCCTTACGATTCCATCATATGTGTGGTTTATGTTCCTCCTGATATTGCTGTCTTTCAGCTCGAGACCTTCACATCTGCCCTTGAGATGAGCTTTCTTGGAAAGACGGTCGTATTAATCGGCGATCTTAATATTCCCAATTTGAGTGTTGGGCCTTCTTGTCCTAAGTCGGTGCTGTTCAGAAATTTTTGTGACCTCCTCAAGTTGCAGCAGTTCAACTTCATCTACAACAGAGACCAAAAATTGCTTGACTTGGTCCTTGCAGGAGATACTGTCGAGGTGTCTGTGGCTCATTCTGAGTCGCCCTTTGTCCCGGAGGATCTGTATCATCCCGCGCTGAGCATGATTGTGAGCCGAAGCTCCTTTGAACGCCAAATAAATTTTCCAACACGCAACAATACGTTTTATAACTTCAGGAAAGCTGATTTTCCAGCCTTGCGTTCGTCGCTCGGTTCCGTTGATTGGAATATCCTCCAAACATTCAATAATGTTGATGACGCTCTGCGCTATTTTTATGATAAATTGTTCGAAATCATAAAAGATCATGTACCTACTGGAACTTATACCTCTGGGAAACGCTGCTTTCCAGTGTGGTTTACTCCTGACTTGAAGCGCAACATCCGATTAAAGAATTATTATCGTTCAAAATGGCGGTCTACAGGAGGAACTAAATATCTCCGAGAATTCAGGCGTTTGCGGTCGTTGGTCAAATCTGGAATTTCTTCGGCGTACGACGATTACTTGGCTGAGTTGCAAGGCGATTTGGAGTCAAATCCTTCTTCTTTCTGGGGATACATCAACCATAGGAAGAGTGGCACAAGAATTCCTGGTGTATTTCATAGCGACGGAAGATCACATGACGATCCAAGAGATATAGTCGATTTGTTCGCAAAGCATTTTTCAAATGTTCGTATGCCAGACGCAGTCAGGGATCAAAGCGAGACTCATTTTTCCCTATTCCCTCCAGTTGTCTTACCCTCTATAACTGAAGATGAAATTAGATCTATTATGGATAAATTTCCTGATAAAACAACTGCTGGTGACGATCAGCTACCCTCATTTTTCATCAGAAACTGTGGCTCTGTGCTTGCTGAGCCTCTCTGTCAGCTTGCGTACTTCCATTTTTCCCACCATTTGGAAGAGAGCCCGAGTAGTTCCGATTTTCAAACAAGGCGATAAATCACAAGTAGGGAACTATAGACCAATTTCTGTACTGTTTAACTTTGCAAAAGTATATGAAGAAGCTTTATACGCTAATATCAGTCATAATGTTAGACCACATATGTCAGCAATGCAACACGGTATCATGAGGGGCAGGTCTACGGTCACGAATTTGGCAACATTGTCGCAGTTTATCGCGGAGACTCTGGATGATGGACGTCAGGTCGACGTTATTTATACAGACTTTTCACGAGCCTTCGACTCGGTTGATCACCGTACGTTGCTGAATAAACTTTCTTTTTTTGGCTTCAGTCCAGCATATGTCGATCTGATGAGATCTTACTTGGAGGGAAGAATGAGTCATGTGTTTTATAATGGCTTCAAGTCTTTCGAATTTTGTCTGTCATCTGGTGTGCCGCAAGGATCTAATCTTGGACCATTGTTATTCATAATTTTTATCAACGATCTTCTGGCTCTTCTCAGTTGCTTAGCCTTGGCCTATGCAGATGACTTCACACTTTACCTGAGGATTCGCGGAATTGCTGATTTGGAGCTGCTCCAGTCCAGCTTGGAGTTAGTTAATGTTTGGTGCTCACGCAATGGACTCATTTTAAATATACAAAAGTGTTTTATGGTGACTTTCACGAGAAGCTTACGTCCTCTCACCTTCAATTATTCTATTGGTAATTGTCTTGTCGCTAGTGGAGATCGGTTTTGCGATTTGGGGGTGTTATTTGATTCGACGTTCAGCTTTGTTTCTCACATCGAGGAGCTTTGTTCTTCGGCTAGTCGATCTTTAGGCTTTGTGTTCCGGTGTTCCAGGGAGTTCCCTGATGTTTCAGTCCTCAGAATTCTCTATTTTTCTCTTATCGTCAGCAAATTAGAGTACGCCAACTTGGTTTGGTTTCCAATATACAGTTCCCACCTAACATCACTTGAACGCATTCATAGAAAATTCTTGAAGTGTGCTGAATATAGAAAGACCGGCAGGTATCCTGAACGTGGGTCGGATTTGACGGAGAACATGCGGGAAATACGAATTTCAACGTTGCAGGAGAGACAGAAGCGACAGTGCGCTAAATTTGCGCAAAAGCTTGTCACTGGAAGAATTGATTCACCTCATCTTCTGTCCAGGGTTTACATTCGTGTACCAAGAATTGAAACGAGGACCACTTCAACTTTCCGACTCCCTAAACCTTGGACTAACATACTTGAGCAATCTCCGGTCTATCGATTGTGCAGGGCTGCTGATGAACTTAAGTTTAATTTGTTTTTCTAGTTCGGGGCGGTTATTGTTTATTGTTGTATCATTGAATATGTACTTTTGTTTGAATAATTGTTCATATTATTCATTGTCAATATGTTACCCTCTTATTGGGAAATTTCCTGTTGGGTAAAATAAACTATTATTATTATTATTGTTATTATTGTTACATTTGCAAAAATGTGACTTTGACCTATATCTTTGTTTCTGAACACCCTGTATACATAAAAATAATTTTAAATTGTGATTTTGAACACCCTACCCACATCCCAAAAAAATATTCCCAAAATATCTTCATTTACTCCCTCAAAACTATCTCCGCGTCTGTGGTGGGCCACCCGGTATATTTACGTTGCTAAATTCAATAGTGAGAACAGTGAGAAACAGCTCAAATTAGTACCAGATGGTTTGTTTTATGACATACTCCAGTCCCGCATTGGGATAACGCAAAAGAAAATAAATAATTTATGTTTTCAAATATTACTAATGCAATATTATGATAAATATTATTTTTTGCCGGCTACGCACATTGCGCCGCAAACTGTTGACTGTTGAATTTACTGCAAGAGAATGTGTACAAGGGTACATGGTGTTATTCAATGTTATCTCGTCCTTATTATCTGCGTGCTTTGAATTTATCCGGTCAGGCGGTCAAACTCCCTCACACTTTATGACAATACTTACTGAAATATTCCAACTCCATTGAAATTTTTCCAACTGCTTCGAAGTTTTTTCCAACTCCTTCGAAATGTTTCCAACTGTGTTGAAAATTTGCCAACTCTGTCCAACTCTCCTTCAAAATGTTTTAAACTGTGTTGAATATTTGCCAAGTCCTTCGAAATTTTTCCAACTGTTATGAAAATTTGCCAACCCCGTTCAACATTCCGCTATCAATATTTCACGATGCAAGCTGTTTAATGAAATATATATTTTTTCAATGAAGTTCAGGAGCAACACACTATCTTAAACATTACTACTTATGAATATTTGACGACATATCGATTGAAGCAATAATGAATTTGTAATATATTCGTGTGCCACTAATATGAGGACACATATATGTTATCGAAGGGTATTAATTTGAATACTATAAGAATAATAAATCTCGTTACTTATTTCACCAACATATATTCTCAACTGGCTATAAGAATCTCCGCAGATGTTGGTACATATGCTACCAAAACACATTCACTTGTGCAGATAACATTACAGAATTCATAACTGGCGCGAGGTTCGTACGGTACCCGAGATATCATATATATCCGATAATTACGTTAACTAACGAGTTAAAGGGGAAGGAAATAGAACTATCCACATTTTTTCGCCGATTACAACTCATGAAATACTGGTCGTATAGCATTGCGGTGGGAAAAATTTCGCGTCTACACGTCTACGAATTATCTCAATAATTGAGATACATGAGTGGACAAGTTTTCAGGACAATTTCATTTTTGCGCGCATCTTCTGGGGAACACCGCGTTATCATTTTGCCCAAATGTCGGATTTTTCGATTTTTTTGCCGAAAATGGTCTCAAACGATTGGGTTCGAGTCCCTGATTCGAGGTCAAATTTGATTCTGTCCGGCCGTTGCCACGATAACTTGAGAACGGAAAGAGATAGCGACTTCAAATTTTCAGGGTAGGTAGCTGCTGTGGAAAATAATCTTTCCACAGAAACGGATTTAGCCATTAATAAATCATCGGCCATCTTAGAAAGTGTAGTAACTTTTTCATGCACTTTCCACCACTCTAAAATACAATCTTGATTCCTATTGGCTCTTTCTAACAGCAAATGTTCCTCAAACTCAGCTTTTACAAATTGGTTTTGTTTCCAATGAATACCTTCCCAGTGGGTAGATCATTGAGAGTGTTCTTGGCGTATTCCTCATAACACTTTTCGAAACCAACAAGTCCAGAGCGTTCCTGCAAATCGGGTCCTTCATTAATGGCTTCGTATAATAAATATACTTATGCATATATTTCACAAGTCAAATAGACCCCAGGGGGTTCATTGATTTGCCGAGAAAGCAAGAGCAGACGCGTTTCTGGCTTCTTGGCCTTCATCAGTACCCTGTAGCTTCATCAACAAATTCAACTAAACTGACCTATGAGACGAAACACGGAAATCAGCATCTCCCCACCAGTGAATATTTGAAGCGTGAAATCATATGCCACCATTCACTCGATATTAATCGAGAACGAGTCCCGCAGAGCTCAGATGGTATCTTCCCAATGGCCATGAACGCTGTTTAGCGTTTTCAAAAATAATAATAAAAATTGGTTCAAGCACTGACGTGAAGTCAGAAGCTTTTGCGCGTATGTTCTATTGTCCATTCCTCTGTATTGGACACCCTTAATCGAATTTACCATGGTTAATTATGTTGTCCATTCTCCTATATTGGACACTCTTATTTCGAATTAACCATGGTAAATTCGAATTAAGTGTCCAATACAGGAGAATGGACAACATAATTAACCATGGTAAATTCGATTAAGGGTGTCGAATACAGAAGAATGGACAATAGAACATACGCGCAAAAGCTTCTGACTTCACGTCAGTGCTTGAACCAATTTTTTTTTCGTGATTTTTTTTTAATTCTCTAGGGGTGCCGTCCTTAAATTTTTTTTTTCGTCATTTCTAGGGGTACGGGTCTTACAAAATTTTAAACACGTCTTTATGCTGATTTTCTACTACTAGTTACCAAGCTTCAATTCAATCGAATCTTTATTTTTTTAGTTATCAAGGAAATAATATTCCAGGTGGATATAACTCGGAAACCGTTAAACCGATTATGCCCAAAAACAAACTCAACTCTCCTTTTTGGATACGCAACCTACCCTGAAAATTACATGTCCCTATCTTCTTTCGTTCGAAAGTTATCGAGGCAACGGTCACCCATTTACTGAACTCACACAAGAATGCTCGAATCTCCAACAATATTCAACCGATTGTGTTAAAACTTGAAACTTGGCAGTAGAGTTAGGTTATGAACGCTCTTGCAAAATTTCAGCAATTTCGAACGGATAGTTACTGATATATAGAATTTTTTTTTTTATTTTCAATGATTTATTAAAAATTTTCTATAAATGCTATCCTCACCAAATTTTGCAAACATTTTCGCGTTGGCATTCTACAACTAATAACCAAGTTTGAATTCAATCGGTTCAGTATTTTTTGAGTTAATGAGGAAAAAAAAACACCAAATTTCAGAAAATTTCAGATGGCTATAACTCTAAAACCGTTTGGCCGATTATGCTCATAAACAAACTCAAATGTCGCATCCAGATGCACAACCTAACCTGAAATTTTCAAGCCGCTATCTCTTTCCGTTCTCAGGTTATCGTGACAACAAAAATATTTTTTAATAATTTTTTTAAAATTCTCTAGCCTCACTAGATAGAAATTTCACAAACGTGCTTAGGTTCATATTCTACAACTACTCACCAAGTTTCAATTCGATCGGATTTATATTGGTTGAAAACAAAATTATTACTCGGAAACCACTGGGTCGATTATGCCCATTAACGAACTTGTCCGTCGTATTGCGATGCGCCATCCACCCTGAAAATTTCAAGTCGCTAGCTCTTTTCGTTCTCAAATTATCGTGGCAACGGACGGCCGGACGGCCAGACGGCCGGCCGGACAGAATCAAATTTGACCTCGAATTCTTCATTGGGGAGTCAAACTGAATCTTTTGAGACCAATTTCGTCAAAAAATTCGAAAGTTACAGACATTTGGGCAAAACTATAACGCGATGTTCCCCAGAACATACGCGCTAAAATGGCGATACCGTTGTTAATAAATCAACAAATCCAGAGCGTTCCTGCCAATCGGGTCCTTCATAAATGGCTTAGTATAATAAATATACTTATGCATATATTCCACAAGTCAAATAGACCCCAGGGGGTTCATTTATTTGCCGAGAGAGCAAGTGCAGACGCGTTTATACGAAGCCATTTATGAAGGACCCGATTGGCAGGAACGCTCTGGACTTGTTGATTTATTAACAACGGGTTCGCCATTTTTCATTATTACTTTTCGAAAAATTGAATAGCTTCATTTTTCATTTCCTTACTAGTTTCATTATATGTATTGCCGCAGGTGTATACAATATTTGCTCACATCTTCACTACAAGAAGCACAATAAAAACAATAAATATCTCTAGATGTTCAAATAGAGACGAAATTTTAAAAGCGTTGGGATTTTAGGGGCAATTAAAGTTGTCCGTTGAGTATTAAATTCATAATGGCATCAGTTTTTATGGTTGTGTGAATTCTACTTTTTTTGAAAAATAATCTCAATTAACGCAAGGTCTTTAAAACATTTCTAGAACGATAGATGTATAATATGCCAAAATATATTGGTAATTATAGTGGAAACTCTTCATATTCAATGGTTTTCTGTGGGAGTTGAAAAAGATCGAGTCGTATATAAGAAAAGTTTAGTAAATAAGACGCTCTTCCAAGTAGAAATTTTCTAGCCAAAGAAACCCTTTCAATAGTATACACGTTTACTATTCACTAGCTTATAGACACATACTCAACTGAGAGTAAAAAATCGATCTTGTACAAAACACATTCGGACCTGAATTATAAAAATATGCAAGCATGGATAATTATGATAAGAGATACATTACTATAAGAAGCTATAAGAACAGTTAACAAGTTGAAATAAAAATGTGGAAAAATGATTTTAATTTAAAATAAATTATTTCACAGATAGTCACAAGAGTTGATATTTTGTAAAATATATTGATCTCTAAGTAGACCTTTTCTAATTTTTGGAATAAAAACTTTATAAAAAAAATTTAACGAGACCAAAAATGAGACTGCGCTGTTATTGTTCTCGGTATCGCCTATAATATTTTTCAAAACGTCTCGTCTCGTCTCGTCTCGCTTTTCCGAGATGAGAACGAGACTGGACGAGAAAAATCTCGCTCTCGTGTGAAGCCCTACCGGACAAGTTCTAATGCGACGGACAAGTTCGTCAATGGACATAATCGGCCCAACGGTTTCCGAGTAATAATTTTGTTTTCAACTAATAGAACTACGATCGAATTGAAACTTGGTGATTAGTTGTAGAATACAGATTTAAATATGTACAATTTTGCAAGAATACTATCACTAGCAAGTTTTAAAAAATTAATTGAAAAATTTTATTCATCTCACGATAAATTGAGAACGCAAAGAGGTAGCAAATTGCAATTTTCAGGGTAGGTTGAGCATCCGAATGCAACATTCGAGTTCGTTAATAGGTATAATCAGCCAAACTATTCTGGAGTTATAGGTGCCTATCTGAAATTTTGCTTTTATTCCCTCTTCAACTAAGAAAATATTCAACCAATCCAATTAGAACGTCGTAATTAGTTGAAGAATGCCGACGCGCAAATTTTTACGGAATTTTCTGAGGATGGTATCACTATGAAATTCCAAAAAAATCATTGAAAATGTTTGAAAATTATTCTATATCTCAGAAGCTGTCAGTCCAATATCGCGGAAAGCTTCAAAACCTAACTTTACAGCCAAGTTCCAAATTTGAACACGATCAGATCTATATTGTTGGAGTTCTGAACAGCATTGACTGAGTTAAGCAGCTGGATGGGTGACCGTTGCCACGATAACTTTTGAACGGAAACAGATTGCAGCTTGCGATTTTCAGCGTAGGTTGCGCATCTGAATGGGACAGTTATGTTCCTTGTTGGTTATAATCGGCCAAACGGTTTCAGAGGAATATTACTGGAATATTACTTTCTCGATAACACAAAGAAATATACATCCGATCAAATTGAAACTTAGTAAGTAGTTGTAGAATACCGATGCAAAGAAGGATTGTATCATTAGAAAATAAAAAAATATATATTTAAAAATTTTATTTATCCCACGATTACTTGATACTGGAAATATATAGCGACTTGCAATTTGTAGGGAAGGTTGTGCATTCTAATGCGACATTTGAGTTCGTTGAAAGGCATAATCGAACAAACGGTTTTGAAGTTATATCAATCTGGAAATTGGTTGTTGAACTCAAAAATACGAAGCCAATTCAATTCAAACATAGTAATTAGTCCTAGAACACTAACGCAAAAATGTTTGCATAAATTTCGTGAACACAGTATTACTAGAAATTTTAAAAGAATCATTGAACAAAATTAAATATATCATAAAGTTTTAGTCCGAAATCGCTGGAATTTTGCGAGTTGCAAGTTGGACATGACCGGATCTCTATTGTTGGAGGTCGGAGCAGACGTGGGTGAGTACCGATATTTTGAAAGGAATATAAATCTAATATTCACTTGAATGAATATTTCAAGAGGATTTATCCAGTATTTTTTTCGTATATTATTAGATATTTAATGAGTTTCCATTCCGATATAATACATGTGTCAGAATTATAAATTACTCAAGTCCTTAAAATTGAACGAAATGTATTCATATCATATGAAAGCTGAAGAAACAGTCGATTAAGAGTGTCCAATAGAGGTGAATGGACAATAGAACATGCGCGCAAAAGCTCCTGACTTCAAGTCAGTTCTTGCTTATAATATCTATGTTATTACTTTAGATATTTTGATGGTATTTGGTACAGCTATTATGTATTAGGAGGCTCTTTAATATGTACAACTTTTTTGAGCGGTTTTCAATCTAATAATTTTAAAGAGAAATATGATACGCTACTACTTTTCCGCATAACAATAATAATTTTTTTAAATCTTAGTTACTTCTGAAATTTGTTCTTCTTACTATCTTTCTTCCACAGCATGGTTTTGGTATGAAAGAATAGGAAACATATCGCTGCATTCATATCTGAAATGGAATGGTATGAAAGATAAACAGGGCGTTTCACTGTGGGCGACATATATATATATATAATATACATATATATATATATATAATATATATTAATCATGAAACAAGTTCCTATCCCTCTGATATATTTTCGTGAATACCATATCACCGATTTCATCAGGAAGTAGTAGCTACTTTGTTATTTAAAATAATTGAACAAACCATACAGGGTGTTACAATATAAAGTACCGGAAATTGTGGATTGTATAGATCTGGACGAGAAATTAAGAAAAGTTAAACAACATTTTTCGATAAATCTTCCCGTTAACATTCTACAGGGCGATGAATTGAAAATGTTTTACTTTTTTTTTATATTCTCCCTTAGATTAGAGATATTAAATTGAAAATTGCCACGTATTAGTTATTTATCAGTACGAATCAGCACCTGTCATTTTGACAAATTTGGATTATCCATTGACGTATTACGGCGGGGTCATCAAATTATTTTAATCTATACTTCTTGCGCACCCTGTATATTATTAAAATGTATACTTATAATTAATCCCCATACGGTTTTCTATCGAAAAGGTACTCCTAGTTCATGTCTCTGGAGCCTTGCGTTTTTGAGTTATTTCAAATTCTACAAGTACAAGACCGCAGAAGAAAATTTAAATGAACATCAAAAACAAAAATTTCTATTTTTCAAAAAAGAATATAATGTCAGATTCAAATGAAACACAGCAAGTATTAAACAAATACAATGCCAAAAAGTGTGAAATATGTTCATTAACTTAATATTAAATATTGAAATTCCGTATTTAACACTTTTACTTCATCACCCTGTAGAATGTTAACGGGAAGGATTAACGAAAAATATCATTTCGCTTTTCTTAATTTCTCGTCCAGATCTATAAAATCCCCAATTTACGGTACTTTATTCTGAAACACTCTGTATAGCATTTGACTTAGGAATCCTTAAAATATTCCTACTAACTTTCCCTGATAAGATTGAGCAGATTGAGTCATAGTTGTAAACGAGCATTAAGTGTTCTGTCGAATATCAGCATACAGGGTCTGATAGCCCAAAGAAATTGCTCTCGGAGATTTATGAAAAGGACTGAAACAATTTTTGTTTGAGCCATGTATACTAATCCTTATGTGGACAGTTGCGATATTTTCCCATTTAATTTTTTTCACTTTCCCTATACTTATCAGGTACAGCTTTTGTGTTATCATAATTTTTGTGATGAAATAACCCTCATTAGAATCATTTTCAATAAAATGTCATATTTTGATTGATCGGATGACAGGAAAGTTCAATTTATCTGCCGCGGCACTTTTAGTTTTCCCACCAGTTGCTATGAAAGCAATACCCATCAGAAAACTGATCCAAATGTTTCTTACATAATATTTCAGACAAGTTTATCTATTGGCCTGTTAACCTTGATCATTCGAACGTATCACCTTTACGAACCTCACCTTCAGAATGTTCAGCAATTTAAACATTTTACTCCAACAGTTTCATCAAATTCACGAGAAGCTGTCGAAAGCCGGTATATCCAGAGTTTTTCACCCGGAACAACCGAGAACTGACAACAGAAATTGAGTAGGAGCGAAAGATGATGAAGGTATATGGAATCCTCCGTTAAAAAGCTCAATTCAAAACGCCGAAGCTTTATTCCTTTCAGACTGAATAATGAAACTGTCAAGGTATGGAAGCATCAAATAAATAAAACGTGTTTAATCCTATTTAAATCAATGCATTATTTAACGCTGTACTGGGTTGGGGAAACTAATTTTCGTTTTGGAGCTCTATACACCCACTTTGGTAACTTAAAATAACCGAACTTTCGAGACTTTGGGATATTTTAATGAAGGTGTTAAGGAAGACGGAGTCGTGGAACTTATCCCTGGGATTGAAAATGCGGTGGAGTCTTGTAGGGATTCTGATGGAAATTCGCTGCAAATTTAGGAAAAAAAACTGCGCCTCCGAAAACGCCACCAGGCGTCTAAAGACACTTCATCACAGAGGGTATTAATATTTTAATCCCCCCTTCCCTAATATGTATGCGAGCATAAGTGTTTCTATTTTGAGCCTTATCATTTATTTTAAATTTTATCTATGTTTTCTGAATTCTCAGCCTGAAATGGTTTAAAGTCATTACATTTCACCTACCAGTAAAATATTCATGCTCAACCAATGATGTCCATCTAGCTGGTCGCCTATTTGTACGCATCATAGGATAATTTCCGGAAGAAATACTGTATATTTCACAGAAATATTTTACGAATATTTTTCAACATTACCCACTGCTGGGTATTTATAAATGATTGTAACATCGCAGTTGGCTTTGAAATATCTTATTTTACCACTTCATATTTATATATGAAGGGTGTATCTGAACGAGACCGAAAAAATTGGTTCAAGCACTGACGTGAAGTCAGGAGCTTCTGTGCGTATGTTCTATTCTCCATTCTCCTGTATTGGAGAGTCTCAATAAATTTACCATGGTGAATTCTATTGTCCGTTCTCCTGTATTGGACACTCTTAATCGAATTCACCATGTGGTAAATTTCGATTGAGAGAGTGTCCGATACAGGAGAACGGATAATAGAATTCACCATGATAAATTCGATTGAGACTGTCTAATATAGGAGAATGGCAATAGAACATACCCGCAAAAGCTCCTGACTTCACGTCAGTGCTTGAACCAATTTTTTTTTTCGTAATTTTTTTAGAACGGTACGGTTCTCACAAAATTTTACACACTACTTTATGGCGACATTCTACAATTAGTTAGCAAGCTTCAATTCGATCGAGTCTTTATTTTTTGATTTATCGAGGAAATAATATTCGAGATGGATATAACTTCCAAACCGTTGGGCCGATTATGAACAACAGCGAACTTAACTCTCCCATTCAGATGCGCAACCTACCCTCAAAATTGCAAGTTCCTATCTCCTTTCGTTCGAGAGTTATCGAGGCAACGGTCACATATCCAGCTACTAAACTCATACGAGGCTGCTCGGATCTCCAACAATATAGCTCCGATCGTGTTCAAACTGGGAACTTGCTAGTAGAGTTAGGTTTTGAAGGCTCTCGCAAAATTTCATCCATGTCGGATGGATCGTTTCTGATATATAGATTTTATTTCAATGATTTTCGATGATTTTTTAGAAATTTTCTAGAGATCCTCACGAGATTTTGCAAGAACTTTGGCGTTGTCATTCTACAACTAATAACCATGTTTGAATTTTATCAGTTTTATAATTCGAATTATTGAGGAAATAACAATCAATTTTCAGATGGGTATAACTCCGAAACCGTTTGGCCGATTATTCTTATAAACAAACTCAAATGTCGCATTCGGGTGCACAACCTAACCTGAAAATTTACAATTGCTCTCTCCTTCCGTTCCCAGGTCATCGTGACATAAATAATAATTTTTAATGATGTTTTTAAAAATTCTCTAGCGATACAATGGTCAACAAATTTCATAAACGTCCTAAGGTTTACATTCTACAACTAATAGGCAAATTTCAATTCGATCGGATAAGTATTGATTGTAGACAAAATTATTACTCGGAAACCATTGGGCCGATTATGCCCATTAACGAACTTGTCCGTCCTATTGGGACGCGCCACATACCCTGAAACTTTCAAGTTGCTATCTCTTTTCGTTCTCATGTTATCGTGGCAACCGCCGGCCGGACGGTAGGCTGGACAGAATCAAATTTGACCCCGAATTCTTGATCAAGGAGTGGAACCCAATCGTTTGAGACCATTTTCGGCGAAAAATTCGAAAATTACAGACATTTGGTCAAAATGATACGTGAGGCGTGGAAATATGCGTTGATAAAACCATTACCTAAATCGAACAAACCTGAATCTCTTGGTGATCTGCGCCCAATAAGTATTCTTCCAGCACTCTCTAAAGTTTTAGAAAGAGTTATTTATCGGCAGGTATATGAGTATGTATTGCAAAATAATATATTAACACATATACAATCAGGCTTTCGAAGGAGGTTTAGCGCAACTACCTTGCTTCCCGATTTAACGGATAGCGTACTTCGATCATTGGACGAGGGTAAAGCTGCGTCAGTCATTCTGTTGGATTTTTCTAAGGCCTTCGACACTGTAGATCATGCTCTTCTCTGCACTAAACTAAAACACTTCGGTTTTGATGACATTTCCTTACGTTTTTTCGAATCTTATTTTTCAAACCGATATCAGACAGTGCTTGTTGAGGGTGGCTCGTCATATTTTACATCAGTCACTTCAGGAGTGTCTCACGACTCTGTCCTCGGGCCTTGTCTTTTTTCAATCTATACATCTGACATTTTTAAGTCTATGGATAATTTGAAATTACATTCATTTGCAGATGATACGCAGCTGTATTTTTCCTCCGAACCTCACTCTGTAAACTTAGCTTCACAAAAAATAAATCGGGATTTAGAGGCCATTTATGTGTATTCAACTAAGCTAGACTCCGCCGCTTGGAACCATTGTTTGTATTTGCGAACAAATAAAGGCAATTTATTATTATTATTATGTTCCCTAGAACATACGCGCAAAAAATTCAGTACAGTGCTGTCACTGTCATCGAATCTTCAACAATAAAAGTCAAACATTTCTCGGAGGGTCCGAAACCATCTACCCAAATCTAACAATATTCCATCTAATCAAAAGCAATCTATTTGATAACAAAATCATTACTCGCGCCACCTACCCTGAATATTTCAAGTCGCTATCTCTTCCTGTTCTCAAGTTATCGTCAGACATACCTTTGGTCGAAATGATAGCACGCTGTTCCCCAGAAGATGTGCGAAAATGAATCCTGCACAGAGAACAATTAGTCAAGTTGGAAATATCAACGTATAGTTTAACAAATTGACAGACATTTCTCAAATTAGGGTAACAATCATTAATGCTAGCTCCTAGGAAACTATCAATTTCAAACTCCAAATTCCACTGTCTCCCTTAATTCAGATCCCACCGAAGCCGGGAGTATGAGTATCGCCCAAAGTGTAGTTCGGAAAGACAGAAGCCTGCTATAGCCCGGAGCCCAGGGTATGAGAAAACTTTGGGTTCGTGTATTGATCGAAGACAAGATGAGGTAATCTATCGAATAATGTTGGGGTTCTTCCTGCAAGATCTGATCGTTTGCTTGATGATAAACAAAATCTGAGTCGGTATGCTGAAAACCACATACAGTGTGGAAAAGCCAAATGGCATAAAATCATTATCATATTTATGAAAAATCCCGAAACACGTCAAAATCAAATTTTAAATTATGATTATTCTTTGTAAAAGTGTGATCCTTACCTTCAACCCTCTTAGAAAGACAGTTACAACCCCTAATTTTTCGAATAGGAACTATGGGCTTGAGAGACATCGTTAGAAAGGTCGCGTCAATCTCTATCCAGCAATGTTATCACTTTCATGTTTATTGCAAAACTCAAGATATAAAAAAATGAAATCATGTGATCCCCGAAATTCATTCACTTTTGCGTGCATATTCTGGGGAACAGCTATGATTTTACTTAAATGTCTGTAATATTCGAATTTTTTGCCTCAAATGGTCTTAAACAACTCATTGATGAAGAATTCGAGAATCCGAGAAATAATTTCGTTTCCAAACAATAAAGATCCTACCCAATTCAATTTGATAACGAGCTGCAGAATACCGACACAAAAACGTTTGTAAAAAGGATTGTGGCACCTAAAAATTAAAAAAAATGGGTTCAAGCCCTGTAGACAGGAGCTTTCTGGCGCTCTAGTTCAATCAGACAAATTATATCTGGCATTGGTTTCACAGAGTTGGGAATTATATCAATGTATTCATATGATAGAACTGCATCATAAAGGCAATTCAATTCAAATAATAGTTTATTTATCAAGATTAAATGAGCAGTCATGCAGAGAATGAGAACTGCACCACATTTTCAATTTTTTTTTTTACACTTTGCGGTAATCTGGTCAATACAAAAATTCACATGCGTATAAAGGTCATGATTCTACAATTTGATGCTAAATTTCAGATAGATTGAGTGATCGGTCTCGGAAATATTCATAAAAAATATTTTTACTAAAATCGGCCATAACTCCGAAACCCCTTGATGGATTTCGCCCATTAACGAACTTGTCCGAGATATTTACGCTCCAAAACCACCTTTCAATCCGCTAACTCCTTTCATTCGAGGGTTATCGTGCCTACGGCCGGTCGGCCGGCTGGACAGAATCGATTTCGCACTCGGATTCTTGATCAGTGAGTCGAACCAAATCGTTTGAGACCATTTTCAGCCAAAAATTCCAAAATTACAGACACTTGGGCAAATTGATAAGCACTCTGTTCCGAGGAACTAGAGCGCCAAAAAAACAAGTTTCGTATGACAATTGCCCAAAACAGGTTTAAAGTACCTACAAATAGTAGGTATTCCATAAAACATGTATGAAAGAAGATGAGTAATAATAAAAAATTACCTTGTAATCGATCAAAAATTTCCTGATCTACGTTCACCAAATTTTCTCCTCTCTCGAACTACAGAATTATGCTTCCAATATTTACGTAATATTTTCAAACATTTTCGGGTGAGGTCCCCGTTGCATCGCTAAAATACGAGTATTTCAACCCCAATATTTTTGAAGTTACAATATTCCCTTCTGTCAGTACCGTCATAATTTGAGAGAACTGAGCGTTCGTCTATGGATGAAAAGCAGTCTCACTACTCTCAGATCTCTTACTTCATGGTCCGTTCCGAAATGTAAGACTTTTCTGAGAAAAACTAATTTCGGAGCAAACAACTGAGATTTTTCTCACTTCGCTCACATTTCGGAATACACTTTATTCTCATAATTCTTCGATTGATTAGATAATGTCATGTCATGTCATAAGTTGACATTATGGCAATTCATACATAGAATAATTATATCAATCTGTGAAATACGATTTACATTGAAATTTTGAAAAATCATATCTCCGAAAGTATTAGCTTGTTAGAGTTAAAAATGATATGAATGGATTGTTATGATAAAACTGCTTTTTAAAAAAAAATCAATTTGGAATTTGTTTTGTGAAAAAAAATATTTTTTTTGTTACTCCGAAACCATCTGTCCGATTTTGCCCAATAACGAACGTAGCCGAGATATTTATCCCCCAAACCTACTTTGAAAATTTCAACTCTCTAGCTCATTCCGTTCGAGAGTTATCGTGCCTACGGCCGGATGCCGGACCGGCCGGCCGGACAGAATGAATTTCGACCACGGATTCTTGATCAGTGAGCCGAAACAAATCGCTTAAGACCATTTTCATCGAAATATTCGAAAATAACAGACATTTGGGCAAATTGATAAGCACTCAGTTCCGAGGAACTAGAACGCTTAAAAAGTAGGAAAGCCCTGTCGATAGGGCTTTGGCGCTCTTGTCCAATCTTTGACAAATCATATCTCCGAAATTATTGGTTTTTCAGAGTTGGGAATGATATCAATGGATTATCATGATAGAACTACATCATGAAAGATATTGAAATCCCTTTGAATCTGATTTTTTATATGACGTTCCGATTTTGGCTACAAGTGTTTCAAAACTATCAGGAGCCATTCTAAAAAATTGAAAAAATGAAATAGCCAGTTTTATTTTTGAAACAAATCTAACGCAATCAATTCAGAGAGAAATCAAACCAGAATACTTATGTAGAAAAACTTCAATAGTGTTACTAAGGACCTTAACATTAGTAGTTGAATGACTCGTTAATTATGTTCGACATCCTTGCATCATTCATTTTCGAATCACTAACCAAAAAACTCTGCCTATGAACTTAGCGAATCCAAATTTACAAATTTCAAATTCTTTACATGCTTACATGCTCTCCGAAAGTATTTGCTTGTAAGAGTTCAGAATAATATAAATGGATTCTTATGATGAAACTGCATCTTGAAAAGAATGGAATTCGAAATTTTTAATGTAATTTTTTTTTCTTTCTCCAAAACCTTCCGGCTGATTTTGCCCAAACTGAACCGAGATATTCAGTTCTCAAACCTACTCTGAAAATTTCAACTGTCTAGCTCATTCCGTTCGAGAGTTGTCGTGTTAACGGACGTCCGGACATAATCGACTTCGACCATGGATTCTTGATCAGTGAGTTGAACCAAATCGTTTAAGACCATTTTCAGCCAAACATTCGTAAATTACAGACATTTGGGCAAATTTATAAGCTCTCTGTTCCATAACCCTAACGAAAAAAAAGTGGGAGAACCCTGTGGGCAGGAGCTTTGCCACTCTTGTTCAAAATTTAACAAATCATATCTCCGAAATGATTGGTCTCTGGGAATGATATAAATGGATTCTTACGATAGAACTGCATCGTGAAAAAAAAAATTGAATTCAAACAGACTGATTCTCCCTGATAATGAACTTATCCGAGATATTCATTCCTCAAATCTACTCTGAAAATTATATTATATCAATTAAGACTTAGACAATTCAATAGGTTGAAATAAAATTTATGTTATTTACATTGCCATTTCCATGCCTCAATCCTTGCATTTATCCTAGGCTCAATTTTAAATTTTTTAAAATATACTTCCTCGCACCAAGATTAGTTGTTAAAATAATGTGGGAAAGCCCTATGGACAGGAGCTTTGAGGCTCTTGTTCAAATTTTGACAAATTATATCTCCGGAAGTATTAGTTTCTCAGAGTTGGTAATTATATCAATGGATTCTTATGATAGAACTGCATCATAAAAGAATTGAATTAAAAAAATCATAAACTTACGATTAATTATTGAAATTTTGAAAAATCATATCTGGCAAGGTGTTTGTTTTTAGAGTTCAGAATGATATAAATGGATTCTTATGATGAAACTACATCTTAAAATAAATTTGAATTTGAAATTTTTAATGTAAAATACAATTTCTTCTTTCGATTCTCTGAAACCATCTGGCCAATTTTGCCCAATAACGAACTTAGCCAAGATATTTATCTCTCAAGATTACTCTGAAAATTTCAACTGTCTAGCTCATTCCGTTCGAGAGTTATCGTGTTAAAGAATGGGCGAACATAATCGATTTTGGCCACGGATTCTTGATCAGGGAGTCGAACCATAACGTTTCAGACCATTTTCAGCCAACAGACATTTTGGCAAATTCTTCCGAGGAACAAGAGCGCCAAAACTTTCATTTCTACCCTGTAGCTACGAAACTAGGAGATATATAAAATTTCTGTTTACGGCATTATTCGTTTCATACAAAATTTGACTGTCAAAACCACAACATCATATCTCATAAGATGGCATGTAGATGTCCTAGAAGTTAATTTTAAATTGTGGAATACTAACTTCGTAAATAATTTCGGTATTCTTTTGAATTCTCGAATAATTTTGTTTGACATTTTCGGATGTGATAGGAACATTTCGTAATCTTGCATAAATAGAACTGTATCATAAATATAATTACAGAGTTGGAGGAAGAAATATTGTTCGCGCTCAAACCACACTAGCTGAATATGCTTGATACCGTTTGAACACTGATGCCAAGCAGCGTCGGGCGTGGTTAGTATTTGGACGGGTGACCACCAGGGAACACCATGTGCCGTAACATTTTTTCAATTTGACTTGGGTGCCTAAATTTCCAAGAATTTTCCAAATTGAATTCAAAACGTAGGTCTATGACTCACTCGTGTTGGGTTTACAGAAAATTATAATTAGAGTATTCAATGAATTCATAGAATTAAAAATATTGCCAGGAGTATTAGTTTTGTAGAGTTGAAAATGACATCAGTGGATTCTTATGATGAGACTGCATCTTGAAAAAAATCTAATTGGAAATTGTTATGTAAAAAAAAATGTTATTTCGTTGTTCCGAAACCATCTACCTGTTTCTGCCCAATAACGAACTGAACCAAGATATTTATCTCCTAAACCTATTCTGAAAATTTGAACAGTCTAGCTCAGTCCGTTCGTGAGTTTTCGTGGTTACGGACGGACGGATGGACGGCCGGACACAATCAACATTTGGGCAAATTGATAAGCACTCTGTTCCGAGGATCAGGAGCACCAAAAACTTAAGCGGATGGCTTTGAAAAATGAGGAGAAAAATTTATCGATGTAGATCAAGATAGAGAAAATTAAGTGTTCGGGCGCAAATGCTTCTGTCATATTTCTGGTTTCGGAAGGTGAATCAACCTGATTGGCAAACCTAATCTTTCCACCTGAAGGTGAACGGTACCCTGCCAATAACACTTGACTGACAACAAATTACATCGAGAAAAAATAACTCATACATGTGAATTCTCAAATTTCAGAATAACTAGCAACAAAATAATTCTAAAGATTTTCGTTAAGCGTTGATGTTGATTCGTTGTTATTTGTTAGGCAACATTGTTCGATTGATTGCTTCTGACAAATATCTTGTGTTTCTTACGCAGAAGCAAATCACCAAATAATAAATTTTTTATTTTATAGATATTTTTCAGAGTTTGGGAGAGAAAACCCAGAAATAAATCATTTAATGATGAGTATACCTCCCACAGTATCCTTTAATGATTTCATATAATTTTATATGAATTGCAATATTTCCGATGCATACTCCTTGCATTCAAGCGAGAACTCCAGACGACAGTCATTATAAACGTTCATCCTACCTCCAGAAAGACCCAGTGGCCCGATAAAACGAGAGCCCTTTCTGTAAGACGACCGAATATATCCAGTTCAGCAAACTCATGAACTCTGATCTCCATCACTTTATAGCGTCAGAATATCACAAATGAAATCCTGCTTACTCCTTCAATAGGATGGTGCCTACGAAGGATGATAGGGCCCTTTGTAACAAGAATATCATTGATATTCAAGAATGGAATAGTAGCAACGACAAAGGATAAGACAATTCTGGAGTAGTGGATATAGGGAAATCCTTCGTGTTGAGAATATTTATTGGCAGAATATGCCTATCGATATGGAAGTGTAAACAGGAGAGTCTTCTAGACTCAGCATTTGAACTAAAAATTGGTTCAAGCACTGATGCGAAGTCAGGAGCTTTTGCGCGTATGTCCTATTGTTAATTCTCCTGTATTGGTCACTTTTGATCGAATTTACCATGGTAAATTCGATTAGGATATAATTTACCATGGTAAATTCGATTGAGAGTGTTCAATACAGAGGAATGGACATAGGAACAGACGCGCAAAAGCTCCTGACTTCACGTGCTTGAGCCAATTTTTTTTTCGTAATTTCTTTGACATTTTCTAGGTGTACGGTACAAAATTTTAAACGCGTCTTTATATCAATATTCTACTAGTTACCAAGCTTCAATTCGATCGAGTCTATATTATTTGAGTTTTTGCCCAAATGTCTGTAATTCGAATTTTTGGCTGAAAATGGTCTTAAACGATTTTGTTCGACTCACTGATCAAGAATCCATGGTCAAAATCGATTCTGACGGGACGTCCGTCCATCGGTCCGGCCGTTAACACGATAACTCTCGAACGGAATGAGGTAGACAATTGAAATTTTCAGAGTAGGGATTAATATCTCGGTCAAGTTCGTTATTGGGCAAAATCGGCCAGATGATTTCGGAGTAACGAAAAAAAATTTTTTTTTACGTTACAACTCTTGTATTCATAAGAAGAACTGCATAAGATGCAGTTTTATCATAATAATCCAATGATATCATTTTCAACTCTAACAAGCTAATATTTTCGCAGATATGATTTTTCAAAATTTCAATAGTACATCGTTGTTCTATGTATTCACTGTCTGTGTTCACTGTTCATAAATGTCATCTTCTATTAGAGTCATGTCAATTCGTAGTTTGGAAACAAGTACCCGATTCCTGATTTTGTGAATATATACGAGACTGTTTTGAAACCGAAAATAATATTGACTGATTGCATATTGAATAATTTACGTATAAATTTGCGATGATGTTTTAGAAGATTTATAATTGGATCATTTAAATGATGCAGTTTATGACGGCAATAGTAAAGAAGAACATAATGGAATCATCAAAACAAATTACTGTTCGTTGACCACTGAGGTTAATATTTCATTTTACTTCCTTAAGTAGTAAGACATGTTCCTATATACAGTATTTTCATAATGTTGCAAATTAATATATTTTGAACTATTGAAATAATTTGTTCGTAAGCCTCTAACTACTCAAATATTTGGAATAAATGGACAATCTGCTGTGATTGTCTCCAGCCTTGCTCTAGACATTTCGATGATATTTTCACCACTGAGATCAATATTACATTTTACTTCCTCAAGTAGTAAGACATGTTCCTATGTACAGTATTTTCATAATGTTGCTAGTTAATATATTTTGAACTATTAAATAATTTGTTCGTAAGCCTCTACCTACTCAAATGTCAGGAATAAATGGACAATCTGCTATGATTGTTTCCAGCCTTACTGTAGACTTTTCAGCGATACTTTCGAGTATGGTAATGGTATTTCGAGTTGTGAAAACTATGCATCGAGTGTAATTTGCAAAAACCCATTCCACGAGATTGAATAATTGCAGATTGCTCATTTAATCTTGATAAATAAATTCAATGATAATTTTTGAATCATTTTAGATTGCTCTTTTTTTGTGCTCTTGTTTAAATGATAAGTTTTGAAACATTTTTTTTAAAGGATACTTTTATTAATTTTAATTTCTTTCATGATGCAGTTCTATCATAAGAATCCATTGATATAATTCCCAAATCTGAGAAACCAATACTTTCGGAGATATAATTTGTCTGTTTGAACAAGAGCGCCAAAAAACTCCTGTCCACAGGGCTTGAACCAATTTTTCATTTTTATTTTACAAAGAAGAACTCCCACAGGTCTGAACACCCAAAAAAGCACCCACTAATAATATAGAAAAAGATAAAGTTTATAATCAGAAAAAAATACCAAAAAACAAAATCAAGGCCTTTAAAAAAATGTATTGACCTACCGAAATATCCAGCTTTCTTGAAAGAACCCAAACTCCCCGCCGAAAATAAATCAATACTATTTATACATGAGAATTGCATAACATAAATCAATCGAATTCACCATGGTATATTCGATTAAGTGTCCAATACAGGAGAACGGACAATAGAATTCACCATGTCAAATTCGATTAAGAGTGTCCAATACAGGAGAATGTACAATAGAACATACGCGCAGAAGCTCCTGACTTCACGTCAGTGCTTGAACCAATTTATTTTTCGATATTTTGAAAAATTTTCTAGGGGCTCGGTTCTTACAATTTTTTTTTTGTAATTTTGAATAATTTTCTGAGGGTACACGGTTCTCATAATATTTCACACACTCTTTTATGTCGATATTCTACATCTAGTTACCATGCTTCAATTCGATCGAGTCTATATTTTTTGAATTATCGAGGAAATAATATTCCAGGTGGGTATAACTCCGAAAGCGATGGACCGATTATGCCCAAAAACGAACTTATCTCTCCCATTGGGATATGCAACCTACCCTGGAAATTGCAAGTCCCTATCTCCTTTCGTTCGAAAGTTATCAAGCCAACTGTCACCCATCCAGCTACTGAACTCGCACAAGGCTGTTGGGATCTCCAACAATATAGATCCGATCTTGTTCAAACTTGGAACTTGGCAGTATTAGGTTTTGAAGGTTCTCGCAAAATTCCAGCGATGTCGGAGGAATAGTTTATGATATATAGAATTTTTTTCAATGATTTCAATGATTTTAAAATTTTTTTGAGTGATACGATCCTAATGAAACTCAGCAAGAATGTTTGCGTTGGCATTCTACAACTGACAACCATGTTTGAGTTGGATCGGTTTTACATTTTTTGAGTTATTGAGGAAATAACAACCAAATTTCAGATGGGTATAACTCCAAAACCGTTTGGCCGATTACAGCTATAAAGAAACAAAAATGTCCCATTCAGATGCACAACCTTACCCAAAAATTTTGAAACGCTGTCTCTTTCAGTTCTCAGGTTATGGTGAAAAAAATTATATTTTTTGATAATTTTTTTTGAATTTTCTGGAGATCCGATTGGCACAAAATTTTACAAGCGTGCTAAGTTCTGCATTCTACAACTATTCACCAAGTTTCAGTTTGATCGGACTCGAATTGGTTGAAAACAAAATTATTACTTCGAAACCGTTGGGCCGATTATGCTCATTAACGAAATTTGGACGAATTATATCTGACCTCGAATTCTTGATCAGGGAGTCGAACCCAAAAATTCGAAAATTACAGTCATTTGGGCGAAACGCGAAGTTCCTGAGAACATACGCCCAGAAATTATATCATTCATTTTTCTCCTGTCCCTTAAACTGATTATTCGAAAATGTCTAGAACGAACACTGTAGTTATCCGGATCACGAGGTATCAAATGAAATTGTAACTGAATCAAAGTTAGTCAAAACTAGTCAGTTGTCATAATAAAATGACATCCGCTTAATAGATAAATTCTAGTTCGGAAAAAATTCCAGCCTCTACGACTCACGCTATCATGATTATAATTTTTCTTTTTCAAATACCGTGAATTATAGCAAGAAATTACAAGAGAGCTTATTCGTTAAGAATGGATCAATTCATCCAAAATTAATTTTTGTATTGTAAAATATGAATACAGAAAAAAGTTTCTTGTGAAACAAGGTTTAGTTTTCAACCCCATGCATTTATAGAGGAGCACCACCAAAAATTTGTTTGAATGCTTTCTCAGCCTCATGAAATATTTGTCTGATTTCATTCTTGTCAGTTTTTTTATTTTTAAGAAAAAAATGCCATCTTTAGGGGGCTGTAACTAAACAGGAGGAGGGGCTCAAAAAAAAAAAGTTTATATGCAAGACCCACCGTATTTTCTGACAAAGAATCACCCCCTAAATGTTTCCGCAACTATTCATATATATCCTTTATACAGGGTGATTCAGAGTACCCATCACAGACTTCAATGTATTACAGAGGAGTCAAAATGGAATAACTTTCGATATTAAACCTATGTCCGGAAACGCACAGTTACCGAGGTAATAGTATTTCAATGGTTTCAATATTTATTCATTCATTTAGACAACAATTACGACTAAATTGAAAAAAAGGAAAACGCATTATTACCATTGAAACACTTCATTATTATGACAAATTTATGTCAGATGAAATAATTTCGGTAGTATTCACAAACATGGTTAAAATCAAGAAAATTTTTATAATAATTCAATTTTTGTAAATTTGTCAAAATAATGAAACTTTTCCATGGTAATAATGCTTTTATTTTTTTTTAATTTTGCTGAACTTGTTGTGTAAATGAATGAATTGTACGAGTATTGAAATACCATTATCTCGGTAATGGTGCGTTTCCGAACATAGGTTTATAATAATAATAATAATAATAATGATTTATTTTACCCAACAGGAGAATTCCCAATTACAGGGTAACATTAAAATAATACACCGATAACTTAAAATAAAAGAAAACATTTCCATATTAACATTGCAACTCAGAAAAAGCCCGGAACTCAAAACACTATGAAAACACATTGTAACTCAGTTTATTAGCACTATCACATGCTCGATATACAGGTGCCCGTTGGAGTATGTTGGTACGAGGAGTAGGCAGGACGAACGCCAGCGGATGCCTGGTCACCATTCTTGGTACAAGAAGATCAATTCGTGAGAGCAGGAAAGAGCAGTCAATCTTTCCGCTGAGGAGCTTATGGATGAACTTCGCGCTCTGTAGACTCTGGCGCGCTTGGAGGGTTGTAATTCTCATCTCTCCCATGATACCGGAAAGGTCAGCACCACGCTCGGGATACCTTCCTGTCCTCCTGAACAAGATGTACTTCAAAAACTTCCTCTGAATTCGCTCTAGTGGTGCAAGATGGGAACCATATATTGGAAACCAAATCAAATTGGCATATTCCAATTTACTTATCACAAGCGAAAAGTAAACGCTTCTAAGAGCAGATAAATCATCGAATTCCCCGAAGCACCTGAACATGAATCCCAGTGACCTAAAAGAAGAGGCACAGACCTCCTCAACATGTGGAATGAAACTTAGTTCACTGTCGAACAGGACTCCTAGGTCACGAATGCGGTCCCCAGAAGCAATCAAATGCTCACCTACATGGTAATCAAAGGTGAGAGGCTGAGCTTTTCTCGTGTACGTCACTTTAAAACACTTCCTCAAATTCAGAATCAGACCATTCCTCAGGCACCAACTGTGGACAAACTCCAGACACGACTGAAGACGCAAAATATCAGCAATGCGACATATCTTCAAGAAGAGCTTCAAATCATCCGCATAGGCTAAAGCATTGCAACCAAGTGAGCACAACAAGTCGTTTATAAAAATGACGAACAATAAGGGACCCAGATTAGACCCCTGGGGAACGCCAGTTCTGAGCTCATACTCGAAAGATTTGAAGCCATTATAGAACACGTAATTTTTTCTTCCCCTCAAATATGAATTCATCAGTTTCAAAAAAGAATGAGTGAAGCCGAATGATGAAAGTTTGCTCAAGAGTAGCGCGTGATCAATGGTATCGAAAGCACGTGAGAAATCCGTATAGATTACATCCACCTGACCTCCATCATCGAGAGCCTCAGCAAGATTCTGTGATAATGTTGCCAAGTTAGTTACCGTTGACCTACCTCTTATGAAACCATGCTGATTTTCAGACAAATGGGGCTTAACATGATGATAAATATTTGAATATAATACCTCCTCATAAACCTTGGCAAAATTTGGTAGCACTGAAATAGGTCGGTAGTTCTCCACGAGAGATGAATCCCCTTTCTTGAATATGGGGATAACCCGAGCTCTCTTCCATCTATTGGGAAAGGTAGAAGTGCGTAGGCTAATAGTCAGAACACGATGGAGGGGTCCAGCAAATACTGAGCTGCATTTTCGCAAAAGGAATGAAGGGATCTGATCATCACCGACCGTCGATTTATCCGGGAATCCATCCATTATCGTCTTGATTTCAGTAGCGGTCACAGATGGAATAATAATAGGAGGAAACTGAGTTGTGTCGAATTCGCTATTAGTGCTCACATTTAGATCTCTCACATCCGAAAAGTGTGTTCCGAACAGATCAACAATATCAGCTGGATCATCATAAAGACGTTCTTCGGTACGAAAAACCCCGGGTATTCTCGAAGCACATCTCCTCCGGTCCAAATACTTCCAGCACGATGAAGGATCAGATTTTATTTGGTCCTGCACCCCACTCAGATATTTCTCATATTCAGAAGAAATCTCTGACTTGACCAACGCTCTCAGTCGCCTGAATTCATTCAAACATTGAACACCACCTCCAGCACGCCATTTTCTTCTATAATAATTTTTAAGACGGATATTACGCTTTAGATTCCCAGTGAACCATACAGGAAAGCTACGTTGCGAAGACGAATAAGTTGTTTTAGGAACGAGTTCATCGAAAATCATAAATAGTTTGTCGTAAAAGTAATCCAAAGCCTTGTTCACACATCCGAAAGTTTCCAAAATACTCCAATCTACTGAATCAATCGACGAACACAAGGAAGACAAATTAGCCCCTCGAAAATTATACCGCACACCTCTACGCTGTGGAAAACTCACTTGGCGCTTAGGAACTTCATGTGACAGCATTATTTGCAAGGCGGGATGATATGCATCCTCAGGAACAAAGGATGCATCAGCAGGCACTACCGAAACCCCAACGTCATCACTCGCGAGCACCAAGTCCAAACACTTACTATCTTTGTTGAGGACGGTGTTGAGCTGGCGTAGTTTTAAAAGATCACAAAAGTTCCTCAGTAAGACAGACTTGGGACAATATTCAGGTCCAGCAAAGTTTGGGCAGTTGAAGTCGCCCACCAAAACGACAGATTCTCCAACAAATTTCATCTCTAGAAGAGATGTAAACGTTTCAAGCTGGAAAACCGCTATGTCTGGAGGAATATAGAGTGCACATATAATCACAGGAAAAGGTTCAGTACAGCGACATAAAACGACGTCTATCAACGGAACACGATCCCTCAAGAATGTTGTTTCCAGAACAGTGTAGGCCAAGCTGTCAGAAAGCGCAACAAGCACACCACCACCGCGGGTTCTATTGACCCTAGCGAACGATCTATCACACCGCAATACCCCATAGCCTGTTGGTAACACTTCACCATCGTAAACCGAATCACTAAGCCATGTCTCTGTTATACAAATTATATCATACGTATATTCACAAGCAGATTTAAAAAACTGGGTTAACTTTGTGTTGAGCCCTCTGGCATTTTGATAATAAAGAGCGACATTTACCGATTCAATGGACAGACCCGCAGAAACGATCCCGTTGGAAGAGCCTAGTTTTCCGAGCTCGAAGTCGAGCTCACAATTGAAGGAATCCCGGAAATATACTTAATACGGAGATTGGTCTCTCCCGCTTCTGAGCGTTGAACCAGCTCAGCCTTGACAGATTTGTAGTATGCTGTCTGCTCGGGAGTTCTGTCCGGAGTTATATTGATGTTCTGGAATTTGGTCTTCAGTCTTCTGAACCTTCGCAAAATAACATGAACCAACTCAGGAGAGGACAAACAAACTTTCAAAGGACGAGTTCGAGTGTCCTTGGTAGGATCAAATCTCCCGATTCTGAAAGGCTTCAAATTCTGCCCCTCAACCTCGCACTCCTTCATGACAGACAGGACCAAATCAGTATCCCTCCTCATCTGATCCTGCTTACTGGCACCACTCTCGACACTACCGTGTATGATGAAATTATGAGAGCGTTTAGTTCTTTCAAATGCCTCATTTATAATCTGCTCACGGGACTGAGATGAATTTGCAGGATCCAACTGAGTCACCCCAACACCAACCGAACTGGCATTCTTGAGTTCACGTATTTCATTTTTGAGCTCATTTATCAGTTGCAGTATCTTAGGGATTTGATGGAGTCCCTGTTCGCATTCAAGGCAGAGGTATTTCACACGTCTTTTGACACTGGAGCGCAAGTTAAAACATTTCAACCCTGCGGGAGTAAGCTCGGAGCATGATGCATGAATAGGTCTATTGCAACCATCACATCTCAACATGACATCTGTGCCCTCGTTAACATCTGCGTTACACTTTATGCAAGTCAGAGTCGCCATTAGTAGATGTAAAAAAAACAAACTGTTATAAGCAAAAATGAAACAAAACAAAATGAAAACGTTCTGGTGAAAAAGGAATGAACTGGGTCACTCTTCACAACGGCCGGGCCGATAGCCGGTGGCTAACAAACAAACAAGAGGGCCGTCGGATAACACACAGTATGAAGGATGGGTGACACCAGTACGCTCTAAAATGAAGCTGAAAAACTTAAATCTGCATTCAAACTAAGAAAGTTATACGGTATAATGAAAACAAAATAATGGATGCACCCCGTACACACGATAATCTCAGCTGACGGAGATAATGATCAAAAGTTATTTCATTTTGACTCCTCTATAATGCATTGAATTATGTAATGGGTATTCTGAATCACCCTGTATATTCGGTAGTAGTTCGAAAATTTTGACCCTGGAAAATCAATAAGCTCGTGGAAAAATGTTGATGTTAAGAAGTATCTCCACATCAGATCATGGAACTTCTGTATCTATTAGTATAAATAATTTTCTCCAGTAGAAGGAGGATCAAGAGTCCCCTCTGGTGCTTTCAACCCTAAATGTTTTCCTGGAAATGAATTATTTTCTCCAACATATTTCCTCAAAGTGCATATCCTCATATCCGAACGTCTATCATCATTGAATGTAAACGCCCTTAACGGCCATCACGCAGAGATTATCACTTGGTTCTATTGAATCTCCCGACCACCCCTTGTTGGTCGTGACACATAAACCACATACTACCCCCATCCTGATCGATCCGTGACCCAGCTGAACCCCCAGAATGAACGTCGAATGCCACAAGATCGTCAGGAGTAGATTGAGGTTCCTCTACGTGCCTAAGAATACCGACCTCGTCAAGTTCACAGATTATTGCCATGATCTGGAAAGCCGGGTTCGCACGATTGAATCTTATATGGCGGGCTGAGACGAATGAAATATTCAGTTTTTCTTGTAGCTACCATATCCAATTTGGGTGATGCTGCAACAAGAAAACAGGACACGTACCAAATGCAGTTTGTTCCGAGCTAGGAAATTGGATAGAGTACCTTGCAAAAATCGCGAACGTCGTCTGAGATATTTGTGCGTATATCCTATGTACCATTTGTAATTGCGAATCATCATCAGCATATATACAGGGTGAGTCTTTAAGTTGTGCATTAATTTTAACCAGATATTCCCCTCATCAAATAAAACACTTTTTTCATTTACCATTTTTCCAGATTCGGCTCAGGTAAAAAGTTATAAGCGTTTAAAGAATTTAGAAATGGGCTGATACTCCCCTGAATTTTCTCTGTACGTTGAACATGAACGCAGATTACCTTTAATGTAAACTCGTATTGTATATTGACCAAACCTGTATCATCTGATGCTTGAAATTCACTGACTTTTTGAGAAAACTTATTTACTCACTCAATTAATATGATTTGGCCCTTCATGCAACATTTCCAGCAAACATTTCTCAAATTCTTGAATCTTATAACAGTGAACTTTAACTTGATACCTATTCTATCCATTTGATAACTAAGAAAAATTCTTAAATATCCTATATATCTTCAATGGTACTTGAAAATTAATTCACTCATATTAATCCATAGACATAGAATAACATGGACTGGCCCTCACGTAACTTTATCACACAGTTCGTTGCGGAATACATTAGAAAGAGAGATGTTATGAAGGATAGAATAAGTAAAGGCAAATAATGGTATAAAAACAATGGTCTTTTTATACCATTGGCAAATACACAAATTGGAAATTGGAGTATATTGGAAAATCCCGATTTTTTTAAGAGGAATATCAATTATTTTGAATGAGTATCAAAAAAGCTGAATGAATCCTACAGTAAGAAAATTTATGAGAAATATTTTCAGATTATAAGTATCAGAATATTCAGAAACGAGTCTCGGATTTAAATGAAAATATTTTGCCTTTAACTATTCTGTCTACAAATCACCAAAACACATACACAATACATGAAACCAAACAATACAGTATACAAGAAATGTCAAAGGATAAAGGAATCCAATGTTCCGTATTCTGTAATTTTGCCAATCGCCAAACTATATGAATATAATCTTATAGGGGAGAGTTCCCTTGAAGTGGACAGCCCATGAAACGGACACTCTCGGTTTATGCATGTTGGGTTGCATATAGCTATTTCTAATGCTTGCTTTTTATTATTTGACAGCTCACGACGTGTTGGCTCGAGTATCGGTGCCGGAGCTATATCATTGAGTTGGTAATACTGAGTGCAATATTTGTGGCGGGCAAAGTAAATATTTACGCGTTTTTAGAATTGATCTAGACTGGTCATTTTTGAAGATATTCGAAAGATTTTTGTGTTGGTCGTTTACTGATTGAGTGTAGATTAGACGAGGTATGTTGAACAACTTGATATTTCAAACCATATGAATAGAAATTAATGTTAAACTCTGAAGTCTGCAAATCCATGAATTGGACATCAACAATCTCCTTGAATCGGACGTCCGATTCATGGGGATTGGAGTGTCCGATTCAAGGAAATAGTAAACATTTTTTTACAAAGCTATGAAGAAGTACCCCTTCAATATATTTTTTCCTTTTAGATTGGCTTATTATGTCGAAGCGAACAAGAAAAACTGACGAAGAAATTCGTGAAGCTGTAGATACAGTTGTGAATCAAGGTTTTTCGATTCGGAGTGTCGCTAAAAACTCCGGCATTTCTAAGTCTTTATTAGCTGTGCTTGTAAATAAGGCGAAAACTGAACCTGCCAATGAATTTGTTTACAATCGCAATATTGGAAACAGAAAAACTTTTTCGACAGGACAAGAAAATATTTTAGTTTCGTACCTTAAAACGACATCAAAAATGTGTCATGGCTTAACCACTACTCAGACAAGACAGCTTGCGTACCAGTTTGCATTGGCAAACAACATATCTGTTCCAACACAATGGAACGAAAATTCTAAGGCTGGAATTCACTGGCTTCATGGGTTTATGAAACGCAATAAGGATTTGTCCCTCCGTCAGCCAGAAAATACGTCTTTAAGCAGAGCATCTAGTTTTAATAAAACAAACGTAGGCACCTTTTTTTCTAAATTAGAAAGTTTATACAAAAAGTATAAGTTTCCAGCTAACATGATTTGGAACCTGGATGAAACCGGTTGTATGACAGTTACAAAATCACCAAAAGTTATAGCGGTAAGGGGTTCCAAACAGGTTGGCCAAATTGCATCTGCTGAAAGAGGAACACTTGCCACCACACTTTTCTTTATAAATGCTGCCGGTGGATCCTTGCCACCTGTATTCGTTTTTCCTCGGGTTTATTTTAAAGACATTATGCTCAAAGACGCACCGACAGGATCCAAAGGGTTTGCAAATCCATCTGGGTGGATTACTGAAGACATATTTCTAGAGTCCCTAAAGCATTTTGTTAACCATGTTAAACCCACGAGTGAAGATAAAGCTTTGATCATTATGGATAACCATATTACTCATGTAAATATTCAAGTTGTTGATTTTGCCAGGAAGAATAACATAATAATTTTAACACTCCCTCCACACTGTAGTCACCGTATGCAACCACTTGATGTTGCAGTTTACGGTCCTTTCAAGGCCAGGTACAAGGTGGCATTAAATAATTGGCTTGTGTCTAATCCTGGTAAAACCTTTAGTATATACGAAATTGCAGGATCTGTTAATGCTGCATATAGGGAATCTTTTTCGATACACAATATCTGTAAGAGCTTCCTGAAAACAGGAATATATCCATTCAATTCATCAATATTCACTGAAGACGACTTTCTGGCATCATCTGTAACCGACAGGCCGAACCCTTGCAGCAAAGAAACCCAAGAGCAAGACATTCAAGATAATAAGTGTAATGATTTACCTGAAGTTGGAAACTTTGACGTAATTTCTCTGCCAACTTCCTCTGCTAATTATTTGAACAATGAAAGTGAACCTTCAAATTCCTGTAAGCAGACCGCCAATTTCGACAGCACCTGTACGCCCATCCCCTCAACTAGCTCTAACCTTTCTACACCCTGCAGCTCTAAAAGTGTGGATATCTTAAATGATTCTATTACAATACAAGGTCGAGCTGAATTAAATTTGATTTCACCTGAAGCTCTTAGACCCTATCCAAAAGCAATGCCGCGGAAATCGGTGCAAGTTAATCGAAAAAAAGGTAAAAGTGCCGTTATAACTGACACTCCCGAAAAAGAGGATCTCATGAAAGCATACGAGGAAAAGATGAAAAAGGGAAAAACACGTAAATGCTATAAAAAAGGAAAATTATCTGCAAAGAATACCAAAAAAATTTTAAAGTCACCAAAAGTTCCTATTAGAAATGATGACGATTCTGACACTGATATATCCTCGGTAATATCACTACATGATAAGTCTCCGACACCGCCTAACCTGGAAGAATTTTATTACCAAATGGTTCAAGAAGAAAAGGATAATTCGGTTTGTCCAATCTGTCAAGGTGCATACCAAGACAGTAAAGAAGAGTGGGTCCAGTGTAAACTTTGCACGAAATGGGCTCACAACTCTTGTGGAGTTATGGGAAAACTACATTTTTTTTGCCACAATTGTTTTTAGATTATTCAAATGTATTATAATCAAAATATAATAAAAACTTTTCAAAAATCATCAAGTGTCCATTTCATGGGAACAGCCGTCCTTTTCATAGAATCATGTTCTTGATACGGACACTTGGTATACAATATTGAAAATAAAATTTATACAGCTTCACTTACATTTTTATAACTTTTGAGTGCAGAAATATAATTCCTGATTTTCCGAGAATTGTTGATGAAAATATTTCAAATGAATGACCAAAGGTTTAGTTGCTAGAGCCATTAATATAAAAATGTCCGATTCAAAGGAACTCTCCCCTACTATGGTTTGCCTTTAACTATAACTTTAACACAACCCAAAAACAAACACTTCTCTTCTGCGCATGCGCAATCTACTCGCGGCTGAAAGTCCTCTCAGAATCACACACCTTACAAAAAACTCCGATTCTTTAACACTAGTGGTTGAGGAGATATCGCATCCTTAAACCACGCATGTGCAGACCCTCACCAGGGGATTCTATGGAGCATTAGCATCCGCCACCCCAAAACCCCAATCCTCTCTGACGAAAACTACAGCAGTTGAATGACTTCTCATCTGCGCATGCGTATGACGAAAAATGCCCGGAAAGGGCTGCATGAATTTCAAATAAATAGGTTAGGTTAGGTTAGGTTAGGTTAGGTTAGGTTTCGGAATTTCAAACAAAATATTCCACTAAGTAGAGTAATTTTTTGAATTTTTTCATGTCACGTGATCTTCACGAAGTGTTTGCTTTGGTCTTTTGCATCTAACTACTGAGTTTCTATTCAATCAGATCAGTATTATACGAGTTATCGTGGAAACTAAATTTTTAAATTTTTGAAATTTTTTTTTGCCACTTTATGGCAATCCTGTCAGTCACAAAAAACTCCGATTCTCCAACAGTAGTCGTTCAGGAGATATCGCATCTTGAATCGACGCATGCGCAGACCGGCACCGGGGGATTCTATGGAGGAATAGCATCCTCCACCCCAAAACCCCAATCTTCTCAGAAGAAAACTCGAGCAGTTAAATTATTTCTCGTCTGCTTATGCGAATAACAAAAAATGCCAAAAGAGGCAGTTACACCACCAGTCGTTCACCGTTCAGACTAATTTTGAAAACCAATTTAAAATTCCACAATTCGTTTACGCATTAATTCAATTGCTATGCTAGTAAGTAGTCCATATTTTAATCAGTTGCCCTCACATATCGCATTCATTCAGATAAACGCGTAAAAAATACGTCGGAACGAAATCACCAGATGTTGGAGATATTCCGTGTAGGAATTCGAAATGAAATATAATTTGTCCAGTTTGGAAGATCAAAATTATAATTTTTTTTTAGGCTCCTAGTGGTCTGTTCGCAGTGAAATTTTGCACACCCCAAGAGGTCATTATTGGTCACGAAAGTGCCAAAACTGAACTCAATCCGATATTTGGTTTCGGAATTTCCAGCAAAATATTCCGCTAATAGTTAAAAAATTTTTAAATCTTTTCTACTCATGCTACTCCCACGAAATTTTGCATAAGTAATTTCGTTGGTACTTCGCATATAACTACCGAGCTTCAATTCAATCGGATCAGATTTTTTCGAGTTATAGTGAAAACAAAATTTCAATTTCATTTTCAAATATTCACCTTTTTTTTTTCTAGTTTACAGCCATCTGATGAATATGAGACTTCGCAGGCATATTAAGATCATGATTATACAATTTGGTGCAGAATTTCAGATAGATCGAGTGATCGCTTTCGGAAATATTCTTGAAAAACGGTTTAACTAAAAATGGCCGTAACTCCGAAACGGCTGGATGGATTTTGCCCATTAACGAACTTGTCCGAGATATTCGCGCTCCAAACATGCCCTGCAAATTTCAATGCTATAACTCGTTCCGTTCGAGAGTTATCGTGCTAACGGCTGGCCGGACCGGACGGACAGAATTGAATTTGACCTCGGATTCTTCATCAAGGAGTCGAACCCAATCGTTTGAGACCATTTTCGTGAAAAAATTCGAAAAATACAGACATTGTGACGAAATGATAGCACGCTGTTCCTTGCTGAACACGCGCGCAAAAAGAGTCGAATTTGGGTCATCTTGTTCGGTAGCATTGATCCTAACCGCTGGCATTCGCTCGATTAGGTTCGACTCACTGATGGAGAATTCGAGGTTAAATTCGATTCTGTCCGACTTGCCGTTACCACGATAACTTGAGAACCGAAAGAGATAGCGACTTGAAAATTTCAGGGTAGCTGGCGTGTCTATATGCGACAGAAAATTTCCTGAATGGGCATAATCGGCCTGATGGTTTCCAAGTACAACTTTTGTTTTCAACTAACACAGATCCGATCAAATTGAAACTAGGCAACTATTTGTAAAATACTGACATAAAGACGTACTTATGTGAAAATGTTCGTATGAAGAGAAAATAAAAAGAAAATTAATCAAAATTTTTTATTTATCTACGATAACTAACTTGAGAACGAGAAGCGATAATGCGCTGCAATTTTTAGGGTAGGTTGCGCATCTGAATGAGACATGAGTATATGAATAGGCATAATCGGCCAAACTGTTTCGGAGTTATACTTATCTGAAATTTAGTTGTTATTTCCTCAATTACTCAAAAAATTCTCTATATCTGAAACTGTTCGTCCGAGATAGGGCTTCACGCGACAGCGAGACTTTTCTCGTCTCGTCTCGTTCTCGTCTCGGAAAAGCGAGACGAGACGAGACGAGACTAGGGCTTCACACGAGAGCGAGATTTTTCTAGTCTCGTCTCGTTTTCGTTTCGGTAAAGTGAGACGAGACATTTTGAAAGATATTATGGGCGATACCGGGGCCACATACAGCGCAACCCGAGAGTCTCGTTTTTGGTCTGGTAAATTTTTTTTATTAATTTTTTATTCGAAAAATTAGAATAGGTCTACATAGAGAACAATATATTTCACAAAATATCAAATGTGGTTAAAAAAAAACTGAAAAAACCGAGTATGATTTTCTCACATTCTTATTTTGACTTGCTAACTTCCTTAAAGTAACGTATCTCTTATCATAAATATAAAGTAATGAAAGTGTATACTATGGAAAGAGTTTCTTTGGCTCGAAGTTTTCTACCTGGAAGATCGTCTTATTTACTACAGATACACACAGTGAACTTTTCTTATATACGACTCGTGCTTTTTCAACAACCACAGAATACAATTAACTATGAAGAGTTTCCACTATAATTACCAACGTATTTTGTCTATATTATACATCGATCGTTCTAGAAATACACGATTCTTTAAAAGATTACGAAATATTATGTTTGTTATGAACTTGCGATATTTCAGATTATTTTTCAAGAAAAAAATAGATATTGCAAACATAAAAACTGATTCCATTGTAAATTCAATACTGAACGGAAAACTTTTATTCCCTGTTGATCCCAATGCTTTGAAAATTTCGTACATCTGTAGAAATTTATTATTTCTTCTCGTGCTTCTTGTAATGAGGATGTGAACAATTATTGTATAAATCTGCGGAAGTATAATAAAACTGGTCGAATACTCCAATATTTGGTAACCAACTTAGATACAATAAAAAAAAATTCAAGTAATCTGTAGACATAAAATTTATGCTACGTGACAAAAATCGATTATGTTGACAATATTATGTGGATCCCCAGTTTTACGAAAACTTTGAACAGATAAGATCTACAATTTTTGGACTTATATATAGTAAAATGTCGACGAGTGTGATAGTTAGTGATAATAACTCAAATAAGAGACGAAGATGTAAAACTGTTGATCAACCACCAGAAAAAAAATTCAAAATTTGAACATTTTTTCAAACTTGAAACAATTAAAGGTGAGAAAAAAGCAATAAGTTTACTGTGTGAAAAATCAAAAATGAAAAAAACTATTAGCCGCAAAGATGGCACGACTACCGGTATGAAGAGGCATTTATTGACAGCTCATTCAAAAGCATACGAAGGAATTTATGGAAGCTCAACTTCGCTTCAAAAATCAGTGACATCAGCTCAAAAAGAATTGACTGATATGTTTTCTGAACAGGTAATTTAATTTTATATTGATTTCAAATGACTCAAATAATGCTAATAATTAGAAGCATTGTAATGAATTAATTTTTTAAGATGTAATTTCTTTAAGTGTGCTATTAAAAATACTAGGCATGTCGACATAAAATTGTCTTACTTGTTTTCGGGTGCGAAATTATTCGAAAATGTAGATTAATTTGCAGATACATATGGGCAATTCCACCACACACCTTTCAAGCATTGTATTTTTGATTCCATTATTTTTGTATACGTATAAATTTTGAGTCCTTAATTTTCAGATGTTTCTACAATATGAATTTTGGAAAATTGTAAGAGAAAATTATAATTTCTGATTAAATTATCGTAACATTTTAGCGACGGCCATTTTTTCCAACCAAACAAATTTTTCTTAAGTTTTTTCAAACTTTTGACTTAAATTTTAAAAGTGAAATTTTTTATTTTTTCGCTAAAAAGATATGTTTAACTTGATTATAAAATATTTTTTTTAGCCCTGAACAGACGAGGGATTCAATTATCTTCGACTTTATAACTCACTTTTTTTGTTTTTACTGGAATATGAATACGAGTCTTTTGAAAACCTTTTAATTTCTCACCAAAATTTCATGTAAAAATGAAAACTAATACTGACCCTAATTTGCCATCTATTCGAAGCAATAAAATGTGGGAAAGCCCTGTGGACAGGAGCTTCGGCGACCTTGTTGAATCTTTGACAAATCATATCTCCGAAAGTATGGGTTTCTCAGAGTTGGGAATGATATCAATGGATTCTTATAATAGAACTGCATCATAAAAGAAGTTAAATTGAAATTAAAACAAGAAAGCCAAGAATTAGATATTCATTGCTCTTGTTTGCTCTTGCTTTTGTTTTTACTGGAGATATTCTGAAACCCATCTGATAAACTTACCAAAGTAGATATTTCCATCATCGTATGGGTTATCCACGGGCATTTAAATATCACCAAAAAGTATCATATCTTCATAATTATACAATAGCTGAAATGACTTCAAGATGTCTCTTATAGGAAAATAAGATGACATAATATATGAGTATGAATACAGATCATATAATAATTCATAGAATAATTGTAGCATTCTGTGAAAACATAGAATTACGATTTATTATTGGAATTTTGAAAAAAGATATCTCCGAATGTATTAGCTTGTTGGAGTTGAAATACATATCAATGGATTTAAATGGTGAAACTGCATCTTAAAAAAAATCGAATTTGAAATTTGTAATGTAAAAAAATATATATTTTTTCGTTACTCCGAAACCATCTGGCTGATTTAGCCCAATAACGAAATTAACTGAGATTTTTATCTCCCAAACATACTCTGAAAATTTCGATTGTCCAGCTCATTCCGTTCGAGAGTTATCAAGGCTACGGCCGTCCGGATCGGCCGGACAGACAGAATCGATTTTGACCACGGATTCTTGATCAGTGAGTCGAACCAAATCGTTTAAGACAATTTTCATTAACAAATTTGAAAATTACATATATTTGGGGCAAATTGATAAGCACTCTGTTCCGAGGAACAAGAGCCAGGGACGGGCCGAAGCCAAATTTTTGGGGGAGGGGTGGGTACATCATCGAAAGGTGATGTGATGCAAGCGTTATTATGTTTGAATTCTTGATCATGAAGTATAATTTCAATGATGAAATTAAGAGTGTATAAAATCAAAAAAATTATGTTCATGTGAACATATTTTTATTTAAGAGAGATGTAAATATAGCTTTGAAAAATTATTCATTTTTGGCGCTCTAGTTCCTCGGACCTGAGTGCTTATCAATTTGCCCAAATTTCTGTAATTTTCGAATATTTCGATGAAAATGGTCTTAAACGATTTGGTTTGACTCACTGATCAAGAATCCGTGGTCGAAATTCATTCTGTCCGGCCGGCCGGCCAGCCGTCCGGCCGTAGGCACGATAACTCTCGAAAGGAATGGGCTAAAGAGTTGAAATTTTCAGAGTAGGTTTGGGGGATGAATATCTCGGCTAAGTTCGTTACTGGGTAAAATCGGACAGAAGGTTTCAGAGTAATAAAAAAAAAATTTTTTTTTACAAAACAAATTCAAAATTAATTTTTTTTTAATAAGCAGTTTTATCATAAGAATCCATTCATATCATTTTTAACTCTAACAAGCTAATACTTTCGGAGATATGATTTTTCAAAATTTCAATGTAAATCGTATTTCACAGGTTGATATAATTATTCTATGTATATTCTATGTATGAAATATGAATTGCCATAAAGTCAACTTGACAGAAGGGAATATTGTAACTTCAAGAATATTGGGGTTGAAATACTCGTATTTTAGCGATGCAACGGGGACCTCACCCGAAAATGTTTGAAAATATTACGTAAATTGAAAGAATAATTCCAAAGTTCGAGAGAGGAGAAAATTTTGTGAACGTAGATCAGGAAATTTTTGATCGATTACAAGGTAATTTATTATTTTATACATGTTTTATGGAATAACTACTATTTGTAGGTACTTTAAACCTGTTTTGGGCAATTGTCATACGAAACTTGTTTTTTTGGCGCTCTAGTTCCTCGGAACAGATTGCTTATCAATTTGCCCAAGTGTCTGTAATTTTGGAATTTTTGGCTGAAAATGGTCTCAAATGATTTGGTTCGACTCACTGATCAAGAATCCGAGTGCGAAATCGATTCTGTCCGGCCGGCCGACCGGCCGTAGGCACGATAACTCTCGAACGAAAGGAGTTAGCGGATTGAAAATTGCAAGGTGGTTTTGGAGCGTAAATATCTCGGACAAGTTCGTTAATGGGCGTTAACCATCAAGGGGTTTCGGAGTTATGGCCGATTTTAGTAAAAATATTTTTTATGAATATTTCCGAAACCGATCACTCGATCTATCTGAAATTTAGCACCAGACTATAGAAGACAGTAGAATCATGACCTTTATACGCATGTGCAGTTTTGTATTGACCAGATTACCGCATAGTGTAAAAAAAAAAATTTGAGAATGTGGTGCAGTTCTCATTCTCATGATTGCTCATTTAATCTTCATAAATAAACTATTATTTGAATTGAATTCCTTTTTTGATGCAGTTCTATCATATTAATACATTGATATAATTCCCAACTCTGAGAAACCAATACCAGATATAATTTGTCTGTTTGAACTAGAGCGCCAGAAAGCTCCTGTCCACAGGGCTTGAACCCATTTTTGCGCGTATGTTCTGGGGAACATCGCGTTATAGTTTTGCCCAAATGTCTGTAACTTTCGAATTTTTCGACGAAAATGGTCTCAAACGATTAAGTTCGACTCCCCAATGAAGAATTCGATGTCAAATTTGATTCTGTCCGTCCGGCCGTCCGGCCGTCCGGCCGTTGCCACGATAACTTGAGAACGAAAAGAGCTAGCGACTTGAAATTTTCAGGGTGGGTGGCGCATCCCAATGCGACGGACAAGTTCGTTAATGGGCATAATCGGCCCAGTGGTTTCCGAGTAATAATTTTGTTTTCAACCAATATGAATCCAATCGAATTGAAACTTGGTGAGTAGTTGTAGAATATGAACCTAAGCACGTTTGTGAAATTTTGTGCGAATCGTATGGCTACAAAATTATTACAAAATTATTAAAAAATATTTTTGTTGTCACGATAACTTGAGAACTGAGAGAGATAGCGAACTCAAGTTTTCAGGTTAGGATGTACACCACAACGCGATATTTCAGTTTGATTATGAGCCTAATCGGCCAAACGGTTTTAGAGTTATAGCCATCTGAAATTTCATGAAATTTTGTGGTTTTTGTTCCTCATTAACTCGAATAATACTGAACCGATTGAATTCAAACATGGTTATTAGTTGTAGAATGCCAATGCGGAAACGTTTGCAAAATTTGGTGAGGATAGCGTTTGTAGAAAATTTTAAATAAATCTTTGAAAATAAAAAAAAAAAGTTCTATATATCAGTAACTAATCGTTCGAAATTGCTGAAATTTTTCAAGAACCTTCATAACCTAACTATACTGCCAATTTTCAAGTTTTAATACGATCGGTTAAATATTGTTGGAGATTCGAGCATTCTTGTGTGAGTTCAGTAGATGGGTGACCGTTGCCTCGATAACTTTCGAACGAAAGGAGATAGGGACTTGCAATTTTCAGGGAAGGTTGCGTATCCGAAAGGGAGAGTTGAGTTCAATTTTGGGCATAATCGGTTCAACGGTTTCCGAGTTATACCCATCTGGAATATTATTTCCTTGATAACTCAAAAAATAAATATTCGATCGAATTGAAGTTTGGTAACTAGTAGTAGAAAATCAACATAAAGACGTGTTTAAAATTTTGTGAGAACCGTACCCCTAGAAAATTTGAAAAAAATTACGAGAAAAAAAATTTTAAGAACCGTACCCCTAGAAAATTTCAAAAAAATCACGAAAAAAAAAATTGGTTCAAGCACTGACGTGAAGTCAGAAGCTTTTGCGCGTATGTTCTATTGTCCATTCTTCTGTATTGGACACCCTTAATCGAATTTACCATGGTAAATTCGATTAAGGGTGTCCAATACAGAAGAATGGACAATAGAACATACGCGCAAAAGCTTCTGACTTCACGTCAGTGCTTGAACCAATTTTTATCTATCATTTAGTTTATATATTATAATATTTATTAAAGTTATTTAGAATTAAGCGAGAGGAGAGGTGAGAACTAATAACGAGACTAGACCTAGACTTAAACGAGACTCAATATTCTGGGATTTGGCGACACCGAGACGAGATTTCTTAGACTCTCGCCCACTCTCGTCTCGTGTGCAGCCCTAGTCCGAGATCGCTGAATTTGCAACAGCCTTCAACACTATACATTGAAGTTCCAAATTAGAACACGTTCGGATCTATATTGTTGAAGATGTAGCTGGATGGGTGACCGTTACCACAGTAACTTTCGAATGGAAAGCGATAGTGTCTTGCAATTTTCAGGGTAGGCTGCGCATCTGAGTGTGAGATTTGAGTTCGTTGTTGGGCATAATCACCCCAAGGGTTTCGTAGTTATGCCAACTGGAATATTATTTTCTCGATAACTCAAAAAATTCAGATCCAATGGAATTGGGACTTGGTTGATGTAAAAGCCTTCCTTTTACACCACCGAGCAGTCCGTGGCCGTATACACTGTACGGTTTCGGCCGCTGTACCTAATAGGTTTGTTCCTACTGAGTTAATATACTGTGACAGACGCAGGCACAGAAATGCAATATTCTAACCTGTTCTATGGTCTAACCTTAGAATATTACGCCGGCGATTCTTTATTTACATACATAATAACGTAGATCCAGATTAAGAATTTCTCGACTTCTCGTCAAGAATAATTGGGATGAATATGTGAAATGGTACTTATTATTGATATTTCCTTTATGCATACTAATATATTACAAACTGATAAGATTCAACTATGTAGTGACATGAGTTTAAACTGTCGAAAATTAGGTTGATGAAATTGTGTTCCATATATTGGAGAAATCCTTAGAATGATTGTGCAGAATCGAAGAAGTATGAAAATTAATGTTTAGATGGCATAGATAACAGATAATTTATAAGTTTCATATTCACTATTGGGGATACATAGATGAATACAGATCATGGTATGCCTATTCATCTATTTGCCAAAAGGTTACTCACCAGCGAACTATTTGAATATTTTTTTATTAACTTATCCCGTTTTAAGATGGTATTTATAACCAATAAATTTGGAAACAAGCGAGATAAAATTTAATTTCTATGAGTGTCAACTTTGAAATCAATACTCAGTCTATGCCTTTATTCGAGCAGAACATCTGTGACTGTTTTTCAGGTTCGGATCGATAAGCAGGTAAATTTCTGTAATGTTTTTCATATTTTATGACATTCAACGAAGAATATCTCGAAAACAGTACGTTTTAGGAGAAATGATGAAGATTAATTTGATTTCTATAAGGATAGAGTATTTCAAAAATGACGCAAGATAACGTTCTTCTGCGTTTATTATGCTAATTTCTCATAGTTTTATGAGTTCGCGAGTCAATAACGAATAAACCAGTAGAAGCAGGGTAAACTGTTAATTCGACATTATGTGCCATAGTTATAGAAAACTTCATACCAAAATTCATTCAAATCTGAATAACCATGTCAAAGCTACAAAAGAAAAACTGATTTTTTTTTAAATTTCAACAGCCTGTATCTTTTTTCTTGTGCCGAATCTGGAAAAATAGTAAATAAAAAAGTGTTTTATTTGATGAGAGAAATATATGGTTAAATTTAATGTACAACTTAAAGAGTCACCCTGGATGTAATAATTCGAGTGAAGATACCGCCCTCTATAATTATTCTCTAACCAGGAAGATCATAGAATACAGTAGGGGATATCGTAGATGGCAGATAACAGAACTTAATTCGAGTTTGTTGGTGAGTGATAGAGGTTTTTTCTATACATCCTTTTGCATTGATTTCGTTCTTGTATTCAATATTATTGTATGTTGGAAGTAAGGTTATGTGGAATAAAATATTATGCGCTTCGATGAATTTCTGGCTCGAATGAATTTTATTTTATGATCATAAGACTGAACGATAAAGCAACGCCCTGAATGACAGATCGATGAATTGCCGATCGGATTCCGATCACGTCAAACATATCCCGGTCGACCCGTGTGCGTCGCGTCGGCTCTCGCAAGATTTCAGCGGTGTCAGACGAACGGTTTCAGATATATAAATTTTTGTCTAATGAATCTCTATGATTCTTTTGAAATTTTCTAGTGATATGATCCTCACGAAATTTTGCAAGAATTTCTGCATCAGCTTTTTACATCTAATTTTCGTCTTCGAATTGGAATAATTTTTAAAGAAGGTGTATAAATGCTAGGTAGACTTTTTGAGCTGAATCGAAACTAGGGAGTTTCAAACAAATTTTCTTGACTAAGTCCGAATAAAATGAAACCTGCATTATACAAGAATAAATTACAATCCTTTATACTTCACCACTATGTATACATCGACATCAAACTAGATTTGTCCGACTTCTAACTCATCTTTCCAGCAAATTAACCGGAAAAACTCTTTTTGTTGGCTGAAATTCAGAAGAGCTTACATAGAGCCCCGTCACATGCGGGGAAACCTAATAAACGTCCGTATTCGCCTTCGCCCTTTTTGTCGATTCTGCGAAATTTTAACATTTTAATGTCGTCCCGCAAATGCGGTGATATAATGGCCGTTTGTCGGAGTGAAAACTGAACGAGCTTCTACTGCACAGCGGAGCAGGGTTTTTCGCCACATTTAATCCCGATCTGCAGGACTCGTTCTGGATATTTTCTGTATAGGGACAGTTTCCTCGAGGACGATGTTTCCTTAACGATCGTTCGAGATGTACACTACATTGATGTAAGGCTATTGATGCTAGGAAATAGAATAGACTTCATGTCAAAAAATAAGATTAAGTAAATATGAGCTACAACCAAGATCCATAGAATAACAAGGTGCCGACACTCCCTCTAATTCCTGTGAAAATTTTCGGCCGAAAAACGCACTACTCGACTTTGTAAACGATGGTGCCGCTAGTGTCGATTTCGAAGATTCTGACAAGCGAATAAATGAAAACTGACAAGCGACTAAGTTCACTTTCCACCGTTGCTAGTTCGTAAATCCAAATTGAAAGAATATAATGAAGCAGTTTATTGAAAAAAAAAAGCACTGACGTCAAGTCAGAACTCTTTGGCGCGTGTGTTCCCGGTGGCTAATTTGAATTGAATGATGAGTACTTCAAGCTCAGTGGATAGAGCGAGCCGAAGATCTACCCAAAGGATAGTGGACACCATTCACTGTTGGTTCAAAAATTAACAGTGCTGTATCTAAGCTGCCATCAAGATAGAGTAACAAAGTTGGAAAAGAACACAACTGACTCTCCTTAGTCGCACAAGCTCCTAGAAGCAGATTGACTATTTACACTTTTTCTTTCATTGTTAAGTCACTCTGCTTTTGCGCGCGTGCTATAAACATGATTTGGATTATATTGACCCTCCCAAATCTTCTAGGAGCTTGAGCGACTAAGGAGAGTCAGTTGTGTTCTTTTCCAACTTTGTAACTCTATCCTGATGGCAGGTTAGATACAGCACTGTTAATTTTTGAACCGACAGTGAATGGTGTCCACTATCCTTTGGGTAGATCTTCGGCTCCCTCTATCCACTGAGCTTGAAGTACTCATCATTCAATTCAAATTAGCCACCGTGAACACGAGCGCCAAAGAGGACTGACTTGACGTCAGTGCTTTTTTTTTTCAAGTTCCTTTAACAAATATAGCTATCAATACAGTTTGGCTGTTAGCTTTACTGTAGATCAAAAAAAATTGCGGTTGTGGGACCTCCGTTAGGAAAGCAATTGCCTCTTCTCCAAATCCGAACGTATTCAAATATAGATCTACCGAATATAGTTATTTATAAATTTGCCTCAGGGCTACCATACAGACATTTCAACTCGGAAACAACGCTATTTCCCCCAAACTGACTTCTGTCCGTGCACTGAATTGACATGAATATTCTTTTAAAACCTCACAATATCAGCTCATTACTCCCAACATAACCCAAACAACCCAAAACCATTCACTTCTCGTCTGCGCATGCGCAATATACTCGTGGCTGCAAGTCCTCCCAAAATTACACACCTCAAAAAAACTTCAATTCTCCAACACTAGTGGTTCAGGAGATATCGCTTCTTGAATCCACGCATGCGCAGACCCTCACCAGGGGATTCTAAAGAGGAATAGCATCCGCCACCCCAAAATCCCAATCCTCTCTGACGAAAGCACCAGCAGTTAAATCACTGATGGTCTGCTCATGCGCATAACGAAAATGCCCGTAAGGGGTACATCAATTTCGAAATTAGCCCCAGGGCCACGGTACGGACACTTTAACTCGGAAACAACGCTACATCCCCCAAACTGACTTGTCCTTGCACTGAATTGCCATGAATATTCTTCTGAAACCTCACAATATCGGCTCAGCACTCCCAACATAACCCATACAACTCGAAAACAGTCACTTCTCTTCTGCGCATGCGCAATCTACTTGCGGCTAAAAGTCCTCTCAAAATCACACACCTTACAAAAAACTCCAATTCTCCAACACTAGTGGTTCAGGAGTGCTATCTCCTGAACCACTCTTTAATCCACGCATGCGCAGACCCTCAATAGGGGATTCTATGGAATAATAGCATCCGCCACCCCAAAACCCCAATCCTCTCTGACGAAAACACCACCAGCTAAATCACTGATGGTCTGCTCATGCGCATAACGAAAAATGCCTGTAAGGGGTAACATCAATTTCAAAATTAGCCCCAGGGCCACGGTACGAACACTTTAACTCGGAAACAACGCTATATCCCCCAAACTGACTTGTCCTTGAACTGAATTGCTATGAATATTCTTTTAAAACCTCACAATATCGACTCAGCACTCCCAACATAACCCATCCAATTAAAAGACAGTCACTTCTCATCTGTGCATGCGCAATCTACTCACGGCTAAAAGTCCTCTCAAAATAACACAACTTGCAAAAAACTCCGATTCTCCAACACTAGTGGTTCGGGAGATATCGCATCTTTAATCTACGCATGCGCAGACCCTCATCAGGGATCTGGATTCTATGGAGGAATGACATCCGCCACCCCAAAACACCAATCCTCTCTGACGAAAACTACAGCAGTTAAACGACTTCTCATCTGCGCATGCGCACACCGAAAAATGCCCGGAAAAGGAAGCACGAACCTCAAAAAAATAGGTTTCGGCATTTTAAGCAAAGTATTCCGCAAAATAGTAGTAATTTTTTTATTTTTTCCATGTCACGTGATATTCACGAAATTTTGCAAAAAAGTTTGCATTGGTCTTTTGCATCTAACTACTGAGTTTCAATTTAATCAGATCAGTATTTTTCGAGTTATCGTGAAAACAAAATTTTAAAATTTTTGAATTTTTTTTTGCCACTTTAGGGCCGTCCGGTCATAACAAAACTTAGCAGGCATATAAAGGTCATGATTCTACAATTTGATGCCAACTTTCAGAAAGATCGAGTGATCGGTTCCGGAAATATTCATAAAAAACGTTTTGACTAAAAACGGCCTTAACTCCGAAACCGCTCGGTGGATTTCGCCCGTTAACGAACTTGTCCGAGATATTTACGCTACAAAACTACCCTGCAAATTTCAACGCTCTAAGTCGTTCCGTTCGAGAGTTATCGTGCTAACGGCCGGCCGGACCGGACGGACAGAATTGAATTTGACCTCGAATTCTTCAGCAGGGAGTCGAACCCAATCGTTTGAGACCATTTTCGAGAAAAAATTCGAAAAATACAGACATTGTGACGATATGATAGCACGCTGTTCCTTGGGGAACACGCGCGCAAAAATCAATTCACTTTTTGATTAATCAGACATCTGTTCGGACATTATATGTAAACCCCATTTGTTTGGAACAGAAAATTCATTTTGCCAAGACACAATGAGGTTAAATAAAGGATTTATGAGTAAAGGAGTTTTGAATGGAACTGTAAAAGAAGAAATCTGTGAAATCATTATTTTCCCATTACAAAAGATCACATCCAATGACTTTAGAATATAAGCATTCAATTTGTGTATCTTGAAATACATTGAATAATACAGAATTTTCTGTAATACCTCTACATAATCATCATCATAATCATATTATTATTCAAATGTATTAATAACCTTTATCATGTAAAGCTCATTGAAATTAAACATTTTACTTATTATTTTCGATGTATAAATTGAAACTTCATCAAAACATGCTCATCTATACAGCGTTTTTTCACCCAATACCCCTTGACAACTTATTATGTGGTCAGCAATTGGATGATTAGATTGTAAAATTCGATAGCTACTATTCAGAACTAAGTATACTGATGAAATATCGAAAAATGATTCATTAAATTGAAACTAACCAAATAGAGGGTAGTGTACTACATTAGAATATTTTATTCAATATATATTCGGTAGAAAAATGTTTTGAACAAACAAACCAGTTGCCGTTCTTGTCGTGTAACAATATCCTTGAAACAAATAATATAGAATAGGAGCGCCAAAAAGAATGACGCTTTAGGAAAGCTATTCAACTTTGATGAAATCACACTGTGTGGTTGCTCTGAACTTTGTTCTCTGCTCTGTCATTCATCGTTGATAAATAATATTGTTAGTTTTCATAACATATCATTTGAGGAGCAACTTTTCAAAACGCAAGTCCAAAAACCATTTTATTGGGAATCAACGAAAAACGATTTCTTCTTCCACCCTGGCTTATAATTTGAGTACGTCGAGTTTGTTTGATAGAAATTTCTATCTAAAGGTAATAACTAATCTCATTTAAATCCATATTGATCAGATATACACAGAAAATGTAAAAAACTTTTGGACTTAATGCGTGTTGATTCATCTCATTGTATATAATGCGTTTTGATGTGGTTGAAATTGAAAATAATGCTGTTTGTTGCGATTTTTTATACATTTAGAGAAAACAGTCTGCACAGTAAGTGTTGGCCTGTAACCTATGTAACGTTTCTTTCTAACCCAGGCAGGGGTTTGTTTACATTTGGTTTGCGCGTGTGTCGTTTATGTCGTTTATATTGACATCGGATTTGAGGTTGGATCTCAGTGGTACCAATCGACGCTAAATAATTATTGTATTCGAAGAGCCGAATGAGTTGGCAATATTGTTGCATTGTGACAGTTTGAAAGTTTGTGAGAGTCTGCGCCAGTCAGGGAGATGAGGTCGTCCATTTTGTGACGATTCTACGGAGGAGCAATAGGTTATGCGTATTTTCGAAACTTCGTAAGAATTGTTGAATTCTTCTTAGTTGGATATAGTTTCGAAAATCGAATTAGGAGTGAGGGTTACATTGGTTTGATTTGGAAGGATAACAGGTAACCTTCACTTGTCTCGAAAGAGGATTTAAAGGCCTTTTGCAAATCCAAGTTGAACACGTGAACGATCTTGGCGACTTTGACAGGTATGTGTTAAATGTTCTATTCTGGTAATTTCTAGTGGAAACAATTCAGGTCGTGATTATCTTTCTATATCCAGAACATCGCTGTGCTTGAAGGATTATTTGGTGGAGGCACGGCCAGATTTGGTTTCGAAGCAAACGTGTGCAGGACAACCCCGAACATCAGGGTATGTACGAATTCTATAACTATTGCATAACAACGAATAAATGGTCTGATTAATATTCTGATAACCAAAATTATTATGTGTTGGGAAAATTCATTTGTTTCTTATCCGAGAGAAGTCACTGATGGTTTCTTTTCTGTCATCAGGGTTTTTATGGTAGCACGAGTTTTTATGGTAGCACGAGTTTTTATGGTAGCACGAGTTTTTATGCCAGCACGAGTTTTTATGCCAGCACGATTTTTATGCCAGCATGATTTTTATGCCAGCACGATTTTTATGTCAAGAGGAATAGCACGATTTTTGTGTCAGGAAGAGAACGATTTTTATGTCAGGAAGAGTGTAACTGAGACATTCGAATATATACAAGGTGGTCCATAAGTAGCGCTGTGAGACAGCCAACGCAGTGTTGCAAATCCCGAGTATATACAAGGTGGTCAGGAAGCAGCGCTGTGGGACATTCAGTCAAGGGTTGCAGACTGCGAGCACAGAGGGAAGGAGAACAGTATTGCGAGACCAACGAAGCAATACTACGTTCAGGCATAAGGAATAGCTCGCAAGTTATTGGAAACATCTTTCGAAATATATCTTATACCTGCTATATGCGACTTGAACATATATTGTCATCAATTGTGTGAATTATTGTTGTTGTAAAGCGGAAATTGGGGAAAGATTTGCGTAAATCATACAAGATCATGGATAAGAAACGTGGATGCACCTGAGCTCAAGCGACGCGTATTTGAATCAAAGAGAAATATCTGCGTACAATTTCCGCCACCCTCATTCAGGGTTTCACAGTAGTTTTATTTTGGTGGGTCTAAAGACCTGGGTTGTATGCTACTGGAATTAACTGTCTGTTATTAGCGTGAATATTCTTTTGGTGAATTTAGGAAATAGTACATTACGCGGGGGTATCTGGGAGACTTAAATTTACCTGGCGCCCATTTACTAGGTTCCCTTTTTAGGAATCCACTCCAATCTCCACTGGAGCTAGACTGCGGATCCCTGAGTTCTAGTAGCTCCGAACTTAACCACTGCGACTTGGGAACAGTCGTTTGTCGTTATAAATTGGCGCCCAACGTGGGGCTCGAGTACATGGGGCCCGATAGTATTGTTCTGGATGTATGTTCTGGATATAGAAAGATAATTACGACCTGAATTGTTTCCACTAGAAATGACGAGAATAGAAAATTCAACACATACCTGTCAAAATCGCCAAGATCGTTCACGTGTTCAACTTGGATTTGCAAAAGGCCTTTAAATCCTCTTTCGAGACAAGTGAAGGTTACCTATTATCCTTCCAAATCAAGCCAATGTAACCCTCACTCCTAATTCGATTTTTGAAACTATATCCAACTAAGAAGAATTCAACAATTCTTACGAAGTTTCGAAAATACGCATAACCTATTGCTCCTCCGTAGAATCTTCACAAAATGGACGACCTCATCTCCCTGACTGGCGCAGACTCTCACAAACTTTCAGACTGTCACAATGCAACAATATTGCCAACTCATTCGGCTCTTCGAATACAATAATTATTTAGCGTCGATTGGTACGACTGAGATCCAACCTCAAATTCGATGTCAACATAAACGACATAAACGACACTCGCGCAAACCAAATGTAAACAAACCCCTGCCCGGGTTAAAAAGAAACGTTACAAAATCCCCCCTCACTTGAAAAAATTTACCTAGTAAATTTCACTTAGGGATAAAAATACATATGATCTAAAAAAATTATATAAATTGACAAGACAACTCATAAATGAAGGTGGATAGATGTCGAAATGTTTCCACCAATCGGAGCCCACAAAAATCTAGTATCCCTGAAGGAGGAAGCAATCCACTTATACCCAATCATTCCTACATCCTCAATCACAACAAGCATACCCTTCTCATCCAATCATTACCCAGAATCATACATCATCCAATGCCCTATCATACATCACAGTTGTCCAGGAAATCCTCTTCTACTCTCATTACTCCATCCATCCAGCAATTACCCTCAATTTTCATGCATTCTCCGACCATGTACTCCATCCTTCCACGGCTAATTCTATCGTCAATGCTAATTGGTCCTATCTAAACCGGGGTAAGTTCTCCAACATAGCACATAATTCAACACAATTCATACAATAATAAAATCTTTGAGCACGAGACAACTACTACAATTCACAGTCCTGCTCAAATAAATTTCCAAACTCGACTCTGACAGACCATCGCTAGAGATAAAAAAATTGTATAAAAATAATTTTCAATAAATTAGGACGAGACAAGACATTATTATTTATTTATCGTATGGCAATTCAGACACAGTAAGCATAAAAGCTAATTTACACATATAAGTTAATATAACATACTTAAGGTTCTTCACAAGCAAATATCAAGTTAGTTAATATCTATCGACCCGGTGGTTGCCAGCAGGAATTCTTCTGGTCTGCCGTTCTATGATCTTGTGGGACATTCCTCCGCGTTTAATCGTTTGGTATTCTCCACAGTCGCAGTATGGTGATGGTTGTTTGCCCCATTTGTGTACGAGATATGCACATCTGCCTGCTGTGTTCTAATTCTGTTAACTTATGTGTATTCTTATTTCCGTGTTCGTGGGAGTGAGAGTGAGAGTGTGTCTTGTAGTCAGGAGATCCTAGGATTGTCTGACTGCCAGAATGTGCTAGTTCATTTAGCGTTACCCAGGGTGCACCACGAGGAGGCGAACTAGCTCTGCACAAGACAGATACCAGCAAAGAAGCAAAATGACTAGTAATAATTAAGCACGAGAAAGCAAGTCCCCTAAAAAAATTCGGGATAAATTTCTTGAACCATACTATCGGGCCCCATGTACTCGAGCCCCACGTTGGATATGGCCCCACGTTACATCAGCGTAATAGTAATAATTCCTAAATTCACCAAAAGAATATTCACGCTAATAACAGACAGTTAATTCCAGTAGCATACAACCCAGGTCTTTAGACCCACCAAAATAAAACTACTGTGAAACCCTGAATGAGGGTGGCGGAAATTGTACGCAGATATTTCTCTTTGATTCAAATACGCGTCGTTTGAGCTCAGGCGCATCCACGTTTCTTATCTATGATCTTGTATGATTTACGCAAATATTTCCGCTTTACAACAACACTAATTTACACAATTGATGACAATATATTGTGTTCAAGTCGCATATAGCAGGTATAAGATATATTTTGAAAGATGTTTCCAATAACTTGCGTGCTATTCCTTATGCCTGAACGTAGTATTGCTTTGTTGGTCTCGCAATACTGTTCTCCTTCCCTCTGTGCTCGCAGTCTGCAACCCTTGACTGAATGTCCCACAGCGCTGCTTCCTGACCACCTTGTATATACTCGGGATCTGCAACACTGCGTTGGCTGTCTCACAGCGCTACTTATGGACAACCTTGTATATATTCGAATGTCTCAGTTACACTCTTCCTGACATAAAAATCGTTATCTTCCTGACACAAAAATCGTGCTATTCCTCTTGACATAAAAATCGTGCTGGCATAAAAACTCGTGCTACCATAAAAACTCGTGCTACCATAAAAACCCTGATGACAGAAAAGAAACCATCAGTGACTTCTCTCGGATAAGAAACAAATGAATTTTCCCAACACATAATAATTTCGGTTATCAGAATATTAATCAGACCATTTATTCGTTGTTATGCAATAGTTATAGAATTCGTACATACCCTGATGTTCGGGGTTGTCCTGCACACGTTTGCTTCGAAACCAAATCTGGCCGTGCCTCCACCAAATAATCCTTCAAGCACAGCGATGTTCTGGATATAGAAAGATAATTACGACCTGAATTGTTTCCACTAGAAATGACGAGAATAGAACATTTAACCCATACCTGTCAAAGTCGCCAAGATCGTTCACGTGTTCAACTTGGATTTGCAAAAGGCCTTTAAATCCTCTTTCGAGACAAGTGAAGGTTACCTGTTATCCTTCCAAATCAAACCAATGTAACCCTCACTCCTAATTCGATTTTCGAAACTATATCCAACTAAGAAGAATTCAACAATTCTTACGAAGTTTCGAAAATACGCATAACCTATTGCTTCTCCGTAGAATCTTCACAAAATGGACGACCTCATCTCCCTGACTGGCGCAGACTCTCACAAACTTTCAGACTGTCACAATGCAACAATATTGCCAACTCATTCGGCTCTTCGAATACAATAATTATTTTGCGTCGATTGGTACCACTGAGATCCAACCTCAAATTCGATGTCAACATAAACGACATACCTAATTAACACAAGCAAATCGATAAAAAATGTTTTTGGTTATATTTTATCATACGTAAAAGCACAAGAGCTTTTTTTTTATCGGATAAACTTTTATTTTTTACGAAAACTAGATTGCTTAGAAATTTAACGAGAACAAACGAACTGATAAAAACTCGACAGCGAAGCTGGAGAGTTTTCATAAGTTTCGTTTGTTCGAGTTTAAATTGCTTGAAAGCAATCTAGTTTGAGTTTACAAAATAGAAGTTTATCCGATCTTAAAAAAATGCTCGAGTGATTTTTAGCTAGATAAATTCACGAATTTAATTTTATGGTAGCCATATTGTTATGTTGCTAGGAAACGAGCCAGTACGGCTTGATTTCGAGCTGGAGAGTGTTTTATCGCTGTAAAAAACGATGCAGCTTTTTTATCGATGTCAAAGTGATATAAATGCGATGCTCAAATAGACATTTTATTGTAGGAGTGAATTTATCTATTTTAAAAATGCAAACGTGAACATAATTCATTGCGATGCGGCTTACATACTTTTGATTTGAATTACAGAGGGACATAATGCCATTAGGAAGATTTTGTTTACATAGGGCTATAGAGCATTTCCGAATCCGCTTCAAACTCAATGTCGCCCAAATTGGACATAATGCGTTTTGAAAAGTTACTCCTCATTTCATTCCTTCTCAATATATACATACAGGATGGATCTTTGACCACTGCATTAATTTTAACCAAAGATTACTCTCATCAAATGAAACACTTATTTCATTTAACATTTTTCCAAATTCAGCTCAGGTAAAAAGATACAGGCTGTTGAAATTTTGAAAAAAAAATCAGTTTTTATTTTGTAGCTTTGACATCCTTTTTTCGAATAAAATGAATGTTAGCGTAAAGTTTCCTATAACTATGATACATTTTTTCCAAATATTAGTTATTTTCTACTTCTACTGGTTTTCTAGTTATGGACTCGTGGATTCATAAAACCAAACGAAATTAGCATAAAGAAAGCATATAAAGCTTTTCTTGAATAATTTCAAGAATATTCCATCGTTTTAGAATATTATATTATTCTTCATCATTTCTCGTTAAACGCACCGTTTTCGAGATATTCTTCATTGAATGTTTTAAAATGGAAAACTCCAGAAATTTCACTACTTTTATGGATCCGTCCCTGAGCGTTGGAATCCCGAATCAAGCTGTAAACCACGTTACCATACCTTATTCTCGCCTGCCAACAATGTCATAGATCATTTATATGCGGGAGTGTATTAGCACATTGTGAAATCTTTAAACGCTTGTAACTTTTTATCTGAGCCGAATCTGGAAAAATGGTAAATGAAAAAAGTGTTTCATTTGATGAGAGGAATCTTTGGTTAAAATTAATGCAGTGGTCAAAGACTCACCCTGTATATATACTGAATTGTACAATGAATATAATTTTATGAATAGAGTTATACCTTAATGTTCATCAACCGACAAGATTATAATAAATCAACAAGTCTAACCCCCGGTTTCTGAAAGGCTGTTCAAAGTTAACAGAACTGTTAATGTCAAATCAGTCCGAATTTTTGCGCTGTGCGCAACTCAGATGAGGGTTAACAAGAGATTGAGCACTGATTAGTGAACATTTGTGCTGTTCAGCCTTTCAAAAACCGGGGGTGAGTGTTCTTCTATGTTGATTTATTAACAACGGCATCAGCGATCTTTCAATATTATTGATATTATAATTAATACCTATTCTTAATACTAGAAATCTGCCCCTGATCCGATATTCGAATTCGATTTGACATGTCGATAATTTCCACTGCCGGCATCTATCGGCGAAAACTGAAGTAGAACAAAATCCTTGTATTTGGACCGCAATTCGCAATATGTCAAAGAGTGTCTTCACCATGTATTCTATACATCTATGCTACAACCGAGAAATATCCAGGATGGTTAATTTGCGATGAAATTCTTAATTACATCCAAATCTACGCATCGTACAGAAAAAAAATGTCCAAACGGTTGTTGGATATCTCCGAAAAGGTCAGACCGTGAGCCTCAAAAGTATGGAATAATTGATTTAATTTTCCCTTTTCAGGAATATAGAAAGATAGGTTGAAGTAATTTATATTTGGTGCTCTTTTTCCTAGAAAAAGAGTGAATATCAATTGGCCAAAATTTCTGTAATTTTCGAATTTTTGTGTGAAAATGGTCTTAAACGATCTGGTTTGACTTACTGATACGATAACGCTCGGTCGGAATTAGCTCGGCAGTCGAAATTGTCAGACTAGGTTTGGGAGATAAATATATCGGTGAAGTTTGTTACTGGACAAAATCGGCATGAAGGTTTCGGAGAAACGAAAAAAAAAGTTTACCTCCATTACGAATTTCAAATTCATTTTTTTCAAGATGCAGTTTCACCATAAAAATCCACTGATATCATCTTTAACTCTAACAAGTTAATACTTTCGGAGATATGATTTATCAAAATTTCAATGATGAATATTGATTCTGTGATTTCAAATAATGATAATGATAATCTAATGCCCTAAGATAATCCATATGATGATGGAAATATATATTTTGGTGACTAATAGAATTTACGTTCAGAATATCCCCAGTAAAAATAAAACTGGAATAATTACTAAGTTTCAATTGATATAATATAATTTTGATTTGGGGAATTAATATCTTGGATAAGTTCGTTAAGGCAGTTCCAAATCCATGGCCCCTAGACGTAAACCACTCACAAACCAACAACACAACCCAAAAAGAGCTCCTCGGCGCATGCGCAATCTACTCGTGAATAAAAGTCCTCTCAAAATCAAACATCTCTAACACAACTCTGACTGTCGAACACCAGTGGTTCAGGAGATATCGCATCTTCAATATTCTCATGCGCAGACCCTCCCGAAGGGATTCTAAGGAGGAATATCATCCTGTACCCAAATCCTCTCAGACTAAAATTCCAGCAGTTGAATCACTTCTCGTCTGCTGATGCGCATAACGAAAAATGCCCGAAAGGTTGTAACATGAATTGCAAATTAGGAACGCAATTACTTACTCATATTCTTCAAATCCAGATGTAATTTGATATAGATCTTCCAAATATAGTTATTTATAAATTGGTGCCAGGGCCATAGTTGGGCAACACCAACTTGGAAACAACACTATTTCCCCCAAAGTGACTTGTCGTTTGAGAACATTTTCGGCAAAAAATTCGAAAATTAGAGACACTTGGCAAAATGATAACGCGATGTTCCCCAGAACATACACGCAAAAATTTGGGAAAGCCCTTTGGACAGGGGCTATGGCGCTCTTCTCCGAAAGTATTGGTTTCTCAGAGTTGGAATGATATCAATGGATTCTTATGATAGAACTTCAACATAAAATAAATTCCAGTTTTGTTTTTACTGGAGATATTCTGAACCTATTTTGATTAACTTACCAAAGTGTATATTTCCATCATCATATTGATTATCCACGGGCATTAAATTATCACCTTAAAAGTGTAATATCAAATCATCCGTATTATTCTACGATAGCTGAGGATATTCTATTGGTCATTTTGAATTCATTCATACTTTTTAGAATAGGAATGGTATTTTATATCAAGATTAACGAATATACTGAGATATATTGAGAGTAATCAACCAGAAAAAAATTTGACATATCTCTTATAGGAAAATTAAATAACATGAATGAACACAGATCTTATATCAATTCATAGATAGGATAATTATGTACAGCATTCTGTGAAAACAGAGAAGTATAGTTCTCTGTTTTCATGGGCGTAGAGAAACTATAGTACCTACCTAGGATACACGAGTTATAAGACCGTTACGCACTCGTGGAATTTGCGCACTCATTGGATGAAAATGATCATGAACGATTCGGTTCAACCCACTGATCCATAAAATCCCTCTCATTAAATGGAGAAGTGATTGACTGGAAGACTGAAGTTAAATATCTGGGAATAACTCTGGATAGAAAGCTTCTGTGGAACAAGCATGTGGATATCACTGCAAGTAAAGCAATAAGAGCTCTGATGGCGTGCAGAAATCTATCCGGTAAGACTTGGGGCTGTAGCCCTAAAATACTGCGATGGATGTACATCATGATTGTGAGACCAATAATTACCTATGGGGCAGTAGTCTGGCATGCCAAAGCAGATCAGACAACTACTAGGAAAGCGCTTGACAAAGTGCAAAGGCTAGCTTGTGTGTGCATCACGGGAGCTATGAGAACGTGTCCAACCAGGGCACTTGAGATCATCACAGATCTCTCACCTCTGCATCTAGTGATTGAGAGGTTAGCCCATGAGGCCACCCTCAGAATATCTAAGGAAGGTACAGGAACTGAGAGGATTAAATGTCAGAGAGCCTGGACCTCTTTGACTAATTACATCCCATCAGTGAACCTTCCTAGTGATGCAATGGTCAAAAAAGTAAGCATTGAGAAGAACTTCACCACGATGATAAGTAGAAAGGAAGAATGGGAAAGGGAGTTCACCACCCAGACTTTCAAAGAAAATACCATAAAATGGTACACAGATGGCTCAAAAACCACGACGGGAGCTGGCGCTGGGGTATATGGGACAGGCACCAAGTGCGCACTGTCGGTAGGCTCCCGTTTGAGTATCTTCCAGGCAGAATTACTCGCAATCGAAAGATGTGCAGATATTAACCTAGAAAGAAAATATCAGAAATGCGACATAGCAATCCATTCGGATAGTCAATCTGCTATCAAAGCACTGAGCTCCCATGCCATCGATTCAAAGTTGATATGGGAGTGCCGAAGAAAACTAAATGAAATTGGCAAGAATAATAAGGTCTTTTTAGTCTGGGTCCCCGGTCACTTGGGAGTCAAGGGGAACGAATAGGCCGATACACTTGTCAGAAAGGCAGCACGAACTCCTTTTATCGGCCCAGAACCTTTCTGCGGTATAGGAAAATGCACCTACAAGAAAGAGTTTCTGGAGAAGGAGGAAACCAAAAGAGAGACACTCTGGCGGAATCTTCCAGGTTTGGTTCATTCCAAAAAGTTCCTTAGGAACTTTAAAGAAGTGAGATCCAAAAGGTATCTGGATCTCTGTAAGAATAAGTTACACCTGGTCACTGGCTTCCTCACAGGACACTGTCGCCTCAGGAAGCATTTGATGAGAATAGGTTTATCAGATACTGACGAGTGCAGATTCTGTGGGGAGGAGGAAGAAACTCCTCTTCACCTTGTTGCAGAATGCCTCGCCATTGCAAGTCAGCGAAAGGAATGCTTTGGACAGGAAACTTGTAGGAGTGAAGACGTAATATCCTTGAAGCCTTCCCAGATATTGAGGTTCATTTATACTCTGGAACTGGAGGGCGAGCTGTAGATGGCGTAATGGTGAGAACAGCTCTGATGGGGGGCACAATAGATCTCAAGGTCGCGGTGCAACGTAACCCCTTATCAATAATAATAATAATAATAACCCACTGATCAAGAATCCGTGGTCGAAATCGATTCTGTCCGGCCGTAGGCACGATTAGTCTAGAAAAAAAAATATTTTTTTTTATTACTCCGAAAACATCAGGCTGATTTTGCACAATAACGAACCTAGCTGAGATATTTATCTCCTAGACCTACTCTAAAAATTGCAATTGTCTAGCTCATTCCGTTCGAGAGTTATTAACGGAGGGCCGGCCGGCCGTAGAGAATCGAGGTTGACCACGGATTCTTGATCAGTGCGTCGAACGGAATCGTTTATGATCATTTTCATCCAATGAGGGCGTAAATTCCACGAGTGCGTAAAGGTCTTATAACTCGTGTATACTAGGTACCTAGGTACTATAGTTTCTCTACGCCCATAATTTCAACACTTTCACTAGTAATAGACATACTCGATTGATGATTGGATACATGTGAAAATTCATAACATAAATGACATGACGTTTATTTCCAAGCAATAGTATATTAAGAAAACGTGACTTAATTTATGAGAACTGTATAATGTGTTGCCTACATTTTGGGCCATCACTCCTTTAATCCAAAATGTATCTTACTATTGCTTTAAGTTTTTGTTTTTTTCAAACGACTCAATTTATGTAAATAGACCAAATAAAGTCGAACCTGGATAAAAATTTGATTGCAATTTAATTAAACCAAGAAATTTAAGTGTTCTTATCAAATCGCATGAGTATGTTAAGAGATCTCATTGCGTGCATGTTATTATAAAACATCACTTACAGGAAATGTCAACAGTGCGATTTTTGACGTTTACTGACATGGGCGTAGAAAAAAATATTTTCTCGTCGACCTCTATGAAAATTCACATTTTAAGAACTAATTTGCAACCGTAAAATCGACAATTATTGAAGGCAAGTACTTTGCGGACGAGAAAGTACTTTCTCGTCCGCAAAATTACTTTCTCTTCCGCAAATTCTCTTTCTCGTCCACTGTGGTCACTATGAATACAGCATGAAACGGTTCAATACAAACATGTGTCTGTATAAGAACAACTGTCAGTGCTGTGGTTACTATGAATATACGGTTCAATACAAAAAAATGTTTATGTGTCATTTGCTATTGTGAAATTATTTAAGAGGTCCGAAATTCATAAAAATATGTAGCCGTCAACGAAAAAATTTAATATGCACATCGGCGAAAAACTGTCTATTGTCTCGCCGATAATAGACAGTCTTCTGTCTTTGGTACATAAATAACTATTCAGTAAACACTGAGTCAATTCCGACCATATCACATTTCCCGTTGTTCAAAACGTTTCATTTAAAATTATTAGAGCCACATCCAGATTTCATTTCTTCCGGAATCATATACGCCTGGGAAATCTGGGAGCACAATCAGGGCTGGATAATATCGGGCTTCATAAAACTTCCAACCCATCGAGAGATATAATTCATTGATACTGTATGGTATCTCTAGACGGCGCTGGTTTCTCCTGTTAACATTTATCGAGCAAAGTGGGGAAAACAATATCGATATCAGAAAAATGGGAACAACGCTCTGCCGGCTGGATATAGATGAGTATCTCATTCCCACATATCATCTTTGTCGCTATATTCAACTAGGACATGAAAATAGAACTTCAGTTGTTGAGATTGCGTATAAAAAACTCCTTGTGAATTTTTTAACTCTGCAAAATCTTAGGTTTAAATAATAAAATATTTTCAAGCGCTGACGTGAAATGCGGAGCATTTGCGCGCTTGTTCCATTGTCTATGCACGCCTCATACGAAATCTACCGAGCAAAGTTTCTGAAATATAAAACTTTTCAAATGATAATTTAATCTTAAATCGACGAAAGTACTGTTAATAATGTTTTATTCACCTATATTGGGCTCTCTTAATCGAATTTACCATCGATGTAGATCCTTTCTCATGCTTTTATTTGATATGAATACAATTCGTACAAATTTAATGACTTGAGAGTAATCAGAGAATCGTTTTGATCACAGAATTTTTAATTCAAACGCAACATATTATTATGTATTCTTTCTATATTCAAATATCTAATAAATATCTTATAATATACGAAAATACGTACTCAAGTAGTTTCGGGATACGAAAATTCATTAAAGATCAAGAAATTCTCTAAAATATTTTTCAATTTCATCCCCTAATTTTCAACACTCCGATCGATCCGAAATAATTTTTCGGAGAATCTTCGCAGGCAATCAAACAAATTCTTGACAAAGACTTATATATATATATATATTAATATATCTCCAAAATTCTCGGAGGAGGGGCCTGGTTAGACGGTAAACGAATCACAGGCTGCGCGAGTACTGGAGTACCTTAATGAAATATCATATGAAAAATTGTATTAAAAACAAATCAGAGAATATCGTCTTTCAAGATAGAGCCTCGTTCAGAAGATATTCAATAAAATAAATAAAACAAAGATGAAACAAAAATTGTTAACAAAATTTTCAGACAACATTTCATCAATATAGTAATAAATAACTAAAACAATAAAGAATATCAATGAATTTCCAAGAATGTCACCACTCACGTTGTTGCATCCTTGACAAGGTTTCACAAGAGAATCGTAAACATGTGCAAAATCACCAGTATTGTATATGATGTTTGGCATTCATCATTCTATCCCGCATTGTATTTTTATTACATTTCTGTTTATTTGATTTCATTAGATATCTCCTAAACGACTCCTGCTTTCGAAAAAACTTACTTATTGTATATCTTGTTTTATGATTATAATTGAATGTTACATTTGACATTTTTCTATAGCAGCCAGTTACTGAACACAAAATAATTTTATGCTATGATGTCTAAAACATTGGTGTTTGCTCTTTTCGTTCAATTCGAACAATTTGGGCGGTTTGGATTCTGTTTCATGGCGGCGCCACCGTGTCATCGATCAACGTGGGCTATTGCGAATATTTTGTCATACATCTGCCGAATTTACCCACAAGTGTACCTTGTTGATGAATTATAGCATATATGATTCCCTTATTTGCTATTACGGAATTCTAACCTAAAAACTTAAGTAAAACTGTCATGGCCTGAGGAAGATACGTTTGACATATAAGCGACAATAAATCCATTGTAATTTCTTAATTTATTGTGCTACCCACAGGAGAGAAAACCGAAAAGTGCCCATGTTCTCAAAAACTGAAAGAACCAAAGCGAATCCGTGCGTACGCCAAAGACATTTTAACTATTGCGATATAAAATTATGCATTTGATCAAATTTTCACTGAGAATTGAAGAAGGAAGCGCGATTGAATTCAAATTGAGTATTCGAGGTTGTATATTTGAATTTTCATGGTCACTGTTTATCTCCAACAACTCCAGCAGATTCAGTTTCTGAATTCAATATTGAATGCGACGGGCCCTGGTCTTTCAAATTCCTGAAATATATGGAGTGCAGATTTTTACTCATGGGGTCTGTGAGTAGTGTCTTCAGTTGTGCCTGTCTTATCCGTCTGCCTACTCTTCTCTGATCTGTTGGCGTGATCGGTGTTCCTACTTACTTATTATTGATTAATATGCTGGTTATACCGAAATTCTCCAAGGAGCTCCGGCCAGCCCTAAATAGAAAGTCTTGATGATGAGCTACTATTTTCAGATATAGATACAGCGTGAGTCTTTAAGTTATAAATTAATTTTTTAATGGATTCCTCTCATCAAATGGAACAACTTTTCCTTTCACCATTTTTCCAGACTCGGCTCAGGTAAAAAGTTATGAGCGTTTAAAGATTCTACAATCTGCAAAGCCAGCCTTGAACTGTCTTTAAGTGTTGAACATAGAAACACTTACTGGACTCAATAAAGCATCAGTAAATGAAAGCTTCATCATCTAATGCTCGAAATTCAACGAAATTGTCTGGGAAATCTTATTACTCACTGAACTTATGAAATACTTTTAATAATCTTCATACCGCATTTTTGAAAAAAACTCTACCTGAATATTAAATTACTGACTTCAACTTGATTTTCATTGAATATCCACTATAAGATTATCCACACTATCTTTTGCCTATTTTCACATTCCTTACATATTTTAATTGACATCATATAAACGAATATATAAATATCCATCTAACAACATTTATTATAACATAACCTCTACTCTATTGAATCGAGAAAAACAATATGTTCTCTATGCAAATCATAGAACACAAATAATTGCAAATTGCAAATGCGAGTGACGACTTCGTATAGACACAGTAAAATAATATTTTATTATACCGTTGTAACGTTTTATTTTTAACTCAGGCAGGGGTTTGTTTACGTTTGGTTGGCGAGTGTCATTTATGTCGTGTGTGTTGACGTCGAATTTGAGGTTGGATCTCAGTGGTGCCAATCGACGCTAAATAATAATTGTTGTATTCGAAGAACCGAATAAGTTGGCAATATTGTTGAATTGTGACAGTCTGAAATTTGTGAGGGTCTGCGCCAGTCAGGGACATGAGGTCGTCCATTTTGATGAACACTCGAAGGAGGAGCAGTAGGTTAGGCTTATTTTCGGAACTTAAAAAGAATTGGTGATTTCTTCTTAGTTGGATATAGTTTCGAAAATCGAATTAGGAGTGAGGGTTACATTGGTTTGATTTGGGAAGATAACAGGTACCTTGCACTCGTCTCGAAAGAGGATCTAACGACCTTTCTGCAAATCTAAGAGGTGAACACGTGAACGATCTTGGCGACTTTGACAGGTATGTGTTGGATGTTTTATTCTCGTCATGTCTAGTGGAAACAATTCAGGTCGTAATTATATTTCTATATCCAGAACATCGCTGTATGCCTGAAGAATTATTTGGTGGAGGCACGGCCAGATTTGGTTTCGAAGCAAACGTGTGCAGGACAACCCTGAACATCAGGGTATGTACGAATTCTATAACTGTTGCATAACAACGAATAATTGATCTGATTAATATTATGATAGCCGAAATTATTATGTATTGCGAAAATTCATTTGTTTCTTATCCGAGAGAAGTCACTGATGTTTTCTTTTCTGTCATCAGGGTTTTTTGGTAACATCAGAAGTTTTTGGTAACATCAGAAGTTTTTGGTAACATCAGAAGTTTTTGTAACATCAGGAGTTTTTGTGGCAGCCCGAATTTTTGGGCCAGCACGATTTTTTACGTCAAGAGGAGTAGCACTGAGGCATTCGAGTATATACAAGGCGGTCCATAAGTAACGCTGTGAGACAGCCAACGCAGGGTTGCAGATCCCGAGTATATACAAGGTGGTCAGTAAGCAACGCTGTGAGACATTCAATCGAGGATTGCAGACTACGAACACAGAGAGAAAGAGGACAGTATTGCGAGAACATCGACGCAGTACTACGTTCAGGAACAAGGAATATCAGCACGCAAGTTATAAGAAACATATCTCGAAACATATCTTATACCTGCTATATATATAACGTGAACTTATTATCATCAATTATATAAATTATTATTGTTGTTGTAAAGCGGAAATTGGGGAAAGATTTGTGGTAGTCATATATGATCATAGATAAGAAACGTGGATGCGCCTGAGCTCAAGCGACGCGTATTTGAATCAAATATTAATATTATCTACGTACAATTTCCGCCACCCTTATTCAGGGTTTCACAGTAGTTTTACTTTATTGAAGCTACAGACCTGGGTTGTAAGCTACTGGAATAAATGGTTTGTTATTAGCGTGAACCCAACGTGGGGCCTATCTCCCGATAACGTGGGGCCCGATAGTATTGTTCATGATATTTGGCTAGATAGCATGGGGCCCAACCCGATGTAACATGGGTCTAATTCAGTCGTGTATATATAGTATTGTTCTTGATATTTAACCCGAATTTTTTTTAAAGGACTTGCTTTCTCGTGCTTAATTATTTCTAGTCATTTTGCTTCTTGGCCTATATCTGTCTTGTCTCGTCCTAATTTATTGAAAATTATTTTTATACAATTTTTTTTATCTCTAGCGATGGTCTGTCGGAGTCGAGTTGGGAAATTTATTTGAGCAGGACTGTGAATTGTAGTAGTTGTCTTGTGCTCAAAGATTTTATTATTGTATGAATTGTGTTGAATTATGTTCATTATTGGAGACCTTACCCTGGGTTAGATAGGACCAATTAGAATTGACGATAGAATTTTGCAGTGGACATATGAAGTACATGGTCGGAGAATGCATGAAGATTGAGGGTAATTGCTGGATGGATGGAGTAATGAGAGTAGAAGAGGATTTCCGGAAAGACTGTGATGTATGAAAGGGTATTGGATGATGTATGGTTCTGGGTAATGGTTGGATGAGAAGGATATGCTTGTATTGATTGAGGACGTAGGAATGATTGAGTATGAGTGGATTGCTTCTTCCTTCAGGGATACTTGATTGTAGTGTGCTCCGATTGGTGGAAACATTTTGATATCTATCCACTTTCATTTATGAGTTATCTAGTCAATTTATATTATTTTTTTTTAGATCCTATATATTTTAATCCCTAAGTAAAATTTACTAGGTAAATTTTTTCAAGTGTGGGGGGATTTTGTAACGTTTTATTTTTAACTCAGGCAGGGGTTTGTTTACGTTTGGTTGGCGAGTGTCATTTATGTCGTGTGTGTTGACGTCGAATTTGAGGTTGGATCTCAGTGGTGCCAATCGACGCTAAATAATAATTGTTGTATTCGAAGAACCGAATAAGTTGGCAATATTGTTGAATTGTGACAGTCTGAAATTTGTGAGGGTCTGCGCCAGTCAGGGACATGAGGTCGTCCATTTTGATGAACACTCGAAGGCTTATTTTCGGAACTTAATAAGAATTGGTGATTTCTTCTTAGTTGGATATAGTTTCGAAAATCGAATTAGGAGTGAGGGTTACATTGGTTTGATTTGGGAAGATAACAGGTACCTTGCACTCGTCTCGAAAGAGGATCTAACGACCTTTCGGCAAATCTAAGAGGTGAACACGTGAACGATCTTGGCGACTTTGACAGGTATGTGTTGGATGTTTTATTCTCGTCATGTCTAGTGGAAACAATTCAGGTCGTAATTATATTTCTATATCCAGAACATCGCTGTATGCCTGAAGAATTATTTGGTGGAGGCACGGCCAGATTTGGTTTCGAAGCAAACGTGTGCAGGACAACCCCGAACATCAGGGTATGTACGAATTCTATAACTGTTGCATAACAACGAATAATTGATCTGATTAATATTATGATAGCCGAAATTATTATGTATTGCTAAAATTCATTTGTTTCTTATCCGAGAGAAGTCACTGATGTTTTCTTTTCTGTCATCAGGGTTTTTTGGTAACATCAGAAGTTTTTGGTAACATCAGAAGTTTTTGGTAACATCAGAAGTTTTTGTAACATCAGGAGTTTTTATGGCAGCCCGAATTTTTGGGCCAGCACGATTTTTTACGTCAAGAGGAGTAGCACTGAGGCATTCGAGTATATACAAGGCGGTCCATAAGTAACGCTGTGAGACAGCCAACGCAGGGTTGCAGATCCCGAGTATATACAAGGTGGTCAGTAAGCAACGCTGTGAGACATTCAATCGAGGATTGCAGACTACGAACACAGAGAGAAAGAGGACAGTATTGCGAGAACATCGACGCAGTACTACGTTCAGGAACAAGGAATATCAGCACGCAAGTTATAAGAAACATATCTCGAAACATATCTTATACCTGCTATATATATAACGTGAACTTATTATCATCAATTATATAAATTATTATTGTTGTTGTAAAGCGGAAATTGGGGAAAGATTTGTGGTAGTCATATATGATCATAGATAAGAAACGTGGATGCGCCTGAGCTCAAGCGACGCGTATTTGAATCAAATATTAATATTATCTACGTACAATTTCCGCCACCCTTATTCAGGGTTTCACAGTAGTTTTACTTTATTGAAGCTACAGACCTGGGTTGTAAGCTACTGGAATAAATTGTTTGTTTTTAGCGTGCATATTCTTTTGGTGAGTTTAGGAATTATTACAATACGCTGGGGTATCTGGGAGACTTAAATTTACGTGGCGCCCATTTACTAGGTTCCCTTTTTAGAAACCCACTCCCATCTCCACTGGAGCTAGACCGCGGATCCCCGAGTTCTAGTAGCTCCGAATTTAACCACTGCGACTTGGGAACAGTCGTATATGGTTATACCGTGATACGAGCAGGCACAGAAATTTAATAATCTAACCTGTTCTATCGTCTAACCTTAGATAATAACGCCGGCGGTTCTTTGTTTACATACAAAATTCCGTAGATCCAGATTAAGAATTTCTGGTCAAGAATAATTTGGATGAATAGGTGGAATGATATTTATACTTGATATTTCCCTTATGCATACTAATATACTACAAACTGATAAGATTCAACTATGTAGTGACTGTGAGTTATATCAGTTGAAAATTATGTTGATGAAATTATGTTTCATATATTAGAGAAAAACTTAGAATGATTGTGCAGAATCGAAGCAGTATGAAAATTAATGTTTAGATGACATGGAAGACAGATAATTTATAAGTTTCATATTCACTATCGGGGATACATAGATGAATACACATCAAGGTAAGCCTATTCATCTATTTCCCAACAGATAACTACTCTGCGAACTATTTGAATAAGTTTTAAGATGGTAATTATAAGCAATCCATCTGGAAACAAGCGAGATTGAATTGAATTTCTATGAGTTTTGACTTTGAAATCAATACTCAGTCTATACCGTTATTCGAGCAGATCATCTGTGATTGTTTTCCAGATTCGGATTGATGAAAGCAGGTAAATTTCTGTAATTTTTTTCATGTTTTATGTCAATCGACAAAGAATATCTGGAAAACGGTGCGTTTTAGGAGACAGGATGAAAAATAATTTAATTTTCAAAAAGGATAAAGCATTTCAAAAATGACTTAAAACAACCTTCATCTTCGTTCAGTATGCTGATTTCTCATAGTTTTAGGAATTCGCGAGTCTATAACTAAAGAACCAGTAGAACTAGGGAAAACCTGTTGATTGGAGATTATGTGCCATAGTTGAAGAAAACTTCAAACCAAAATTCAGACAATTCTTAATAACCATGTCAAAGCTACAAGAGAAGAACTGGTTTATCTTCAAATTTCAACAGGCTGTATCTTTTTCTTGTGTCGAATCTGGAAAAATGGTGAATGAAAAGAGTGTTTTATTTGCTGAGAGGAATCTATGGTTGAATTTAATATACAACTCAAAGACTCAGCCAGTATATACAGTGCGCGTCAAAATTATGGAACAAATTAATTTTATCAGAAGAAAAATATTTGGCAACAAAATCCTGGAACAGGTCAATTTTTGTTTCACTTCTACCAAATTTTTATGCATTTTTTTTGAAAAATATTTTTCGAAAAAGAAAAATTTTTTGTTGCACGCCTGTAAAAAAGATACAAATACCTTGCCAAAATTTGGTAAAAGTGAAACAAAAATTGACCTGTTTCAGGATTTTGTTGCCAAATAATTTTCTTCTGAGAAAATGAATTTGTTCCATAATTTTGACGTGCACTGTATATACCAGGTGTCCCAGTATACATGTTCCAATGGATCAACTCAGCCATTTCAAAAGATAAAAATTTTAAAATTTTATGATTTTCAATTCGTTCAAGGATCCTTCAACTGAGAACGAAAAATATTGAAAGTCATTTCCGGTTTGACCGGAAGTGACTCTGACTTTTTTTTATCTCAAATGGCACCCTATATATTTCTTACAATTTTTTATTTTTACTCAAAATTACCTTTCCATCCATGTATCACACTTTGTATTCTACATTTGATTTGATGGAGAATACGTCAATTGAAATTTTAAATTGAAAGAATTGTAGTAGGCTCCGATGTTTTGTATAATCTCGATTTGGACTTCAGTAATCATCATGAATAAAAAAAAAGCATTCCTGAAGTTGGAATCAACTATGAATCTTTACAAAAATGAATAATGAAAGAAAACAAAAAAATACAAAAAAAGGGACAAAAAAATACCTATAATAACTGAAGCATATGTTCGAAATGTTGACCAGCTGCTTTTCAGCTAGGTGGACTAGTTCACGCGAAGTAACACTTCTCAACACCTAAGCATTAAGGGCTCTACATGCATTCCTCATTTTTTTTCAGATCTTCCAAATAAATAGGAGGGTTCTGATATACACGATCTTTGAAATATCCCAAAGGAAGAACTCCAGCGGCATTGAATCTGGAGATCTTGTAGGGCATCTGATCGGTCCATGTGTGCCGATCCATCTATCTTCAAATGGAACGATAATATAGCCTGCAAGATATCCAAATTCAAAACCGCAAAATTAAGATTACTCAAGATGTCGTAGCCTACAGCCTACAATTCTTTCAATTTGAAATTTCAATTGATGTTTTCTCAGATCAAATGTAAAATACACAGAGTGATGCATCGTTGGAAAGGTAATTTTGAGAAGATATAAAAAATTTAATAAAATATATAGGGTGCCATTCGAGATAAAATAATCAGAGTCACTTCCGGTCAAACCGAAAATGACACATCTTGGCATTGATACCATAAGATGGTCTAATTCTTCTTGAGGGATACTATCCCAAGCTACCTGTAGTGCATGTCTCAGTCCGTGAGGGCTGGTGTAAATGTCCAAGCCTTCTACCCATGATGTCCCAAACATGCTCTATAGGCGAAAGATCGAGGGATCTGGGCAGCCATGGCAAAAGATTCACATTGGTCGCTTCAAAAAAGTTTAAACTAACTCTGGCAACATGAGGTCGAGCATTATCTTGCTAAAAAGTTGGATTGTCAAGCCGGCTAAGGTAAAGGAGAACATATGGCTCCTCTATTTCTTGAAGGTAACACAGTGCTGTCATGTTAGCTCGAATAAAGATTAAAGGTGACCTACTTGCATGTGCAATAGCACCCCAAACCATAAAGCCTACTGTCCGGTCTACATGACGCTCAATATCAAACTGAGGTTCATGTCTTTCTCCCCGACGTCGTCTAATCCTTCTTCGGCCATCATGTGCACCCAAGGAGAATCGAGATTATTCAGAAAAGATGGCCTGATGCCATTCCACATTCAAATGTTGACGTTCTCTGCACCACCGTAATCGTTGCCGGCGATGCTCAACCGTCAGAGGTAATACAAGATGTGGTCGATAATGCTGCAGTCCAAAAGACCTCATCTGGTAGTAAACCGTTCGGACAGTTACAGGATGGCATTGTTCTCCTAACCACTCATCAGCCAAAGATCGATTTGTCGCAAATCGATCTCTAATGGCCATAAGTCTCAGACGTCGATCTTGAAATTCATTTGTGCCCCTTCGACGTCCGGTGCTTACTCTTCTTCGATTTTGGGCATTATCAAACCACGTTTGATAACATCTCATAACAGTAGTTGGATTTCTGTTCGTACGGTTAGCGATTTCTCGAAATGACAACCCCGCTTCCCGTAGACCAATAATTCGACCTCTATCTAATTCACTTAGCTGATGGCAATAAATTCCGCGTACACGTGCTCTAGGCATTTCAACAACAACTAAACATTGACTTTGGATCTACTCGAACTCGAAAATGAGTGACTCAACAAAATACAGAAACAGAAAAAAATTAATCACTATATTCCAAATGCAACGAGAAACAGCAAAATATGAATAAAAACTAAAATTTACAATAAGCTACTACAATACCAAAAAAAAAATAACATGTTGACCGCAAATGAACAATGACTGAACTACTGAAATAACTTATGTTCGTGCCTAAAATATCTATCCTGCTAATATGCCAGTTATAATAACGAATCACCCTCAGGAACAGTGAACCATACCGTGAATTCGTTCTAGCTTTAGGAACATAGAAGAGTGCTCTCCAACGATCTTGATACTGTGAGACATTATAAATGTCAAAAAATGAATCATAGGATAATTCAAGTGATCATGTATCATTAAAAAAAAAACATGCAATCGAATAGCACCCTCCTGTGTTGTAAACTGAGAATATTATGTTTTCTAAGATTATCCTCATATTCCCATGTCATCTGAAGGCGATAGAATCTGTAATTTAGACTTTTGATAAACTTTTTTTGGAACTTCTCCTCGACTGTGTCAATATATTTATGGTAGAATAGTGACCATATAGGAGTAGCGTACGCTAAATGGCTCCTCACAAGCATGAAGTACAGAGGTCTGAGGGTTGAGCCATTAGTGAAGTCCCTTGTGGTGCGCAAAATAAACCCCAGCATTTTGAAGCTCTTCGCCACAACTTTCTCAATATGTAAGTCAAAAGACAATTTGGAATCGAGAACTATTTCCAGATCTCTAACCCGGTCCACACCCTGCAACATCCATCCTCCGAGCGACAGGGGAAATCTGAATATGTTCACGTTTCTCGTGAAAGTTGTATGGACACACTTATCTAAGTTCAGTTGAAATATCTTTTTTGCGTAGAATTTATACAAACGGTCAAGTTCCTCCTAAAACACATGAGGTCCTGATAAGATTTTATGTTCTTATAAATCCTCAAATCATCTGCATATAAATCGTTAAGGCTGTGCAAGAAACAAACTGAAATAACGTTGATATATACTAAAAACAGGGGTGGATCGAAGTGAGAACCCTGTGGTATGCCAGATATTACACGGACAATATCAGATGCCATACCATTCACAACCATGAACTGCTGTCTATCGGAGAGATATGACTCCATTCATTGAAGTAGTGCCCCCGCTACCCCAAAGTCAGACATTATTGCTATCAGAATGGAATGATACTCCTTGTCAAAGGCTTGAGCCATGTCTGTATAAACTGAGTCCACTTGAATTCCAGCATCAATATTCTCAGTTTGGAAATCAACATAGGGTGCCAAATTTGTCAATACATATCTTCCCCTGAAAAACCCATGTTGATGATCGGTCCGCTTTGAGCTTACTTTCCGGAAAAAAATATCAGTAATGATTGATTCAAAAATCTTCCCAAAATGACTAAGGATAGAGACAGGTCTGTAATTGATTATATTATTTCTTTTTCCCCTCTTGAATACTGGAACAACTTCAACCTGTCTTCCACTTTTTGGGGAATAATCCCTGAAGTAGGTATTTATTGTAAATTATATGGAGTGGCTCTGCCAGCATTTCACCACATGACTTAATAAAAATTGGGGGTATTAAATCATAATAAGGGGTATTATATCATAATAAGGTATCATCATAACATTTTTGCGCGCATGTTCTAGAGAACAGCTTTATCATTTTACTCAGATGTCTGTAATTTTCGAATTATTTGCCGAAAATGGTCTTAAATGATTTAAAATTCGAGGACAAATTCGATTCTGTCTGGCCAGCCCTTGCCACGACAACTTTCGAACGTAAAGAGATAGCTACTTGCAATTTTCATGGTAGATTGAGCATCCGAATACAACAGTTGAGTTGGTTAACGAATAACGGCTAAACGGTCTTGTTAGTTATTTCCATATGAAATTTGGTTGTTATTTCCTCAATATCTCACAAAAATACAGAATTGATCTAGTTTTAACTTGGTAATTGTTTGTAGAATACCGAAGAAACAAATTTTTGCGAAAATTTCGTGGGGATCGTATCACTAGAAATTTAAAAACTCAAAAATACAAATCTGATCCAATTTAAATTTAGTAAGTACTTGTAGAATGCCGATGGAATAGTTTTTGCCACATTTATTAAGGATCGTATAACTAGAGAAAAAGATATTTCTTCAAAAAAATAAACTATTTCAGAAATTATTTCTTCTTCCTGCTGAGTATTTTGGTGGAGCACTTTTCAGTGCTTGTTCAGTAGAGACGACGTATCTCTGATCACCAAAGATTTAATCTCCTGGAAGGTTTTATGAATAAGTGGAATATATTCATCATGAAATTAACAAAAGAGCTCAAACTCATGAAGCTGCATCATGCTTTCATATTTTTTTTCATCGGTCCCAACTTGTTCCACATACTCATTATGTGTCTGTAACAATAGATACTGAAACATCCATCTCCATCCACACGTCACCATAAATAACAAAATTATCTGCATCAATATGGAGTTGACGGAAAATGGAAAACATATCCATTATTATTTGAGTAATAGCAGTTATTCCGACGCAGAATAAATGAATAATTCATATCCTGAATTCGCCTCGCCATTATTTTCTGTAGAGATATACGGTAGAACCGCAGACAATGGACAGATTGTAGAAATGTCCTGTTTAATGAGTTCCAGAATGGAAGGACGAGTTTCATCAAAGAGGAGTTTCCGGTGGAAAGACGAAATTTAGTAATTGCTTTTTAACGTATTGTGATAATGAACTCATCACGTATCTCATTGTCATTCATTAATTCCATGTGCCCGAAGAACTGGGGATATGCCCAATGGGAATTTTCAGTCATACTTAAAATGTATATTCTGAAATAATGGACATACAATGAGGTGAACTGTGGCTAATTGCCAATAACTAAAGAAGACACACGGTGAAATATTCATTGATTTTAACCATCAACAAATATTCCGCGTGAGCCAAGCTAGGTCATCACACCGCTCAGTGTTCCCACAAAGAGGAAAGCGTCATTCAAGGGCAGACACGAACCGCGGTTTCATGGTTGTACCAATCATCAGCGTGACTTAGCAACCTAAATGAACAACCGAAGGAGTTCTAGGAAACCTAACTAATGGAAATAAGCTTCCTGGAACTCCATTGGTTATTCATTCAGGGTGAACACTGAGCGATGGGGTGACCTAGATCTGCTCACGCGGAATACTTGTTGATGGTTAAAATCAATGAATATTTTACCGTGTGTCTTCTTCTGAACTAATGGATTCACATGAACTCAAATTCATTAATTTATTTGTATACTTAAAAATATAAAACACACTGACGCGAAGTCAGTACTCTCTGACGCGATTGTTCACATTGGCTAATTTTAATTGAATGATGAGTGCTACAAGCTCAGTGGATAGAGTGAGCCGGAGTTGTAGTCAGAGCGTAGTGGACACCATTCACTGTCAGGTTAAAAATTAACAGAGATTTGCCTAAGTTGGCGCAAGGATACAGTAACAAAATCGACATAGAACACAACTGAGTCTCCGTAGTCGTCGAATCTCTTATCAGCTTCTGAGAGATCTCCTTAGGGAAGACTAAGGAGGGTATAATCATAATCATGTCTATAGCAAGCGTGCCAAAGGCAGATTAACCTCAAGTGGATGCTTTTTGACTTATTTTATAGTAAAGTCAATTTTCATTGACGTGATTGCTATAGACATGATAATGATCATACTGACCCTCCTAGGTGTTCCCCTATATAGGAGATCTCTCAGAAGCTCCTAGGAGATTGGGCGAATACGAAGACTCAGTTGTGTTCTTTGTCAATGTTGTTACTGTGTCCTTGTGCCAGCTCAGGCACAGCACTATTGATTGCTGAACCGACATCAGTGAATGGTGTCCACTGCCCTCTTACTAGAACTCCGGCTCACTCTAGCCATTGAAGCACACATCATTCAATTCCAACGTGAACCAGCGCGCCAATGAATACTAACTTCAAGTCAGTGCTTGTAACTAAAATTGGTGCAAGCACTGACGTGAAGTCAGAAGCTTTTGCGCGTATGTACTCTTGTCCATTCTCCTGTGTTGGACACTCTTAATCGAATTTACCATGGTGAATTCTATTTCCGTTCTCCTGTATTGGACACTCTCAATCGAATTTACCATGGTAAATTCGATTAAAAGTGTACAATACAGGAGAACAGACAATAGAATTCACCATGGTATATTCGATTAAGAGTGTCCAACACAGGAGAATGGACAAGATAACATCTGCGCAAAAGCTTTTGCGCGTATGTTCTCTTGTCCATTCTCCTATATTGGACACTCTTAATCGAATTTACCATGGTGAATTATATTTCCGTTCTCCTGTATTGGACACTCTCAATCGAATTTACCATGGTAAATTCGATTAAAAGTGTACAATACAGGAGAACAGACAATAGAATTCACCATGGTATATTCGATTAAGAGTGTCCAACACAGGAGAATAGACAAGATAACATCTGCGCAAAAGCTTTTGCGCGTATGTTCTCTTGTCCAATCTCCTATATTGGACACTCTTAATCGAATTTACCATGGTGAATTCTATTTCCGTTCTCCTGTATTGGACACTCTTAATCGAATTTACCATGGTAAATTCGATTAAAAGTGTTCAATACAGGAGAACAGACAATAGAATTCACCATGGTAAATTCGATTAAGAGTGTCCAATACAGGAGAAAGGACAAGATAACATACGCGCAAAAGCTTCTGACTTCACGTCAGTGCTCGAACCAAATTTTTTTTTCGATGGTTCTTTAAAAATTTTCTTGTGCTACGATCCTCACGAAATTTTGCAAGAATTTTCGCGTTGGCATTCTACAACTAAAAACCATATTTGAATTGGATCGGATTTGTAATTATTTCAGTTATTGAGGAAAAAACAACCAAATTTCAGATTGATATAACTCCAAAATCATTCGGCCGATTATGCTAGTTAACGCACTTAATGTCGTATTCAGATGCGCAATCTACCCCAAAAACAGCAAGTCTCTATTTCTTTCCGCTCTCAAGGAATCATGAGATACATAATATGTTTTCGTAATTTTTTAAAAATATTCTATTGTTGCGGTCCTCACAATATTTTACACACGTCTTTATGTCGATATTCTATAACCAGTTACCAAGCTTCAATTCGATCGAGTCTATAGTTTTCAAGTTATCGAGGAAATAATACTCCTGATGGGTATGACTCCGAAACCGTTGGGCCGATTATGGCAAACAGCGAACTTAACTCTCCCATTCAGATGTGCAACCTATCCTCAGAATTGCAACTCCCTATCTCCTTTCGTTCAAGAGTTGTCGAGGCAATGATCACCCATCCAGCTACGGAACTCACACAAGGCTGCTCGGATCTCCAACAGTATAGATCCGATCATGTTCAAACTTGGAACTTGGTAAAATAATATAGAATTTTCCTCAATAATTTTCAATGATTTTTAAAAATTTTCTAGTGATTCGATCCTCACGAAATTTTTCAAGAATATTTGCATTGTCATTTTACAACTAATAACCATGTTAGAATTGGATCGGTTTTGTATTTTTCGAATTATTGAAGAATTAAGAACCAAATTTGAGATGGGTAAAACAACCAAACCTGAAAATTTCAAGTCCCTATCTTTTTCCGGTCTTAGGTTATCGTGACGTAAATAATATTTTCCAACATTTTTTTTTTAATTTTCTAGCAATAATATTCTCACAATATTTCACAGACGTCCTTAGATTTATATTCTACAACCACTCACCAAGTTTCAATTCGATCCGATTAGTATTGGTTGTAGACAAAATTATTACTCGGAAACCATTCGGCCGATTATGCCCATTAACGAACTTGTCCGTCGTATTGGGATGCGCCACCTATTCTGAGAATTTCAAGTCGCTATCGATGAGAACTATCCGTTCTCAAGTTAATGTGGCAACTGCCGGACATAATCAAATTTGACCTCGAATTTTTGATCAGGGAGTTGAACACAATCGTTTGGGACCATTTTCAGCGAAAAATTCGAAAATTATAGACATTTGGGCAAAATGTTAATGCGATGTTCCCCAGAACATACGCGCAAATATGGCCATAACGGAATCACTTAGTGGATTTCGCACATTAACAAACTTTACTGAGATATTTACGTTCCAAAACTACCTTGCAATCTTCAACTCTCTAACTCATTTCGTTCGATAGTTATCGTGCTAATGACCGGAACGGCCAACTGACGGACGGACAGAATAGGATTTGACCCCGGATTGTTCATCACTCAGTCGAACACAATCGTTTGAGACTATTTTTGGAAACAAATTGAAATTGGAGCCAAAAAAATACTGAACAACGCTGAAATATACTAAACAATTTAAATTTAAACCATCGAATGTAGACAGGAAACCGTGGCGTCAGTGCGTGACCAATATCAGCTTGGTTTGGCATTATTGTGGAGTTAGCTGATAAGTCCCCGGTCTTATGCAGAAAAGACATGTTTTTTTGGTCAAGTTCTTGTCATCAAAATAGTCTCATTCAAGAGCGATGTGATAATTCCAGTGCTTCTCTATAACATCTCGATACCATTCTAGAGGAACGATTAGATTAGAGCCGGGGTCGCTTGGCTAATATGCTGTCTTTCAGAATTGCGACCATGTTAATATTTTGTTTCATTACTATACTTGCTGACCCTGTGAACTCTGTTCCGCCTTAGAGGCAATAAATAAGCAGATTTTGGATTTTATTAAATTCAATTTTTTATTAGGAAATACAAATAAAAAAATCAAGTATTTGAATGATTCTTTAGTGTTCATGTATTTTGGTACATAGGTTGCACTCTTCAGTTAAGTACCTTGTGATACACGACATTTTTTGTTTTATTATCAGGCGCAAGAACAATCAACGTGGATGGTCTTTCGACCCGTGAACTTGCCACATTTAATTGACCATGAGAAAAACATGGATATTTCAGATTTAAACCACAAATTTTCAAGGATTGGCGTTGTGATTTGTTAATTGTCATGGTGAATGCAAGACGGATCGGAAATTGAAGTCTTTCAAACTCAAACGGCATATATCGGTTCGGATCATCAGGATCCTCGGAACCTTCTTCAATCCTTTCATTCGCAATGTTTCGAATGCTTCTTGCATTATGGCTCTGTCGGAAAAGATGCGATCGTCTTGGTCGCGGCATTGTTAATGATGATTCAAATAGAATAAAAATTATTGATTATTGATTTCTGACAAAATTTATAATTATCAAATTTTCAAGCATAATTATCCATAGATAAAATTACGTTTAGCTGTCATTTGCGTTTTGTTATACCGCGTTTTATAGTGACTTGTATTCTATTCGACTTTTTATGTCACGTCACAAGGAAACGCCGTAACTTTATGATGATCAAGAACTCGCCCAAGTACGCGGTTCTGAGACGAGTAAGTTTTGGACATATGCATGAAATGTGTTCAGCCATTTCATTGGTAAATTCAAATAGTCTACATATTACATTTATCGATATCCCCATACGTGACCCAAATAACATAGAAAGCGTTAAATTTGCACGGAAAGCTAGTTTATTGCTTCATAGAACGCCATCTGGTCTTACATTATAGCATACATGTCGTATTTGAAACGTCTTCCATGCCTAATAAGAACACATATTCTGGCATACATTTGGATTTAGTGTCAAGCGTTCAGCTACATAATCTAAATGAATGCCAAGACTATTTAGTCTGCAATTGCAACTTTTGGACGGCGATCCGCATTTCAGGCCATTTTGCTTTGGATATAGTTTGGTTTTACATTCTCCTAATCTAAAATATCATGCAATATTTTCTGTCAACATGTTAACTCATGGTTGCTATAAAGATTGATAGCAGGTATCCATAGCCAACAATGTCCAACCACATTTTGGAATTATGTTTCATAATGTTAATATTACTAAGGGTCGATCTCTTAACCTATCTGTAAACTGTCAAGTAGCCTTTCCGAAAGGAAAGTATTCTGTAAATGTCTATTCACCTCTCAGTTATACGAAGTGATCTGTAAATCTGTGAAATATGAATAGACGTTATCACGTCAAAAGTGTCTGATAATTGATTCTAACGTAGTTGACGAATACTTTACGGAGAGCTTGAATAAACCGGCCCTAAAGGACTTTCCAAGGCTAATCCTTATGTGAATGTATTGATAAAACTACCAAAGAATTAAGAGGCTACAAAAATAATCGAGTAACTAAGTATAGACTTTTATTTTTCACGAAAAATCAGCACTCTTATTGCAATTTTGGGACTACAAACCTGTGAACAATTGAAATAAAGATATTAATGCAAAAGTAGTCCAATATCTACCTTTCATTTTATTTTACCAATATTTACTTAATCAGTTTTTATCAATACTACTTTGTACTATTGAAAAATGGCTGATACCGTTATTAATAAATCCATAAAATCTAAATCTTCTATCATCATCATTGTCTACATTTTTCGCAAATTTTGACTTAATCAGTCAGAAAAATAATATGTTGCTCACATCTGGCAATCCCTCATTCGGGAGGTGTCCTCCATATTTTTATTTTGGCATGAAAATGAGCCAAAAGAATGCTAAATGGCTGCGGCTGTTTATTTGTGCTCTTTGTGTGCTGTTTTAAAATCAAATTGAACATTTACATCTGAAATAAGATGGCTTTCAAAGTGTTGGAGGCTATTGAAACAAGTTAAAAACTCTTATGTACTGTCCCATCTTTTCAAGAGGAAAAGGGTTTTCCTTACTGGGCTCCGAGAAGAAAGATCGGCCTTTACATCTGGATCTTTTGTTTCATCCAATGTTTTCAAATGTTTTCAAAAATACGTTTGAAAAAACGGCCACTGCACTTGAATTAGAGAAATAGTTTTATTCTGATTTATATATTTTTGTTGACACACTTAATTTGATTTTTGCAATACACATGAAAGTGAATTTCTGAATAGACATTGATGAGACTTTTCAAATGCCCATACTTGGGTGTTGTAACTGTCTTTTGGAGGGGTTGAGGCAGGGTTCGCATTTTTACAAAGAAGAATGACAATTTAAAATTTAAGTTTGACGTGTTTCGGGATTTTCCATAAATATGTGCAGTAATCTAGATAACGGATTAATTCCATTTGACTTTTCCATACTGTATAAAGATATGGTTTGAATGGGGGAAACAACACTCCTTTATTATTATTATTATTATTATTATTATACTGATCCTCCTGGGTCTTCCACAAGGAGACCCCTCATAAGCTCTAAGAGCTTGCCCTGAGTTAGGAGAACCAGTTGTGTTCTGTGTAGGCTTTGTTACTGTGTCCTTACGCCACCTTAGGCACAGCACTGTTAATTTTTGACCCAACAGCGAATGGTGGCGATTACCGTGACTAGAAAATTTCCTAGCCTCGGAATTGAACTTGGGGCTTCCGCTCCCAAGTCAATTACTCTACCACTGAGGAGCCAATCGCACGACATACTATAGTTTTCAGAATATGCGTTTCCGGAGCTCCAGAGGTCAATCAGAGCTTCTACATCGATTTACTGCCTAATTTTTTTATATTCATTACTAAAGTATTCTTTTCCCAATGTGAATTTAAATAATGAATTTATATCACTTGAAGAGATTATACGCATGTTTTTTCCCCTCATATTCCGCTTTCAGGTTTCTCGTTTCGTATACATTCTAATATCCTCATAAGATATTTGTGAAGGTATTCTACTGGAAAGGAATGCGCTACAACGTGGAATGAAACTATAACAAGTACAGAAATTAGTTACAGAAGTTTTTGAAAAGCAATAGGAAATATAGCTGCAATTTTTGCATATAAATAGATATTAAATGGTTACGAGTTATATTCCACAAGATAAATTGTTTCTTGAACATTCCTAAGACTCATTCAACATATTGGAATTAGAATATATCTCGGAATTTCATTTTGATGCTAGTTATGAAGAATATGAAATTATCACTATTAATATCACTAGTGATTGAGTTTTCGCGATAAGTCTGTCGAAACTTAATTCTTAACGAAACTGCGTTGCTTGAAAACACCACGGGTTCGAAGGACGAGTGGTGTTTTATCTAAGCAACTCAGTCAAGTTAAAAAATAAAAGAAAGACTTATGAGATTAATTCAGTCGCGAGTTATATTTTATTAGACTATTTCACGCTCAAAATGACTCATGTTGACGTCAGTAATTTATATCTATCATTTGTCAAACAGTCCGTATCCATGGTTGAGTCGTTGAAAATACCAAAGTTGTAAGACCAATCATAATTCAAAGACAGGTGATATGTTCGCGATAACACGAGCAGTATTTGGCCTGTGGTTGGTCAGATTTTGATATGAGTGAAATAGTCACCAGTATAAGATTGTCAATGCCTCAATGCCATATTATCCTGTTCAACATCATCAGCGAATATCAGTCTGTATTGAGAAACTTTTCCCATTTACTAAATGTATGCAGAGTTCCCTTATTCACCCTTTGAATCAATTAGTACTAATGAGTTCTTTCAACAATTGTCAATTTCTTCCTTGAATGATATTAAATGGGAAGTCTCTCTGGAAGTTAGACTGCATTTTCCAGTTTTCAACTTTGCTCATTTTCCCGTTCTCCACTAATTAACCTAGGAAAAATGTTGATTCGCTCCGAAACCACAATGACTGTTCTCGAAATGTGAAGCAACCCTTAGAACGGGGGGAATTACGAGAATATTTGTTGCAATAATATTGAGATAGAATTGCTCGCTGATGTTCTTTATATGCATTCAATGTAAGTTTAGTGTAAAGTTTTTATTTTCTCATAAACTGGATATAATTAAGGTTTAAAGTGATTTCACTGAACCTTTATGACATTAAATCTACAGGGTGATTTACGAAAACCGTTAGTTAGAATATTTCAAAGAAAGACTCGAGAAAAACACTTGAGTTTTATAGTTAAACTTTGTTAGGCGAGATGAATTCTTGGAAAAAAATTTCAGATTCGCTCGACTTCGCCGGAAATTAAATCAACTTTCGATTTTTGACGCTCTTGTTCCTAGGAACAGAGTGCTTATCACTTCGACCAAATGATCTTAATCGATTTGGTTCGACTCACTGATCAAGGATCCGTGGTCGAAATCGTTTCTGTCCGGCCGTCCGGCCAGCCGTTAACACGATAACTCTCGAAAGAAAGGAGTTAGAGGATTGAAATTTGCAGGGTCGGTTTGAAGCGTAAGTATCTCTAAAAAGTTCGTTAACGAGCCAAATCCACCCAGTGGTTTCGGAGTTATGGCCGATTTTAGTAAAAATATTTTTTATGAATTTTTCCGAAACCGATCACTCGATCTGTCTGAAATTTGGCATCAAATTGTAGAATAGTGACCTTCATATGCATGCGAAGTTTTGTATTGATCAGGTTGCCGCAAAGTGTAAAAAAAAATTTGAGAATTTGAAAACAAATTTCTACAATAACTCTCGAACGGAATGAGCTAGGCAGTTGAAATTTTCAGAGTAGGTTAGGGAGATGAATATCTCAGTTAAGTTCGTTATTGAGCAAAATAGGCCCTAAAGTGTCGAAAAAAAATTTCAATTTTTTTAATTTTGTTTCTACAATAACTCTCGCATATAATGAGCTGGGCAGTTCAAATTTTCAGAGTCGGTTTGGGAGATAAATATCTCGGTGGAGTTTGTTATTGGGCAAAGTCAGCTGATGGTAACGAAAAAAAATTTTTTTACATCACAAAATTAAATTTTTTTTTAAAATGCAGTTTCACAATAAAAATCCATTGATATTATATTAAAATCTAACAAGGTAATAGTTTCGGAGATATTATTTTTCGAAATTTCAATGTTGAATCGTACTTCTATGTATTCACAGAATGCTGTACCTACTTAATTATTCTATCTATGAATTATCATAATGATTTGTGTTCCTACATGTCGTCTTATTTTTCTATGAGAGATAAATGTAAAAATTATTTCTGGTTCGTTATTCTTGATATAAAATACACCTTGTGTTCTAGAAAACAAAGTATGATTGAATGCAAAATGACCAATGAAATAACTTTAGCTATCGTATAATTATGAGGATGATATGATATTATACTTTTAAAGTGACAATATAATGCCCGTAAATAATCCATGTGATGATGGAAATAAATATTCTTTGGTAAGATAGATAATCAAATTGGATTCAGAATATCTCCAGTAAAAACAAATCTGCTATTTTGTCTTAGTTTTAATTGATACATTATAATTTTCAGAGTAGATTTGGGAAATGAATATCCCGGATAAGTTCGTTGGTCAGCTGGAATCTACATTGAAAAATAGTGTATTTTTATAATACATACTAGTGCTTTACTTACTTAATATCCCGGGAAATAAGCATTTCAGAGCAGTAGTATGTATTACAAAAAATTGGTTCAAGCCATGTCGACAGGAGCTTTGTGCGCTCTTCGAAAGTATTGGTAAGAGTTGGGAATTATATCAATGGATTCTTATGATAGAACTTCATAATAGCAGAAATTCAATTCAAACATCGTAAAATAATTTGAATTCAACAAGAGTGCCAAGAATTATTAATCCAAAACCAATAGACCAATTCTACCCAACAACGAAGTCATCCGAGACATTCGTTCCTCAATTCTATGATTTATTTATTTATTTATTTATTCAACATTTTATTATTACTTACCATTACCACTCCGATCATCATATGGATTAACCATGGCCATTAAATATCAAAAATTGACATATCATGTCTTAGGAATAAGTTGACATGTATTTACACAGATCATATAATACTAATTCTTAGATAGAATAATGATCGCATTCTGTGAAAACACAGAAGTACGATTTATTATGTAAATTTTGAAAAATCATATCTCCGAAAGTATTAGCTTGCTACAGTTAAAAATAACATCAATGGATTGCTATGGTGAAATTTTGCCCAATAACGAACTTATCTGAGATATTTATGTCCCATACCTACTCCGAAAATTTCAGTTGTCTAGCTCATTCTGTTCGAGAGTTATCGTCTTAACGGCCGGACGGACGGCAGGACAATCGATTAAGACCACGGATTCTTGATCAGCGAGTCGAACCGAATCGTTTAAGACCGTTTTCAGCCAAAAATTCGAAAATTACAGACATTTGGGCAAATTGATAAGCACTCTGTTCCGAGGAACAATAGCGCCAACAATTGGTTCAAGCCCTGTGGACAGGAGCTTTGGCGCTCTTGTTCAGACTTTGACAAATCATAACTCCGAAAGGATTGGTCTCTGGGAATGGAAATATGAATGGATTCTTACGATAGAATTATATTATGAAAGAAATTAAACAGACCGATTCTCCCCAATAACGAACTTCCGAGATTTTCATTCCTGAAATCTACTCTGAAAATTGTTTTATATCAATTAAAACTTAGAAAATATTGCAGTTTTGTTTTTACTGGAGATATGCTGAACCTTATTTGATTATTTATCTTACCAAAGAATATATTTCCATCATCATATGGATTATCTACGGGCATTATATTATCACCTTAAGAGTATGATATCATCATCCTCATAACTATACGATAGCTGAGGTTATTTATTTGGTCATCTTGCACTCAATTATAATTTGTTTTCTAGGACAGGAGTTGTTTTTTTATTTCAAGAATAACGAACCAGAAACAATTTTGACATTTATCTCTTACAGGAAAATAAGATGACATGTAAGAACACAGATCATATAATAATTCATAGATAGAATAATCAAGTACAGCATTCTGTGAAACCATAGAAGTACCATTCTTTATTGAAATTTCGAAAAATCATATCTCCGAAAGTATTAGCTTGTTGAGTTGAAGTTTATATCGATGGATTTTTATGGTGAAACTGAATTTTAAAAAAATTGAATTTGAAATTTTAAATGTAAAAAAAATAAATAATAATAATAAAAAAAAAAATTGGAGAAAAAATATTTTAAAATTCTTGAATTGTTTTTGACACTTTAGGGCAACTTGATCAATACAGAACTTCGCATGCATTTAAAGGTCATCATTCTACAATTTAGTGTCAAATTTCAGATAGACCGAGTGATCGGTTTCGGAAATATTCATAAAAAATGTTTTTACTAAAAACGGCCATAACTCCGAAGCCGCTTGGTGGATTTTGCCAGTTAACGGATTTGTCCGAGATATTTACGCTCTAAACCTACCCTGCAAATTTAAATCTTCTAACTTATTTCGTTCGAGAATCATCGTGTTAACAGCCGGATGGACGGCCAACCGGACAGAATCGATTTCGGGCACGGATTCTTGATCAGTGAGTGGAACCAAATCGTTTAAGAACATTTTCAGCCTAATATGTTCAATTGAATTTTTAATTAACGAAGGAGAAACATTGGTATGACTTCTGCTAGAAGCCAGAAAATTAGGAATTTTCATGCAAAAATCTACAAGTTATTAACTTCGGAATGAAGCCCTATCTGAGAAAATTTAAAGGGTTTTTTTCAGATTTCACACGAATTTTATGAGAATAATATGACTGACACATTAAAAAAATTCAGAATGCAATGAGTAATCTGATAATCAATAAAAAACTGATTATTACATTTAAAAAACGAAATTTGGTATCATAACGGATGAAACCGGAAGTCAAAAGAATCTGAATTTTTGCCAAGAATTCATCTCTCCTAACAAAGCTTAACTATTAAATTTCTAGTGTTTATCTCGATTCTTTCTTTGAAATATTCTAACCAACGGTCTTCGTGAATCACCATGTATACATAATGTCTACTAACTACCAATACTAATGTATATGAATTTGATTACCACCCTTGTAATTAGTTGTAGTTAAGATTCTAGAGTACAAGGAATGCGTACGAAAATCATTAGCGACACTTCAGACGTTTCCAGGGGTGAATTTCACTTTCAGGGCCTCATTACCGATTGAGCTGTCTCTGTGGGAATCAAAACCGTACCCAAGTAACATTTACGACTTGAAAGGGGAACGAGAGACGAATTCCAAATTTGAGCTATCAGGCACCCTGAAGGATCTTATTAAGCAGACTGGCAAACCTGATTGTACTTCTTGGGAGACCCGAGGTCCAAGGAATTAGACTTATGCATGCTGGTATTCCCGTCGAACGCCATTAGTTTGAGCGAAGTGTCTAAGCGAAGGGATTGAGATCTCAGCGCTAAACACCACCTCGGAACTAAATAGCTATTATTACAACTAGGGAAATATGAATAGTATATTTCCCGAGGTTGTCAAAGTTACATCCCGAGGGCGGAGCCCGAGGGATGTATAGACAACCGAGGGAAATGTATTCATATTTCCCGTGGTGTAATCAATAGTTTTTTTCTGATTGAAACAATCTGATATGGAAAAATTATTATTAGATTGTATATTTTTGTAATAATTAAATTTTTAACGTTGCTATGGACCATGTTCCTGAGAATCTTGGTTGACTGGTTTCATTTTGACGTCTTGTCAAAAATAAAATTATTGAAAAAATGTCGAACTACGTCAAAACTCAAGCGGCAAAGGCCCGTGAATCTTTGGTTCCGGTCAAATCTCAAGCTGCCTACAGTAAAGAGTACGAATGCTTTCAGGAGTGGAAAAGAAAAAATTTGGTGGACGGTGTGAGCGATAATATTTTGTTAGCATATTTCCAAGATTTGGTATGTTGCTCTGATTCTTGTTATTCTTGATGTATGATTAATTCATTCGATCCCCAGTCGCAGAAATATTCTCCAAACACGTTATGGCCGAAACTATCGATGTTAAGATCTATGCTACATTTGAAGGAAAAAACTGATGTCAAATTATTCGATGAAGTCGAAGCATTTGTTAAGAATAAAAATAAAGGATACGTTCCTAAAAAATCAGCAGTGTTGTCCCGGGAGCAGCTCAAGACATTCTTGAGTGAAGCTCCTAATGACGTTTTTTTGGGCGTATGTTCTAGGGGAACATCGTCCTATCATTTCGTCCAAATGTCTGTAATTTTCGAATTTCGAGCTGAAAATTGGCTAATAGACTAATTCGGACTCCCTGATCACGAATCCGGTGTCAGATTTTAGGGTGCCGTCCGGCCGGCCGGCCGGCCTTCCGGCCGTAGGCACGATAACAGGAGCACCGAAGGTCCTATCGACTTCAAACTTTCAGGGTAGGTTTCTGATCAAAATGCGACGGTTAAGTTCGTTAACGGGCAAAATCGGCCGGATGGTTTAGGAGTTATAGACATTTAAAATTTTGAGGTTATTTCCCTGATATTTCAGGAACTAAAGAAGATGTTGAATCGAAACTTGGTAGTCAGTTCGAGGATATAAACGCGCAACTTTTGGCAAAATTCTGTTATGATCGAAATGTTGGTAATTTTTAAAAAAATATTTATTTTAATTTTTTCGAAAAAAACATTTTTTTTTCGTGAACTATTCATCAGATTGCAACAAAAACTTGTACTAACGTCAATTGTAGTATTTTGCAACATTGTGCAAAATTTTGGCTCTATACGATTTCAATTTCTGGAGATATAAGACAAAATGTGTCAAATTTCCTGGGTCTCTCTCAGTATTTTCATCGATTATTATATAATAATCTCAATAATATTAAGGTATTCAACATGATACTGCTTTTTTTCTTTATTTTCTTTACTGGTCAGTACGGGCCACAAGGAAGATGAACATGCGCCCAATAGCTCCTGTCCACAGGGCTTGAACCAATTTTTGATGTATAAGGTAAATGTTTCATTTTGATTTCCTCTGTTGATAAGATTTTTACATTCATAATTTTGAAGGTTGTTTTAATAATGGAAATCTTTGGCGCCTGCAGAACACAAGAGTTGGTGAATATGCTATCTTCAGATATCGAAGATCGTGGGTCGGTAATCATAATCAAAGTCTCAAAGACTAAGAATGATATAAACAGAATATTCACTATAATTGATGAAGAAGATCTGGGTGCTGCTCGTTTGGTGAGGGAGTATTCGGCGTTGCGTCCGCAAGGCGTTCTTAGGTTCTTCGTAGCTTATAGGAATAAGAAGTGTACTCTTCAGCCTGTCGGCAAAAATACCTTCGGAAAAATTCCGAGTAAGGTTGCTGAATGGTTGGGTTTAGATAATCCGAAAACGTATACAGGCCATTGTGGAAGACGAACATCCGCGACATTGGTTGCCGATGCGGGAGCCTCAATGACAACACTTAAGAGACATGGTGGTTGGAAAAGTTCGTCTGTTGCAGAAGGCTATCTGGCTGACAGTATGCTGCACAAAAATAAGGTAGCGAAGATGATAGCAGGTGTGGAGGGAGAGCCATCTGCAGCATCACAATCTTTGAAGACCGTTTTGGGAGAATCGTCCGAGAATGCTGTTGCACGGAATGTTCTCAAGAAAACTGTAGTCTCGTCGACCAATAATTATGAACAAGATATTTCTTCTTCATTTGTATCTGGTGGAAATACTTTTAGCGGAAATTTCAACAATTGCAGTTTCCATTTTGTTACTAAATAAAGAAATAAAATATGATTTGACGTTTTGAAAGAAATATGATTTGACGTTTCATATTTCCCTAGGGAAATATGAACAGACGTTTCATATTTCCCTTGGGAAATATGAGTGTGTTATGACACATGGTAACTAAGGCGATATAGCTCAATATTGGGTCGATCAGAAACAAGCACTGACGTGAAGTCAGAAGCTTTTGCGCGTATGTTCTATTGTCCATTCTTCTGTATTGGACACCCTTAATCGAATTTACCATGGTAAATTATGTTGTCCATTATCCTGTATTGGACACTCAATTCGAATTTACCATAGTAAATTCCAATACAGAAGAATGGACAATAGAACATACGCGCAAAAGCTTCTGACTTCACGTCAGTGCTTGAACCAATTTTTTTTTTCGTGATTTTTTTTAAATTTTCTAGGGGTACGATTCTTAAAATTTTTTTTTCGTAATTTTTTTCGAATTTTCTAGGGGTACGGTTCTTACAAAATTTTAAACACGTCTTTATGTTGATTTTCTACTACTAGTTACAAAGCGCCATTTCGATCGAATATTTATGTTTTGAGTTATTAAGGAAATAATATTCCAGGTGGGTATAACTCGGAAACCGTTAGACCGATTATGCCCAAAAACGAACTCAACTCTCCCTTTCGGATACGCAACCTACCCTGAAAATTGCAAGTCCCTATCTCCTTTTGTTCGAAAGTTATCGAGGCAACGGTCACCCATCTACTGAACTCACACAAGAATGCTCGAATCTCCAACAATATTTAACCGATCGTATTAAAACTTGAAACTTGGCAGTAGAGTTACGTTATGTAGGCTCTTGCAAAATTTCAGCAATTTCGAACGAATAGTTACTGATATATAGAATTTTTTTTTTTTATTTTCTATGATTTATTAAAAATTTTCTACAAATGCTATCCTCACCAAACTTTGCAAACATTTTTGCGTTGGCATTCTACAACTAATAACCATGTTTGAATTCAATCGGTTCAGTGTTTTTCGAGTTAATGAGGAACAAAAAACCACCAAATTTCAGAAAATTTCAGATGGCTATAACTCTAAAACCGTTTGGCCGATTATGCTCATAAACAAACTGAAATGTCGCGTTCTGGTGCACATCCTAACCTGAAAATTTCAAGCCGCTATCTCATTCCGTTCTCAAGTTATCGTGACAACAAAAATATTTTTTAATAATTTTTTTAAAATTTTCTAGCCATACGATTCGCACAAAATTTCACAAACGTGCTAAGGTTCATATTCTACAACTACCCACCAAATTTCAATTCGATCGGATTTATATTGGTTGAAAACAAAATTATTACTCGGAAACCACTGGGCCGATTATGCCCATTAACGAACTTGTCCGTCGTATTGGGATGCGCAACCCACCCTGAAAATTTCAAGTCGCTGGCTTGTTTCGTTCTCAAGTTATCGTGGCAACGGCCGGACGGCCGGACGGCCGGACGGCCGGACGGCCGGCCGGACAGAATCAAATTTGACCTAGAATTCTTCATTGGGGAGTCAAACTTAATCGTTTGAGACCATTTTTTTCAAAAAATTCGAAAGTTACAGACATTTGGGCAAAACTATAACGCGTATGTTCCCCAGAACATACGCGCAAAAAACACTTTTATATGTAAAATCCTTTGGACGTTGTTAGACGTTACGTGTTACGTGTTAGTGGGTTAGCGGGATAGGGAAGTCTTTTTCCTTTTAGACGAGAGAAGTGATTGTTCTAAGACGTACGACGTGAAATTGAACTTTCGAGACGTCAGGAATCTCAAAAATCGACTATTCCATATGTATCCTTGATTACGACGTGGGTGTATAGCTCTGTAAATGAACTCAGTACATGTTATTATTATTCTACACAGTTCTTGTTTATATATTTTGATGATGCTTGATTCTTGCCAATATCCAAGCTTATGTACGTCAATAAATGTTTAAACTCTAAAGAGAAATACCCAAGAGATAGAATTGAACTAGTGTAACTTTTAGATATCTTCATCTGATATTTGTAGATTGAGATATTCTTCTAATCATTATCTGTTCTTCCAACGTCTGGATATCATTCAATCGGTTATTTTAACAGATCATAATATTTTGGAAGTATGAAAAGTATATATAATCTATGTCTATTTCTGTATTAGATGGCCTTCTTACGGACTCTGGAAAAGAGACTTTGAGATGGTCGCTTACTTGAGTTGGATGGCGATTCACCTTCCATTCCCCAGGTGCTGTAAGCCATGTAGGAACGACTGGAGAACTGCTAAACTGATCATCAACCCTGAGATCTTGAGATGAGCAATTCAGTCTCACAAACCTTTCATGGATCCAAGGGAGGATGGCTTTTTTTCTGCTTTGCTTTATAGAGGGGAAGATGACCTTCTTCCGTACCTGCTTAGGTTTTTCGGAGAGTATTGCCTGGAATTCGTCCCGACAGCAGGCGGAAGATTAGGGTTATGTTCATCCACTAGTGAGTCTTTCAAAGTGGAAAATCAACCGACCTGGCCCTGAACAACTTGGCTGAGAGGCATTTTATGGATCACAAGGAGACCGCTCTGGTGGCCTTCCGGGATATAGAAGGCGCTTCCAATGCAGCCCTCCCGAATTCGCTTTGTCCAGTGGCTCGGGCCAGGGGAGTACTTAACCATATTGTGGAATGGACAAGATCCATGTTGAATAACCAACTCATCTTCACAACCCTATTTGGGGGTGTCAAATTCGTGGCCAGTAGAGGCTACCCACAGGGAGGATTACTCTCACCTCTGCTATAGTCTCTCCTAGTAGACAATCAACTAGCCATAATAGACACGCCGGATATTTAGGTTCAAGTGTACGCCAATGACATACTCATTATGATTCAATCCTGGTCGAGAACCTCTCAGAGACTCTGACAGTAACACAAGGTGTGATCAGGAACAGTATTATATGAACCCTCATAAGAGCTTGATTGTGCCATTCACTAGGAAGAGAATGCTTAACATGTATTCCTTTACTATGAAAGCAGTTCGGGGTTCACAACTCTTTTGCAGATGACGCCAGATGTCTGGGTGTCATTTTATATAGAAATCTGAATTGGAATTCGCGCCTGGAATAGGTAGTTCACAAGGCTAGGCACTTCCTCTGGGCCTGCCAGCAGACTTGTGGAAAGATGTGGAGACTGCCTCCGAAACAGCTCCACCGCCCATACGTAATGGTGGTGAGACCACAAATCACTTACTGCTGAACTGCTTCGTGGGATCGCACTTTTAAAGTGCAGTCTAAACTCAAGCTTGCGAAAATCCAGAGATCTTCTTGCTTCATGGTGACTGGACCCTTTTGCTCCACTTCCACAGCAGCCATGGAACGTCCACTGGAACTTGCTTCTCTTTACCTAGTGTACAGTTGCGTGGCCTGGATGGCAACACACAGATTTCTGCATATGACTCGTAATGAGTCTGATACGATCGGATTTATCCCTGGTTCTCTGTAGGCCGAATTAGAGACCAACGAGATGATGAGCATATTGTTGTATCTATAACCAAAACCTACACACAGTGGCTATACCGTGTCACCTTTCCAATCTGAAGCGATTGGACCATTTCTGGGACCCCACTGCTTCAGGGTGCCTGTTGGTTCACAGATGGCTCTGTTACCAACCAAGGAGAGGGAACGGGAATATGTGGTTGTAAAATTGCTGATGGAGTTTCCATCAGCCTGGGTAGATTTGCGACTGCCTTTCAAGCAGAAATTTTCGCGAAGCTCATATTTGAGAAATTAAAATCCTTTCGGATAGCCAAGATACCTTGAAGACCTTGGCTTCTTATAACTACACGTCTCAGTGTTTGCAGCACTTTCGCTCTACACTTACTGAACTAGGAGACAGCTACAGGCTGCAGGTCATCTGTGTTTCGGGAAACTCGGTCATAGAACGTTAATGAGTTCGTGGACTCATTGGCGTGAAGGAGCGCATTGAACATGAAATGGCCTGTGGCATCTCTCCCAAGGCATCAAGGTGGGAGAGCAACAGATGGTTGGACCAAAAAGTCCACGAGCTCAGGAGCAGGATATCTGATCTCAGACATGCTCGCTCAACAATAATTTGTCCATCAGCTGAAAGAGCCAGACGATGGCAGAAGAGCAGAATCAATAGAATAAGTGGATCATGTAATTCTTCTATCAAATCTGTCAAATTTGTGAGATCTTCTGTTATTATTTTTACGGCAGACTAATAGTAATTATTATTATTAATTCATTATTTCTTACGTACATGATTTTTTTCAATGTACGATCATGAAGTGTATATGTAAAGAATTGCATAACTATTTCAGTACTGGAACATAAACAAGTTGACCTCACGTGACGAAAATTTCTTGTGCCTATTATTTTTGTTTATGACACTCCAGGCGCTAAATGGTACCACATACAATAGGACTCCTGTATATGTACGTTTGTACTTCGTTGATTAGGGATGAATGTTGTAATTGTCTTTATAAATTTAAAATAATTTCAAAAAAAAATCTGGTTAGATTAATTGAAGAATTCTTAAATCAATTATGTGATAAACTGAATTTCGTAAAAATGTAGTTGTCTCTTTGTTCTTTGTCGTCAATATGTAAATTCAATATACCAGCAATATTTCTGGGATACTGCAATCCTGGACCTCAGAAATATACTTAGACCTGATCACGCTTCTATGCACTGAGAGAAATGTTACGGTTGATAATTGATAATTCCTTATTTGGGACAGTTTTATTTCTCATAATAAATTTTATTAATTATTAATAAATATTATTTATAGTTAGAACAACTTGATATAAACCTTATTTCTCAGAAATATTCCATTTATTTAGGCAAGATCTATTAATAATCAAACTGGTTTATTAACAGTAAATAAAAGTAATCCAGAAATGTCATGTTCAACAATATTATTAACTATAAACAAATAATTCATTTCCAACAAACAAATCTTACTTGAAGCTTTCTGTCAAACAAACATTTATGAATTATGATTGAAGCAAGATTTATTGATTAATAATAAATCTTGATTATACTTGAATAAGTGTTTATTATAGCTCGCATCCTGATCATGATACATAACTAATTATTTAATAAAAATATATAATTTTTTCATAGTGAATTTTTCTTTATTCATAGTGAATATTAATTTCTGAAATAAATCTATATATAAATATATCTTTGTTTATTATGAGAATATTGATATTCATCGAAAAGAAATATTTTTTTCTCATAAATAACATTTATTTATTATGAATAATTGGTTATTGAATGAAAATGAACCCTTTTGATGTAGTGATAGACTAATTTAATTATGAATAAATCGTATATTAATAATTAATATAAGTATATTAATTTTTCACCAATATATATTTATTTTAAAAACTCAAATAAATCGCTTATTTTGGACAAATATTTATTACGCCATATATGAATAAGGGGTTCATTTAATATGAATAAACTTCATTATTTATAAATAAACTGTTCTCTCAGTGTGTGCTGGGACCTTTTCCAAGATCATCCTCAGTAATTTACCATTCATTACCAAACCCCGAACACAACCCTAATTCCCCTTCTCTCTCTCCCCAAAGGTCACCCCCAACTAGCAAAACTCCGATTCCAAACTCTCAACGATTGTCCCAATCATCCCTATTGTCTAATAATTGCGAACAAATTTCCAGGAAATAAACTACGACTCTCCAAGGGGCGGCGTCAGCGTGTACACCGAGAAGGGAGACATCACGATTAGCTGCCTTCTGGTGCAGAAGGCGAAAGATGCGGATTCCGGGAAGTACACATGTAGTCCTTCGAACGCTAATCCCAAAACGCTCATTGTACACGTCCTGAATGGTGAGTGACATTTTGTTGTAATTAGATTCGGGCGGCATGTCTCACACGCTTACTAGATTCACCTGCATCGCTAACGGGTTTTTAATGCGTCGAAATAAGGGAGGTTGGCAAACTTTAACTTGAACCATTATTTCCGGCTAATGGGTAGGAACGTATGAGGAACCCGTAAAAATCAGTAGAAAAGCAATTAAGCATAGTTTCGGGTAGCAATTATAGTGGTTATATGTGCTGAGGTTGAGATGAGGAGTAATGCATTTGAGATGTAATGATTATGCCGTCGTTTGTTTGTATACTATGATCAAAAACTACAGAATTCTATGATATTCGCTTGAACTCGAAGAAAACAAAATATACTGCTCTACAAAATTCAAAGAAGTTCAGAAATTTTTAGACTGTTTCAAAAGTTTCCATTTTTTCTTCAATTTATTGAATATGGGAAACCTAAATGTCCACTCACTTATCAAACTCTTTCTTTTGCCCATTTCTTTATAAGTTTCAGAGTTTCAGGAGAAAATTTAGTTTCAGTATTTGTAGTGCAAAATCAAAAAATTTAAAAAATTAAGTTCAAAAATTTTATGCTTGCGGCTTTTACTTGACTCAAATCCATATTAATTCAATGAAAAATTGGCCGGCCGGCCGGACAGAATCGATTCCGACCACGGATTCTTAATCAGTGAGTCGAACCAAATTGTTTAAGACCATTTTCAACCAAACATTCCAAAAATACAGACATTTGGCAAATTGATAAGCACTCTGTTCCGAGGAACAAGAGCGCCAAAAAAGGCAAAAAGTTTGATGTTTTGAGTTCAGACGAAATTTCCTGCGCTGTACTGCCTTAGCGGACTCTTTCGGCTTAAAATTCATATCTCAGCACTGAAATGAGCGAATTTCAAAAAGCATCTAATTTACTATTGTTCCTACTAGTTTAGTCCTATGATATTTTGCAATCGGTGCAGTCTTTTTGGATCTAAAAGCATTAGAAGTTGAGTTTTGTCAGCTTTTGAGCTAAGTTTGTAAAACTGTTCATTTTTGACGGGCGATTGCGGCTGAACTGCTCAACCGATTTCGATGTTTCTAACGCCATTAGACGCTAAATATAATGTTATTGAAAAAAAAATTCTGTAGGATACGCACTTCTCGAGTTATAAGTGAAATACTGAAATAAGTGCGAAAATTTCACGGTTTTTAGGCTCTCAAATCGTTTTCTCTCTCAAAAGATTTCTAGCTCTGGAGCAATTATTAGGGACTAAAACCTATTTTAGCACTAACTTTCCTGGGCTACAGTTCGCCAGCCGACTTTCCATATTCCATAGGTAGGGGCGCCTAAAGATTCCTTGCTTCGCAGGCGCCAAATTTATTAGCGCAGGCCCTGCGTGTCAATGGGATTTTGGTCAGGCGACCGAGAGGGCAATACCATGGATTTTCCGAGCTTCATCGACAATTCCTGCACTATGGGGTGGCGTACTATCGTCCAAAAATAATAAATTATGCCCTATAGCAGCCTGAAGCGAAGGAGTATATTGTCAATGACTTGCCCTATGTAAATCAGCACCGCAGTCGTGATAGCATTAAGCTTTAAGTTTAAGTTCTTTACGTCCATTGAAACAAATGCCTCCCCAAATATGTACCACCTCTGAACAGATGAACTTCCTGAAACGATTTGCGATTTCTGAGTACCGTAGAATGGGTCCATATCTACCTGAACACGCCGAATATCCGAAAACTGTCCATGACTCATCTGTGAACAATACAGATCTCCATTGATCGTTCCAATTCACGTGCTCATGTCATTCCAATCGAAGTCGCATATGATTTTTAGTTAGTGGAATCCTTCTCGAAAGTCATCGAGAATGTAGATTAATGTCTCGACTGTTTCAATCGAAAGCAAAATACCAGTAGCGTTCAAAAGGCGCTGTTGTATGATTCGTACTCAAAGGCTCTCTAAGGTCAAACACAGTCAGAAACCAATCTTGCGCAAGAGTGGTAGATCTTGGGCGTCCACTTCTCGGCATTTCGTTCAGTTTCTCGATATCGGTGGATGAGCTGGCAAACTACGCTTTCACTAGCTTGAAAGAAATTCGCAACATCTGTCTGATTATATCCGCCCTCGATCATATACCAATAGCCCTATTGCCTTCATCCGCACCAACTTTACGTCTAGGCATTAGTGCAAAATAAATTTTCAGATTTTGTGTCTAAATTGATTGTAAGAACGTAAAACAATAACTGAACTTGGCTGAAAGTGAAAAAGTTATCAAATGAGGAGCAAAAAGCCATTCAGGTATAAAAGAGTAAACATTTGATTTCTCATAAATGAACATTTGGTGGACAAGAATTGGCAACTTCTGAAATGGTCACAAAAATTTTTAAACTTTTGTGTAGCAGTATACAGGGTGTCCGGGGAATAACTGTACATACTCTTACCAGATATAGAGTTGGACTAGCTGATTACTGATTGACTATAAAAAATGTATTTCTGGATTTCCCTAGAAAGCTAATGGGTGATTTTCATGGAGCTTCATGGAAATACTTAGACCATCATAAAATCTAAACTTATTGACGGATATTATTGAAACTTGGGAGGTTATTGGCACATGTTAAGGTCGAGTCAGAAAGATATCAATTATTTTATTATTCCAGGGCCGGACTAATTAATCTTCATTCAAAGTGTTTAGGGTAAAAAAAACACTTTGTATTTCGAATTACAAATAATTGATTCGCTTTTTAGAAAGAAGCTAAATTATGCTTCAATTTGTGGTATCGCTTAAAGTTGTCACATCAACAATTATTTTATTTAGAATTTTTGAATTTGGATAAAGTTCGAAAAATCTAATTTTTCACTCATATTTGAAAATAAAATGCGAAAGTATTAGTAGAAAATTAGTAGAAAATAGTAGCAATTTTCAAAAAAGTTCAGAGCTTCAATAAGGACATTCCATAAAGAAACAATAACAAATTAAAGAAACTAAAATACCTACAGTAAATAAAATAATGAAAATAGGAACGAATGAATTGCTGAGTCAACGTTATTTCAGAAGTGGTTCAAAATGAAAACCATCAGCCTGTATACATTTCTCTAGCCGAATGTTCAAATTGGATACAACCTTGCGAATCATATCGCCATTATTTCTTAAAATATCGCAACAGTTGATAATTCTGTTCATCAGCTGTTCTGTTGACTGGATTTCTCAGAATATACCAAATCCTTCAATTTTCCCCATAAAAAATAATCTAGCGGGTTAAAATCTGGAGATTGAGGAGGCCATGGAATAGGTCCTCCTGGAAATAAATTCCTCTAATACTTATTCCTTGTAGCATGCCGGGTGAAATATTTTGTAAGATATCTAGATAAATCGCACTTGTAAGGCGACCGTCACAAAACTGAACCCCTATCAAATGTTTGTTTATCACAGCACATCAAACATTTACTGAAAATTTTTGTGAATTTCTCAGTCTTATAATGTGTGGATTATTTTCGGCCCAAATGTGCGAGTTATGAATATTGAACACATCATCTCTGGTGAATTGAGCCTCGTCACTGAATATTGTTCTGTACAAAGTGACTCTGGGATTTGCTATCCAATGTGCAAAATTCAGTCTTAAGACATTATCGCCAGGTTACAATCGTTATACCTGTTGTTTGTGGTACGGGTACATATTTTCCTCTTTTAATATTCTGTGCACCTTATGCTTCGGCAAATGTAATTGTGCACTTACTCTTCTTATACTAGTTGAAGGTTGTGCTTGAATTAATTGGAGTACTTCATCAACTCTTTCTAGATTCCCTTGGCGATCCTTCTCCCTATCTGGCACTATACCATATTGCGCTATACAACAAAATACTGCAGAAAATGTTTGGTGATTAGGAATTCTGCGCGTCTGAAATCTCAAACGATACTCTCTCACAGCAGCTCGACTATTTCCCTCACATTTACAATACACAAACATCATATCAGCATATTTTCTATTTGTGAAATTGGCCATTTTGATAATTTCTCTATTTTATAATAATCAAAACACAAGCAACAAACAACAATCTCAAATTTCAGTTGTCAAAATGTGAAATTTATCACAGAATATGTTATAGGAATTTATATTTTATCTTGAAGGAAATTTTAGTTCTGTGCATTTTTGAGCTTAAATATTTGAATCTAGTAAGATATTTTGTAACATTCGCCCTATCTGATAATCATATCTTCTCTTTCTCAGAGTACTTCATAATATTTAATATTGAATAAGTAAACTTTAAAGAAACAGACTAACAAATTGAAAAATCCCTACTCATACTCCTCGATTTACTAATTCAGTTAGAGGTTTTCGCATTGGAAGAAGTGTCACTATGGTCTATATCTTTGTTGTCGAACACCCGGTATACATACGAATAATTTTGAAATATGCTATACAATTCACCAATTGTTTTTTTCGAAATATACCTTCATTCACTCCATCGCAATGAGATCCGCGTCTGGGGTGGCCACCCAGTATATCAACAAATTATTATAGTCTTCCTCAGCTTCGGTGACTTTTTTAAGAAAATTTATTATTTATTTTCGACCTCCACAAGATGAGTAAGTCCTGTTCAGGTAAATAAATTAAAATTTTCGAACTTTATCCAAATTCAAAAATTTGTAAAAAATAAATGTTGATGTGACAACTTCAAGAGATACCACACATTGAAGCATAATTTAGCTTCTTCCTAAAAAAAGAAACAATTATTTGTAATTCGAAATACAAAGTGTTTTTTTTACCCTGAACAATTTAAATGAAGATTAATTAGTCCTGCCCTGGAATAATGAAATAATTGATATCTTTCTGACTCGACCTTAGCATGTGCCAATAACCTCCCAAGTTTCAATAATATCCGTCAATAAATTTAGATTTTATGATGGTCTGAGTATTTCCATGAAAATCACCCTGTAGCTTTCTAGGGAAATCCAGAAATAAATTTTTTATAGTCAATCAGTAATCAGCTAGTCCAACTCTATATCTGATAAGAGTATGTACAGTTATTCCCCGGACACCCTGTATACCTAATATGAGCTAAGAATCACGCTAACGAAAAAGTATGCATCAGATGTTGGGATCCTTATCTACACTTAAGCCACTGTGAATCAGTCTTGGGTAATGACTTTTGCAAAAACTTAACTTAAAAATATGGTTCCTAAAAAAATAGAAGCAATTTTAGTTGTAAGTGTAAGTAAAAAAGATTATTCATGTTCATTCTTAGAAAATGTTCTGATTTTAAGCTAATTTTGACAGCATTATCAGAGGGATTACCATGGATTATAAATTCTATTAAAGAATTGAGAAAATCAGCTCCAATGCCAATTAATGCATCAATTCAGGATTCACATTTGACTGAACGTTAAAGACGAAATGACACAAAGCCAGCAATATATTATACTATCTGAGTGGAACATGTACTGAGAACAATATTTTTTATGTTATAATGATTATCTTTACAAATAGATTCTTAGCTATTAGGTGATTCAGAAATATACAATTAATGAGAGGAACCAATATTCATCTGGTCCTCCGCCAGTACCTTTTTGGCGCTCTAGTACCTCGGAACTGAGTGCTTATCAATTTGCCCAAATGTCTGTAATTTTGGAATATTTCGATGAAAATGGTCTTAAACGATTTGGTTCGACTCACTGATCAAGAATCCGTGGTCGAAATTCATTCTGTCCGGCCGGCCGATCCGGCCGGTCGTAAGCACGATAACTCTCGAACAGAATGAGCTAGAGAGTTGAAATTTTCAGAGTAGGTTTGGGGGATGAATATCTCGGCTAAGTTCGTTATTGGGCAAAATCGGAGAGATGGTTTCGGAGTAAAAAAAAAAATTTTTTTTTACGAAACAAATTCCAAATCAAATTTTTTTTAATAAGCAGTTTTATCATAAGAATCCATTCATATCATTTTCAACTCTAACAAGCTAATACTTTCGGAGATATGATTTTTTGAAATTTCAATGTAAATCGTATTTCACAGATTGATATAATTATTATTCTATGTATGAATTCTCATAATGTCAACTTGACAGAAGGGAATATTGTAACTTCAAAAATATTGGGGTTGAAATACTCGTATTTTAGCGATGCAACGGGGACCTCACCCGAAAATGTTTGAAAATATTACGTAAATATTGAAAGCATAATTCTGTAGTTTGGTGAACGTAGATCAGGAAATTTTTGATCGATTACAAGGTAATTTTTGGCGCTCTAGTTATTACTTATCTTCTTTCATATTTGTTTTATGGAATACCTACTATTTGTAGGTACTTTAAACCTGTTTTGGGCAATTGTCATACGAAACTTTTTTTTTTGGCGCTCTAGTTCTTCGGAACAGTGTGCTTATCAATTTGCCCAAGTGTCTGTAATTTTGAAATTTTTGGCTGAAAATGGTCTCAAACGATTTGGTTCGACTCACTGATCAAGAATCCGAGTGCGAAATCGATTCTGTCCGGCCGGCCGACCGGGCGTAGGCACGATAACTCTCGAACGAAAGGAGTTAGCGGATTGAAAATTGCAAGGTGGTTTTGGAGCGTAAATATCTCGGACAAGTTCGTTCGATCTATCTGAAATTTAGCATCAAATTGTAGAATCATGACCTTTATACGCATGTGAAGTTTTGTATTGACCAGATTACCGCAAAGTGTAAAAAAAAAATTTGAAAATTTAAAAAAAGTTTTTCCACAATAACTCTCGAACGGAATGAGCTAGGTAGTTGAAATTTTCAGAGTAGGTTAGGGAGATGAATATCTCGGTTGAGTTCGTTATTGGGCAAAATTGGCCAGATTTAATTCGATTTCTTCCATGGTGCAGTTCTCATTCTCATGATTGCTCATTTAATCTTGATAAATAAACTATTATTTGAATTGAATTTCCTTTATGATGCAGCTCTATCATATGTATAAATTGATATAATTCCCAACTCAGAGAAACCAATACTTTCGGAGATATAATTTGTCTGTTTGAACTAGAGCGCCAGAAAGCTCCTGCCCACAGGGCTTGAACCCATTTTTGGCGCTCTAGTTCCTCGGAACTGAGTGCTTATCAATTTGCCCAAATGTCTGTAATTTTCGAATTTTTCGATGAAAATGGTCTTAAACGATTTGGTTCGACTCACTGATCAAGAATCCGTGGTCGAAATTCATTCTGTCCGGCCAGTCCGGCCGGCCGGCTGGTCTCGAACTCTCTCGAACGGAATGAGCTAGAGAGTTGAAATTTTCAGAGTAGGTTTGGCAGATAAATATGTCGGCTAAGTTCCTTATTGGGCAAAATCGGACAGATGGTTTCGGAGAAACAAAAAATAATTTTTTTTTACATAACAAATTCCAAATACATATTTTTCAATAAGCACTTTTACCATAAGAATCCAATGATATCATTTTTAACTCTAAGAAGCTAATACTTTCGGAGATATGATTTTTACAACGTTTTCGCAGAATTATATAATTATTCTATGTATGAATTGTCATAATGTCAACTTATTTTCCTGAGAAATGACATTGTCTAATTCCCTGCTAATAGTTGGTTCGAGAAACGTCAAAATCGACTTAGAGAGACAAGGGTAAAAAAACGTCAAATAAACCCCCATGTGGCGATTTTGTGTCGAAAAGTGAAAATTAAGAATATATATCCCAGGTAAGTACTGACGTTTTATTCTAATGCCGGAGATCGACAAGATCGTACGAGGAGCCCGATAGCCGGTTGGTCTAGGCCGCCGGGTTTTCGGTTTCGGTTTTTGGCGCTCTAGTTCCTCGGAACTGAGTGCTTATCAATTTGCCCAAATGTCTGTAATTTTCGAATTTTTCGATGAAAATGGTCTTAAACGATTTGGTTCGACTCACTGATCAAGAATCCATGGTCGAAATTCATTCTGTCCGACCGTCCGGCCGGCCGTAGGCACGATAACTCTCGAACGGAATGAGCTAGACAGTTGAAATTTTCAGAGTAGGTTTGGGGGATAAATATCTCGGCTAAGTTCGTTATTGGGCAAAATCGGACAGATGGTTTCGGAGTAACAAAAAAAAATTTTTTTTTTACAAAACAAATTCCAAATTAAATTTTATTCAATAAGCAGTTTTACCATAAGAATCCACTCATATTACTTTTAACTCTAACAAGCTAGTACTTTCGGAGATATGATTTTTCAAAATATCAATGTAAATCGCATTTCTAAGTTTTCACACAATGATAGAATTATTCTGTGGGTATTCTATGAATTGTTATAATGTCAGATTATTTTCGTGAGACATGACGTTGTCTCATTGTCATTCATTCCAGCAATCCTATAAACACAGAACACTAATATATAAGAAGTGAAAGCTTAGTACTAATCCGAGGCAACAAAGATGGCGTCAAAGCCGCCGCCATTATGGGTTGCAGGATAATTCAAACGGCGGGAATTTTGAATATATGCATGTCCTCAAGATACCTTATACCATACAATTGCATTTTATGGGGCATTGTATTTATTCATCTTCAATGTAAATTCAGACCTCTGTTTTATAAAATCTGATCAACTCAGTATATCCATGAATAATTGTAAGAAAATTACATTGATGATACACATAAACTGAATAGTTGAATTAGATGTGCAAAAATGGAATAATAAATTTCAAGAATGTATTTATTAATTTTCTAATTCAATAACAATAATCATTTTCATTCATATATAGAGTATATATACATACAACAATAAATAATATCACAGTGTTTGTTGCAATCAGGCATTGTCCAGTCCTAGTCTCATCCAAAGAGTTCTTGAAAAAAAAGCAGTGTCAGAATTCATAAAAAGCAAAACATTAGAATGTGTTAACAATTCTATATTAGGAATGGTATAATTCATCTCGGTCATATCATCTCCATCATCAATGATATCAGGGAAACAAGTGAAATCTTCAGCTACGATGTTGTCATTAGTTATTGCAAATTTTTGAATAAAATACCCAAAATTACCTATATCTTGATAGAAATAGTTTGCACATTATTATTTTAAAATAGGAGAGGTGAAATTATTTAAAACAATAACTTTTAGAGCTGTTTGTTGAACTGATAGAGCAAACTCGCTTCCAAGCAGCTGATCGGGAAGTATCCACTGGAAATCGAAAAGATTTCTTCTGAAACCTACAGAAACATCGGAATGATTATGCATTTTCTCATACGGAAGACCTGCCAGAATAGGCGACAATCCTAGAACATGGAGATACAACTGTATCTTTTGACATTTTATATGTAAAATAGAAGGAATAGGAAAAAACAATGAGCAATATCGGTTGTACTCACCCAATTACACGAAACAACAGAAATATGATAGCTTCTCCTTATCTAGTGGATTCTCATGGCACCTGAAAATCATTTTTCTAATTGAAAATAAATTTATCACTAATTAAAAAGAAGTATTTAAAAAATGGCAGCGCATAACAGAAGAATGAAATGAATAGAATATACAACTTATATCAACAAACCCACCTTTAGATTTTCAATAATTCCAGATATCTTTCTCGAAATCTCCCAAAAATATTCTCTATTTGCAGAATGGCTGAACCGCTGAATGTTTACCATTGTTTACCTTCATAACATAACAGTTGAATCGGATTCAATCGGATATCTTCGGTTTATGCCGAAGGAAGCCGCCATCTTGGGTTGCAAAGGACCACAGAAGGCGAAGTTTCACCCCCCTGCCTATAAATATGAGAATTCTAATATAATATCATACTTTTTATTGGTTGATATTTTCATGCCGATGGTCAATCCATATGATGATGGGAATGGTAATGGTAAGTTAATAATATTGAGTTCAGAATATCTCCACTAAAAACAAAACTGGAATATTGGTGTTTTGGAATTGGAGTAGATTTGAGGAAATATATATATTATCGTTCATCATAGAATTGAGGAATGAATATCTCGGATGAGTTCGTTATTGGGTAGAATTCGTCTATTGGTTTTGGATTGATAATTTTTGGCACTCTTGTTGAATTTAAATTCTTCTATGATGTTTGAATTCAATTTCTGCTAAGATGAAGTTCTAAATTTCAATAATGAATCGTACTTCTATATTTTCACAGAATGCTATAAATATTCTATCTAAGCTTTATTATATGATCTGTGTTCATACTCGTACATCTCATCCTGTTCTATAAGAGAGAGTCAAATTCATTTCAGCTATTTTAATTTGGTTTCTTCCATGGTGCAGTTCTCATTCTCAGATTGCTCATTTAATCTTGATGAATAAACTATTATTTGAATTGAATTTCCTTTAAGATGCAGTTCTATCATAAGAATACATTGATATAATTCTCAACTCTGAGAAACCAATACTTTTGGAGATATAATTTGTCTGTTTGAACTAGAGCGCCAGAAAGCTCCTGTCCACAGGGCTTGAACCCATTTTTTAGTTGAACTATTGAGTATGGGGAATGCAGTTACCCACTGTCCATAATATCATGATAATATTTTATGAGCAGCTAAAAACTACCTAGCGTTAGGATTATTGTTCTACCCACCTTCAGATCTGATAAGGGAATAAAATAGCTGTAAGTGATCCTCGCTAACTTTATACAGGGTGTACAATAGTATTTGGTTTACAATTTTTTGAATCCCTCCGAAGATTAACAAAACAATTTGTTTCTCTTTTTTATTTTCCCTGCAGGGAATTCAGATGTATACGAGGGTGTTTTGATATGTCAGTGATTTTGGAATAAGAAAAATTTATTTTTGGCAAAAAAAGATTTAATTTCTCTACATAATCTATTTTAGCTCGATACATTTTATCCACCGTTTTTGCAATTTTAAATATTTTGAGATATAGGAAAATGAAAAAAATTTCGTTTAGGAGTTCCAAAATGGTTGTTACGGCGGGATGACTTCATTTCCCCAACTCAAAATTAAGTATTAATGAAAATATATACAATAATCAACTACTATGATTTACATATTTATACATAGATTACGTATATTTAATTGAGGTTTGTGAAAACTTTTGAAGGATTGTTCCAATATATGGTTAATTTTGAACGCGTACATGTGAGACATTGAGGTTAAGTAATTCTTGGTTATCGGTTTATCCGAGACTCTCGCAGTACCCAGGGATACGAATGAACGAATGATAAACGACGGAGATTCACCACTGAGATTGGGTTCACGATGCTGAGCCCATGTTCAAACTTCCACAAATAGGGGAATGCTATTTGGGGCTCTGTTTGTTCGAGAGCAATCGAACAAACAACAGATGTCGTTTCTTGAATATGTTTTTATTGAAAGAATTAAAGAAAATAGTGATCTAGAATCATTCTTATCATAGCAGATTATTACTCCAGTTTGAATAATTTCCTGTGAAATTTTATGATTTTGAGTATTTTTGGGAATAACGTTTTGAACGTGATCAATTTAAATTTTCCACGAGTACTCCAATCCTTAGAAATATAGCTACGCTCAGAACATCAGAGGTATGGATTTGTTGCATTTGATGAGCCATAATCTTTTATTAGGGTTCGGGTTATGGCTATTTTCGAGCCGCTATACATGCTGCTGGATAGGGCTTCACACGAGACGAGAGTAGGCGAGAGCATAAAAAATCTCGTCTCGTTCTCGCCAATTCCCAAAAAATTAAGTCCCGTTCTCGTCTCGTTATCAGTAGTCAGGTCTCGTCTCGCTTAATTGTGAATTCATGAAAGAAGTTAACGATACCAAAAACGAGACTCTCGTGTTGGGCTGTATGTGGTCTCGTCTCGTCTCGGCTCGGCTCGCTTTTCCGAGACAAGAATGAGGCTAGACGAGAAAAATCTCGCTCTCGTGTGAAGCCCTAGTGCTGGTGTCGTTGTCGATATCCGTTGGAAACTGGAAACCAACTTGAGACTTTAATTCTCTTCAACGAAAGGATTTACCACCAACTCTTTTGTAGGTCTGATTTCATATCTGGGATCTTGTGCCCCCTTCGGTAGTCATCGTTTCAAGGTAACCAGTGCTACGCACCAGGGTTGTGTTAACATCAGTAAGGAATCTTTGTCTTATTAATGCAATAATGATACTGATATATCATTGAAAATATACTATAATTCTCTGTATAAGTATTTTACATTTAGTTAAATTTAGTTTCAATTAGATATAGAAATTATAAACACACTCTCTTAGTTGGGAGCGGTTACGGTGGGGTTCAGCCCATACAAATGCATTTGATACCAGTATATGATGGTTGTAGTATCCCTTCTGGATTTGAAGTTATTAAATATTCCGCCAAACAATGTGAACTTCAAGAAAGAAAGAAAAATGATTTTCCAAATTGCCGAAATAAACGGGTATACTCATCACCTAGTTTAGAAAATGATCAACAAACATAAATATAGAAATCTCTTCAGTAACATAACCCTAACGAAGGAAATGAAAACGGTTAAATGTTTCCACGTTCCATCCAAAACCAAACAACAAACTCCGGAATATTTTGAAGAGGGTACATATAAAACTGGCTTTCAAAACTTCCACGAAAATTAAAAACTTCTAGGAAATGCATTCGATTAAAATCCGGACATATAAAAATCGGGTATGTATGAAACTAAGTGTTTAGATTGCAGCAAGTGCTACGTCGGGCAAACAACCAGAAACATTCTCACACGGTATAAAAAGCATCCGGGACACATTCGGAACAAAAACATCGATAAATTTGCTGTTGCAAATAATGTTTAATTTTTTTTTTTTGTAGTTTTTGAGTTCTTGAGGAAATAAGAATAAAATCTCAGATAGGTATAATTCCAAAACCGTTTGTTCGATTATGCGTATTAACGAACTTTACTGTCGCATTCGAATGCGCAATCTACCCTGAAAATTTCTTTTCCGTTCCGTCTGAAAGTTATCGTGTCAATAGTCACCCATCCAGCTACCGAACTCACCTAAGGTAGCTCAGCTTCCAATATTTTTTCAATATCTCTAACACCATAAGAATTTATTCAGATCATTTTTGACTCTAACAAGCTTATCCTTTCGGAGATATGATTTTTCATTTCAATAATGAATCGTAGCTACGTTTTCACAGAATGCATTTACGTTTTCACAGAATGCTATAATTTCTATGATCTACTATGAATTAATATATGATCTGTGTTGATATATGTCAACTTATTTTCCTGAGACATGACATGTCAAATTCATTTCAGCTATCGTAGAATTATGAGGATTATAATATGATATCATACATTTTGGGTGATATTTTAATTCCCATGGTTAATCCATATGATGATAGGAATGGTAATGGTAAGTTAATAATATTGAGTTCAGAATATCCAGTAAAAACAAAACTGGAATATTAGTCAAAGTTCCAATTCATATAATATAATTTTCACAGTGAATTTGAGGAAATAATCTATCGTTCATCATAGATTTGTGGAAGGAATATCTTGGATGAGTTCGTTGTTGAGGATAATTGGTCTATTGGTTTTGGATTAATAATTGTTGGTACTCTTGTTGAATTTAAATTCTTTTATGATGTTCCAATTTAATTTGTATTATGATGAAGTACTATCATAAGGATCCATTTATATAATTCCCAACTCTGACCGATACTTTCGGAGATATGATATGTCAAAGTTTGAACAAGAGTGCCAAAGCTCCTGTGAACAGGGCTTTCTCACTTTGTTCATACTTGTTTTTAAGTTTTCTAGTGATACGATACTCATGTAATTTCGCATATATCTTTGTGTTGGCTTTTCACAACTAGTAACTAAGATTCAATTCCATCGAATCTGCATGGTTGGAAAACAAAATTTGTATTCCGAAACCGGTTAGCCGATTATGCCCATTATCGAACGTAACCGTCCCACTCAGATACGCAACCGACGAAATTTTAAGTCGCTATTTTCGTTCGAAAGTTATCGTGACAACGGCCGGCCAGCCGGACAGAATCGAATTTGACTTCAGATTTTTCATCAGTTAGTCGAACTTAAGACCATTTTTGGCGAAAAAATCGAAAATGTGCGCGAAAGCACGCTGTTCCCTATAATATACGCGCAAAACTATCGAGTATAGGCTGGCTTCTCCACTACAATTTTTTTCGTACGACATGTTTCAGTAACGATGTTCCCAATTTCTGAGATGAAACATTACTAGAGCAACATCGACAAATCTGCCTTTGCATATCAGTTTTTTTCCACCCAATATTTATATAAGGTGCTTGATTTTGACTTTTGGTCTAGAGTCTAGAGGTACTACATCAGATATTGATTTTTGTACTAATGGTGCTCCATGCTTCGTTCCAGCTGCTACCTTTGAACTTTTTGATACTGTTGGTAGAAGCCTGCTGTAGACGAGTTTGTGTGTGACACTGGATTCACTCGATCCATAGATCTACCGGAATCGACGCTTACATCCGGTTTCTGAAAGGCTGGTCAAAGTTAACAGAACTGTTAATGTCAAATCAGTCCGAGTTTTTGCGCTTTGCGCAACTCAGATGAGGGTTAACAAGAGATTGATCACCGATTAGTTAACATTTGTGTTGATCAGCCTTTCAGAAACCGGGGGTGAGTCTATAGAAAGATTATATGATCTAAGGAAGCTAGGCTACGAATAGATACGACGCTTGGTATGACCGATGTGGCCATGTTGTCGGGAGGCGTGTAGACGATTGCGACATCTACCGAGGGAGACGAAAAGTTGCTAGGGATGAAATAGATCCCTTCCTTTTCTCATCCATCGAATATATAATGGTACTCTAAATGTTTCTCCAATTTTTATCACATAACTCACTTCGGTTACGTAAAGAAGATGTAACAAATAATGCCCTGATAGAATTGTACGTGATCTTAATTAATCCCTACGGTTGAATCACTCTTCATCCGTCACTTTGCCAGCTTTCCTCTGACATTTGCGTTCTTTCTAAACGAGCTTCTCTCGAATGCCGACATATAATCCATTCTGATCCGTCCTAAAAAGCTATTCAGTACTGAGTGCACTAATTACCTGAAACTTTTAATTTTCTTCATTTCTTGGGTGAGGAATCCCATCCCATTATAATGTGATTCAATTTTGAAATTTGAATGTATAATATGGATGCTGAAATGAACTATGTATCTCAGAAGTTACTCATGAGGCAACATAGAGAATGTCCAGGAAAATGTGGGTGATGTCTCGGGTATAGATAGAAAATTAAGAAATAAGATGACAAGTTTTAATGGAATTTACCTTATAGGCCCTATATACAGGGTGAGTCTTTGAGCTGTACATTAATTTCAATGATATATTAATCTCATCAAGTAAAACACTTTTTGGCGCTCTAGTTCCTCGGAACTGAGTGCTTATCAATTTGCCCAAATGTCTGTAATTTTGGAATATTTTGATGAAAATGGTCTTAAACGATTTGGTTCGACTCACTGATCAAGAATCCGTGGTCGAAATTCATTCTGTCCGGCCGGTCCGGCCGGCCGGCCGGCCGTAAGCACGATAACTCTCGAACGGATTGAGCTAGAGAGTTGAAATTTTCAGAGTAGGTTTGGAGGATGAATATCTCGGATAAGTTCGTTATTGGGCAAAATCGGACAGATGGTTTCGGAGTAACAAAAAAAAAATTTTTTTTTACGAAACAAATTCCAAATCAAATTTTTTTTAATAAGCAGTTTTATCATAAGAATCCATTCATATCATTTTTAACTCTAACAAGCTAATACTTTCGGAGATATAATTTTTGAAATTTTCAATGTATATCGTATTTCACAGATTGATATAATTATTATTCTATGTATGAATTCTCATAATGTCGACTTGACAGAAGGGAATATTGTAACTTCAAAAGTATTGGGGTTGAAATACTCGTATTTTAGCGATGCAACGGGGACCTCACCCGAAACTGTTTGAAAATATTACGTAAATATTGAAAACATAATTCTGTAGTTTGGTGAACGTAGATCAGGAAATTTTTGATCGATTACAAGGTAATTTATTATTACTTATCTAATAAACTATTATTTGAATTGAATTTCCTTTATGATGCAGTGATATCATATGAATACATTGATATAATTCCCAACTCTGAGAAACCAATACCAGATATAATTTGTCTGTTTGAACTAGAGCGCCAGAAAGCTCCTGTTCACAGGGCTTGAACCCATTTTTTCATTTACCATTTTTCCAGATTCGGCTCAGGCAAAATGTTACAAGCTGTCAAAGATACACTCCTGCAGTTTTTTCAACGTAGAAAACTGTTATTGAAATCTAGTGTAAAACGGCCAAAGAACTTAATCATTTGAATCTTGAAATTCGATTAAATTTTTCAGTTTTTATATCACATCATCAAAAAATATTCCACTATGAAAACATTGAGCTTCAACCTAATTCTAATTCAATTTCAGTTTGATTGATTCCACTATAAGATTAAGTATATTACATAATTTGATCATCGCCCTTTCTTGAAATATTTTTATTTTTATTGAAAATTCGATACATATCCATTAATCCATTCATTTCCAAGAAAATATTAAACAGAATAGTTGAGATTTCATTCCATCTGACAGAATAATCATAATACTTAGTAAGTAACGTTCATTGAAACTCTGGGATCATAGAGGTTCATGTCTCCGATCACTGTTTTCATGCGGCATTATCGAACTGTGTACCAGGCTTTCGTATATTATGGCAATCGAGGAGCTTGAATTTTCGACACCTCATGAAAGAGGAGCAAGTCTGGCACGCAGATATACCTCGATTCAAGGCCATTCTAGGTCAGGACCGGATCAGCCAAAATAAGGCAACATTGAACGTTGAATATCTCAAATACGATGCAATTTAGGAGAAATCATGAGAAATAAACGAATTTCCTAAATGATTGAACATTCTTAGGGTGACTCAGGATAAGTTTGTTAATGGGCAAAAACCATCAAGGTGTTTCGGAGTTATGGCCGATTTTAGTAAAAATATTTTTTATGAATATTTCCGAAACCGATCACTCGATCTATCTGAAATTTAGCACCAAATTGTAGAATCATGACGCATCATACGCATGTGAAGTTTTGTATTGACCAGATTACCGCAAAGTGTCAAAAAAAAAATTTTTAAATGTGGTGCAGTTCTCATTCTCATGATTGCTCATTTAATCTTGATAAATAAACTATTATTTGAATTGAATTTCCTTCATGATGCAGTGATATCATATGAATACATTGATATAATTCCCAACTCTGAGAAACCAATACCAGATATAATTTGTCTGTTTGAACTAGAGCGCCAGAAAGCTCCTGTCCACAGGGCTTGAACCCATTTTTTTTCATCAACACAGGAAATTTTGTTTTTGCATTGATTTGAACAGTTGTTTCACTAAAACCACTGTAACTTCAGAACAAAACTTTAGATCGTTATAAATTTCTGACAGCTGCCATTTGTCGGTAAGTAATTATTAAGAAAAATTTTTCCATATTTCTACCGGCACTCTTTGATAACTTGCGAGCACCTGTTCATAGAAAATTGCGATAATAGAAATGATCTCGAGATAAAATAGTTCGAGAGGAAGAAAATTCATAATGGGGAGACTTTAAATCTTCTGAGAATATTATTTCGATTGCACGCTTCTATCAATCAATTAACATCGAAATTGAGTTGCTTGATTCGCGAATTTTGGTGAATTGTAGGGATTCTGCATGCAAATCAAATCTGCATATATTCAGCATGCACAAGTGGAATCACAATAATTGAGTTACGGAATTAGAATTAGACGATATGCAGATTCAGGAAGATATAATATATTTCAGACACATTCAATACGTTCTTCATTTCGAATATGTTAATTTCTCAAATGCAAGAGGTTTTTCGGGGTTAGTACTCTGATTATTAAACGGTTTCTATCTGGGTTTTCTCTCCCAAATTCTGAAAAATATAAATAATATAATAACAAACCAGACCACACAAACTCACACAAACTAACAGCATTATGAGCAGGTGTCTCATCCTGCTGAAAATATACTGTTTCTATGTTGAAATCTTCTAGCCTTGAGAGATTATCAAGATTCATTCTAATGTTCTCTAAATATCTTCGAGCAATTAGACCTCCGTCGTATAAAGCGAATACAGCTTTCAAATTCCAAACAAAGCAAGAAACTCTAACCACAAACGTACCCTGTTGCTGTCTAGGGAAAATAATATGGTGTTTCTCATTTCACCAGTATCTATGGTTTTGTCTGTTGAAAATTCCAGCACACACATAAGACTAGTCCTTTTCTTCAATTTAAACAATTCTACTTGTTTTTGGGTACCTACCACCCAAAGGTACGGTTCCTGCACTACAATATATTTATATGGAAAATATTCATTTCTTTTTGCGCGTATGTTCTGGGGAACATCGCGATATCATTTTGCCCAAATGTCTGTATCTTTAGAATTTTTTACGAAAATGGTCTCAAACGATTCGGTTCGACTCCCCGATGGAGAATTTGAGGTCAAATTTGATTCTGTCCGGCCGGTGGTCCGGCCGTCCGGCCGTAGCCACGATAACTTGAGAACGGAAAGAGCTAGCGACTTGAAATATTCAGGGTAGGTGGCGCATCCCAATACGACGGACAAATTCGTTAATGGGCATAATCGGCCCAATGGTTTCTGAGTAATAATTTTGTTTTCAACCAATATGAATCCGATCGAATTGAAACTTGGTGAATAGTTGTAGAATATAAACCTAAGCACGTTTGTGAGTATCGTATCGCTAGAAAATTATTAAAAAATTATTAAAAAATATTTTTGTTGTCACCATAACCTGAGAACGGAAAGAGATAGCGGCTTGAAGATTTCAAGTTAGGTTGTGCATCTGAATGTGATATTTGAGTTTGTTTATAAGCATAATCGGCCGAACGGTTTTAGAGTTATAGCAGTCTGAAATTTGATTGTTTCTGTTCCTAATAAACTCGAAAAATACAAAACTAATTGAATTCAAACATGGTTATTAGTTGTAGAATGCCAACGCGAAAATTCTTGCAGAATTTCGTGAGGATAGTATTTGTAGAAAATTTTTTCAAAATCATTGAAAATTGAAAAAAAAATCTATTTATCACTAACTATTCGTCTGAAATTGCTGCAATTTCGAAAGAGCCTTTAGAACCTAACTCTACTGCCAAGTTTCAAGTTTTAACAAGATCAGTTAAATATTGTTGGAGATTCGAGCAGCCTTGTGTGAGTTCAGTAGATGGGTGACCGTTGCCTCGATAACTTTCGAACGAAAGGAGATAGGGACTTGCAATTTTCAGGGTAGTTTGCGTATCTGACTGGGAGAGTTGAGTTTATTTTTGGGCATAATCGGTCTAACGGTTTCCGAGTTATACCCACCTGGAATATTATTTCCTTAATAACTCAAAAAATGAAGATCGAATTGAAGCTTGGTAACTATTAGTAGAAAATCAACATAAAGAAGTGTTTAAAATTTTGTAAGAACCGTACCCCTAGAAAATTCGAAAAAAATTACGAAAAAAAATTTTTTGTAAGAACCGTACCTCTAAAAAATTTTAAAAAAATCACGAAAAAAAAAAATTGGTTCAAGCACTGACGTGAAGTCAGTAGCTTTTGTGCGTATGTTCCATTGTCCATTCTTCTGTATTGGACACCCTTAATCGAATTTACCATGGTAAATTATGTTGTCCATTCTCCTGTATTGGACACTTAATTCGAATTTACCATGGTAAATTCGAGTGTCCTATACAGGAGAATGGATAACATAATTTATCATGATAAATTCGATTAAGGGTTTACAATACAATGGACAATAGAACATAGGCGCAAAAGCTCCTGACGTCACATCAGTGCTTGAACCAATTTTTTAAATCCTGCTTACCCTTGACTTTGAGATGCCAACTTCATCTACTACTATCTTACATGATAGGTCTGTTTGAGAATGTGGCCAAAACATTTACCGAGTTCCCAGGGTTCCTGATGTTGCTTTGCATACACTTTGGGGCGAGGTTTAGTAAAGGCACCATGATTAAGGAGGTTATTTTTCACTTGAAAAGTTTCACGAGTGAAAATACTTTTAAATATTCTTGAACAAAGAAGATTACAGACTTCTGTAAATGTCATAATTTCAACAATTGTCGAAGCTCCTTTGATTGATAAACCAATCGACTTCAAAGTATAAAATTCGAATTTTGATTATCAAAATTATTTTTCGATACCAAGTGTTTTAAATTATTTCAATCAGAAAAAAATATGAAATTTAATGGTGGAATCAAATTTAGGGTGTCCCATTGAAAAAACTATAAGTTTGAGTCATAACTCGAAGACAATAACACAGAAAAAATGTTAGTGTCCTCCAACTAATTGTACGTAAAATATCTATCAAAAACAGTTTTCATCCTGAAAATATCATAAGAGGTTTTCGAAATATACAGTATCCCCGAAAACGCAATGATTTCAATATAACCCTTTAACTTCCAAATTTCAACATATAACAAAAAACTGAAAGCACCTTTGAATTTTGTATGAAAAAGTAGCCCATATATTTCGAAATTAAAATTTTATATCTCCAACGGTTGCCGAAATACCATTAGGCGACAGCGAATTTGGGATGCACTGTACAATGTAAATAATATCTATCTTTATTAAATATGAAACTAGAATATCGAATATGATGTGTTGAAAATTGTTCTGTACGTCCGTCCATCAATTTGAATGTCAACTTATACCTCAGCGCTATAATTTTCTTCAAATGTCTGTAATTTTCTAATTTGAAGCCTAATATGACGTTTTCAAACTATTCCATCTGCCTAACTGATGGGGAGTCCCTAGTAAAATTCAATTCTGGGCCTTTGGGTGACCGCAAACACGGTAACTTAAATACTTAAAATGGACTGATGAGAAGTCAGAAACTTTTGCGCGCATATTCTTCTATCCATTCACGCCTCACACATCCTCACGAAATTCTGTCGTCTTTTTGCGAGCTCGACCCGGAAGGAATAGCGTGCCCGGATTTTTTTCTGACGAAAATGGTCTCAAACGATTGTGTTCGACTCACTGATGAATAATCGCGGGTCTAATCCAATTCTGTCCGATCACTCTCGAACAAAATGAGTTAGAGAGTTGAAATTTGCAGCGTAGTTTTGGAGCGTAAGTAGCTCGGTTAAGTTCGTTCGTTCATGGGCAAAATCCACAGAGTGGTTTCGGAGTTATGACCATTTTTAGACGAAATATTTTTATGAATATTTCTGAAAGCGATCACTCGATTTATCTGACATTTAGAATCCAATTTGTAGAATCACGACCATTATATGCATGCGAAGTTTTGTGTTGGCCGGAAAACTATAAACTGGACAAAAATGTTCAAAAATTATTTTGTTGTCACAATGACTTGAAAGATACTAATCTAATTGAATGTAAACTCGGTACTTAGATGCAGAATCCCGACGCAAACAATTGTACAAAATCTTGTGAAGATAACATGACCAGAAAAAAATCGAAAAATGTTCAACTATTTGCGGAATATTTTGCTTGAAATTCCGAAATCAAATATGGGATTGAGTTTAATTTTGGTAGTTCGATTACCAATAATGATTTCTTGGGATGTGCAAAATTTCACTGAGAAAAGACCATTTTTATAATTCGGAACTTTCAAACTGGGCGAATCATTTCAGTTGTTCAACTACGTGGAAAATCACATCTGGTAAACATTCGACTTCGGTTGCTGCACGTGTTTTATATGAATATTGTGATCCCTAGCATATGTAGAAGGGCTACAAATTCAAATATGGACGTTTATACAGGGTGTCCGGAAATGATGAGCAAAAAATTCAGGGGTGATATCTAGACCAAAAATAAATGGTACTTCTTCCTATGACATTTTTTCAAAAATTGATTATAAACGAATTTGCAGGGTGTTCAAGTTGAATTTTATTCACAGTTTGTTTGCTCTACGTTTTATGGAAGGAATATTCCATATAGTCTGTCGGTACTTTATGGTTATGTATTATTATTATTTTAGGTGTATTGGTATGTTTAAGGTTGAAAATAAATGAAAAGATTTCGTGTTTATCGTATCCAAGTAATGCTATTTTGCGTTTTTCTCGAAAAGGGTTTGATTTATCGAAACAAAGGACGTATACCTTTTTTGTGTAAAAAAGTGTAGAGAATGAAAATAATTAGACAAAATTTGCATACAGTGTAGCACAAAAAAGTTGGGACCATTCAAACAAAAGTATAGGCTCGTATGTGGCGCCCTCTACAAAATGGGAAAAAATGGTTTGCAAATTGGTTTTGCTCATCCCGTAAAAGCCAAAAATACAAAATTTCGTCGAAATATTATCAACGTGGCAAAACGTAAAGCAAAAAAACTGTGTATAAAATTCAACTTTAACACCCTGTAATTTCGTTAATAATCAATTTTCGAACAGATTTTATAGGAGGAGGTAGCATTTATTTTTGGTTCAGAAATCACACCTGAATTTTTTGCTCATCATTTCCGGACACCCTGTATACGGTGGCAATTGAATAAATGGGTGAACGATGTTTCGAATTTTATATTGTTTTTCAGAATTTGTCTGGAAGTTGAGGCACTGGGGAGGAACTCGAGGGTCATATTGTATTGTATTGTATTGTATGTTATTGTATATTATTATACTTATTCTCCTAGGTCTTCCCCAAGGAGACCCCGCATAAGCTCTCGAGGAGCTTGAGCGAGTAAGAAGAACCAGTTGTGTTCGGTTTAGGCTTTGTTACTGTGTCCTTACGCCACTTTAGGCACATAATAGTTGATTTTTGACCCAACAGTGAATGGTGGCGATTACCGTGACTAGAAAATTGAACTTGGGGCTTCTGCTCCCAAGTCAATTTCTCTCCCACTGAGCCAACCACACCACCACCTCATGTCAATTATGTGAGTGTACAAGCCAGTTTCAAGGAAATAGCGTAGTGTCCGAGGGTGGAGTGTCCATAACATGGTTCTTGGGCCAACTTTTGAAATTCTTGTTATGCCATCCGTTATTTTTCGTAATACGCATGAGCAGACGAGAAGTGATTTAACTGCTGCAGTTTTTGTCCAAGAGGATTGGGATTTTGAGGTGTGGATGCAATTTCTCCATAGTCTAAAAGTTGAGAGACTGGGGAGGAATTCGAGGGCCATATTACAACCTCATGTCAATGCTGTGAGTGTGCAAGCCAGTTTGAAGGAAATAGTGGACTGTTCGAGGATTGTGTGTCAATAACGTGTCCCTAGGACCAATTTTCGTTACCGCTTACTGACATTTTTTGTTATGCGCAAAAACAGACGAGAAGTGATTAAACTCCTGCGGTTTTCGTACGAGAGGATTGGGGTTTTGAGATGCAGGATGCTATTAAGCCATAGAATCCCTTTTGGAGGTTCTGCGCATGCGTGTATTGAAACTGCGAAATCTCCTGAATCACGGGTGTTGAAGAATCAGAGTTTTTTGTGAGGTATGTAATTTTGGGGGAGACGAGTAGATTGCGTATACGCAGAGGAGAAGTGACTCTATTTGGGATGTATGATACTTGTTGGGAGAGGTTCATATCTAGCGGTCATGGATTTAGTGCTTAGCCGATATTTCAAAGGAAAATTCATTGCTATTCCGTGCTAATTGGTCAGTAGTTCTGCGGGAATTTTCTTAATTTTCCAGGCTTATTTAAAACGACAGCTGTTTTTCATCTCTTCAGGGATATCATCGCTGGTCGCGAGATACGGAGGCTGTTATGACAGATGCGGTCGTTTGATCATATCGAGCGGTAGACGATGGCATCATCTACCTGAGGCAACGAGAAGTAGCTGGGGATCCAAACAGTTTTGTGATTTCAAAATCCTAAAAACCTAAATACCTAACTGAATCCAAATAATTCAAGGATAAATATGTGTATCTATTCCATATTAAATACTATTAAATTATTACGATGTTGATCAGTTTCATCGGATACCACTGCACATCTACGACTCATAATCAAAATCGAAGAATTCTCCAACAAAAAATTATCTAACGCTGTTCATCCGACCGAAAAAGACTACTGAAGGCCGCACACCATTTCCGAAGAAACCTTATGAATTCAAATAGGAATATCTGCATATATGGCGTATCTCGAAATGATAATATCCCAAATCTGGAACGTAACAACGAGGCAACCGGAAACTTGATGAGTTTTTGCGGTCTGCCCTGTGAATTTCGGAATTGGATTTTGCCAGATATTCTTTGCCCGGGGAACAACAGAGTGAATTCGAATGCCTGTTTTGCAATGACTGGAAATCGTAAATGCCAGTTCAAACCCTTGAAGTAGGTACATCGAAATAGGGTCATCGTTGTATATTTTGCATCTCGCAAATGTTGTACCCATGAATCTACAGATAAACGGCTCGGTGGAATAGCCCTTGGGAATATACGGATCCCAAGGCCAAATGTAGCTTGTAGTTAGGAGACTTCTACAGTGCGAGTCTCCAACTTGGAATAAATAATAAATAATCTAAAGACAGTTTTCTTGATGTAAGTAAATGCTATAAGCGTGTCCCAAATTTGAGGTATGACGTCATCGATAATTTTTTCAAATGACAATACTAAGTCCTTTATGACTATTCTTAAAGGGTATATCAAGTTACACATGCTTATCAAATATAAAATTCTTATTTCTGGTCATTAAAAAGACGAAAAACAAACATCCGCCAATTCAAAAATGAAGGAATGTCACTAACCCAATGAAATAATTCAGACAGTTCAGCAATGCAATGTCGAGAGGTATTTGTTCATCATCTTTTGTCAAACAAAAAAGTTGAATGAATAATATTGGTTCAAGCACTGACATGAAGACAAGAGCTTTTGTGCGCATGTTCTATTGTCTACCGACCTCTATTGGACACTCTTAATCGAATTTAGCATATATACCGTTTTTCTTAGCTTTCATAATATATGAATAAATTTCATACCATTTTAGTGACAGAATATAGTAAGGAGAGAATCGTCTATATTTACACAATTTTTAATTCTGACATATGTATTCTATTGAAATGGAAAAACGAAATAACAACAATTTCAGATGAGTATAAATCCAAAACCATGTCGCCGATTATTCCAATTGACGAAGTTAAATGTCACATTCGGATGCGCAACCTACCTCGAAAATTGCAAGTCGTTATATCTTTCCCTTCACAAGTTATCGTGAAATACGTACAATTTTTTCGTAAATTTTTTCTATTTTTCTAGTGGTGCTGTCCTAACAAAATTCTACACACGTCTTTATGTTAATATTCTGCAAGTAGTTACTAAGCCTCAATTCGATCGAGTATTTTTCGAGTAATCCAGAAAATAATATTCCAGATGGGTATAATTCCGTAACTTGTAGACCGTTTATGCCCAACAACGAACTTTACTCTCCCATTCGGGAAAGCAACCTAACCTGAAAATTGCCAGTCCTTATCTCTTTTCGTTCGAAAGCTATTGAGGCAACGGTCACCCGTCCAGCTACTAAACTGACCCAAGGCTGCTCGGATCTACAACAATATAGATAAAACAAGATCTGTGACAATATAGTTCAAACGTAAAACTTGGCAGTAGAACTAGATTTTGAAGGCTCCCCCAAAATTCAGCGATGTCGGACGAATACTTTCTGATATATAAAGGGTGATTTTTTAAGAGCTTTTGGATTTGATTCGCAAACAAACACATGAAATTCAGAAAAATGTATAAAATCTTTATTTGAGTCGATAGAACGATCGATATAATTCAATGTTGAAATATTATTTCATGTAAATGTTAGCCGCAACTGCGCTTCAAATGGTCCATACGCCGGGTCCAATTTTGGCATACTCTCTCCGACATATCGGCCGGTATCTCACAAATAAATTCTTCGATATTGGCTTCCACTACGTCAATCGTTGCGGGCTTCTCGCTATAGACATGAGCCTTAACTTAGCCCCCACAAAAAAATTGTCCAGAGGCGTTAAACCACACGATCTTGGTCGCCAATTGACCGACCCCAAACGTGAAATAAACTGCTCACCGAACTCGCCTCTCAACTAGGCGGATAGAGCTGCGATATTTTCCTCTGTCCGCACTCTACGTATGCGTGATGGTGGTTTAATGTCCAGTAATGTAAACTTGGTGCGAAATTTAGTCACAAGATTCCGAATAGCCACTTCAGAAGGTCAACTAAACTGATCAAAAAATCAGAGAAGTGCACGATACACTTTCTTAACCGAGCGTGAATTTTGATAATAAAATTCAATAATTTGGAAGCGTTGTTCGTTTGCAAGTCGATTCATGGTTAAATTATAAACCAAACTGAACATGTGTGCCAGTCACACAAGGCACGAAACCTGTGGCGGTTTACGACAACATTGTTTCCAAAAAGAAAGTTGTTAAAAAATCACTCGATAGAACTATCGAAAATTTGCAAGAAGTTGCGCGTCAGTATTCTATAACTAATGACAAGTGTGTATTGGATCGGATTCGTATTTTTCGAGTTATTAAGGAAATAATAACCAAATCTCAAATGGCTATAACTCCAGAACAGTTTCGCCGATTATGGCTATTAACGATCTCATGTCATCAACCTACCCTGAAAATTTCAAGTCACTATTTCTTTCCGTGCTCAAGTTGAGATGAATAAATAAATAATATTATCATTCTCACAAAATTGCACATACGTCTTTAAGTCTATTCTACAACTACTCAACAAGTATCAAATATCAAATCTGTATTGATTGAAAACAAAATTATTACTCGGAAATGGTTTGGCTGATTATGCCCATTGGGAACTTTTCCGTCGTATTGGGTCGCGCCACCTACACTGAAAATTTCAAGCAGCTATCTTTTTCCGTTCTCAAGTTGGCCGGACTGTCAGCCGGCAGGACAAAGTCGAATTTGACCTGGAATTCTTTGCACCCAATCCTCAGATACCCTTTTCGCCAAAGAATTGAAAATTGCAGACATTTGGGCAAAATGATAACGCAATGATCCGCAGAAAGTAAGTACAGTAGACAGTAGCATCGTATCGAAGGAAGATTTGCGAGGATATTTTATTGAGTAATCATTAAAGGATACTGTGGGAGGTATACTCATTATTGAAAGTTTTTTTTCTGGGTTTTCTCTGCCAAACTCTGAAAAATATCTATAAAATAAAAATTAATTATTTTGTGATTAGCTTCTGCGTAAGAAACACAAGATATTTGTCAGAAGCAATCAATTGAACAATGTTGCCTAACAAACAACAACGAAACAACATCAAAGAAGAAGCAACTATATCGTAACGTTTCGGAGTCTATATCAGACTCCTTCGTCAGACGCTTAATGAAAATCTTTAAAATTATTTTGTTGATAGTTATTTTGTGAAATTCAAGAATTGTTACCGCCGTATTCATAAAGCATTAAATCTCACATTGAGACTCACACTGCATAAATTATTAAGTATGAAATTTATACCTCGTGGGAGTAGATTCGAATTTTTGTTCTATTTTTTCATGAATTTAAGGGATGATAGCTCCTCAACGTTACTTTCTTAATGGATCGATAATCGACATAATTTAATAATGTTCTAACTTTGTGGGAAAATTGTTAGTCAGATGGTTCGCTAGTCATCCTACTAGAAGGCTTCTGAATAGGCATTCGTTGTGAAAAAATCAATAACATTCATTATGAAGCAATTCATTATTCATCGAAATTTTGGACTGGTCTTCAATCATTATTTATGTATATTCAAAAGGAATTGTGTATTATTTAGGCATATTAGTTGTCTTCGTGCTTAACAGATCCAACTGCAATAGATAGAGGATAATAGTTTTATTGAAGAACTATCGAAAGATACTCGAAAATGTATAAAACTCTCTGTAATTATTTTCACAATCGCAAACCTCAAATAATTTTTTTCTGTTAAGAGACAGCCGCCGCTGACACTGATTTATATCACACTAACCTGAAAACTCATGACTTCCGATACAGAAATTCATCAGACAGGAAGACTTTAACGAGGATTCAGCTGTGATAAATCATACGCCTTTTTCTATGAACATGAAACAGAATTAACCTTTTTTCCAGATCTCGGTTGAAATGTGTCAACCTCATGCGATATCCCGGAGTTTTCAGGTCTGAAAATGAGATTACGGTACGTCTTGCCCCATGAGGAGAAAGGATTTCAAGGAATTTCGGGACCAAACAGTTTTAAGTCTGGCGAAATATTACGCCATATTTCCTTGACACCTACCATAACGGATAATGTTGAAAATTTGCGGCCTGATCTGACCATCATATGCTTGTGGTTAGGATGACTCATATTCTGAAATTTAAATTATCGTACGAAGTAAATTATCTTCGTGGTAACCTCTCTGATTTATTGATATTCCAAAAAGTGAACCTTCCGTGAAAAATGATTTTTTACCCCCCTTGAATCTAAAACAATTGGTCCAAGCACTGACGTGAAGTCAGGAGCTTTTGCGCGCGTGTTCTATTGACCATTCAACTCTATTGGACAGCTTTAATAACATATGAATACATTGAGTACCATTTTAAGGACTTAAATAAAGAGAGGATCGTCTAAGAATTTTTGATTCTGATATATTGATTCTGTCGGAATTGAAATTCATTAAATATATAATGTGTATACGAAAGAAAAAACATTGGTTCAAGCACTGACGTGAGGTCAGAAGATTTTGCGCGTATGTTCTCTAGTCCATTCTCCTGTATTGGGCACTCTTAATCGAATTTACGGTGGTGAATTCGATTAAGACTGTCCAATACAGGAGAATGGACAAGAGAACGCGCAAAAGCTTCTGACTTCACGTCAGTGCTTGAACCAATTTTTTTTTCAATAATTTCTTTTATAATTTTCTAGTGCTAGGATCCTCACAAAGTTTGGCAAGAATTTTCGCGTTGGCATTATGCAACTAATAACCATGTTTGAATTGGATCGTATTTGTATTTTTTGAATTACTAAGGAAATAACAACCAAATTTCAGATCGATATAACTCCAAAACCATTTGACCGATTATGCTAGTTAACAAATATAAATGTCGCATTCAGATGCGCAATCTACCCTGAGAACTGCAAGTCGTGATTTCTTTCCGTTCTCAAGGAATCGTGAGATACATAATATTTATTCGTAATTTTTTAAAACTTTTCTAGTGGTACGGTCCTACTACAATTCCACACACGTCTTCATGTTGATATTCTACAACTAGTTACCAAGCTTTAATTCGATCGAGTCTATATTTTTTGAGTTACCGAGGAAATAATATTCCAGGTGAGAATAACACCTAAAAAGGTTAGACCGATTATGGCCAACAGCGAACTTAACTCTCCCATTCAGATGTGGAACCTATCCTGAAAATTGCAAGTCCCTATCTCCTTTCGTTCGAGAGTTAACGAGGCAACGGTCACCCATCCAGCTATTGAACTCACACAAGGCTGCTCGGATCTCCAACAATATAGATCCGATCATGTTCAAACTTGGAACTTGGTAGTAGAGTTAAGCCGTGAAGGCTCTCGCATTTCAGCGATGTCGGACGAATAGTTTCTGATATATAGAATTTTTTTCAATAATTTTCTTTGATTTTTTAAAAATTTTCTAGCGATACGATCCTCCCGAAATTTCGCAAAAATTTTTGCATTCTACAACACAAAACCATGTTTGAATTGGATCGGTTTCGTATTTTCCGAGTTATTGAGGAAATAACAACCAAATTTCAGATGAATATGACTCCAAAACTGTACTGCAGATTATGCCTATAAACAAATTCAAATGGTGTATTCAGATTCTCAACCTAAACTGAAAATTTCAAGTCATTATCATTTTCCGTTCTTAGGTTATCATGGCATAAATAATATTTTTTAATAATTTTTTAAAAATTTCCTAGAGATACGATTCTCACATAATTTCATGAACGTCCTTAAGTTTATATTGTTCATCTACTGACCAAGCTTCAATTCGATCGGATTAGTAGTTGTTGTAGACAAAATCATTACTCGGTAACTATTGGGCCGATTATGTCCATTAACGAACTTGTCCGAAGTATTGGGATGCGCCACCCACCCTGAAAATTTCAAGTCGCTATCCCTTTCCGTTTTCAAGTTATCGTGGCAACGGCTGGCCGGCCGGACAGAATCAAATTTGACCTTGAATTCTCCATCAGGCAGTCGAACTCAATCATTAGAGACCATTTTCGGCGAAAAATTCGAAAATTACAAACATTTAGGCAAAATGATAACGCGATGTTCCCCAGAACATAAGTGCAAAAAGAAAATCCCGCATAAATACTCTGGCCGTATTCCTTGAGCGGTATTAGATTTAAATTCCGTTTATAATATCGAAACTCATCCAAGTCTGCTCGGATCTCCAACAATAGAGATCCGGTCGTGTAAAAAATTGCAAATCTGTAATAGAGATTTTTTTTGAAGGTTCTTGCAAAATTTCAGCGATGTCGGACGAATACTTTCGGATATATACATTTTTTTCGAATCTTTTTTTTTTTTCTAGTGATACGATTGAATTTTGCAAAAATGTTTGCGTTGGCATTCTTGAACTAAAATACCATGTTTGAATTGAATCAGCGTCGTATTTTTTGAGTTATTGAGTAAATAGCAACTAAATTTCAGATTGATATAACTCCAAAATGTTTGGCCGATTATGCATTTTGAGGAACTCCAATTTCGCATTAAGAAGCACAGCCTACCCTTAAACTGTAAGTCGCTATGTCTTTCCGTTCTCAAGTAATCGTGAAATAAATAATATTTCTTTTATTTTCTAGTGATACGACCCTCATAAAATTTTTCAAACTTCTTTGCGTCAATATTTTACTACTACTTACCAAGTTTCAATTGTATCCGATCTATATTTTTTGAGTTATCGAGAAAACAATATTATATATTATAACTAGAAAATCGTTTAGCCTATTGTACCCAACAATGAACATAACAGACCCATTCGGATGCACAACCTACCCTGAAAATTGCAAGCCGTTATCTTTTTCCGTTCGAAAGTTATCGTACCAACGGTCACTCATCCAGCTACTGAACTCACTAAATGCTGATCTCCAACAATATAAATACGATCGTGTTCAAATTGGGAACGTGGATGTAGTTTTAGGTTTTGAAGTCCTCCGCAAAATTTCAGACGGATAGTTTCAGAAATATAGAATTTTCAATGATTTTTTTTTAATTTCTAGTGATACGATCCCCACCAAATTTCGTAAAAATTGGCGCGTCCATCAGTCTACAACTACTTGCAATGGTTGAATTGGATTGGTTTAATATTTTTTGAGTTATGGAGGGAAAACAAAATTTCAGATAGGTATAACTACCGTTCTCGTGGCAACGGCTGGATGGTCGGCCGGACAGAATCATATTTGACGTCGAATTCTCCAACAGTGAGTCAAACCTAATCGTTTGAGACCATTTTGGGCAAAAAATTCGAAAATAGCATACATTTGGGCAAAATGATAACGCGCAAAAGTATAATTCTCAAGTATGTGAAAAATTAGGGATGGAAATTGGGAGAAAACAATTCTCCTTGAATACTAGGTGCGCGTTGTTGAATCGAAAAGCTCCATCTGTCATATTCTACGATAAGAATTTCCAGAATTATTAGTAAACTGTGTAGAATATAAGTATGGGGGCATGCTGAACAAGAATATCTTCACTGCTTTGATCTACTATAATTAGTTCATATGGAACAAACAGATGATTTTGTAATAATATTAACATTACTGTATTTTCGATTAATATTTTCTGTCAGAAACGGAGTAACTATGAATGATAAATTAAAATGAATAATTAAGTTTACTACTATTGGTTGGTATCATTTTAATTTGTCATTCATTGTACCTCAGTTCTTGGGATATAATTTACAAATCGTCAATGAGGTAAGTATACAAACCTTTAGAGGTATTTCTCTTAGTGATTTCAAATTGAACAGAGGTCCGTAAATGCATTATTTTCAAGATACTGCGTGCTGAATTATATACAATTAGAGAGTTGGGTAGGCACTTACTTGAGGTCAGTAAACTTTGGAGTAGTTTTTGAAGTTCATAGCCAGAACGGTCACCCATCCATGTACTGATATCGCCCAAGTATATTTGGCTTGAAAAAACGTGCTATTTTCACAATATTTTCAACAATATAGATTCGAGCTCTTGGAAAATTTGTGCGATATAGGAATTTAGATATACGTCAAATAATAACAATAAAATTCTATGAAACCATTGAAATCGTGAATCTGCAGTGTATTATTTAATTCAACTTCAGAACAGAAATTTCCTAAGAATACGACTAATCGGTTATCATATTCCCTAATCTGAATACCAAAAATATTATTTCCAATTCATTAGATTCCAGTAGGTACATTATATTTTAGGTATTTCCAGCCAGAATAATTGCGTTTGGTTATCGATTTGAAATCATTTTTTTGAGTAGAACAGAAAAATTGCAAAAACTATATTATTATTATTATTATTAATATTATTATACTGATCCTCCTGGGTCTTCCACAAGGAGACTCCTCATAAGCTCTAAGAGCTTGCCCTGAGTTAGGAGAACCAGTTGTGTTCTGTGTATACGGTGCTATTTGTGATAAAATAGTCAGAGTCAATTCCGTTCAAACCAAAAGTGACTTTTCATCTTTTGAATTGGTTGAGATAATCCATTGGGACATGTATACTGGGATACCCGGTATATAATACTTCTGATTTCAGCAAATCTTCGAATTCTAGGACCCTATTATATCTCGATAAAAATATCATCTAAGTTTCAATCAAACCTGAATACAAGCGGTCATAATTCTTTAAAATAAGTCCATAAGTACCTAATATTTAACTCGTCCCAACCCGCGATAGGTATTAATTTAAATAATCTTTTGAAAGAATTGCTCCGCCCTTATAAAATGACATGACCATAGATATGAAATTTCTAATTTCACAAATTTGAACTGCATCAGTAGATTCGTTCCACAAAAATGAAAAAACATTGACAACTTTGTTGTTGGAGGGTAAAATAGTGGATCACTATACTGTAATCGTCATATTTCGATATTTTGCTGATATCTCCAACTATACAGTGTGTGGATAAAGTAATAAACAAAATTCATAACTGCGTTATTGAATGGTATCAAGCAAACTGCTCAAATTTGTTGTTTTTATCCACCCTATTGTTTGACGTCACTTTGTAAGAATGAATGACGTTATAATTTTTTTAAGGGCCTCGGTGCAAACCCTGAAATAAACCATTTAATAATAAATAACTGTTAGAAATAAAAATGAAAAATGCTAAAAAAATCTATATTCAACTCGAAAAACAAACAAATTTGATGCAATTGTTCAAATAATTGATCTCGTCAACCATTTGGAACTGACAATTTATAACAAAAACAAAATGTTTTTCGCACTAATTATCGTTAGATACAACATCTGTGTCACATTTGGCGGATGAAACAAAAGCAATATACTCTTAAATTTTACTTTTCAAATACAACACTTGAGTTATTGCAGTGAGACTGTGAGGGAGGCATAACCAAGTTTCAGAAGCGAATTATCTTTGATGTTAGAAAAATGGCACGTTCAACTGAACGGAACCAAATAGAAATTTCAATAGTGGTTGGATATGGATTTAAGTTAAGAACACATGAGAAAGCATCCGAATCATTCAACCAAGAATATCCTGTCAGACTGCCTATTGCAAGATTCACAGTAAGAAAATTGGTTGCTAAAACGGGATGCGTCCATGACCTGCCTCAGCAAGGTCGACCTTGGCTAAACAAAGAAACCAGATTAAATGTGTCAGTTGAAGCTGAAGAAAATCCTCACCTTTCCACAAAACAGCTAGTACTACATCAAAACGTCAGATTATTCGTCATTCAGCCGAAACTAATCGTTTGAATCCATTTTCTGCCAAACATTGGAAAATTACAGACATTTGGCAAATTGATAGGGATGCAGAGGAACAAGCGCGCAAAAATGGAAATTCAATACAATATTCTGAACTACTTGAGATATTTCTCAGATACAGGGTGTTCCTTAGAGACATGCTGATATTTAAGGGGGTGATTCTTCGACTCATTTTAAGAAAAAAACTTGAACGTAAGTCTCAAAAGTCTTAACTTTTGAGATATAAGGTGAAATTTTGGTACTGCAACATGAAGAAATTTTAATTTAATTACTTTAGTCATGAACAGAGCATTGACACGAAAACATAATTTTTGGATTCTCATTCAATTTGGAACAAATCTGATCTCTTAATTCGCTTTCAACCGATGCACAAACATTTCCACACCACATCAGATTTTTGAGGAATTGATCCTGAAGTAAAACTATTTTTATTTTTTTAAGCGGAAATGGTATGTTTGACGAAGAAAACCCATGAGATTAAACTCGCTGAAAAATGAATGGGGATCTCAAAAGTAATTTTCGTTTCAAAAGAAAGCAGTGGCGTAGTATTTTTTCTCCAAAAATTTTAAATGCAAAACCCGTATGGACACCAATGGTAGAGAACAAAATGTTTTCACATCACAAAATTAACCTGAAATGAATTGAAGACATGTACTTACCAAATTTGATAATGATGTCTACAATATTGTCTTTTTTATTATTAAACACTGATTTTTTCAAAAGTATCCCAAAAGTTGAGTGTTTTAGGCTATACTTTCATAGGAAGTTTGTTTTCTTAAAATAAGTCGAAAAATCCCCCCATAAACATTAGCATGTCGTTAAGAAACACCCTGTTTATTGACACCTAATGAAGATACAAATTATTCTAGGTACTCGAAAATCGTAATTAATTTCACCAATAGCGTGCATACTGACATCTTCTTCACTGAACGAAAGGTACGCTAATGTTTTTTGTTCAAACTAAAACTATTTTGGATATGATATTTTTAGGGTTTTATCTCAATTTTGAAGATGATATAAAACTTGACACATAGGTGTACAGGGTGATTTTTAGCTGTGTGCACTATTTTTGAATTAGATGCGAAATTAAATTTTATACAAACCCAGAAGAATAAAATTTTCACGTTTTCGCTCGGTTAATAAAATATATGTATAAGTTTCAAAATAGAATAAGAAAATCTGTAAACTCTGCTGAAAGAAAAATAGTTCATAATACTGTAATCTACTATTTCATTACACCTCTCTGAAAACATAGCATGTCGATTTAAAGTATCGAAATTACGGTGCACCGTAATAGTATATTACGTAACAAGAGTTGTAAGTAGCCCATTAAGCACGAAGCCGCGCAACTGCGAGTACGTAAATTTCACGAGTGCGTAATGTGCTTACAACTCGTGTATCATACTATAGTTTTACTACGCTCACCCATTTTCTTTTATTAAATAAAGGAACTCATAATTCGTTTGAGAAAATGTTTGGATACATGTTCTGAACATTGGTACAAGCCTTGTGGACAGGAGCTTTCCGCGGTGCTCTTGTTCAATCAGACAAATTATATTCCCAAAGTATTGGTTTCTCAGAGTTGGGAATTATATCAATGCATTCTTATGATAGAACTGCATCATAAAGGAAATTCAATTCGAATAATGGTTTATTTATCAAGATTAAATGAGCAATCTGAGAATGAGAACTGCACCATGGAAGAAATCAAATTAAAATAGCTGAAATGAATTTGACTCTCTCTTAGAGAACAGGAGGACATGTACGAGTATGAACATAGATCATATAATAAAGCATAGTTAGAATAATTATAGAATTCTGTGAAAACATAGAAGTACGATTCATTATTGAAATTTCGAAAAATCATATCTCCGAAAGTATTAGCTTGTTAAAGTTGAAAATGATATCAATGGATTTTAATGGTGACACTGCACCTTAAATAAAAATTGAATTTGAAATTTGTTGCTTGAAAATAATTTTTTTTTGTTACTCCGCAATCATCTGGCCTATTTTGCTCAATAACGAACTTAACTGAGATATTCATCTCCCTAACCTACTCTGAAAATTTCAACTGCCTAGCTCATTCCGTTCGAGAGTTATTGTAGAAATTTGTTTTCAAATTCTCAAATTTTTGTTTACACTTTGCGGAAACCTGATCAATACGAAACTTCACACGCCTATAAAGGTCATGATTTTACAATTTGTTGCTAAGGTTCAGATAGATCGAGAGGTCGGTTTCGGAAATATTCATAAAAAATATTTTTACTAAAAACGACCATAACTCTGAAACTGCTTGATGGATTTTACCCATTAACGAACTCGTTCGAGATATTTACGCTTCAAACCCACCTTGCAAATTTCAATTATCTAACTCCTTTCGTTCGAGAGTTATCGTGCCTAAGGCCAGGCAGCCGGCCGGACCGGCCAGACAGAATCGATTTGGACCCCTGATTCTTGATCAGTGAGTCGAACCAAATCGTTTGAGACCATTTTCAGCCAAAAATTCGAAAATTACAGACAAGAGTGCCAAAAATTGACAATATAAATGACATGACGATTATTTCCATAGTGATGGTATACTAAGAAAACACGACTTCATTAATGAGAACTGAACAATATGTTGACGACATTTGGGGCCATCCCTCTTTTAACCCAAAATGTGTATCGCTAATACTAAAAGTTTAAATTTTTTCAATCGACAAAATTTATGTAAATAGGCCAAATAAAGTCTAACTTAGATAAAAATTCGATTGCAATTTGAAATGTCTCTTGCATGATTTCATTTTGGCGCTCTAGTTCCTCGGAACTGAGTGCTTATCAATTTGCCCAAATGTCTGTAATTTTCGAATATTTCGATGAAAATGGTCTTAAACGATTTGGTTCGACTCACTGATCAATAATCCGTGGTCGAAATTCATTCTGTCCGGCCGGTCCGGCCGGCCTTCCGGCCGTAGGCACGATAACTCTCGAACGGAATGAGCTAGAGAGTTGAAATTTTCAGAGTAGGTTTGGGGGATAAATATCTCGGATGAGTTCGTTATTGGGCAAAATCGGACATATGGTTTCGGAGTAACAAAAAAAAAATTTTTTTTTACGAAACAAATTCCAAATTTAATTTTTTTTAATATGAAGTTTTATCATAAGAATCCATTCATATCATTCTAACTCTAACAAGCTAATACTTTCGGAGATATGATTCTTCAAAATTTCAATGTGAATCTTATTTCACACATTGATATAATTATTCTATGTATGAATTGTCATAATGTCAACTTGACAGAAGGGAATATTGTAACTTCAAAAATATTGGGGTTGAAATACTCGTATTTTAGCGATGCAACGGGGACCTCACCCGAAAATGTTTGAAAATATTACGTAAATATTGAAAGCATAATTCTGTAGTTCGAGAGAGGAGAAAATTTGGTGAACGTAGATCAGGAAATTTTTGATCGATTACAAGGTATTTTATTTATTACTCATCTTCTTTCATATTATTACTCATCTTCTTTTATACATGTTTTATGGAATACCTACTATTTGTAGGTACTTTAAACCCGTTTTGGGCAATTGTCATACGAAACTTGTTTTTTTGGCGCTCTAGTTCCTCGGAACAGAGTGCTTATCAATTCGCCCAAGTGTCTGTAATTTTGGAATTTTTGGCTGAAAATGGTCTCAAACGATTTGGTTCGACTCACTGATCAAGAATCTGAGTGCGAAATCGATTCTGTCCGGCCGGCCGACCGGCCGTAGGCACGATAACTCTCGAACGAAAGGAGTTAGCGGATTGAAAATTGCAAGGTGGTTTTGGAGCGTAAATATCTCGGACAAGTTCGTTCGATCTATCTGAAATTTAGCATCAAATTGTAGAATCATGACCTTTAACGCATGTGAAGTTTTGTATTGACCAGATTACCGCAAAGTGTAAAAAAAAAATTAAAAAAAGTTTTTCCACAATAACTCTCGAACGGAATGAGCTAGGTAGTTGAAATTTTCAGAGTAGGTTAGGGAGATGAATATCTCGGTTAAGTTCGTTATTGGGCAAAATTGGCCAGATTTAATTCGATTTCTTCCATGGTGCAGTTCTCATTCTCATGATTGCTGATTTAATCTTGATAAATAAACTATTATTTGAATTGAATTTCCTTTATGATGCAGCTCTATCATATGTATACATTGATATAATTCCCAACTCAGAGAAACCAATACTTTCGGAGATATAATTTGTCTGTTTGAACTAGAGCGCCAGAAAGCTCCTGTCCACAGGGCTTGAACCCATTTTTATTATTGGTATCGATAAGTATATCCATAAGTACTGAAAAAAATCAACCGACGACAAAAATTTAAATTTACAACGAAAAATCATTTAAATTTGGTTGCACTTAACGCATGTTCAAACGATCGGAACTTGACGCCTGTCTGTGATGTAACCGGTCATATCTACTCTCACTCTCTTCTCGTGTCCGTTTCACTCTTTATTTAAGTGTAACACAGCTCCCTATAAAGGGCTCGTAGTCAGCATTGGCTATAACAAGCAGATGGCAAATTTTTATTATGTCAGCCGTTATAGCAACGATTCAGAAGCGTTTCACCTCATTTGAATTTGCTTCTTGATTTACCGATTTTCAATACCGAAATATTCAAATTTTATAAATTATGAAAGTGGATGGTATTGAATTAGATTCAGAAAACATAAACATATAGTATCTCGTGTTATATGCAAGAGACCTATTAAACCAAGAAATTTAAGTTTTCTTATCAAAACGCACGTGTATGTTATGAGATCTCATTACGTGCATGGTATTGGCCGCGTTCGGCAGAACCAACAGTTGCCGAACGGTTGTCACATTTCTATGATTTTTCTGCCGAACGGTACGCTCGCTGTGGAACATGTTGAGAAGCGGTCGCCATTTTAAGTAGCGAAGATTTTTTCCGCTCAGTATCGGTAACATGTTGTGAGATTGACAGTTGTGACATTCATTTTAAAAATAAGAAGCGAAAAAGAGATACTGGACATATATTTTTGACGGAAAGAATTACCTGCACTTCGGGACATTTTAAAATGGTCTATAAATCACCCATATATTATGGAATTGTATCTTCATAAAAATTCTGATTCCTGAAAACAATTTCTCTGTTTCGATCTTCTAATAAAGGCAGAGGTTGAGCCAATAATTTAACAAGTTCACTTGTTATGTTGGACGTAATATTATCATCTTCGAAGAGTAATGAAATGATATTTGGATTCATGATTGTATATTTATTTTCGTGGCAGACAATCAAAAAAATTTGAATCACATAACCTGAACTTCAAGCATCTGTGATTTGGCAACAAAAGGAGCTCAGCAGATTATGATACCGCTACCTACCGGTAGCGTAGCGGTTCAGCTACCGATCTTTCTCTCGAACGCGACCAATGTAAGTTACTTACAAGGAAAGTTGACAGTGCGATTTTTGACGTTTACTGACATGGAGATGAATTATTGTTTATTTCCACAGTGCAACGATTGCATCATGACAGTAGATGTCAGTGTTTTGAATAATTATTGTTTTACACTATCGAAATGCTTTCTCCTGAAGAACAAATAATAGTGTAATGAAAAATATCGTTCTTTTAACGTCCAGAAAGGCTTTTTTCGTGCTTGCATTAATCATTCGCACGGAAAAAGCTTGCACGGAAAAAACTTGCTATAAATAAAGAAACAGTATTTTGGGCCGAAATATTCACCTATCTGTGAACTGTCAAGTGGCCTTTCTGGAAGAAAAGTATTATGTAAATGTTTATTCACCTCTCAGTTATACGAAGTGAACTGTAAATCTGCGAAAGAGCCTATTTCACCACTTGCTGATAAATTCCCGAATAACCTATTCATAACTTATCCAACAGATAACCCTGAAAATTGTGTTTCACACGTGTCCGATAGGTTAAACTAGCTAATAAACTCCCGGATAATTTAACACCTAGATGAAGCGTCCACTATATTCTTATTCGTTGGATAACCTAACTTCAATCACGACAGAAGTCATTCATATGGGCAATGACATGATATCGAGTGTATTTTGACAGGCGAATATGTCTTCCTTCTTGAACTGTTTTTGGAGCAGCAGCAGCTTATTTGTGTGAACATGGATTTTATTGAGTTTTTAGAGGACGAGTTTGACGATTTTCTTGCAAGTATCTCACGTCCACAAAAACGTCGTGAAATTAGAACCCGAGTTGATCATTTTGCTGAGTACGACGAGGAAGAGTTCAGGTCTAGGTTTCGACAATCAAAGTTAGGAGTTGACTATGTACTATCTTTTATAAAATACGACATAAAAAGAACAACCTAGGAGGATCAGTATAATCAATATACAATATACAATATGCAATATACAATATACAATATCTAACCTAACCTCCTAAATTATTTACGAAATGTTCTGATTCTATGCAACAATCATCACAGATCACAGAGACATAAATAGACAAGTTACAAGTCCCCACCTTACGTTTGTTTAACCCAGTAGCGAGCTTGAATGCGACGTTTTCAAACACACTTCGCATTAAATTGTCAGATAGCTCTAGCAGATATTTAGCCTGGACCAGCGTGGAGAAACAGAAAATAATTATCTAACAGAAAATAATTATCCAACAGATTTCATTTACTGGATCCATATCCAGGATTTTATCAGCAAGTGCTGAAACAGGCCCTTAAAGTGGTAAGTAAATTTAATGTGCACTTGACGTATACTGTACGGAGAGGTTGAATACATCTGCCTTAGACTACATAGTAATCAAAGAATCAAGAATATCTTTAAAAAGTGAGAAAGCTCTGTAGACGGGGGCTGTGGCGCTCTTGTCAAGCTCTGTAGACGGGGGCTGTGGCGCTCTTGTCAAACTACTAGCGAGTAATTATTCAAAATGATATCTCCGAAAGTATTGGTTTCTCAGGACTCACCTCATATGTTGGATTTACATACACACCATTCTCCCGGTTGGCCATGATTTATGTCTATGACGTTTTTGTAACTAAAACACAGGCAGGTTGGCACTGCAGAAATATCGTCAAGGTCAAAATAATTCGCCGAGACGTTGCCAATTTCTACTCTCAACATAATCATAATATAATCTTCAATCTTAGACAAGATATTATCACAGACCATTATCTTCGAATAATAAAGAACACTTCGATTTGAAACTCAAAATGCCGAAAGTAGTTTTGAAGAAGCAGAAGTGCTATAAAGAACCGAAATATGCAATGGGAAAACTTCATTCTGACAAGTTGAACTCTCGAATGAAATTACTTAGTTTTCTATCATTATATTTTATTGAGGTATAAGAATGACTCAGGTTTCGTAGTAGTACTACATTTTGAAAATGGTGTATTTCAAGTTGTGCAAGGTATTTAAATGTCTTCTTGAGAAAAAGGCGAAATTCCATAGGTACGTTTGTTAATTTAGAAGTTTTCCTGCCGGGTTTTTCAGTTAGTTTTATTCTTTTTTCAATTGGACTATCACAAAGTAACGGAGTACTCTATCCATTATTTTTCAATAAATCTCCAACACTTGATTCTTGATTTCCCTACAAAAAAATAGCATAATTAAATATTCCAACCAGTTTATATACGTGAATTATTTCTAGTAACAACAAAGGAAACATTTTCTTCTACAGTCGCCAGGACTGTGGAATTATTGAATTCACATATTATCTTCTCAATATTTTTCCGAAGTAAATTCACATTGTGAAAATACGTAATTACTACGACTTCTTTGTAGAGAGGACAACGTTGCGTAGTTATCTGACAGGAAAATGACTATAACCTAACATTTTCAAAATATACATGGTGAAATGTGTCAAATTTCCATGGCTAACCGGGAGACTTTATAAAAGCGAATGGAGTATACATCGGCAAATTATAATTCGAGAATTCTATGGAATCATGATCACAATCACGATCAATTATTGAAATTTTGAAAAATCATATCTCCGAAAGTATTTTTTAGTTAGACTGAAAATTATATCAATGAATTCTTATGACGAAACTGCGCCTTAAAAAAATTAAACTTGAAAGTTGTAATGTTAAAAAATTGGTTCAAGCACTGACGTGAAGTCAGAAGCTTTTGCGCGTATGTTCTATTGTCCATTCTTCTGTATTGGACACCCTTAATGGAATTTACCATGGTAAATTCGATTAAGTTCGATTTGAGTTATCAAGGAAATAATATTCCAGGTGGGTATAACTCGGAAACCGTTAGACCGATTATGCCCAAAAACGAACTTAACTCTCCCTTTCAGATACGCAACCTACCCTGAAAATTGCAAGTCCCAATCTCCTTTCGTTCGAAAGTTATCGAGGCAACGGTCACCCATCTACTGAACTCGCACAAGAATGCTCGAATCTCAAACAATATTTAACCCATCGTATTTAAACTTGAAACTTAGCAGAAGAGTTACGTTATGAAGGCTCTTGCAAAATTTCAGCAATTTCAAACGAATGGTTACTGATATATAGAATTTTTTTTTTTAATTTTCAATGATTTATTAAAAATTTTCTACAAGTGCTATCCTCACCAAATTCTGCAAACATTTTTGCGTTGGCATTCTACAACTAATAACCATGTTTGAATTCAATCGGTTTAGTATTTTTCGAGTTAATGAGGATCAAAAAACAACCAAATTTCAGAAAATTTCAGATCTATAACTCTAAAACCGTTTGGCCGATTATGTTCATAAACAAACTGAAATGTTGCGTTCTGGTGCACATCCTAACCTGAAAATTTCAAGCCGCTATCTCATTCCGTTCTCAAGTTATCGTGACAACAAAAATATTTTTTAATAATTTTTTTAAAATTTTCTAGCCATACGATTCAAACTAAATTTCACAAACGTGCTTAGGTTCATATTCTACAACTACCCACTAAGTTTCAATTCGATCGGATTCATATTAGTTGAAAACAAAATTATTACTCGGAAACCACTGGGCCGATTATGCCCATTAACTAACTTGTCCGTCGTATTGGGATGCGCCACCTACCCTGAAAATTTCAAGTCGCTAGCTCTTTTCGTTCTCAAGTTATCGTGGCAACGGACGGCCGGACGGACAGAATCAAATTTGACCTCGAATTCTTCATTGGGGAGTCGAACTTAATCGTTTGAGACCATTTTCGTCAAAAAATTCGAAAGTTACAGACATTTGGGCAAAACTATAACGCGATGTTCCCCAGAACATACGCGCAAAAAGGGCCAATTTCGCCCAATAACGAACTTAACCGAAATAATTATCTCCCAAACCTACTCTGAAAATGTCAACTGTCTAGCTCTTTCCATTCGAGAGTTATCGTGTTAATGGACGGACGGCCGGACGGAATCGATCTTGACCACGGTTTCTTCAGTGAGTTGAACCAAAACGTTCGAAACCATTTTCATTCATTCATTCGATAATAACAAACATTCGGGCCAATTGATAAGCACTTGGTTCCGTGGATCAGGAGCGCTAATAAAACAAATATATCGGTAGTGCGTTTACCAATACGATGGACTCCTGAAATTTATTTTTCGCCTCTTTCAAGATATGAATCCTTATCTGAAGTTAACTCTCCACGCATTTCACAACGAGCTTAAGCCATAAAATACACGCGCCTAGTTTATTATACAATTTGAGGAGCAATAATTTTGCCAGGGGTATGTATAAGCAGGAGAAGAGTCTCATAAATCCCCTCTTATCTTATCTTACAAACTGCTTCACGACCTGCAACCCCCTGAATTGCTATTTGTTGTTCGAGACTCGGGGACAGTTCAATTTCATCAGCAAATTAGATTTCGGTCCGATCTTCAGAATGTCACATAATTCCTTCTTTTCTCGACCTGCCTGCTGAAGATGATTTGGTGCTTCAACGACCCTGTGTTTTTTTTTCTGCTCGTTCGCTCCCGATTTAGGCTTCAGGGTTGCGAATTACGGTTATAAAACTTCTGGAGTGGCATACTTTCTTGAGATAGAACCTGTTTGATATATTTTATAGCCGGCAGGAAATAACCTTGTGGATAATTATCTATTTTGTGGTGTAGTTCGTGGATTGATTAAGAATTGAAGAGATAGAAAATCCCACAAATGAAATACTATGCTCGTAGGTATATTGTTTGTTTCGCTGGAATGTATCAATTTCCACTATAGACCGGAAGATGGATGGAGTTGAGCAAACTCAGAAAAACGTGCAGATTGTGATTCCAACTGTTGCGAGAAGGTTTTTTCGTCCATTTATTTTGTATACCCCATCCCCTTCTATATCAAGTGAATGGACTGGAGAAATGCTTTGGAACCATTTTAACGATTGTTTTTCTTATATATCTAATAATTTCTTATTGAATATCTCTATAGATAATTAATCCCAAAAAAAAACAGAAAGCTTAAAATAAATATAAGAATTGTGGACAAAAATTAATTTAATACGAAAATGCAAATATCAGCATGATTCATCGTAAAAATAATTTTTTCATTTTGCCAGTCATTATCAATGCATTTGTACTACGAAGTATAATCTAGTTTGTACATTTACAGGGCTGGATCAACAAATCTGACGAAGTGACCTCGTCAGTTGCCGTGGGTACAATATAACATTTTTTTTTTCATAGTCTAATAAGGTGCATTTATCCATTCGTTTTATGTTTGTGCTGAAGCTCTTGTTAGATGTAAATGTAGAGCATCTGATATAAATTATTAAAATAAATTCAAACCTAAGTTCACCAGCACTTATTTTTTTTGGCGCTCTAGTTCCTCGGAACTGAGGGCTTATCAATTTGTCCAAATGTCTGTAATTTTCGAATTTTTCGATGAAAATGGTCTAAGACGATTTGGTTCGACTCACTGACCAAGAATCCGTGGTCGAAATTAATTCTGTCCGGCCGGCCGTAGGCACGATAACTCTCGAACGGAATGAGCTAGACAGTTGAAATTTTCAGAGTAGGTTTGGGAGATACATCTCGGCTAAGTTAGTTATTGGGCAAAATCGGACAGATGGTTTCGGAGTAACAAAAAAAAAATTTTTTCTTGCATAACAAATTCCAAATTAAATTTTTTTCAATAAGCAGTTTTACCATAAGAATCCAATGATATCATTTTTAACTCTAACAAGCTAAAAGTTTCGGAGATATGATTTTTCAAAATTTCAATAATAAATCGTATTTCTACGTTTTCACATAATTATATAATTATTCTATGTATGAATTGTCATAATGTCAACTTAGTTTCCTGAGACATGACATTGTCCAATTCCTTGCTAATAGTTGGTTCGAGAATCGTCAAAATCAACTTAAGGCCGGTTTCTCAATTGCGAGTTAACTCGAGGTTGCGAGTTGACGCATGTATTTAGCGATATTCATGAATGCGTAACACTCGGGTTACCTGCAACCTCGGGTTAACTCGCAATTGAGAAACCGGCCCTTAGATAGACGGGGTCTGAAAACGGCTGTTCTAGGCAGTTTTCGGGCCTGAAAGTTGACGAAAAGCGAAGATAAGGGTAAAAAACCGTCAAATAAACCCCCCTGTGGCGATTTTATGCCGAAAAGTGAAAATCAAGAATCTATATCCCCGGTAAGTACCGACGTTTTATTCTAATACCGGAGATCTACAAGATCATACGAGGAGCCCGATAGTCCGGGGGTCTAATCCGTCGAGTATTCGGTTTCGGAAGAGAGAAGGCGGGCTCAAATCCCGAAAAGGGAATTTCACTTTTTGGCGCTCTAGTTCCTCGGAACTGAGTGCTTCTCAATTTGCCCAAATGTCTGTAATTTTCGAATTTTTGGCTGAAAATGGTCTCAAACGATTTGGTTCGACTCACTGACCAAGTATCCGAGGTCGAAATCGATTCTGTCCGGCTGGTCCGAACGAAACGAGTTAGAGGATTGAAATATGCAAGGTGGGTTTGGAGCGTAAATATCTCGGGCAAGTTCGTTAATGGGCGACATCCATCATGCGGTTTTGGAGTTATGGCCAATTTTAGTAAAACACATTTTCTATTAATATTTCCGAAACCGATCACTCGATCTATCTGAATTTTTGCATCAGATTGTAGAATCATGATCTTTATACGCAGGTGAAGTTTTGTCTTGACCAGGTTACCGCAAAGTGTCAAAAAAAATTCAAAATAAAAAAAAAATTTCCTACAATAACTCTCGAACGGAAAGAGCTAGGCAGTTGAAATTTTCAGAGTAGGTTAGGAAGATGAATTGTTCGGTTGAGTTCGTTACTGGGCAAAATAGGCCAGATGGTTTCGGAGTAACGAAAAAAAAAATTGTTTTTTAAGCAATAAATTTCAAATTCAATTTTTATTTAAGATGCAGTTTCACCATTAAAATCCATCGATATCATTTTCAACTCCAACAAGTCAATACTTTCGGAGATATGATTCTACTAAATTTCAATCATGAATCGTACTTCTATGTTTTCACACAATGCTATAATTATTCTATATAATATTTTAATTTTTTATTATATGATCTTTGTTCATAGTCGTACATTTCATCCTGTTCTATAAGAGAGAGTCAAATTCAGTTCAGCTATTTTAATTTGATTTCTTCCATGGTGCAGTTCTCATTCTCAGATTGCTCATTTAATCTTGATAAATAAACTATTATTTGAATTGAATTTCCTTTATAATGCAGTTCTATCATAAGAATACATTGATATAATTCCCAACTCTGAGAAACCAATACTTCCGGAGATATAATTTGTCTGTTTGAACTAGAGCACCAGAAAGCTCCTGTCCACAGGGCTTGAACCCATTTTTTTAGAAAAGATAGGTGAAAAGGTTCTAATTCTCTAATATTGACAGATTGCATTCTTACTGCCTGAAATATGTCACCAAATACCCTTGAATCGGCTTCAAGATGGTTTTGATGTAAGTCAGGTACTTCAATAAAATGAAGCGCCTTGTAATTTGAAACATTATATTGGATCATCAAATCCTCCACGAATATACTCAAAATCTTCTTTTAATTGTGCATCTATAGGAGCATCAGTATAGGGAAATCGAATGATCTATAACTTATTTGCATCGCTTGAATATAAATTATTTCAATTAGATTGTTGTATCATTTGTGTGATTATTTGAAATTATTAAATTATTTGACCTTTTCTCCGTAAAGTTGACTCCGAATATTTTATCCCAATATCCTCACATCTGTCAAATACAAAACTTATATAATATTTTCATATTTGGCTACAAGAAAACACTGTTAATTTTTTTGAAGAATGCTTCTGCAAAATCACTAAAAAAAATGTATTCTTTCAATTTATTTCTGGAATAAGATATCACGTCTAGGTTTTTTAAGTTTATAGTTCTATGGAGCTAATAAGAATAATACACACATGCAGTATCGCTTTGCTGCTCAACTCCTTGGCCAAAACATTTGTCGTATTTTGCCAGCATTGCACTCTCTTAAAAGCACCTCACACTGATAAAAATTTTGCATGGAAATCTGAAGATTTGGTTTTTGTGCAAATTGATAGTGCGCGGAAAATAATTCGTGCAGAAAAATGGTTCATAACCTTTCTATATTCTGTACAAAAATAAGCTCAATATTTGTACACAAAATTTTGAGCGAAATTTTTGCCAGTGTGATGTGCTTTTTAGTGGTTGCGATTCGACTAGTTGAATTCTGTACAAAAATCTCTACGGCATCAATTAATTTCTCAAAATATCTGCCTTGCCTTGTACTCATTAAAAGCAATTTGCATATCAGATGTACTTTAACATTTGTAAAAGTCTTGCCGCTCTTTTCATCTTTAACACGTGAAAAAATGCATTGGGATCAACTGAATTCGAATATTGAAATTAAAAAAAAAATTGGTTCAAGCCCTGTGGACAGGACCTTTGGCACTATTGTTCAAACTTTGAGACATTATATCTCAGAATGTATTGGTTCCTCAGAGTTGGGAAATAAATCAATGGAATCTTATGATAGAAATGCATCATGAAATAAAATAAAATGAATTAAATAAGAATCCATGGATATCATTCCCAACTCGGAGCAAACAATACTTTCGGAGTTATGATTTGTCAAAATTTGAACAAGAGCGCCAAAGTTCCTGACCACTGGGCTTTCCCACTTTTTCAATTTGGCTTCTGTGCGTCAGTTCTCAAGAATTTTCGTAGTTAAATTCGAAACGTAGGTCTATGACTGATCTCATGTTGGATCTATTACATCAGGAAATTATAATTAGAGTATTCTATGAAATCATATAGAATTGAGAATAATTTTTGAAATTTTGAAAAATCATACCTCCGGAAGTGATGACAAGTGGTGACAACAATGGATTCTTATGACGAAACTGCATCTTAAAAAAAATAAATTTAAAATTTATTACGTAAAAATTTTTTTTTGTTACTTCGAATCCACCTGACAATAACGAACTTATCTGAGATATTTATGTCCTAAACCTACTCTGGAAATTTCAACTGTCTAGCTCAATCCGTTCGAGAGTTATCGTGTTAAAGGCAGGACGGACGGCCGGCTGGACAAAATCAATTTTGACCATGGATTCTTGATCAGTGAGTCGAACCAAATCGTTTATGAGCATTTTCAGCCAAAAATTCGAAAATAATAGACATTTGGGCAAATTGATAAGCATTCAGTTCCGAGGAACAGGAGCGCCAAAAACGGTGGTGAAACAGGCCTGAAATTTGCTATCTCTTTCTGTTCCCATGTTAATGTGAGATACCTACTTAATTATTCAATATTCAATGATTTAAAAAAAAATCTAGTGACAGGATCCTCATGAAATTCCACAAAAAATTTGCGCGTTGGCATTCAACAACTAAGTTTAAATTGGATCGGATTTGTATTTTTGAGTTATAGAGGAAAAAACAACAAAATGTCAGAAAGGTATAATTCCAAAACCACTTGGCCGATAGTTTCTTTTCTATAACGAATTTAACTGTCACATTCTTTTGCGCAACCTACCCTGAAAATCACAAGTCGCTATCTCTTCCCGTTCGAAAATTATCGTGGTAATTGTCCATCCAAATATTGAAATCGCCCAACGTGGCTCAGACTCCAATATTTTATATTTTTGAAATACCTCCTACAATTTGGATCCAATCGATTTCAAATTCGTGAACTTGGCTGTTATATTAGGTTTTGAAGTCTCTTGTAAAATGTCGGATTCAGGACGGATAGTTTCCGTGTTAAAGAATATATTTTTGCGCGTATGTACTGGGAAACATCGCGTTATCATTTTGCCCAAATTTCTGTAACTTTCGAATTTTTTGACGTAAATGGTCTCAAACGATTTAGTTCGACTCCCAATGAAGATTTCGAGGTCAAATTTGATTCTGTCTGATTGGTTATGAACCAATATGAATCCGATCGAACTGAAGCTTTGTGAGTAGTTGTAGAATATGAACCTAAGCACGTTCGTGAAATTTTGTGCGAATATTTTTGTTGTCACGATAACTTGAGAACGGAAAGTGATAGCGGCTTGAAATATTCAGGTTAGGATGTGCACCAGAACGCGACATTTCAGTTTGTTTATGAGCATAATCGGCCAAACGGTTTTAGAGTTATAGCCATCTGAAATTTGGTTGTTTTTTGTTCCTCATCAACTCGAAAAATACTTCTTCTTCTTTCTTTTTCAACCTGCATTCGTCCACTCCTGGACATAGGTCTCTTTCAACCGCTTCCATGTCTCCCTATCCTGTGCTACGATTATCCATACTAAACCGATTGAATTCAAACATGGTTATTAGTTGTAGAATGCCGACGCGAAAATACTTGCAAAATTTCGTGAGGATAGTCTTCTTCTTCTTCTTCCACTTTTTCTTAAGACTATTGTCTTGTTATATTCTGTTCATCCAGCCTCCTGTGATACAGATGTCCAGCTTTCATGCCATCTTTTTGGTGGTCGGCCAGGAGGGCGCCGAGTGTTGGGTTTTTCGTTCTTTGCCCACTTTGCCAATCGATCACTTCCCATTCTGTCTATGTGATCCCTCCAGTTTCGGCGTCTTGATCGTACAAATCGAACAACATCTTGAACCTTCAGTTCATCCCGTATGACGCTGCTCCTTATTTGGTCTCGCAATGTTACTCCCTTGATTGTGCGCAGGATTCTCATTTCTGTAGTTCTGAGTAGTGACTTTGTTCTTGATGTTTCGGCTCGGGTCTCAGCTGCATACGTCAAAATTGGTCTTACAACTGTCTTATAAATACGGACTTTGCTTTCTGCCGTCATATGCTTGTTCCTCCAGATCATGTCTCTCAGACATCCCGATATGAGGATAGTATTTGTAGAAAATTTTTTAAAAATCATTGAAAATTGAAAAAAAAATTCTATATATCAGTAACTATTCGTATGAAATTGCTGAAATTTTGCAAGAGCCTTTATAACCTAACTCTACTGCCAAGTTTCAAGTTTTAACACGATCGGTTAAATATTGTTGGAGATTCGAGCAGCCTTGTGTGAGTTAGCAGATGGGTGACCGTTGCCTCGATAACTTTCGAACGAAAGGAGATAGGGACTTGCAATTTTCAGGGTAGGTTGCGTATCCGAATGGGAGAGTTGAGTTCGTTTTTGGGCATAATCGGTCCAACGTTTTCCGAGTTATACTCACCTGGAATATTATTTCCTTGATAACTCAAAAAATAAAGATTCGATCGAATTGAAGCTTGGTAACTACTAGTAGAAAATCAACATAAAGACGTGTTTCAAATTTTGTGAGGACCGTACACCTAGAAAATTTGAAAAAAATTACGAAAAAAAATGTAAGAACCGTACCCCTAGAAAATTTAAAAAAAATCAAGGAAAAAAAAATTGGTTCAAGCACTGACGTGAAGTCAGAAATTTTTGCGCGTATGTTCTATTGTCCATTCTTCTGTATTGGACACTCTTAATCGAATATACCATGGTAAATTATGTTGTCCATTCTCCTGTATTGGACACTCTTAATTCTAAATAAGAGTGTCCAATGCAGGAGAATGGACAACATAATTTACCATGGTAAATTCGAGTAAGGGTGTCCAATACAGAAGAATGGATAATAGAACATACGCGCAAAAGCTTCTGATTTCACGTCAGTGCTTGAACCAATTTTTTTTTATACCTACGGTCGTCACGAGTCACGATACTTTTGAAATTTAAAATTGATTATCATTAATAAATATTTATTAAGTAATTTGATCTTGAATTCTTCATCGGTGAGTTGAACCTAACTGTTTGAGACTATTATCGGCAAAAAAATCTAAAATTACAGACACTTATGCAAATTAATTGCACGCTGTTCCCTAGAACATGAGTGCAAAAATGTAAGTACATCAGCGTTATCGACATTCAAAAGATTTATCGCCGAAAGTACACACTGTTTCGTGTGAGTTTTACCGCCCTGCGACATATTTTTTCCCGGGAGAACACAGATCCTCAAGAATATACGGCAATACACCAGGATGATCCCGACTTGGACAGGAAATTAAGGATTAGGTCCTTCCGTCGACATCACTCCGCCAAGGGTCATTGCGAGGACTTTATCCCAGTAGGCAATGTCGGACAATAACAGGCAACAACACGAAATATAAATCTTAGGTGTTGTTCGATGGGAATAAACAACCTGTTGAGATTAAATCTTTTGTTTGCCGGAATTGAAGCATAAATGAGAACCCCTTGAGCTAGTTGCCGGCTAAACAAAAATATATATTAAATAATGGCAGATGTTTTGATCTAACATTTACAAATTCCGCTACATGTTTTTCTTGACACTAATTCGAGAAATTAAGAAATTGACATCATTATTCAATAAATAAATAATAGTTTAAAAAACACACTTCGACGATAAATCAAACTAAAAAGTATAAAATAAATTTAAACAAAATGATGGACTAAAAATGTTAGTATTATTTAGAGAAAACCGTGGGATGCTAAATAATATCAGTCCTTGAAAATATTCCATGGGTTCAATCAGTGAAAAAATAGTTAAGAAATTCAATAGTGTGGGATGCGAAAAATATTAGAATGTGGGAAAGCCCTGCGGACAGGAGCTTTGGCGCTCTTGTTCAAACTTTGACAAATCATATCTCCGAAAGTATTGGTTTCTCAGAGTTGGGAATGATATCAATGGATTCTTATGATACAACTCCATCGTAAAAGAAATTAAATTCAAACTTCATAAAAGAATTTAAATTAAACAAGAGTGCCAAATATCATTGCTCCAAAACCAACAGACCAATTTTACCCAATAACGAACATATCCGAGATATTCATTCTTCCAATCTACTATGAAAATTATATTACATCAATTGAATATTAGCCAATATTCCAGTTTTGTTTTTACTGGAGATATTCTGAACCAAATTTACTTATCAAAGTATATATTTCCATCATCATATGGATTATCCACAATCATTATATTATCATCTTGAAAGTCATATCATCCTCTTTATTCTACGATGGCTGAGATAATTTCATTTTGCATTCAGTCATACTTTGTTTCCTAAAACCGAAGGGATATTTTATATCAAGAATAACGAATCAGAAATATGTTTGAAATGTCCCTTGAAGCAAAATGAGATGACATGTCCCTTGTAGGGAAATAAGATGACATGAATGAGCACAGATCATATAATAATTATAAACAGATAGAATAATTGAGTACACCATTCTGTAAAAACATAGACGTACGATTTATGATTTAAATTTTGAACAATCATTACCTAAAGTATTAGCTTGTTGGAGTTGAAAATTACCGGACCGGCCGGACAGAATCGATTTTGACCACGAATTCTGGATCAGTGAGTTAAACCAAATCGTTCGAGACCATCTTCATAAAAAAAATCGATAATTACATACATTTGGTCTAATTGATGAGCACTCTTTTCCGAGGAACAACAACGCCAAAATTCGTGCATAAGGCATTAAAACTATAGCACAGAGCACCCCACGCTTTTCTCTAAATAATACTCGTCCATAATTTTGTTTAAATGCTACATATTATTTTACACTTTTTTGTTCGATTTATTCTTGAAGCGTTTTTTTACTTTTCTCGAACCATTATTTATTTTCTCGTTTTTAGTTCGATTTATCGCCGATTCATAACAACGCAATCATATTCTTTTACACGCGAGCACTATAATTCCAATAATGATAGTTCCAATTCTGAAAAAAAATACTTTACTACTATTTGAAAAAAAATTCACAACTTTCACATTTCTCTAATCATGCTAACAGCACTCTGAACGATTTTTTAACTATAAGGTTCAATCCACCGTATTCACAAAGCATCCAATCTCCGTTAAGTCCTAACTTAGGTCCTCAGTTAAGGATAAATTTGAATCGCAACCTTAGTTAAGCAGTATGAAAATAAATGTTAAGAGGACATGGATGAAAGATAATTTAAAAGTTTCATATTCCCTATTAGGGACACACAGAGAAAAAATCATAGATGAATGCAGATCATGGTAAGCCTATTCATCTATTTCCCAAAAGATAAATACCCTGCGAATCAAGTTGTTTTAATAAGTTGTTATCAACTTATCCCATTTTAAGATGGTGATAATAACCAATCAATTTCGAAATAAGCGAGACTAAATTTCTATAAGTGTCAACTAAATACACAGTCTATGCCGTTATTCGGGCAGATCATCTGTGATTGTCCAGGTTCGGATTGAGAAGAGCAGGTAAATTTCTGTAATTTTTTGATATTTAGACATTCATTGAAGGATTTCTCGAGAACGGTACTTTTTAGGAGAAATGATGAAGAATCATTTAATTTTCTAATCTAGAAGGACAGAGTATTTCCAAAACGACTCAACCTGAATGATAACCTTTATCTGCTTTCATTATGCTGATTTCTCTTAGTTTCGGGAATTCGCGAGTTTATAACGAGGAAAACAGTAAATCAAGGAAAAAACTAATTTCATATCTAAATTAATTCAATTCTGAATAACCATATCAAAGCTACAAATGAAAAAGTGTTTGTATTTGAGGAGAGTAAGCAATCTATGGTTAAATTTAATGTACATTTTACAGATTCCACATCTTCTTATGAGGCAGCGGATTCTGCGTAGGCGCCAAAGCATAAGCAGGATAATGGGGTACTCTTATCAGATTATTGTAATGTCATCGGCCCCTGAATAGTTTTCAAAATTTAAATAAAATTTGATCGTCTAAAGCGGGTCAAAATCACAGACATTCGGGTGACCATTTGAACAAAATGATAGCACGATGTTCCCTAGAACATGGGCGCAAAAATGATAGTATGCTTCCAGATTTCACACAATCTTGAAAACAAAATGGATTTTTTATCAGTTACCCCGCTATTCAAAGTAAACCCTATTCTACGGTAGTCGAAAATCTCATCAAATGTATCCGTATGATCAGAGAGGCGAAATCGAAGCACAACTCATAAAGAACTGTCATAATCGCGAAAGGCAGCCGATCTTTGTGGATTTGCCCCAATTTAATTTCTGTCGAAGCGAAAGAAACACGGGAAACATATGATGCGAGTGAAAACGGATTAGGGAAAAACCATCCCGCCTTTATCTCGTTATATTGAAAATTTCCTCTGACGTAGACCACGATAAATGTGCGTTGGAGTGAATGGTGTTGCGCAGAAATTTAAGTTTGATAAATCTTCGTAAAAATTGTATTCGATTTATTTTCGTTGGGCAGTAGCGATGGAGGGCTATTGTTGAGGAGCATTTATATCACTCTGGCCGGAGACAAGTTCTTGATTGTCGGACAAGAAGCGAATGTATTTTATTAATTATTTCTAGTAATTTCAGCCGTAGTTGATGATATGGAAAGTATTGTTATGATATAATAATAATAATAATATATCATAAGCCATTTATTTCCAACAGAGTTAACCCCCAATTACAGGAAAACACATAAGAAGAGCTATTAAATAAATGAGACATATATCCAATTCCACATTAAATGTGGAGTTTACAGAAAATAAAAATGAAAGTAATGTACAATATTCGAAAATAAATCAAAACAAAATACAAAATACACCAGAGAGTCCAGCCTCACTCATGAGAGCGGCTAGAATAATAGGCCTCCACTATGGTGTGAGAAGTGATGATATGAATAATGTAAAACAATTTTTAAAAGTTGGCTTCGATAATATAGTAGTGACATTTTCTATTTGCGAGATATAGCGCTCCACATAAGTTAAGGGAGTTCATTTTGTGTATGTTTCAATAGTTGCCGATTATTGTCCACCGAATGTTCATTAATGAACAATCAAATGTTTACTCTCTTATATCTGAAAGGTTTCTTTGCTCCTAGTATGATAACTTTTTCAGTTTCAGCCATGATCTTGTTGTTCGCGTTTCTGAAAATTTTGGATCAGTTAATTTCTTACGTTCTTGCAATCAAATCTGAATTCAAAATCAAAAAATTCTTATCGAGAAACTGGAAACTTGACCGAAAGGCTAAGGAGTGGACGCTCAAGATCTACACTCCTGCACAAGATTGGTTTCTGACTGTGTCTACCCGTAGAAAGCCTTGTACGTATACTCCATTCACTTTTAAAAGTCTCCCGGTTGGCCATGAAAATTTGACACATTTCACCATGTATATTTTGAAAATGTTAGGTTGTAGTCATTTTCCTGTCAGATAACATTGCAACGTTGTCATCTCTACATAGAAGTCCTAGTAATTACGTATTTTCACAATGTGAATTTACTTCGGAAAAATAATGAATTTGAGAAGATATCATGAGAATTCAATAATTCCACCGTCCTGGCGCCTGTAGAAGAAAATGTTTCCTCTGTTGTTCCTTGAAATATTTCACGTAAAATAAACTGGTTGGAAGATTCAATTATGCTATTTTCTTGTATGGAAATCAAGAATCAAGTGTTGGAATTTTATTGAAAAATAATGGATAGAGTAGTCCGTTACTATGTGATAGTTCATTTGAAAAAAGGATAAAAGTACCTGAATAACACGACAGCAAAACTTCTAAACGAACAGAAGTACCTATGGAATTCCCCACTTTTCGAAATTCTCAAGAAATAAGCCCACAGAAGAGATTTAAATACCTTGTTGCGCAACTTGAAATACACCAGTTTCAAAATGTAGTAGTACTACGAAACCGAAGTCATTCTTATAACTTAATAAAATATAATGATAGGAAACTAAGTAATTTCAGAGGAGAGTTCATCATGTCAGAATAAAGTTTTCCTATTGCAGATTTCGGTATGGTATAGCACTTGTCTCTGCTTCTTCAAAACTACTTTCAGCGTTTTCAATTTCAAAGCAAAGAGTTCTTTATTATATTCGAAGATAATAAAATATGTTATAATATCTTGATAAGTTTGAAGATTATGTTATAATTATATTGAGAGTAGAAACTGGCAACGTCACTGCGAATAATAAAATTGTACTGGCTGTTTTCCTCGATTTCAAAAGAGCATTCGAGACGATCGACAGGGGGTTGTTGGTGGGAAAATTGAAATCGATAGGAATCTCTGGTGTGGCAGTGGATTGGTTCGTATCATATTTAAGTAATAGAAAACAGAGGGTTAAATTTGGTGGTATTGAATCAAGCAGTATAGATAGTGAGCATGGCGTTCCACAAGGCACAACATTGGGAACTCTATTGTTCTTGATATATGTGAATGAAATTATGAAGTATGTTAAATTTTGTAAGCTGTCAGCATTCGCGGATGATACAATGATCTTTATTATAGGTGAAGATATCGCCTTAATGGAGTTTTTAATGAACGAAGATTTAAAAACATTACATGAATGGTTAACGTTCAATAAATTACAGGTGAATTTTGATAGGTCCAATTTCATTGTTTTTGGAAGAGAACACAGGCTCAAAATGGTAGGACAAGACAGTGTGAGTGTGTCGATAGCTGAGAACACGTTGAAAAGAGTAAATTCAATCAAATACCTAGGTGTTATGTTGGATTCAAAGTTGAAACTGCAACAACATGCAGATTACATCGTAAAAAAAATGGCTCAAAAAGTTTCTATCATCGGGAGAGTTGGTAACAGGGTTGAATTGGGAACTAGGTGTTTGCTGTTTAGATCGATTGTGCTGCCCCATTTGGATTTTTGTTCGTCGCTTTTGTTTGGTTTGCCATCAAATTGTTTGGATAAAATTCAGAAAGTTATGAATAGAGGCATGAGATTAATTTTGAAATGTAGTAGGAGAACACCAATCCGATTAATGCTGGAATCTCTCAATTTGATGAGTGTGAGGCAGAGAATTGTTTTCAAAACATTAGAATTCATATATAAAATGAAACATCAGATGATGCCAAAATATCTAATACGGAGGATTACCTATATTCATGATATTCATCAGTACGATACCAGATCTCGGGACAACTTTTATGTTGATACCTGTAACACAAGCTCGGCGATGGGTTCAACTTTGATGCGGGGTCTTGTTCAATATAATGCTTTGCCTCATGTGATAAGAAATTGTAACAAATATGAGACATTTAAAAAGTTGTTGGTTGAACATGTGAAGAAACATTGTTAGTAGAATTGAATATTGATTTTTTCATTCATTCGTTGTAACTAGTGTTTTCACTCAATAAAGATTATTATTATTATTATTATTATTATTATAATTGTTTTGACCTTGACGATATTTCCCCAGTGCCAACCTACCTCTGCGTTAGTTACAAAATCGTGATAGACCTAAATCATGGCCAACCGGGAGACTTTATGAAAGTGAATGGAGTATACTTGTCGAATCATGCAACAGCGCCTTTTGAACGCTACTGTTATTTTGGTTTCGATTGAAGCAGTTCGTCGAAGACTTCGAGACGTTTATCTACATTTTCGATGACTTTTGAAAATTATTTCACTTAGTCAAAAACATATACTTCGATTGGAATGGGTGAAAGATTATGTGATTTGAAACGATCAATGTAGGTCTGTATTGTTCACATATGAGTCGAGATAAGGACTGTTTTCGGATAGTCGGATAGTGTTCGGGTATGGACCCATCCGCTGGTCATCTCATCTCAAATCGGTTCAGGAAGTTCATCCGTTCAGGGGTGATACCTTCACTGTTTTGCGAGGCATTTGTTTCAGTGAACGTACAGAAATAGTGGCGCTTGATGCTAGCACGGTACAACAATAAGTGAATATTTGCAGTTACCTACCTATATCAATCAAGAGATATTTAGTCACGAAAAATAAACATATGGATTGTTGTGGTAAGTATATCATGAATAGTCTGATAGAAAATGACTTCAAAGTGAGTATGATATAATTTTACATTGCAGGTTTGAACAAATCGCTACTCATTGCTCCATTCCATAAAAAAATCGTCTAAAGTACACAACATTGGAAACATCCAATTTTGCAGAATAGATATTTGCGAAAACAAAGGATTGTTCTTAAAAATATCAGAATATAATTATATCCGGCAACAATGTGAAGGGATTGGTTATGTCGTATTACTTCTGATTAGTTCTAACACAACACGTACATTTCATGGGAGACAATGTTGTGTGTTGTATCGGGTTTTATTTTATTATTTTGTGCTTTGGAGACGATAATTTGGTTCATGATGCATTATGAAGTGAGAATCTGGAAAAACGAAGTGCATCAAGAAGATTCGTTATGACTTATGAGAATAATGACAAATTTGTTTTTGCCGACGAAGGAAGTTTGGATATAATACTGTTTGCAAGTGAGTACATATGAATAAGTAATCATTAAAGGATACTGTGGGAGGTATACCTACTCATTATTGAAAGGTTTTTTCTGGGTTTTCTCCCCCAATCTCTGAAAAATATCTATAAAATAAAAATTAATTATTTTGTGATTTGCTTCTGCGCAATAAACACAAGATATTTGTCAGAAGCAATCAATTGAACAATGTTGCAACGTTGAATGTGATCCCTTATTTTCGAGGCCTTTCTGAAAAAATTAGAAGAATGGGTTCAAGTTCAATATAAAAACCGTCTTCAAAACACAAAATGATCGTAGGTCTTTATTAACGAAAACAAAACCCATAAATGAAAAACAAAAATCAAAGAACTGTGTATATAATATTCTTTGTATTTGTGGTAAATCATACACAGGAGAAACATCAAGACCACTAGAAGTGAGGAAGTCAGAGCATAAGAATAACTTGAGAAATAGAGACATACAGAAATCAAAAATATCAGAACATGTATGTACAATCCAAGGAGATCACATGATGGATTGGAGTAATACAAATGCAATTTTGCAAATTGCTCAATTGGTATTGACCATATTTGGCAAAATTTATTGAAAAAGGAGTTGGAACTTGGAAATTTCTATGCGAAGTAAGACTATGTTAGCTATGATTTTTAAATACTATCAATGTGACAATTCTTGAATTTCACAAAATAACTATCAGCAAAATAATTCTAAAGATTTTCATTAAGCGTCTGAAGAAGGAGTCTGATATAGACTCCGAAACGTTCTTTGTTGTTTGTTAGGCAACATTGTTCAATTGATTGCTTCTGACAAATATCTTGTGTTTCTTACGCAGAAGCAAATCACAAAATAATTAATTTTTATTTTATAGATATTTTTCAGAGTTTGGGAGAGAAAACCCAGAAAAAAACCTTTCAATAGTAGGTACATATGAATGTTCCACTTAATTTTTTTGGGTGCCTACGTAATTGGCATAAAAAAAATTTCATCAATTTCTACCGAAAATTTGGATGTGATATTTATGTTGGTATGGTCGATTGGACTTACAAATTTGTCCATCGCCGACTATGAAATTTTGCATTTGTCAGGGAAAAATATTTCATTTAATTTTCTTTATTTGAAAAGGTTTTGATCAATTATCTGAATTATATGAAATTTCAGATTTATTATTAATCTTATTATCTACAGTTTATTTATTGAAATTTATTTTCGTAATGTTCTTCCTAATTTTCAGAAGATATTTCTCAAACGAATGGGGCTTATTCATGTAACCTTTTGAGAACTATCAATAGGATTTATTAAGATGCACTTGCAGGTGAGTGTTTTTTGTAGTAGGTAATCTAAGGGAACATATTTTATTTCAGAATATTGTGTATCTTAATTGTATATCACACTTTTGCAAAAAACTATTCTTCAGGATATTTTATTTCAGATAAAAGTGAAATCTTGATATCTATATCGAATAAAACCAGCGTTGATAGTCAATTATGCGGTCGGTAGCACGTTGAAAAGATACAACTTTCAATTATATTAAGAACTGCCAGCGTCACATTATTTTATAGGCACCAATCAGAAGAAACAATTAGCAAAATTGAAAAAACTGCCAGCCATTGACACCTGATCTTTAAGAATTTTGTGTCGTGTTGGATCAAAAAGTGGTGCCTCAAATATTCGATTGGTTTGTCGACAGTTTTGATTATATCTTTAAGCTGCAGTAATCGCTAAACATTTCTATAAAAATTTATTGTTTATTGTATTTTCACAAATTATATAAAATATGTATAAAAAATTAAACTGTCTATTAGCTAATCTTTAAAGGAATACATTCGTATGTACTAAAAAGTTTTTCTTTCAATACCAATACCCTTTTCATAGCCTTTCGGTGATTTATATGATATTGAGTTTCAAATTATAAAACGAACAATATCATATAAAACACCGAAAACGGTGTATATTTCAACTAAATAATTACTACACCCCGAGGGTTTAAAACGCATCTGATTCGGTGATTCGGCAGACGCACCAGGTCAGTGCAAATTCACGCTGAACTAAATTTAAATCACACTAAACCTGTGCTAAATGCACTACGTTACTTGTGCAAATTCACACCGAACTAGTGCTAAACCACATTGATCTAGTGCTACCTCACACTCATCCGAATGATAAATCTCATTCGCTCTGATGTGAAAGCTGATTACTTATTATGGCAGAAAATACACCTGAAAGTCTGTGTTATTTCGGATGGTGCGAAATAACACTGAAAATATCAGGACCTCTAAGGAAATCAGGCCGGTGTTAGCGGGTGTTGGCCAGTGTTGTAAAATTTCTTAGAGTGTAGTCAGCGTGTTCGGGTATGAAACCATCTTCTGGTCATCTCATCTCAAATCGGCTCAGGAAGTTCATCCGTTCAGAGGGGGTACCTCTACTGTTTTGGGAGGCATTTGTTTCAATGAACGTAGAGAGATAGTGGTGCTTGATGCTAGCACGGTTTTCTGATAGTCGGCGTGTTCGGATATGGACCCATTCTCAGGTCATTTCATCTCAAATCGGTTCAGGTAGTTCATCCGTTCAGAAGTGGTACAGTTACTGTTTTGGGAGGCATTTTTTTTTCAATGAATGTACAGAAATGGTGGTGCTTGATGCTAGCATGAATGTCCAGATTTACATAGAGCAAGCCATTGAAAATATTATTCCTTTGTTTCATGCTGCTATTGTGTCAAATTTCTTACTTGTGAACGATAATGCGCGACCCCATCGTGCGAGAATTGTCGATGAACCTCTGGAAATCCATGGTATCCCACTCTGGGCCCTGCCCTCTCGGTAGCCAGACTTCAATTCCATTGAACACGCCTGGGATCAGCTACAAATAGCTCAAGATTCTCATCAACCACCTCCACATATACCTTAAGAACTCAGACGTCTTTCATCGCAACTCTGGAGAGAAATTGATCAAGGCTGCTTCAACAATAGGTATCATTAGGCCGCTCGTATACCAGCACGACGAGACCGCAACGCGACCGCGACGATACTTTTTAACGAGGAATTTGCGTCGCGTCGCCGTATCTTTGGTGTGGGCGCTTCTATCACTTACCTCGTACCGCGACTTCTAAGCGACACGAAGTCGCGGTCGCGTTGCGGTCTCGTCGTGCTGGTGTACGAGCGGCCTTAGTCAACGCATTATTGAGTTCAGTTCGAGATATTGATGCTCCGTGATCTACTCGTGTTTTTGGTGGTTTTTTCCGGCACGGAAATTCTGAATTTTGGTTCAATCTGATCGGAGAGATTTACGCTTTCGAACTGTAGCAGTATTTCGTTTCGAAAGGTGTGAGTTTTTAAGTTTCAAGGTACTATTTCACAACATCTAAATTGTAAACATGCCGGCTATCTGCATATTGTGTCAAACATCTGTAGGCAGAAGTAAACCCGGTATTCGGTGTTTTTCATGTTCTAATGAATCACATTTTAATTGTGTTGGAATCCCGCCGGAGATGAGTAAGACTTTCAACGAGGTATCAGGGATGATATGGGTATGTCAGAGTTGTTCTTCGGGGGATACCCCAGTCAATAATATCGAAAAAAAGCTCGACAAAATTATGTCGGACTTGGCTGCGATAACTAACCAGCAGTTTGAATTTGTGAAGTCACTGAATTTTTATGGTGAGAAAATGGAGGACTTCGAGTCAAGGATGAAAACTTTTGAGGGCTTGAATTCAAGATGCGTCAAATATGACTGTGAGCTGTCATCCCTGAGAGGTGAAAATGTCAAGATGAGGGATGAGATCAACAAACTTCAGCAAACATTGAGATCTAAAAGCTTGAACATTGTGGGCGTACCAGAGAAGAAAAACCAAAATGTTTTGACAATTTATTGTTGAGAATATAGCATCTGTACTTAACACACCCGATGCAAGAAATCACATGGAGAGCGCCTACAGAGTACACAGTATGCCGAAAAATACGGAAAAATGCAGGCCGGTTGTTGTTGATTTCAGAAGCAAATCTTGTCGGGATGAATTTCTTAGGGCTTTCAAAAGGAAGAGGAACATCAAATCGAGCAATATAGGTTTCGAGGGTACTGAAACGACTATTTATATCAATGAGAGTTTGTGCCCCTATTTTCGAAAACTATTTTATACCACTAAGCAGTTTTCCAAAGATAATAATTTTAACAAGTTAAGAGCGTTCCTGCTAATCGGGTCCTTCATGAATGGCTTCGTATAATAAATATACTTGTGCATATATTTCACAAATCAAATAGACCCCAGAGGGTTCATTGATCTGCCGAGAAAGCAAGAGCAGACGCGTTTCTGGCTTCTTGGCCTTCATCAGTACCCTGTAGCTTTCCCGACAAATTCAACTAAACTGACCCGGGTTAAGACTTTCAGAGACGGCTCGGTCGATCATTATAATCGCCCACGCCACCTATGAAACAAAACACGGAAATCAGCCTCTCCCCACCAGTGAATATTTGAAGCGTGAAATCATATGCCACCATTCACTCGATATTAAATCAAGAACGAGTCCCACAGAGCTCAGACAGTATCTTCTCAATGCCATGAACGCTGTTTAGCGTTTTCAAAAATAATAATGAAAAATGGCGATACCGTTGTTAAAAATCAACAAGTTAAGAGCGTTCCTGCTAATCGGGTCCTTCATGAATGGCTTCGTATAATAAATATACTTGTGCATATATTTCACAAATCAAATAGACCCCAGAGGGTTCATTGATCTGCCGAGAAAGCAAGAGCAGACGCGTTTCTGGCTTCTTGGCCTTCATCAGTACCCTGTAGCTTTCCCGACAAATTCAACTAAACTGACCCGGGTTAAGCCTTTCAGAGACGGCTCGGTCGATCATTATAATCGCCCACGGTATCGCCATTTTTCATTATTATTTTTGAAAACGCTAAACAGCGTTCATGGCATTGAGAAGATACTGTCTGAGCTCTGTGGGACTCGTTCTTAATTTAATATCGAGTGAATGGTGGCATATGATTTCACGCTTCAAATATTCACTGGTGGGGAGAGGCTGATTTCCGTGTTTTGTTTCATAGGTGGCGTGGGCGATTATAATGATCGACCGAGCCGTCTCTGAAAGGCTTAACCCGGGTCAGTTTAGTTGAATTTGTCGGGAAAGCTACAGGGTACTGATGAAGGCCAAGAAGCCAGAAACGCGTCTGCTCTTGCTTTCTCGGCAGATCAATGAACCCTCTGGGGTCTATTTGATTTGTGAAATATATGCACAAGTATATTTATTATACGAAGCCATTCATGAAGGACCCGATTAGCAGGAACGCTCTTAACTTGTTGATTTTTAACAACGGTATCGCCATTTTTCATTATTATAATAATTTTAAATACTGTTGGACACAAGATGGTAGAATACTGGTTCGAAGAAATGATAACTCTAAAATTTCTCAAATCTCTATGGATGGTGATCTATTGAAGTTACAGGGCGAATAATCTATGTTTGGCTCTTCCTTTCTATTTATCTATGTTAGACAATAAGGATGGCTTTGACACTGCGTTTATTCCATCAAAACTGTCGTGGTCTGAGAACTAAAACAACTGATTTTCTAATTGCATCTTGGAACAGTGGTGCTGATGTAATATGTGTGACGGAATCATGGCTCAAACCATCGGTGGGGAATTGTGAGTTTATGTGCGAAAGCTATAACGTGTATCAGAAAGATAGGTCTGAGGGTATCAGTTTTAAAAATTGGGATCAAGCCCTGTGGACAGGAGCTTTCTGGCGCTCTAGTTCAAACAGACAAATTATATCTCCGAAAGTATTGGTTTCTCAGAGTTGGGAATTATATCAATGTATTCTTATGATAGAACTGCATCATAAAGGAAGTTCAATTCCAATAATAGTTTATTTATCAAGATTAAATGAGCAATCTGAGAATGAGAACTGCACCATGGGAGAAATCAAATTGAATCAGGCCAATTTTGCCCAATAACAAACTTAACCGAGATATTCATCTCCCTAACCTACTCTGAAAATTTCAACTACCTAGCACATTCCGTTCGAGAGTTATTGTAGAAAAACTTTTTTTTAATTTTCAAAAAATTTTTTTGACACTTTGCGGTAATCTGGTCAATACAAAACTTTACATGCGTATAAAAGTCATGATTCTACAATCTGAGGCTAAATTTCAGATAGATCAAGTGATCGGTTTCGGAAATATCCATAAAAAATATTTTTACTAAAAAGGGCCATAACTCCGAAACCGCTTGATGGATTTTGCCCATTAAAGAGCTCGTCCGAGATATTTACGCTCCAAACCCACCTTGCAAATTTCAATCCGCTAACTCCTTTCGTTCGAGAGTTATCGTGCCTACGGCTGGCCGGCCGGACAGAATCGATTTCGACCTCGGATTCTTGATCAGTGAGTCAAACCAAATCGTTTGAGACCATTTTCAGCCAAAAATTCCAACATTACAGACATTTGGGCAAATTGATAAGCACTCTGTTCCGAGGAACTAGAGCGCCAAAAAAACAAGTTTCGTATGACAATTGCCCAAAACAGGTTTAAAGTACCTACAAATAGTAGATATTCCATAAAACATTTATATGAAAGAAGAGAAGAAATAATGAAAAATTACCTTGTAATCGATCAAAAATTTCCTGATCTACGTTCACCAAATTTTCTCCTCTCTCGAACTACAGAACTATGCTTTCAATATTCACGTAATATTTTCAAACATTTTCGGGTGAGGTCCCCGTTGCATCGCTAAAATACGAGTATTTCAATCCCAATATTTTTGAAGTTATAATATTCCCTTCCGTCAGTCCCGTCATAAATTGAGAGAACTGAGCATTCTATGTCTATGGATGAAAAGCAGTCTCACTACTCTCAGATCTCTTACTTCATGTTCCGTTCCGAAATGTAAGACTTTTCTGAGAAAAACTAATTTCGGAGCAATCAACTGAGATTTTTCTCACTTCGCTCACATTTCGGAATACACTTTATTCTCATAATTATTCGATTGATTAGATAATGTCATGTCTCAGGAAAATAAGTTGGCATTACGACAATTCATACATAGAATAATTATACCATTCTGTGAAAACGTAGAAATACGATTTATTATTGAAATTTTGAAAAATCATATCTCCGAAAGTATAAGCTTGTTAGAGTTAAAAATGATATCATTGGATTACTATGGTAAGAGTGCTCATTGAAAAAAAAAATTAATTTGGAATTTGTTCTGTAAAAAAAAAATTTTTTTTGTTACTCCGAAACCATCTGTCCGATTTTGCCCAATAACGAACTTATCCGAGATATTTATCTACCAAACCTACTCTGAAAATTTCAACTGTCTAGCTCATTCCGTTCGAGAGTTATCGTGCCTACGGCCGACCGGCCGGTCAGAATGAATTTCGACCACGGATTCTTGATCAGTGAGTCGAACCAAATCGTTTAAGACCATTTTCATCGAAACATTCTAAAATTACAGACATTTGGGCAAACTGATAAGCACTCAGTTCCGAGGAACTAGAGCGCCAAAAAGATGGTGGAGGTGTTTTCATTAGTGCTGCCAAAAGTATACAGTGCGTTCCACTAATGGAATGTTTCCATTCGACTAAGGTTGAAGACGTATGGATTAGAATTAAAATCAGTGGACGGAAAAACTCTTGATTGGAGTATGCTTTATTCCACCTGATACTACAACCGATAATTATTTGAGTTATTTCAATGCAGTGACAGGCCTCAGGGACAAGTATAGTGAGGATAAATTTGTTTTGATTGGGGATTTCAATCTTTCCTCTTTCTCGTGGTCGGTTCATGCTGATGGTGAACTTTCATGTGATACTGTACAGGGTGAGACTTACAATTCTTTCAGGGACTTTATGTCCTATAATTCATTAGTGAAATACAACTCTACTACAAACAATAACGGAAGAATATTGGACCTGGTTCTGGCATCCCACATTGATTATATACAGGTTACTCGTTTTCTTCTTCCTTTTGTTAGGGAGGACCCGCATCATCCTGCGGTGGACATTAGTATTGAGATTTCAATGAATAAAATTTGTAATAATAATAATAGGTCTATGTATAAGTTTTTCCATGCAGATTATGATAGTATAATTTATGAACTTTCAATACTTGACTGGGAGAATCTTCTTGCATGCGATGATGTCGATGATAATGTTGATACTTTTTATAGTATCCTGAAATCGGTAATAGAAAAACATGTTTCTTTAACTGTCCAAGAGCAACAGTTTTCCTCCTCGGTTTTCCAAACAAACAATTGATCTCATTGGAGAAAAAGTAAGATATCGTAGCAAATTCAAAAAATATAAAAACATTTCGGATTACGAAAACTTTTCCATTCTTCGCAAACATTCCAATCAGACCAATCAGTGTTATTTCAGCTTTATCTAGGGTTTTGGAAAGGATCGTATGCGACCAGATTATTGAATTCTGCACAATACATAAAATTATTCCCGAACAACAACATGGTTTTCTCCCTCATCGTTCTACTCTCACAAACCTCATCTGCTGTCTTGATGATTGGACGAGGGCATGGGATGCCAATCTGGCTGTGGATGTAGTTTATCTGGACTTTTCAAGAGCCTTTGACAGAGTGCCGCATGGGCGCCTTTTATATAAACTCGAACACCAGGGAATTAGAGGTGGCCTACTCAGCTGGATCGGTGCGTTTCTGTCGGGTAGATCTTACAAAGTGAGGGTAGTGGATGTTTTTTCGTCTGGTGAGTGGAATGTTAAAAGCGGCCTCCCTCAGGGTTCGGTTCTTGGGTCGATACTTTTTCTGTTGTACAGTTCGGATCTCCCTAGATGTTTTAAGTCTACTTGTTCAATTTACGCTGATGACACGAAACTGTATAATTTTCCACTTCTCAATGCCCCAATTCTCCAAGAAGATTTGGACAAGCTAGCTGTTTGGTGTCATGACTGGTTGCTGCCACTGAATCTTGAGAAGTGTCACATTTTGCATATAGGAAAAAATAATCCGCACGTTACCTATTTTATAGGGGGTCATCGTTTAACTGCAGTCACTGAACAACGTGATTTGGGTCTGACCATTTCCAGTGACCTAACGTGGACTGTTCATATTGCCTCTGTGACAGCCAAAGCACGCCAACTGACATATTTGCTGCAGAAGACTTTCCGAGGCTCGGACAGGGTGGTTTGTAAGCTTCTATACGAGTCCTTCGTTCGACCGGTCATGGAATACGCAGGATCAGCATGGTGGACTGCTCTTGTAGCGGAGATCAATTCGCTGGAATCCATCCAAAGATGGAACACAAGAATCCCTTACGGATCCTCTCGACCTGATTATGAGACCCGCCTCAAACTCGCAGATATGATTTTGTTTTCTCAAAGACGCGACAGGGGTGATCTCATATTCACATACAAGTCCATGAAGGGAATTTTCGGACCACAGGTACAAGCTATATTTCAGAAGAATACCAACAATCTTCGGGGTCATGGCTGCAAGCTTGCAAAGGAGAAGTTTAGAACTACTCAAAGACAGCTATTTTTGAGCAACCGAGTGTTTGATTTATGGAATGGGCTTCCGGCTTCGGTTGTGGACAGCGCATCGATCAATTCGCTCAAAAATAGCTTGGACAGTCTGAGTCGTATTCAACACCAGTTGAGCTGATTCGAGGGCATTCGATTTCATTTTTTTTTTTTATTTTTTTTTTCTGCCTATTTAGACTTTATATTGAGTTTTCAGTGTTTTTATTTTCTTTACTATATAATTTTTGAACTGATGAATAGTCTGTACATTGGTCCATTTTTCCTAGTTCTTTTGGAGTTTATAGGCATAAGCCTCTACTCTTATTTGTATTTTAAATAAATAAATAAATAAATAAAATAAATTGTAAACATTTGATTCAGAGAGATTATGTGGATTACATCTCATCTGTTGAGAATAATATAATCAAAAGTGAAGGTTCCTGATGGTATTACGTTTGAGTCTGGTGAAGATACAGCGAATGCATTCGCTGAATATTTTTCTGGTGTTTTCGAAGATCCAAATAAACCAGTTATTTATAAAGGCAATATGGGTAAAATCAAAGACACGGACTATGTTAGTGTAAATTGTATCACTAAGGATGTAATTCAGAGTTAAATTAAAAGTGTGAGGATTGACTAGGGTCCTGGACCCGACTCAATTACTCCCATATTTATCAAATCTTGCGGCGAAACTCTGGTGTCACCACTTCAGATAATTTACAACAAATCTTTACGCAATGGCGTTTTTCCTAATAAGTAGAAGCTTGCGGAGGTCACTCCCGTTCACAAGAACGGTAAAGTGAACTCCATATCTAACTACCGGCCAATTTGTATTTTGAGTCATTTTGGCAAATTGTTCGAGGCTATTGTCACTGATTTTCTGTTCACGTCGTTCAAACCGAAATTGAATATAAAACAACATGGCTTTTACAAGGGAAGATCTGTTCTAACGAAATTAACACCTTTTATCGATTTCATTTCTGAAAGTTTTGATCGTGGCTTTCAGGTAGATGATGTGTACATAGACATGGCGGAAGCTTTCGACAAGGTACATCATGCCACCCTTGTGAGAATTCTAGAAGATTATGGTATTCGGGGTAGTTTGCTGGCGTGGATTGAGTCATATTTATCGAACCGTTTTCAATATGTTGTTGTGGGTACTGTGCCTTCGTCAGTTTTCGAGGTGACATCGGGGGTGCCGCAGGGTTCGCATTTGGGCGTTTTTCTTTTTTCTCTGTATATGAACGACGTATCTGACTGCTTTCATTGTGTGAATTTCGAACTTTATGCAGATGACTTGAAATTGTATCAGTCGATCAGGAAACATGAGGATGTTGTAAACTTTCAAAACGATCTTGACAGATTCTCTGATTTCTGTTCGGGTCGTTACTTAATTTTGAATATTGAGAAGTGTAGACACATAACATTCACTAAAAATGTGACCCCTTTGATACTCTCCCTGTCTGTCGATGGTTTTGTTCTGAGTAGAGTGACAGAAATCAAAGATCTTGGAATACTGCTGGATTCAAAATTGTCATTTGAAAAACATATAGATCAAAAAGTTGCTAAAGCTTTTAAAATACTCGGTTTTGTGCTTAGAATTTCCAAACAGTTTAAAAACCTTGGGACATTGAAGATACTATTTTTAATTGTTTCTCATTTGTAAACGTCAGTTTCCAAAAACACAATATTAATCAAGAAAGATTATTTTATCAAGTCACTAACTTGTGAAACTGACAGTTAACTTGTAAAATTTTTACAAGTTAGTAGTATTATTTACATTAGACAATTTTGTTTTATCGTCATATATGTTGAAAATCATGGTACAATTGTTATTTCCAGTAACACATATTTTTGATGATAAAAGAGTTGATACTGATGATGATGAACCATCTGTTGACTCAGAAATTGCTGCACTCGAGGACTGCAGAACATTTGTACTCTCCTTACTACCAAATAGTTTGCTAGACATTTCGATTTTTTTGTTGACCGAATCATCGACATAACTCTTCGCAATTTGGGTGCTCTTCCACCCTCCTGCACGCTTTAGTGCTAAAATATCTCCACCCGAATCCGCAACCATAGTGGCTCCAGTTCTGTGAAAAGAGTGGCCGGTGTATAACTCTGGGTCTTTTAAACCTAAATATTTCGCTATTTGCTTTGGGACACCACCAATAGTGTGCTGGCCAGCATTAAGGGAAATGCACTTTCCATGTCGGTATGTCAAAAAAAATCTTAGGCTTTCTGTTCCAGGAGGCCAAAGATTTACATATTTTCTGTATATCATGCAGGGCTTGAAGCTGCAGCCATTATCGGTTATGGTGAATCTTCTTGTTGTTGAATTTTTTGTTTGCCGCAATGTCACAATAACGTATTTTCCCATATCTTCTACATCATTCATGTTTAAGGAGAGAATTTCGTCACATCGACAACATCCAAAAATCCCAAATATTGTTACAATTTTCGCCAGCAACCACTGGTCATCAGGAGCATGTAAAAGAAATTGTTCAGCATCTTCTTTACTTAATACCTTGGCCTTTTTTGGCGTATAACGCTCATTTTTTCGTTTCAGAAACGCTATTATCTTTTGAAACCTGCATAATTACTATAATATAGTAATTATGTGTTTTCACAGACTATCTGTCTATGTTCTATCTGTGTTCACTGTTCATACATTTAATCTTATTGCGCGTATGTTCTGGAGAACATCGCGTTATAGTTTTTCCCAAATGGCTGTAACTTTCGAATTTTTTGACGAAAATGGTCTCAAACGATTTAGTTCGACTCCCAAATGAAGAATTCGAGGTCAAATTTGATTCTGTCCGGCCGGCCGTCCGGCCGTTTCCACGATAACTTGAGAACGAAAAGAGCTAACGACTTGGAATTTTCAGGGTGGGTGGCGCATCGTAATACGAACGTAAGTTTGTTAATGGGAATAATCGACCCAGTGGTTTTCGAGTAATAATCTTGTTTTCAACCAATATAATTATATATTATTTCAAATTTTTAATTCATTTTTTTTTGATATGCAACTTTATTATAAGAATCCATTGATATCATTTTCAACTCTAAAAACCTTATACTTGCGGAGAAATGATTTTTCAAAATTTCAATAATACATATTATGTATTATTGAAATTTTGAAAAATCATTTCTCCGCAAGTATAAGGTTTTTAGAGTTGAAAATGATATCAATGGATTCTTATAATAAAGTTGCATATCAAAAAAAAATGAATTAAAAATTTGAAATAAAAAAAAATATATTTTTTCGTTACACCGTAACCATCCGACGTATTTTGCCCAATACAAAACTCAACCGAGATATTTATCTCTCAAACCTACTATGAAAATTTCAAATGTCTAGCTCATTCCGTTCAGTTACCGTGTTAACGGCCAGACGGACAGACGGATGGCCGGACAGAATCGATTTTGACCATGGATTCTTTATCAGTGAGTCGAACCAAATCGTTTAAGACCATTGTCATCCAAAAATTCCAAAATTACAGACATTTGGGCAAATTGATAAGCACAACAAGAAAACTTTGTATTGTACTGGGTGGGCAAAATTGCCTGAACTACTACATCAAAACCCTAAGGGATATAGGAAAATGAATGGGAAATTGCGGTTTTCTTTTTTTGAGAAACGTATAATGCCTGTAACTGCATTTCTCTATCTTCTTTAGATTTCGTGTTATAGGTCAAAATTAAAATTTTTGCCATTTCAACATGGTTCACTATATCCGTTATCGTTTGTGCTGCGATGTGGAAATACAAATATTTCACAGGCACTTTTTGGGCGCATGTTCTAGGGGAACATCGTCCTATCATTTCGTCCAAATGTCTGTAATTTTCGAATTTCGAGCTGAAAATTGGCTAATAGACTAATTCGGACTCCCTGATCACGAATCCGGTGTCAGATTTTTGGGTGCCGTCCGGCCGGCCGGCCGGCCTTCCGGCCGTAGGCACCATAACAGGAGCACCGAAGGTCCTATCGACTTAAAACTTTCAGGGTACGTTTCTGATCAAAATGCGACGGTTAAGTTCGTTAACGGGCAAAATCGGCCGGACGGTTTAGAAGTTATAGACATTTCAAATTTTGAGGTTATTTCCCTGATATTTCAGGAACTAAAGACGATGTTGAATCGAAACTTGGTAGTCAGTTCGAGGATATAAACGCGCAACTTTTGGCAAAATTCTGTTATGATCGAAATGTTGGTAATTTTTAAAAAAATATTTCTTTTAATTTTTTCGAAAAAAAAATTTTTTTTTCGTGAACTATTCATCAGATTGCAACAAAAACTTGTGTTAACCTCAATTGTAGTATTTTGCAACATTGTGCAAAATTTTGGCTCTATACGATTTCAATTTCTGGAGATATAAGACAAAATGTGTCAAATTTCCTGGGTCTCTCTCAGTATTTTCATCGATTATTATATAATAATCAATAATATTAAGGTATTCAACATGATACTGCTTTTTTTCTTTATTTTCTTTACTGGTCAGTACGGGCCACAAGGAAGATGAACATGCGCCCAATAGCTCCTGTCCACAGGGCTTGAACCAATTTTTTGAAATAATTTCTCCAAACCCTTTGGCGTCCACCATTATATCAGGGAAAGATCTATACCATAAGGCCTTATTTCTGGTGGAACTATTTATTGATGACTACTAAGATTTTTGTCTGCTCGACTAGTTTCGGCGGTACAAACATGCCATTCTCAAGAGTTGAGTAACGAGATTGTTCGATTGTTCTGCCCAATTTTGGAACTGTGACTGGACTACTGCATTTTGTCTTGTTACTCAACTCTTGAGAATGGCATGTTTGTACCGCCGAAACTAGTCGAGCAGACAAAAATCTTAGTAGTCATCAATAGTTCCACCAGAAGTAAGGCCTTATGGTATAGATCAGGGGTCACCAAATGGCGGACCGCGAACCTTTTTTTTTGCGGACCCTTTTTCCAGAAAACATGTATTCATACATACAAAAATTCAGATAACTTTTCGTTTTATTTACTAATTATTGATATTGGATTTAGATTAACCGCTAGTCAAATTCTTATTATTCAACGGTTTTTTTTTTTTTGGGTTTTCTCTCCCAAACTCTGAAAAATATCTATAAAATAAAAATTAATTATTTTGGAATTGCTTCTGCGTAAGAAACACAGGATATTTGTCAGAAGCAATCAATTGAACAATGTTGCCTAACAAACAACAACGAAATATCATCAACGAAGAAACAACTATATCGTAACGTTTCGGAGTCTATATCAGACTCCTTCTTCAGACGCTCAATGAAAATCGAGAGAATTATTTTGTTGATAGTTATTTTTTATTATTCTTGAATTTCACCAAATAACTATCAACAAAATAATTCTCTCGATTTTCATTGAGCGTCTGAAGAAGGAGTCTGATATAGACTCCGAAACGTTACGATATAGTTGTTTCTTCGTTGATGTTATTTCGTTATTGTTTGTTAGGCAACATTGTTCAATTGATTGCTTCTGACAAATATCCTGTGTTTCTTACGCAGAAGCAATTCACAAAATAATTAATTTTTATTTTATAGATATTTTTCAGAGTTTGGGAGAAAAAAAAAAAAAAACCCGTTGAATAATGAGTATACCTCCCACAGTATCCTTTAATGATTATTCAAATTCTTATGCCATCATAATGCTATCAAACGGACCGCGACAAATATACAGATTTTGTGAACGGACCTCCAATGAAACTAATTGGTGACCCCTGGTATAGATCTTTCCCTGACTTTTTTGAAAGCAATCCAATGGTGTATTCTGATTTTTTCCAAGGGGTTTCCTTGCTGAGCTATCTGATGTAATCGTTTGAGAACATTTTTGGTCAATATTCTCAAAATACAGATATTTGGACGAAATTATATCGCCACGGAACGAGAGCGCAAAACTGATCATTTTATTAAGTGTTCTTATCATTAGTATTGGTAAGAGGTGAATAAATGCTGAAATTATTATATTTATTCTGTGGTTTGATAGTGTTATTTGGATTTTTGGAAGGTTTATCAGGAATATTGTTAAGAAATATTATATTCTTTTCCTGTTTATTGATAAAAAATTATAAAGGTTGATTAATTCCATAAAGCATCTTCTACCATCCTAAAGAAGCGAACAGCAGTCCAGCGAAAATTGAAACAAATACTGGATTCATCTGGTATCCAGAATTCCCACACAAATCTGTAGAACACGTTGAGCAGTTTTGAGCTATATTTTTGCAGATATCCTTGCTTTCACAGCTTCTAGTGAGTAAAGCTGAAACGAGAGGAGAATAATTATTATACATAATATTTAATTTTGGTGCAAATGTAAATCAAACTATTTTAAACTGCATGCTGCTACTTTCACACTTATTTTAAATTATACATAAAAAAATTGGTTCAAGCCCTGTTGACAGGAGCTTTGGCGCTCTTGTTCAGACTTTGACAAATCATATCTCCGAAATAATTGGTCCCTGGGAATGATAAAAAAGGATTCTTACGATAGAACTGCATCATGAAAGAAATTAAATTCAAACAGACAGATTCTCCCCAATAACGAATTTATGCGAGATATTCATTCCTCAAATCTACTCTGAAAATTATCTTATATCAATTAAAACTTAGACAACATTGCAGTTCTGTTTTACTGCATATATTCTGAACCCAATTTGATTATGTATCTTACCAAAGAATATATTTCCATCATCTTATGGATTATCCAAGGGCATTATAATATCACCTCAAAAGTACGATAGCTGAGGTTGGTTCATTGGTCATTTTGCATTCAACCATACTTTGTTTTATGGAACAGGAAAGTATTTCATATCAAGAATAACGGACCAGTAATAATTTTGACATTTATCTCTCATAGGAAAATAAGATGACATGTAAGAACACAGATCATATAATAATTCATAGATAAAAATTAAGTACAGCATTCTATGAGAACGTAGAAGTAGATTCATTATTGAAATTCGAAAAATCATATCTCCGAAAGTATTAGCTTGTTAGAATTGAGAATGATGTCAATGGATTTTTATGGTGAAACTGCATCTTAAAAAAATTGAATTTTAAATTTGTAATGTAAAAAAAGTAATTTTTCTGTTACTCTGAAACCATCCGATTTTGCCCAATAAGGAACTTAGCCAAGATATTTATGTCCCAAACCTACTCTGAAAATTTTAACTGCCTAGCTCATTCTGTAAGAGAGTTATTGTGGAAACAAATTTTAAAAATTAAATTTTTTTTTTACACTTTACGGAAAAGCCCTATCAATACAAAACTTTGCACGCATATAAAGCTCATATTTCTACAATTTGATGCTAAATTTCAGATAGATCAAGTGGTCAGTTTTGGAAATATTCGTACAAAATATTTTTACTAAAAACGGCCATTTCCGAAACCGCTTAATGGATTTTGCCCGCTAACGAACTCGTCCGAGATATTTACGCTCCAAACCTACCCTTCAAAATTTCAATCGTCTAGCTCCTTTCGTTCGAGAGTTATCGTGTTAACGGACGGACGGCTGGACGGCCGGCCCGACAGAATCGATTTCGACCACGAATTCTTGATCAGTGAGTCGAACCAAATCGTTTAAGAACATTTTCGGCCAAAAATTCGAAAACTACAGACATTTTGGCAAATTGATAAGCACTTTCTTCCGAGGAACAAGAGCGCCAATATATATATATTTCTATAACTATGCCTTATTTCATATTTAAATATGTATATAGGGTGTCCCATAATTAGACCGACAAGCTTCTAGTAGATGTTTTAGACATTATTCTAGACACTTTCGAGCCAAACCATATAATGCAAAAATGCTTCGTTACGGAGCTTGAGCCCTCTGAAGATGACGACTTTTTGTGACATCCTAAAACGGGTTCGCCTTAAGTAATGAAATTGTACACATTGGCTTATATCTAAAATACGCACCGAATGGTTCGAGTTCAGTTTTTTCATGTCTAACATAAACGTATCATTTGGGGAGGGGGGGGGGGTATTTCTAGTAATAACTCTTTCATTATTTTACAAGTTATACATCAAATTCATAAACCCTGATACTTTTTCTTGAAAAAAGTTTATTTCCGTTGACTAGGTACTCAATGCTCGTTTTCCAAAGAATCATAATGAAGTAAGTGAAATATCAATTCCTTGTAGTTGATTTCAATTATTTCATAAAAGCTTCACCTTATAAAACGATTAAGACGAAATCAAAAAGTGTTGCCATTTTTTCATTATATGATTTGTCTCGAAAGGGTCTAAAATAATGTGTAGAACATCCACTAGAAGCTTGTTGGACTAATTATGGAACACCCTGTATGTATTGTATAGGCATTATATTTCCAGTCTTCCAAAAATCAAATATCACTTTTGATGCACCTCGAAGTCTATTAAATAATCATAATACCCCTGGACAACGACAACAATCCTACACATTATCATATATAAATAAGGATAGGACTAGCAAGGACCAAAGTTGAGAGCAATACACAAAGTGTAATTATTGCATCAACGTTGAATAGCAACATACCGTGGTTTCATCCTTATTAGGAATCTTCAGTGAAGAACAATTCAACGCTCATCAAAAAATCACTTCGAAGAAGCCCGCTAATCAAAATCCAGCAATCACTTCCGAGTACGAAGTAGACAGAAGCGACACCTGGCATTCAACCAACCAAGCACCCCGTTGCAGATTAATCAAAACAATAGATCCCTGCGTACATTCCATGTTTAGAGTTTCATGCGGACACCACGAGGAGGTGAAAATGCCCAGGTGAACACGCAATGCGCACAGAAATAGGTGAGAGTTTAACGCTCTTATGGAAAAGCTTACCACTAGTACATAAATAAGGATAGGACTAGGAAGGACCAACGTTCACAGTCATCCACAAAGTTCCGCAAAGTAATCCAGTGTTATTTATGTACTAGTGGTAAGCTTTTCTATAAGAGCATTAAACTCTTTCAATATACCTATTTCTGTACGCATTGCATATTAACCTGGGCGGTTTCACCTCCTCGTGGTATCCGCATGAAACTTTAAACTGGGTTCTTGCAATTAGCCACGTTTGGAACAACGAATATTTGCAGGGATCTGTAGTTTTGAGTGATCCGCAACGGGGAGCTTGGTTGGTTGAACGCCAGGTGACTACTTCGTACTTGAAACTGATTGCTAGATTTTGATTAATGGATTTCGAAGGACTTCGAAGGATGAAACCGCGGAATGTTGCTATTCGACGTTGATGGAATTACACCGTGTGGATTACTCTCAAGTTTGGTCGTTGCTAGTCCTATTATTATTTATGTACTAGTGGTAAGCTTTTGTGCCGATTTTGACTAATCCTTATATGATTCGGATAAAACAAGTACTATTTCTGAAAGTAAAGATTAATTCTAAGCCAAATTTAGTCTATAATACGAGTTTACCTACAGATTTCGAACATTTTCAATAGTTTATAAGAAAAGGCAGTACCAACCCCACTTTGGGGCAAGTTGAGTCGTAGCTGAGGTCGGTTGTGTCGTTGATATTGCTAGGTGTGTTACATGAATGAAAATTAATTTAGGTTCAAAGACAACCAACCCCACTTTGAGGCCAGTTGAGTCGTAGCTGAGGTCGGTTGTGTCCTTGATAATGCTAGGTGTGTTACATGAATGAAAATTAAATCAATTTTATAATGATATATTTATTCGTTATCCATTTTTATTAGAAATGAACAGTTTCTAGAATTCAATTGTTTACAATACTAAGTATTATAATATACAAAACAAATTATCGTTACTTATGTGATTATTTCAAACATCAAAGCATATTTTTAATCAATAGTTTCTACTACTTTTCATGCAAATGAGATCAATTAACAAAAAATTCAGTCTCTAAGGACTATATTTGAAATCATAAAGATTTCTTCTAAATTATAAAGTTACAGAGCATTATCCAGAGCTATTATCTTATTGATCAGTCTCTTGAGTTTTTCGAAGAAATAGCAAATAGCAGTTAGGGCATACAAATGCTAGGCTTTATTTATTTTCATTACATTGCAAATAGGTCTCACTCTTCCATTATCTGCATTCAATCCATTTTTTCCTAGGGGCAGAGTTAGAATTGGCATCACTTGTTAGTCATCAAAACTGTAGTCATCTTTCAAAACTTTTCTCTTAGCGGGGTTTTTAGTGGTTTTTTATTTGTTTACCTTTTCCCTTAAACTTTTTTTTAGTTTCACTTTCTTTCTTCTCATTTTTATTAGCCTGTTATCCGGACAAAGCATTTTTCTCTGGAGTGTCCATTAGAACAGCTGTCTTTCTTTTACGTCCTTTATTATGTCCAATTAACCGTGTAGGTGCAAATTTCTAATTCACGTGCAACAGCTTTCAATTTAAGTCCATCCTTGATGACTGTACCAGCAGCCTACGGAGAGATCCTGAGATGCAGTTCCCCTTTGAGTTTTTCACTTGTATGTCCTCATTCTGTCGAAGACAATAAATGAGGTATTGAGTATCATGTCAAAGAGTATTTTCTTTCTTTCATGAGAGCTCGCGTGAGCATAAACAATACCTATTGAAACAATAAATATGTTACTTAGGGTTTGGTTGTTCCGCAGCACAAGCTGCCCCACATAAACGGCACATTTTATCTCGTTTATGAGAGTGTCTCAAAGCATTAAAATTACATTGCATAACAAACTAGGATAAATAATAAACATTTTACTAAACATCTCATATTCAAAGCACGAAAAATGCTAGCTTACGATCTAAAAGTATCGGAACGAAAATATTTACTTACATGTCGCTGGAGGTACCTCACATGCAATGCCACTATTTCTTCGTCGCTGACGCAACTAAAAGAGCAGCCGTCTGTAGGCAACTGATAGGCATTATGCGACAAAATACGATCGTGTATCTATCTCTTTCGGTTTTCGAGATATTCGGGTCGGCACAACTTACCCCCTGCACTTTCAGCCCCGCTCTACCCTACTCGACTGAGCATGCGTCATTCGGTTCGAAATTCATGCTCGAACAAACCTAATATTCTGTTGACGAATATAGTATACAGGTTGTCCCAGTATACATGTTCCAATGGATTATCCCAGCCAATTCAAAAGATAAATATTTTAAAATTTTGTGATTTTCAATTCGTTCAAGGAACCTTCAATTGAGAAAAACAAAATTGAGAGTCACTTTCGGTTTGACATGGCAGACCTCACCTAACCCTCAATTCAGAAAAGTGTTAGATGTTACAATTCAGTTAAATCTATTTATCATGCAATTCCCTTGCACGCTGAAGGTTCTGATGTCACTTCAGTGCTATAATAATTTATAATTGATATTAGAGAATCTCAAAAAAATATAAGACGTCTTCGACTTGTGTTCCCCCTTCTTCAAATGAAATTTATTTTCTTATATGCACAAGATAGAATGATATCAATATAATAATTGGACTATTGAGTAGCGACGATATTTCGCTATTTGTGTTCCTTCGAACATTTTTTTCAATGATTGTTGATGAAATTTTGCCCATTTTGTGTTTTTGCTTCAACCGCACTTGACGGGCATGAATAATTATTGAGGTTTTTATGAGTCTGTGAAGCACACAAAGTACTTAGTTGATATAATACTTGTATATCCATTAAGTACTTCCGCTGACATCATATTATGATATTCTTCTACTTACTTGTATTTGGATTGTAAATAGTTGAGCAAACTTCCCCACTTTCACATGGGATTCCAGGTCCTTCTTTTCTTGAATGACAAGTGACTTCGTCGGATTTGACATCTACAGTTCCATTAGTATATTCAGAACATGATATACAATTTAATGCAGTAACTGAAAATATATGAATTATGAAATTGGAACGCTTCGCATAAATATAAAAATAATAAATAATAAACAACCATTGCTGATTTAATCTTCATATGAGTAGAATTAAAATATTAAATGACAACCAATTGTCTTCTAATGATTTTTCAATCGATTGAATATGAAATCACCATATTCCTTACAAAAGTCCCACTGTCAAAGAAGTCTAGATTCTTATAACCGATGTATCGATCAAGTTGAGATAATAAAACACATAATTTCTCAAAAAAATAACTTCTGGAATCTAGCAGCCATAGTTTCTTTACTTTTTTGGAAATTTTGGAAATAAATTGAGGACAAAGTTTTATTTTTTCCCATTGAAAATTCACTAGAACTAAATTATGATGATCGAAACAGAAACAAAAAGCTACTAACTATACGTCAGATATCGCTGAAATTTTCAACGAGCCTCGAACACCTTATTCTACAGTGAGTGTAAATTTGAACTTTATCGAGTCTAGAAATATTTGGGAGATTTTCTGTTTTTGCCTGTAAGCCAAGCAACCTAGTTCAGTATCTGGATGGGTGACCGCTTTGGATATGAATTGAACAAGTGCACCGGAGCAGACTGACCTCACGACAGTGCCTATCCAATTTTTATGCCTAATCAGTACTTCGGCACTAAACTAATAGTTTTTCAATCAGTACAATAAGGAGTTCATTTTTGGCGCTCTTGTTCCTCGGAACAGAGTGCTTATCAATTTGCCCAAATGTCTGTAATTTTCGATTTTTTGGCTGAAAATGGTCTTAAACGATTTGGTTCGACTCACTGATCAAGAATCCGTGCTCGAAATCGATTCTGTCTGACCGGTCCTCCGTGAACACGATAACTCTCGAACTAAAGGAGTTATAGCATTGAAATTTGCAGGGTAGTTATGGAGCGTAAATATCTCGGACGAGTTCGTTAACGGGCGAAATCCACTTAGCGGTTCCAGAGTTATGGCCGTTTTTAGTAAAAATATTTTTATGAATATTTCCGAAACCGATTACTCGATCTATCTGAAATTAAGAGTTAAATTGTAGAATGATGACCTTTATATGCATGCGAAGTCTTGTATTCATCGGGTTTCCATAAAGTGTAATTTTTTTTTTTTTCTTTATATTTTGTTTCTACAATAACTATAGAACAGATAGAGCTACGCAGTTGAAATTTTCAGAGTAGGTTTTGGTGATAAATCTCTCGGTTAAGTTCGTTATTGGTCAGAATCGGTCTGATGGTTTCGAAGTAACGAAAAAGAACTCTTTACATAACAAATTTCAAATTAATTTTTTTCAGGATGCAGTTTTATCATAAGAATCCATCGATATCATTTTCAACTCTAGCAAGCTAATACTTTCGGAGATATGATTTTTCAAAATTTCAATAATAAATCGTACTTCTATGTTTTCACAGAATGCTCTAATTATTTTATCTAAGAATTATCTTATGATCTGTGTTCACAAATGTCATCTTGGACTTGCGTCCAACTTTTACGTATGAGTTGGACGCAAGTCCAAGATACTGTTTAAAACGGAACATACCAATATGAACTACTTGGGAAACGTATGAATATAAGGTAACTTTGGATCGTTCAATGTTACCCGCAATTTGAATTTGGTACTTCAGTTGACATTGAATATTCTTTTTAAGGGGGAGAATGCCACGAAAATCCGAAAAAGCGATGACCGGTGTCAAAAAATATGGAACAAAAAATTGGGAAAGCCGTGTGGACAGGAGCTTTGATGCTCTTGATCAAACCTATAATCTTCTACTGAATCGAGAAAAAATAATCTGTGATTATTATTATGTTCTCTATGCAAGTGAAGACCTCGTATAGACACAGTATAAAAATATTTTATCATACTGTGACAGAACCAGGCACAGAAATGTAATAATATTAGGTTAGACACAGAATATTTCGTTGGTCTAACCCTGGAATATTATGCCGGTGGTACTTTATGTTTATTTTTTATTTACGTATTCCGTAGATCCAGATCCAAAATTTCTCGTCAAGAATAATTGGGATGAATAGGTGGAATGATACTCAGAACTGATATTTCCCTAATGCATACTAATATACTACAAACTTATAAGATTCAACTATGTAGTTCGAATAAAATAATTAGTAGTGTAGTGAGTTATATCTGTTTGAAAATTAAGTTAGTGAAATTATGTTCCATATATTAGAGAAATCCTTAGAATGATTGTTCAGAATCGATGCAGTATGGAAATAAAAGTGTAGATGACATGGTTAACAGATAATTTAAAATTTTCATATTTACTATTGGGGATATATAGATGGATACATATAATATGCGAACTGTTTTAATATGTTGTTAGTAACTTATTCCGTTTTAAGTTTTATGACAATATCAACATAATGCCGGCCACAATCCTTTTCACAATTATCATTTCGATAGAACTGTTAAAATAAAGAAAAAGATCAATAATTTCTGCTATGTGAATCGATTCCGGTACCTACGTGCTAGGAGACTCAATCTCTACCATTAGGCTATAGAAGAAATTTTGATGAAACTCTGTACTTGTATGTTGAGTGTTATTACAGACAGGTATTGAACGAATGTTATTACTGACGTATGGACTTGTCCAATTTGACTATATACACATGACAATCTATACACATGACTCATTAAATTCTCTACAAATATGAAAAATCTGTTAACAACTTAATTTGTCGGGTGTAATACAGTGGACCAGTACATTTCGATCGTTGGAATGTTTCGATATTTCGGCAATCATCACCAATATAGATCCGATCGAGTACAAATTTAGAAGTTCATTGTCAAATAAGTTTGTGAACGCGCTTTCAGAATTCCAACGATATCTGGTGAATAGTTTCTGAGAATTGTCCAGTCATGCGATCCTCACAACATTTTGCATAAATTTCATGTCGGTACTTTTCACCTAATTAACGCGCTTTAATTCGATCAGATCAGAATTTTTCGAATTATTGGGAAAACAAAATTTTCAGCGTACTTGCTGACGGCAGGACAGAATCAATTATGATCTCAAAATCTTCATCAGTGAGTCTTAACTAGTCGTTTGAGACCATTCTAAGCCAAATATACGAAAATTACAGACATTAGGGCGAATTGATAGGCTCTCTCTTCACCTGAACAGCGCGCCAAAGAGGCGGACAGAAAATTGTCCGTGATGAATAAATCCTTTCCATACCTTTCGATACTGGATCAAAATATTGGCCTGATAACGAAAGAACATGAAAATTTGAGACTTACCTGTAGATAAAGCTAATACGAAGAATGCCAAGTAACAAAGAATATTTTTCGAATCCATCTTATTGAATCAGATGGAACACTTCTGTTAGGAGGTTTTTATAGGATTTGTTCAAGTTTAACACAGATTATACCACTGCAAAAAGTGGAAATCCAGCTTTGAGCTGACTACACTATCTCGATTGAGCAATAGTCATGGTGATATAGTGGGGACAGCGTTTCCGTTCAAGATTTTCCCGGTTTACATTAACAATACAGGTAGTTTTCTGGGATGTGTGTGTGTCATCGGAATGTTTGTTCGAAGATGAGTTATCGAAATCGTGAATGATGTAATATCGATGTCAATACAAGCTATTCGGAAAGGAACACCCAAATTACTGATTTTCAAACGGTAAAAATTGGTTCAAGCACTGACTAGAAGTCAGGAGCTTTTGCGCCCATGTTCTATTTTCTAGTCACCTCTATTGGACACTCTCAATCTAATGTAGCATCGATATATATATCGTATTCTCAGCTTTTATAATATATGAATACATTTCATACCATTTTAATGACATACCAGTAATCAGAATATCTATGAAGATATAAAAAAAAAAGCACTGACGTGAAGTCAGTACTCTTTGGCGCGCGTGTTCACGGTGGCTAATTTGAATTGAATGATGAGTATTTCAAGCTCAGTGGATACAGCGAGCCGACTCTCCTTAGTCGCACAAGCTCCTAGAAGATTTGGGAGGGTCAGTATAATCCTAATCATGTTTATAGCACGCGCGCCAAAGCAGATTGACTTTTTACACTTTTTCTTTCATTGTTAAGTCAATCTGCTTTTGCGCGCGTGCTATAAACATGATTAGGATTATACTGACCCTCCCAAATCTTCTAGGAGCTTGTGCGACTAAGGAGAGTCGGCTCGCTCTATCCACTGAGCTTGAAATACTCATCATTCAATTCCCGGGAGTTGAACCTTTCATTTAATTTTTACTTTATCTTCTTGAGAACCAATTGATAGTAAAAACTAATTTTCTTCTAATGTAATGTATGTATTTCCTGGTTAAAATGTTTAGTATAGGGTAGTGAAAATACTCTGGATCGTAATATATCGAAATAAGTAGTATCGATACTTGAATCGTATCGCTTTGGAAGTATCGATACATGAAATATCCACACGGAAAGAAATCTATTATCAAACCAAGAATCAAGATATTCTTGGAATATTCGAGTTGTTTCGAGTATATATTGGATTGGAACAAGTATAAAGGGAAAATTTGTATACTTGGAATGAATTTATTTTACTTCAAAAACTTATACTTAATTGAAGAATGAACTTCTCTATCCAAGTAAGTGATCAATTCATTTCAAACCATTCAGTTCAATCAATTCGAGAGTTCTTCTATATTTCAGGTAACTATATGATATCTTAAATTCGAAAATATAATACTCTTAGTTCGAGAATTGCAGCATCCTTATTCCATATTATATATCCAAGGAGTTGGTTTTCTTGAAATAATAACTTCTACTAAAACATAACATGAAGTTATGAATTGAATTTTGGAATTATCACTTTTATGTATGAGGTATTTTTTATTCATTATTTTATTTATCCAGCATATTCAGCCAAAACAGATCAAATCGACCATTGTTCAATTCTGAATATCTTTCTATTCGAATTGTTTCTAAAATATCGAAAAAAAACTGAAAAAAAATGTACATATGCATTGTTACTATTATGTTCCTTATTCCTCTGCTCAATATCTTAGGTTTTAGAAGAAGAAGAATGTGGATATATTATGCATCATACGAAATTCAAAAAACTCGTCACAGGGTGTTTCACATATTGTGTCAGAAATGGTGATGAGAATTTGCCATAACTTTCGGATTCAACAATGAAGAATACCGATAGTTCCATGAAGAGATAATGCCTTCAAAATCAATATTTTGAAAGTTATTCGCGATTTTGTACTTCACGTTATGCGTAGAGTCAATTTCATTCAATGCACATTGATTCCTATGAATGCATCGCCCTAACAATAATCTGTGACCATAGAAAATCAAATATTCTAGTAATTTATGATTGACAGGTGTATCTAATCTTATAATTTGAAACTTTTGCAGGACGTAGTTTAATGTTAATTAAATTTTGACACAGTATTTGGAACACCCTGTGACGAGTTTTTCAAAATTCACTATTCACACATTTTTCTACTTCGAAGACGTGAAAACGTTTTATACTTAAGATATTGAGTGTAGGAATAACGAAGATAATACCGACAACGCAGTTCCAAATTTTTTTTTCATTTTTATTTCGATATTTCAAAAACTAATTCGACGAATGCAATGATTCGAATGGAAAGATATTCTAAAATGAATATCATATCAGAGAAGACTCGAACTGGGTCCCCAGTTCGTATATATATCTTTTTCCAAATCGATTTATAATACAATATTACGCCCCAGTGAAGTAAAACTATTAGAGAGAAAAAATCATCACACGAAGTGACTCAACAAAGATCATCAAATCTGTTACATTCTGGAAAATATTCCTGTTATTTAGGAATTCCGTAATATTGAAAGAGAGAGAGGAAAGTTGTTGAACAATTCGTTGATTATCAAATTTGAGTGAAACCATTAGTTATCTTAATGAAATTTTCATTCACTTGATTCAAGTGTAATATTTAGCAATATACTATACTAGTTAGCCAATGAAAACTCCCTAATCCACCTGCGATCATTTTTATCGTATTCCAAGTATATGAATTCCTGCATCCACTAGATTCAAGTAAATTATTCAGCAATATACTGAAAAGCGCCCTCTACGAGATCTATGCGGTTCGCGAAAGGGTATATCACTCTTGACTTGATTCGAGTTGTTCGTAACGCGTCTTTTAAGGAGTTAATTTGCTTAGTGTTTCAGAAAAGGTTTTAATATTGTTTGGTTAAATATGTGAAACTTAATGAGAGAATGGGGATGCTCGGACAGTGTTATAAGGATATTTCAAGGTAAGTCCAGTATTTATTCAAATTTATATTGTGATTCAGAAGAAAAAGATGAATTCTGGTATAATCTTATACGTTTCAAACCACAAATCTATTTTCTCTTGAGTCTTCAAATAATACTCTTAAAACGGGTTTCACGAAGCTTTGACAGCTCTTAATTCCCAAATTAGTGCGATTCTATGTCGATTTTCAGTTCATTTTTGATAGAACCATCGAATTAAATCCACGATTAAGCTAATCGAAGCTTCGTGAAACCCACCATTAGTAGTCTTGGTGCTCATCTTTTAAATTTCCGACATGATTCGTTACCAAAAATACTTATCCTCTTTCATTGAGAATACCACTTTTTCAGAACACGATTTTTGGCGCTCTTGTTCCTCGGAACAGAGTGCTTATCAATTTGCCCAAATGTCTGTAATTTGCGAATTTTTGGCTGAAAATAGTTTTAAACGATTTGGTTCGTCTCACTATCAATAATCCGTGGTCGAAATCGATTCTGTCCGGCCGGCTGGCCTTTAACACGATAACTCTCGAACGAAAGGAGCAAGAGGATTGAAATTTGCAGGGTAGGTTTGGAGCATAAATATCTCTGTTCAGTTCATCATAGGGTAAAATCCACCAAGTGGTTTCGGAGTTATAGCCGTTTTTAGTGAAAAGATTTTTTATGAATATTTCCGAAACTGATATGTCGATTTGTCTGAAATTTAGCATCGAACTGTAGAATAATAACCGTTATATGCTTGCGAAGTTTTGTATTGATCGGGTTGCCGTAGAGTGTAAAAAAAAAAATGTTAATTTTCAAAATTTTGTTTCTACAATAACTCTCAAAACAGAATGAGCTAGGCAGATGAAATTTTCAGAGTAGGTTTAGGAGATAAATATATCGGTTGAGTTCGTTTTTAGGCAAAACTGGCCCGATGGTTTTGGAGTAACGGAAAAAATTTTTTTTTTTACATTACAAATTTCAAATTCGTTTTTTTTTAAGATGCAATTTCACCATGAAAAAACATTGATCTTATAGTCTAATAAACTAATACTTTCTTAGATATGATTTTTCGAAATTTCAATAATGAATTGTACTTCTATGTTTTTCACAGAATGATGTACTTAATTATTCTATCTATGAATTATTATATGATCTGTGTTCTTACATGTCATCATATTTTCCTATGAGAAGGTCTGTTTGATTTTAATTCCTCTCATGATGCAGTTCTATCGTAAGAATCATTTATATCATTCCCAGAGACCAATAATTTCGGAGATATGAATTGTCAAAGTTTTAACAAGAGCGCCAACGCTCCTGTCTACAGGGCTTTCCCACATTTGTTTTAACCTTCATCAATTTTCTTCGATGCTTTCGAGATATACAGGGTGCGGCTTTCAACTTGAGACGGTAAATTATCTCAGAAACTTTGTACTTTAACTAAAATATTTCAAGTGAAAGTTGTTAGGTATAAAGGAAAAAAAATTGACATTTTTTTTAAACTTGACTGCAAGGTTATTACAAGATCAACTTGATTTTTTTAAATAGAAAGGCATATTCTTAAGAGCAGATTCTCATTATTCATATAGAAGGAGTAACTTTTGTTTGAAACTTATTTCATCGGATTTCAAATTCACATGAGAAATGCCTGCAGGGATATAGATGCGATGTAATGAGTCATTTATTAAAAATGTGGGAAACCCCTGTGGACAGCAGCTTTGGCGCTCTTATTCAAACTTTGACAAATTATATCTCCGAAAGTATTGATTTCTCAGTTGGGAATGATATCAATGGAATCTCATGATAGAGTTGTATCAAAAAATAAAATCAATTAAATAAGAATCCATTGATATCATTCCCAAAGCTTCTGTCCAAAGGGCTTTCTCACTTTTTCAATTTGGCTACTTTGTGTCAATTCTCAAGAATTTTCGTAATTGAATTCAAAACATAGGTCTATGACTCATCTCATATTGGATTTATATACATCAGGAAATTATAATTAGAGTATTCTGTGAAATCATATAGAATTTAGAATAATTATTGAAATTTTGAAAAAACATATTTCCGAAAGTATTAGTTTGTTAAAGTTTGGAATGACATCAATGGATTTTTACCAATAACGAACTCAACCCAGATGTGTATCTCCTAAACCTACTCTGAAAATTTCAACTGTCTGGCTCATTCCGTTCGAGAGTTGTCGTGTTAACGGACGGCCTGCCGGACAGAATCGATTTTGTTACCATGGATTCTTGATCAGTGAGTCCAACCAAATCGTTTAAGACCATTTTCAGCCAAAAATTCGAAAATTACAGACATTTGGGCAACTTGATAAGCACTCTGTTCTGAGAAACAAGAGCGCCAAAAATTGATAAATGTATCGAAGTCCATCCATCATTTTGAAAATTTACTGATATGATATGAAAATATTGAAATCATAATTATTATCAAAATTATTTTTAATTTTTTCCAACTGTTTAAATAAAATTTAGTTCAATATTTTGAAATTTAGAAATTCGGCCCATCATGGAAGAATCACAACCAAAAAGTCATTTCATGGAGAACTTATTGGAATTTTGTAAATATTGTTTTTTTCATCATTAATATTTTCTGCAGGACCGGAACCGGAAGCGGCCGTCCAACAAACCAGCAAAACCGTCTTCACCCCGTGACGCAACTTCTGGGAAGGGAGGAGTTATACGTTCAGATCCAGGAGTTCCCAAAACAACCAAATGCTAAAAGAACAGGGACATCCCCACTCTGGCCACTCTGCTGAATGGCATATTTCCATCATACATATATTGAACCCTTTCTTCGTTCTAGTTACTCTAGTTAGTCTTGACATATTCGGGATCGCGAATTCATATACGAATCGTCCGTCACATTTTCCATCCTTTGTAGATAGTAAATAAATGTCAGTAGCTCACTACTAAAACATAATTCGCCTGACTCATTCTTTGGTCGTATTAGAAAAATTTATTATTTGTGGCTCTTCTTACTTGTTACTTTTTATGTTGATAATCCAGAATATTAACCAATCTTTATGTGATCAAATATGTGATAATATACCTATTCTTTTATAGGATTATGATTTTTGTGCATGGAATGGAATGTGCATTTTCTTTACTTTTTTTCCCAGCTCAATTATAATAATTGTATTATTATTATTATTAATTATTGATTAATATTATTGTGATTCTTTGTACCTAGTCAGGTTGTTTTATTTGTTGAATAACTCAGTAGCATTTTTTTATATTTGTTCTCATTGATTTGTCTTCTTTATATTTTTGTTTTGTTCATGTTTCTTTTAGAAGTATAATAAATGTGTTTTCGAATAATGTAAACCTCGTTTCATAAATATAATCCTTATTCTAAAATCATAGCAATGGGCAGTCTTCAAATAATTCAAAAGATTGAACTGACTCTCATAGAAAAACCTCAAACTTAATTCTAACGAATATCTCTATGTCCTCAGAACAAGCATAAAATAGATTTTCAATTGATACTATAAATTACTTATTTCAACATACATTCATTCTTCGGTAAGAGAATAATTAGTCTTCGAATTAAGTATAAGATTGATTTTTACAGAGTAGAGTAAAAACTAATATGAAGAAATCCAATTTTTCCTCTTGAGAACATACTAAATTCAAACTGAATATTCAGAATTCTCATTGGTTCAGAGTGAGAATATAAATGGTTTGAATGAAACTGGTATTTATTTCTTGCAAATGGACCGAAAACTAAATCTGAAGTTATGATTTACTTCACAAAAATTGTTTTCTAAAGACGAGTATTAAATAAGTTTCGATTTGAAAATATGATATGCTCATTTCAACATTTTCGTAATGTTGGATTAAGTAAATTTATTACGTTCATTCAAGTTTTTGGTATCTTTCCTTCAAACGAAGAATCCACTGATATTAAGATGTAAAATAATTCATTTTGAAACAATGTTTCACTTGTACGAAATATTCTAAATACTCATTTCAACAATTTTACTATACTTTCACGGAATATTTAAATATTCTTGAATCAATAAAACGTAATTTATTAAATTCAAGTATATGATCTACTCAGACGAAACAATTAGTTTATTTGAATTCTGAGAATAAAGTATATTTGAATCAACTACATCATATTCTTGCTCATATATGACTCTATCGTTTACTTCAATCGAATATTATTCACTTAGTTCGAGAATAGATTTCTTTCCGTGCAGTATTCACGTATTAGTGTACAGTCGGAAAATGAATCATTGCGATTTGTGAATAAGATGTCTAAAAACTTTTACAACAAGAACATGTACATCTTATCTGTAAAGATCATATTATTTTCAATTAATTCATTGAAATATTTATTATAATAAAACACAATATGCCCATAGTACCTAATTAAATCTCTGATTTACTATCTTTCATTCATTTCTGACAATTTTAAGTACCTATCTAAACTATTCCCGGATGCGTTAAATATATAAGATTTAGGGCCTGTTTCACCACTTGCTGATAAAGTCCCGGATATGAATCCAGCGGATAAAGTATCTGCTGGATAAATCTGTCGGATAAATATTTTCTGTTTCACCACGCGGGTCTCGGATAAAATATCTACTGGATAGCTATCTGACAATTTAATGGGAGGTGTGTTTGGCAACGTCGCATTTATGCTTGCTGCTGGCAAAAGAAACGAAAGCTGGGGCCTTGTAAAGTTGTGTATTTATGTCTCTGCGATGATTATTGCATATAATCAGAATGTTTTGTAAATAATTTAGGAGGTTAGGTTAGACAATTATACAGGGTGAGTCTTTGACCACTGCATTAATTTTAACCAAAGATTCCTCTCATCAAATAAACACTTTTTTCATTTACCATTTTTCCAGATTCGGCTTAGGTAAAAAGTGACAGGCTGTTGAAATTTTGAAAAAAAAATCAGTTTTTATTTTGTAGCTTTGACATCCTTTTTTCGAATGAAATGAATGTTGGCGTAAAGTTTCCTATAACTATGATACATATTTTGCAAATATTAGTTATTTTCTACTTCTACTGGTTTTCTAGTTATGGACTCGTGGATTCATAAAACTAAACGAAATTAGCATAAAGAAAGCATATAAAGTTTTTCTTGAGTCATTTCAAGAATATTCCATCGTTTTAGAACATTATATTATTCTTCACCATTTCTCCTTAAACGCACCGTTTTCGAGATATTCTTCATTGAATGTTTTAAAATGGAAAACTCCAGAAATTTCACTACTTTTATGGATCCGTCCCTGAGCGTTGGAATCCCGAATCAAGCTGTAAACCACGTTACCATGCCTTATTCTCGTCCGCCAACAATGTCATAGATAATTTATATTCGGGAGTGTATTAGCACATTGTGAAATCTTTAAACGCTTGTAACTTTTTACCTGAGCCGAATCTGGAAAAATGGTAAATGAAAAAAGTGTTTCATTTGATGAGAGAAATCTTTGGTTAAAATTAATGCAGTGGTCAAAGACTCACCCTGTATATATATTATTATATTATTAGACAATTGTTAGGTTGTTGTTTTTATGTCGTCTTCTATAATATATAGTCATAGTCAACTGCTCATTTCGATAGTCGAAACCTGGACCTAAACGCTTCCTCGTCGTATTCAGCAAAATTATCATATCGGGTTCCAATTTCACCACGGTTTCTTGGACGTGAGATACGTGCAAGGAAATCGTCAAACTAGTCCTATAAAAACTCGAAAAGATCCATGTTCACACAAATAAGCTTCTGCTGCTCCAAAAACAGTTCAAGAAAACATGACATCTTCGCCTGTCAAAATACACTTGATAACATGTCATTGCGCATATGAATGACGCCTGTTATGATAAAAGTTGGGTTATCCAATGAATAAAAATATAATGGACGCTTCATCTAGGTGTTAAATTATCCGGGAGTTTATCATCTAGTTTAACCTATCCGACACCCGTGAAACACAATTTTCAGGGTTATCTGTTGGATAAGTTATGAATAGCTTATCCTGGACTTTAACAGCAAGTGGTGAAACAGGCCCTTATAAACGAAATCCCAGTATCTGTAAGGTGTATTGGGAAAGGAGCTGAAGGAGGAGTGGAGCCCGGGGACAATCATTTGGGGGGAGGGCCCGGCTGAGGAACGTTACGCCACTGCTCAGTGGATAGAGCGAGCCGGAGATCTACCCAGAGGATAGTGGACACCATTCACTATCGGTTCAGTAATTAGCAGTGCTGTATCTAAGCTGCCATAACTATAGAGTAACAAAGTTGAAAAAAAAAACACAGCTGACTCTCCTCAGTCGCACAAGCTCCAAGGAGATTCTGAGAGATCTCCTTAGGAAATACTTGGGAGGGCCAGTATAATCATATTCAAGTTTATAGCACGCGTGCCAAAGCAGATTGGCCCCACGTCAATGCTTTTTCATACATATTCTTTCATTGTGGGGTCAATCTACATTTGGCGCGGGTGCTATGGACATAATTATGATTATACTGACCCTCCCAAATCTTCTAGGAGCTTGTCCGACTAAGGAGACTCAGATGTGTTCTTTTTTAACTTTGTTACTCTATCCTTATGGCAGCTTAGATACAGCATACAGCACTGTTAATTTTTGAACCGACAGTGAATGGTGTCCACTATACTCTGGGTAGATCTTCCGCTATCCACTGAGCTTGAAGTAGTCATCATTCAATTCAAATTAGCCACCGTTAACACGCGCGCCAAGGAGTACTGACTTCATGTCGGTGCTTTTTAATATTTTTTCCAGTTCATTTAACAAATCTCGTTACCAATACAGTTTGGCTGTTAGCTTTACCGTAGATCGAAAAAAAAATGCGGTTATGGGACCTCCGTTAGAAACGCAATTGCCTCTTCTCCAAATCCGAATGTGATTCAATGTAGATCTACCGAATACAGTTATTTATCAATTCGCCCCAGGGCCACGATACAGATATTTCAACTTGAAAACAACGCTATTTCCTCGAAAATGACTTGTCCGTTCATATAGTTGCCATGAAATTTCTCATAAAACCTCAAAATGACGGCTCAGCACCAAATCATCACCGCTAGACGCAAACCACTCCCAACATGAGCCATACAATCCAAACGTCTCCTCTGCGCATGCGCAATCTACTCAAAATAATACTTCACACAAAATTCTGATTCTTCAACACCATTGGTTCAGGAGATATCACAGCTCCAATTCAAATATGCGCAGACACTTCCAAGGAGATTCTATGGAGGAATAGCATCCAGCACCTCAAAACTACAATTCTGTCAGACGAAAACTCCAGCAGTTAAATTCCTTCTTGTCTGCTCATTGCTGAAATTAAAAATATCCTAAAGGAATTACGTGAATTTCAAATTAGGACGCAATTTCTTCGCCTATTCTCCAAATCCGAAAGTAACTTAAAATAGATCTTCCAAATATAGTTATTTATAAATTGACCCTAGGGCTACGACACATACATTTCAACTCGAAAACAACGCTATATCCTCGAAACTGACTTGTTCGTTCATAGAAATGCCTTAAATTTTCTTTTAAAACCTCACAATATTGGCTCGGCACAAAATCCATGACCGCTAAACGTAAACAGCATCCAACATAAGCAATACAACCCAAATGAGCCACGTCACACTGCGAATGCGCAATCTACTCGTGTCCGAAAGTCCTCTCAGATCACACACCTCACACAGAACTCTGATTCTTCAAAACCATTGGTTCAGGGGAGGTCGCACCTTCAATCTACGCATGCGCGGATACTCCAAGGGGGATTTTGTTAAGTGATAGCATCCTGCACCTCAAATCCTCAATCCTCTCAGACGAAAACTCCAGCAGTTAATTCACTTATCGTCTGCTCATGCGCATAACGAAAAATGGCCGTAATTGGTAACATCAATTTCAAAATTAGCCCCAGGGCCACATTACGCACATTTCAACTCGGAAACAACGCTATTTCAAGCCGGTTAAGGTAAGGGAGAACATATGGTTCCATGTTACTCATGTTACCTCGAATAATGACTAAAGGTGACCTACTTGCATGTGCAATAGCACCCCATACCATAACGCCTGCTGTACGGTGTACATGACGCTCAATATCAAACTGAGATTCACGTCTTTCTCCCAGACGTCTTCTAACCCTTTTTCGGTCATTATGTGCACCCAGGAGAATCGAGATTAATCAGAAAAAACGACCTGATGCCATTCCACATTCCAGTGTTGACGTTCTCTGAACCACTGTAATCGTTGCCGGCGATGCTCAACCGTCAGAGGTAACACAAGATGGGGTCAATAATGATGCAGTCCAAAAGACCTTATCCGGCGGTAAACCGTTCGGATAGTTACAGGATGGTCTTGTTCTCCTAACCACTCATCAGCCAAAGATCGAGTTGTCGCAAATTGGTCTCTAATAGCCATAAGTCTTAGACGTCGATCTTGAACTTCATTTGTGCCCCTTCGTCGCCGTTGCCTACTCTTCTTCGATTTTGGGCATTATCAAACCACGCTCGACAACATCTCATTACAGTAGTTGGATTTCTGTTCATGCGGTTAGCGATTTCTCGAAATGACAACCCCGCCTTTCAATTTCACTTAGCTGGCGATAAATTCCGTGTACACGTGCTCCAGGCATTTTAACAACTACTAAACATCGACTTTGGATCTCCTCGAACATCTGGTTTGTTTTAAAATTCAAAAAATTTGCAAGAAACGACTACAATATGTAAGTAACAAAAAGTGTTTACATTCACGAATTTTTGGCGCTCTTGTTCCTCGGAACAGAGTGCTTATCAATTTGCCCAAATGTCGGTAATTTTCGAATTTTTGGCTGAAAATGGTATCAAACGATTTTGTTCGACCCACTGATCAAGAATCCGTGGTCGAAATCGATTCTGTCCGGCCTTCAACACGATAACTCTCGAACCAAAGGAGTTAGAGGATTGAAATTTGCAGGGTAGGTTTTGGAGCGTAAATATCTCGGACGAGTTAGCGAGCGAGTTCGTTAACGGGCGAAATCCATCAGGCTGTTTCGGAGTTATAGCCGTTTTTACTAAAAACGTTTTTATGAATATTTCCGAAACCGATCACTCGATCTATCTGAAATTTAGCATCAAATTGTAGAATCATGACTTTTAGACGCATGTGAAGCTTTGTATTGATCGGGTTACAGTAAAGTGCAAAAAAAAAATTTGAAAATTTTTAAATTTTGTTTCCACAATAACTATCGAACTGAATGAGCTAGACAGTTGCAATTTTCAGAGTAGGTTAGGGAGATAAATATCTCGGTTAATTTTTTTTTACTTTACAAATTTCGAAATAATTTTTTTTAAGATGCAGTTTCACCATAAAAATCCATTGATATAATATTCAACTCCAACAAGCTAATAATCTCGGAGATATGATTTTTTCGAAATTTCAATAATGAATCGCACTTCTATGTTTTCACAGAATGCTAATTATTCTATCTATGATTTATTATATGATCTGTGTTCATACTCGTACATGTCATCCAGTTCTATAAGAGAGTCAAATTCATTTCAGCTATTTTAATTTGATTTCTTCCATGGTGCAGTTCTCATTCTCAGATTGCTCATTTAATCTTGATAAATAAATTATTATTTGAATTGAATTTTTTATGGTGCAGTTCTATCATAAGAATACATTGATATAATTCTCAACTTTGAGAAACCAATACTTTCGGAGATATAATTTGTCTGTTTGAACAAGAGCGCCAGAAAGCTCCTGTTCACAGGGCTTGAACCAATTTTTTCTTCAAATTTTAATAATTTACCTCTTGCTATACTATCTAGGTATGTTTCACAAAAAAAAATTAAATTTGAATGGCTCCTTCTGGGATTTGCGGATTCGGTGTCAGTTAGTATACTATTCTAAATTTCCAGGATATTGTTAAGCAAACTGAATTCAATGAATTAGATACTTTCAATATTTCTCAACAACCACAGAATTAGTGGTTTGACAATTGTGGATAAACAGAGTTTTCCAACATTTGGAAGTATATATTCTTCTGTTATCGTCCATTCTGTAGTTGAATGCAATAAAATATTGGGAGTTTTGGACTGATTTATTTATTGTTCTTGAAACAACGCCGACGTTTCCGAACGGATTGTTCCTTTTTCATGGCTAAAATTAAAAATTATACACATTAAAATTACAAAGATGACATCAAAAAGTTGAATTACAAACCTAGTTTCTAAACAATACGTCAATTTATTCAGAAAGTTTAACATTTATCAAAGAAATCTGTTTTGTTTATTTATGATGCAAATATGTGACATGGAATTACGACGACTGACAATCACGTCGCGTTCATCTGTTGTCTGAATTGGCTCGAACTGACATGGACGCTTCTATATTGCAATTAACCAGTATTTTTGAAAAAACCCGAGAACAACCCATAAAACAACGGAAACGATACAAACGTATTAGGAAGTCGGTATAACGTAGAACGAAATAGATCTGCGACCATGGTAATTATTGTCTTCTCCTCTCAAAGTATTTCCTGTTACGTCCTTTCGATGGTTGACTGTGTTATTTTGTTTAATTTGGATCATTTCGCTTATGTTTCTTCTATACCCGTACTGTTCTCTATCCAAAATCTTCGCATTTTCAAAATCAAACTTATGGCCTGTGGTCATTTGATGTAGTGTAAGGGCTGTCTTATTGTAGTCAGCTATATTTTCGCAGTCTTTTTTGTGTTGTTTTATTCTTTCAATCAGATACTGTTTTGTTTGGCCTATATAGCATTTGTTACAGCCTTGACATGATATTTTATAAATTAGTTCCGATTCGAAAATGTAAGGTGTTCTCTCCTTGAGTTTGGTGAAAAATTGTTTGGTGGTAACTAAGTTATAGTAGGCGCATCTACACTTCAAACTACTGAACAATCTGTCCACACGGTGGGAAAGGCTGGGTAGGTATGGAAATTTGAAATACGAGGTAGTATTATTGGGTGTGTTGCGGTATTTACGGTATGTTTTTTTTTTATCATTCTATTAATAATGTATATGGGATAGTTATTTTGTTTCAGAATATATCTAACTTTTTCTAGATTGGCATCATGGAATTTCTTGTTACTGAGATTTAATGATCTCCAATGAGGTTGCTCATGATGTTGTTTTTTTGTTGCATGCTATGATTGCTATAAAAATTAATACATCTGTTGACGCTTATTGGCTTGGTATACCAATCAGTTATTAGATTTGATCCTTCTCTAATTTTCAGCAAATCTAGAAAAGGGATGCATTGGTTTTCTTCTTCTTCAAGAGTGAACTGAATTTTCGGATGGGACTTCCTATATCACCTAAAATTGTGACTAATGAGAAAGAACTATGTAGATTGAAAATCGAACTAGACAGTGTTGACTTTGAAACTTCGTGCAGGTATTTGCCTATGTTATAAGTTGGGGACTTAATGCAGCTGACAATGGGTCTTAAACTGAGGATACTCTTGTGGATGAGGATACTCTTGTGGACTTTCCGTAGGCAATATAGTTTTGGTGTTATACTATTATGTCTAATTAAGTGTTTGTACTCAGCCTCTGTTATGTAGTTTTCTTCTTTCAGTGATTTTATGCATTTGTTGACTTGTCACTGGATCTTTGAAGTAGGGTCAGATTTTAATTCTTCGTAAGTATTTTTATCACTCAAATACCTCTTAATTTCGGTCTGGTATTCTTCTTTGTATATTATAACTGTGGAGGCGCCACAAAGGAGGCCTCGTAATTCCATGTCACATATTTGCATCATAAATAAACAAAACAGATTTCTTTGATAAATGTTAAACTTTCTGAATAAATTGACGATACTGTTTAGAAACTAGGTTTGGATGTCATCTTTGTAATTTTAATATGTGTAATTTTTAATTTTAGCCTTGAAAAAGGAACAATCCGTTCTGAAACGTCGGCGTTGTTTTAAGAACAATAAATAAATCAGTCCAAAACTCCCAATATTTTACTTCATTTGGAAGTATATTCTACATCTATTAGTGAATAAAAATAATGATATTTGTTTCATATATAAAAAAAAATTAAAATTTTCATGCAAATGCTCTAATGATATTGGAGTTTTTTTCAAAATTGAGCTGCAGTGCACCATCCTATACGGCAGGAAGGTCGTTAAGTGGAGGAAGTAGCCTGGTGACTCCCCCAAGGATTCTATTTGCAGTAGGAGCAGGGGTGGGGGGGTTTAGATAGTATGTATGGTATACATACGAGTAATTATTACTTTTATGAGCACGAAATCATGCGTTTTTCAAAAAAGTAGTATATCCAGTGATTTTTATAGGAAATTTGAGGCTTTGCAGTTTGAAGCGTAGTGTTCGAGTTTTAGGTGAAAAACAGAAATGAAGCGAGAAAATTTTGGTTTTTTCCATCTTTCGAAGTCAGCATAAGAGGTGTAAACTCAGCATTGGCATCCCAGAAGACTCCTGAGTGGCCTCAATATTTCGTTAACTTCAAAATACTTGCCAGCTCGACCTGACTCCTTGACTAATATTTTCATGTATCGAGTTTTCACATGAGATTTTATATGGAATATTTCGATTGTGATAACATTTGAATGACGTTTGTCAAAGTGACAGTTGTTTGATACTTGTGTTCAGAAACTTTCCTCATTATAGTCATAGATTCAAATTCAAATTGCGAGTTCTTTTTGCGAAACGAATACAGCTCTTCGTCAATTCCATACGCTCTTTAACGGATAATTTTGTTCCATAGATTTGAGCGTGGACAACGGTTTCAACAGGATGGAGCTACGTGCTACACAACCAACAAAAATATCGACAAAAACGTCAAAAATATTCGCAGTCATCAAACAACCCGACGTTGAACGGTAAGGGTTTGTTTTTCGGTATGTCTAAAGGGAGTGGGGGATGATGTCAGCCGTACTATCATTAACTGGCAACCTAATAAGAATTGCTAGACATGTTTGTTCGGTGTTTTTTCTGATTGTCCTCTTTTTCCCATCGTTTGCCTACAGCACCAGTTATTGCAAATGAACAAAAATTTCGTAGATACATCATAATCATAAATATTTTTTGACATAGAATTTGATTTTGTCATAAAAATTGGTTGAATAAGTGACGTGAAGTCGCATGTTCTATTGTCTATTCACCTCTATTGGACACTCTTAATCCAATTAACCATCGATATAAAGCATTTTCTCAGCTTTCATAATATATGAATACATTTCGTACCATTACTTGAGCAATGAGAGAATCATCTAAGATCACAGAATTTTTAATTCTGACATATATTATGTATTCTATTGCAATTTAAATTCCCTAAATATCTAATGATCCACAAAGAAAATCAAGTCTCTAGTAATGTAATTGGAAGATCGACTTAAATTCAGTAGGTATACTATTCATCGAAGATATTATTTCGATAGAAAAGACAACACAAACGAAAATGAACAATTTCGGCTAAGGAAACCGATCCGAAATCCCGCAACAATTAGCGCCTTGGCATTCTACAAGTAATTAACGAATTTTAATTGGATCAGATTTGTATATTTCGAGTTATAGAGCAAATTACAACAAAATGTCCGATGGGTATAACTCCAAAACCGTTGGACCGATTATGCATATTAATAAGATCAAATGTCGCATTCGGATGCGCAACCTACCCTGCAAATGGAGAGTCGACATCTGTTTCCGATCTCAAGTATTCGTGAGATAAATAATATTTTTAATAATTTGTTCCTAATTTTCTAGTTATAATATAATTTCACATACGTCTTTACGACTGTATTCTACAATTACTCACTAAGTTTCAATTCGATCTTATTTATATTGGTTGAATAAAAATTGGTTCAAGCCCTGTGGACATGAGCTTTTTGGCGCTCTTGTTCAAACAGACAAATTATATCTCCGAAAGTATTGGTTTCTCAGAGTTGGGAATTATATCAATGTATTCTTATGATAGAACTGCATCATAAAGGAAATTTATTTCAAATAATAGTTTATTTATCAAGATTCTCTTATAGAACAGGATGACATGTAAGAGTATGAACACAGATCATATAATAAATCATAGATAGAATAATTATAGCATTCTGTGCACGATTCATTATTGAAATTTTGAAAAATCGGATCTTCGAAAGTATGAGCTTGTTGGAGTTGAAAATTATATCAATGGATATTTATGGTGAAACTACATCTTGATAAAAATGAGTTTGAAATTAGTAAGTTAAAGAAAAAATTTTTTTTTCCTTACTCTGAAACCATCTGGTCTATTTTGCCCAATAACGAACTCACCTGAGATATTCATCTCCCTAACCTACTCTGAAAATTTCAACTGCCTAGCTCATTCCGTTAGAGAGTTATTGTAGAAACAAAATTTTAAAATGTTGAAAATTTTTTTTGACACTTTACGGTAACCCGATCAATACAAAATTTCACTTGCGTATAAGTTCATGATTCTACAATTTGGTACTAAATTTCAGATATGTAATCATCAAAGGATATTGTGGGAGGTATATTCATCATTTAATGGTTTCTTTCTGGGTTTTCTCTCCCAAACTCTGAAAAATACCTATAAAATAAAAAAATAATTATTTTGTGATTTGCTTCTGCGTAAGAAAAACAAGATTTTTGTCAGAAGGAATCAATTGAACAATGTTGCCTAACAAATAACAACGAAACAACATCAACTAAGAAACAACTATATCGTAACGTCTCGGAGTCTATATCAGACTCCTTCTTCAGACGCTTATCGTCAGAACTATTTTGTTGATTGTTATTCTGAGATTCGAGAACTTCACCATGGAAGAAATCAAATTAAAATAGCTGAAATGAATTTGACTCTCTCTCTCTTATAGAATCTCAGACTAACAATCAACAAAATTGTTCTGAAGATTTTTTCGTTAAGCGTCTGAAGAAGGAGTCTGATATAGACTCTGAAACGTTACGATATAGTTGTTTCTTCGTTGATGTTGTTTCGTTGTTATTTGTTAGGCAACATTGTTCAATTGATTGCTTCTGACGAAAATCTCGTGTTTCTTACGCAGAAGCAAATGACAAAATAATATTTTTTTTATTTTATAGATATGTTTCAGAGTTTGGGAGAGAAAACACAGAAAGAAACCATTCAATGAAAAATTTCAGATAGATCGAGTGATCAATTTCGGAAATATTCATAAAAAATGTTTTTACTAAAAACGGCCATAACTCCGAAACCGCTAGATGGATTTCGCCCTTTGACGAACTCGTCCGAGATATTTACGGTCCAAACCTACCCTGCAAATTTCAATCCTCTAACTCTTTTCGTTCGAGAGTTATTGTTTTAACGGACGGACGGCCGGGCAGAATCGATTTCGGCCTCGGATTCTTGATCAGTGGGTCGAACCGAATCGTTTAGGACCATTTTCAGCCAAAAATTCAAAAATTACAGACATTTGGGCAAATTGATAAGCACTCTGTTCCGAGGAAGAAGAGCGCCAAAAATGAGTACCTACCTATTCGGAAACTGTAAGACCGATTTTGCCAATCAACGAACTTGCACGTCGCAGTTCAATGAGCAACCTACGTTAAGTATTTCAAGTTGTTATCTCTTTCCGTTCGAAAGTTTTTGTGGTAACGGCCGTCCGGACTGAATCAAATTTGACCTCAGTCAGTCGTACATAATGGTTTGAGACTATTTTCGGCAAAAAATTTTAACACAGACATTTGGGCAAAATGATAGCAATCTGTTCCCCAGAACATGCAAGCAAAAATTGGAATTGCCGTTGAAGATTTCAAAGTTACCCCCTCCCTCGCCTTGAGGGCGTGGAAGAAATTCAGTACTACCGGATACGCCCTTTAGGGATATCAAACTTTTGTCGCTTCAATTTTTTGTCTTCGATGCGTTATTTTAGAATGAAAACATAATTGTAGGTGCAAATAATCCCCCGGTATATCGGATCTCTAATATTCATGAATGTCAGTGGTATAGGGTGTAAATTAGGGAAATATTTTAATTATCAAATGAACAAGCACCATGAAGCTCCCCGAATTGAGCGTTCATTATTTTATTTCAAATGGTAGTTATTTGCAGAGAATCCAATTAAATTTTAATGACTTTGTCCCAATGTTCCCTGAATCCAAGAACAGCCAATGCACTTGCTGAATAAGGTCAACCCAGCTCGTTTTACGCATCATTCCGCAGAGTTGACTTTACGGAACCATCCAGCTGACATTCTCCAGAAAAACCGTTTTGATCGCAGAGGCCGCGAGTCGCGAAATAAAAAAAACCATAAAAACAAATTCACTCGAGCTGACTAGATGAAATAACATCAGAGGGCCCAACAAAGAGCAAGAAATTTGAATTTCAAGAACGTCATTAGGATTGAATATTGACTGATAAATTTACATATCAGAACGAGGGGGATGTTCTTATAGCGAATTGGGAACACTGGGTGTATGGTGTTTTCTGGAATTCACTACTTCGAGTCTTGGCAGGAACGGAACCAGGTGGAAAATTCGGGAACAAGAATAGCAGGAATATAATCTTTGCATTCATAGAAGGCTTCCTATTACGAAGCCCCATTAGGACTATTAGTTCAAGATTATGATGAATTTAAGGAAGGTATTTAAGTCAAAATAATGGAATATTCTTATAAAGCACTGACGAGAAGTTATGAGCTTTAGGGCGCATGTTATTTTGTCTATTCACCTCTATTGGTCACTCGAAATCAAATTTAACATCGATATAGATCGTTTTCTATACGGTTTTATAATATATGAAGAATACATTTCAAATTATCTTAATACCAGACTTGAGTAACGGGTTAATCCTCAAAGATCACAGATTTTTATTTCTGACATATGAGGTCTATCGGAGTTGGAGTGAATATCTAATAATTGACGAAAATATTTACTTCCCAAGTAACTTTAGGATACGATATTCACGAAATTTTGCAAAAATTAGTGGTCTATTCAAGCCCTACACAACCTCACGAAATACTGCATGAACCTTCAAGCCGTCTTTTTTCAACCGAGTAGGTACTAGATTTCAATTCGATCGGTTCTGTATTTTTCGAAATATTTGGAAAATAAAATGTGGCTTGGACCTCTGTGCAGCATTTCAGCGCAATCTGGCAGGCGAGATATAAAATTTCGGATGAAAAAATTTCGATAAAATTTTGAGCGTTGGCAATCTATACCTAACTAATTACCATGTTTGAATTGGATTGGTTGCATATTTTTTTTTGTTCAGGAAGGAATAAAAACAAAATTTCCAATAGGTATAATCCCAGAACTGTTTGCCCGATATGCCTATTAACGAACTCAACTGTTACATTCGGATGCTCAACCAACACTAAAAATTATAAGTTGCTATCTCTTTCCGTTTTCAAGTTATCGTGAGATGAATAATATTATTTGAGGTTTTTTTTGGATTTTTTCAGTGATACTATTCTCACAAAATTACACACGCGACTTTAAGTCTGTATTCTTCAACTACTCACCAACTTTCAATTCGATTGGATCTATATTGGTTAGAAACAAAATTAATACCCAGAAACCGTTGAGCCGATTATGCCCATTAACAAACTTGTCCTTCGCATTGGGACGCTCCACTTACCTTTTCCGTTGCCAAATTATCGTGGCAACGGCCTGCCGGACAGAATCAACTTAGACCTCGAATTCTTCATTAGGGAGTCGTACCAACTCGTTTGAGATCATTTTCGACAAAAAAATCAAAAATTACAGTCCTTTGGGCAAAATGATAACGCGATGTTCCAAGAATATGCACGTGAAAAAATATTCATGATTACATATCGACTCTACAGGTGAAAATTAATTAGTGGTGGTTCTCAGTCTGGCTCATCGACAGACGACATTTTTAAAGAGAATTGGTTTGCTTACCATCTAATAGACAGCATTCCTATTCCGATGTATCCGATGTATCATCGGATACAGTTACAATTGACACGGAGGACTAATTGTATATTAACTAATTAACTATCAATTTCATTCGTTCACCTTAGTTTTAAAAAAATAATCACTTGAATTATTTATAATCACACAGAATTTTGTTATGAAGTCGTTACAGAAAATCATCTATAGGTACATATTATTCCACATAATTTCTTATTAATTCAGAGGAGGCAGGAGGCTAATAGGAACATAGTCTTTTAATTTCGTAGGCCAAAATGACAGATTTATTATTAGGAATAATATTGCTATCATAAAACTGGTACAGGTTCAATACAATTTCGATTACCAGATAATTATGCTCGCTTATTATAAGTAAATTAACTATTTACACCGAATGTGCCAAATTACAAAAGGTGCAATGAGTCCAAACTTTTTAGGTAAATTTTGTATCTATTAAAAATTAATAATTTGTCCAAAATGCGAAACATCATTTTGGTCTACGAGAAGAGCACTGACGTGAAGTAAGGAGCTTTTGCGCCCATGTTCTATTATCTATTCACGACTCACGTACCTTCATGAAATACTTCATGAAACTTCCTGTCGTCTTTTTGGTGTTCTTGTTCCTCGCAACAGAGTGCTTATCAATTTCCCCAAATGTCTGTAATTTTCGAATTTTTGGCTGAAAATGGTCTTAAACGATTTGGTTTGACTCAGTGCTAAAGAATACGTGGTCGAAATCGATTTTGTCCGGCCGGCCGTTAACACGATAATTCTCGAACTGAATGAATAAATAAATAAATAAATAATTCCTTTATTCCAAATCATTTCCACAGTTTACATAGGGAGGAATGAAATGATGTCAGTTCAGTATATTACAATTCAAACAAACACTGTCAAATTGTTACAATTCAAAAAATCGGCTAATGAATATGGTTCTAGTTTGATCAGGAGTTTCTTTATAACATATTTGAATTTTATCAAGTTAGATACTCTGCATGTAGATGGTAGTTTATCGTAAAGCTTCATGCACATGTAATAGGGACCCTTTTCAGTACTTGTAGGCTTATGAGAAGGATAAATGAGGTTGGTCGTTTTTGTATCATAGCCATGGACATAGTTGGGCCCGAATTCAACCTGGTGCCTAAAAAAGAACATAAGACACTCAAATATATATAGACCATATACAGTCATAATCTGCATATCCTTGAAAACACCCCTGCAGGAGTCTCTGAATTTCATATGCCTCATTGTTCTTATGGTTCTTTTCTGTATAATGAAAAGGAGTTGTATGCTGGAGCTGCACCCCCAGAACACAATCCCATATCTGAGTACCGATTCAAAATTAGCATGGTACAATATTTTCAATGTTTTCTCTTCCATATGTCTTGACACCACCCTGATTCCATATCCAATGCTACTCAGTCTCAGCCCAATTTTTCCTCATGATTGTTCCAGTATAAGAATTCATCAATGTATACTCCCAAGAATATTGTCCCATGAACAGGTTTCAAATCCTCACCATTCAGGTTTATGCTATCAGCAGGAGTAATTCGGGAACTCTTTGTTCTAAACACCATTATATTTATCTTCGATGAATTCAATGACAACTCATTCCTGTTGAACCACTCACAGATTCCAGACAAACTGGTCCCTGCCTTATTAGTTGCCTCTTCCATTGTCTTTCCAAAAACAAATGTTAGTGTCGTCCACATAGTTCACCATTCCATCCATGATAAGGTCATTAATGTAAATGATGAAGAAAATGCGACCTGCATTACTGCCCTGTGCTAGGCCTCTTTCCTTGACTACAATCTTTGATCTGTTTTCATCAATAATGACCTGTTGTTTTCTCCCTAGAAGATAAGATTCAATCCACTTATATGCTTTTCCTCTTATGCCATATTTTTCAAGTTTAATTAGCAAATGTTCAAGGTTCACACAATCATAGGCCTTACTAAGATCTACAAACATACCAATGGTTACATTTTCCTTCTCAAATTCCTGGAGTATCATATTTACAAATTGATAGATGGCAGTATTTGTCGATTTCCCCTTCAAAAATCCATGTTGTGAGTCTGAGAATAGATTACAATTTTTGAAGAATGCCAACAGTCTAGTGCACATCACCAGTTTTGGAGCATGCGGGTAGTAAGCTGATAGGCCTATAACTGTCAAGACTCCCTCGGTCTCCCTTTTTATACATGGGTTTTATAAGGGCAAATTTTAACTGCTCAGGGAATTTTGCAAATTTCATGGAATTGTTGATAATATAACACAATACTGAAGTTATCTTGGTAAGAGACAGTTTGACAATACTGGTAGGAATGTCATCATATCCGCTTGAACGTTTGTTCTTCAGGCTGGAACCTAGTTTGATTAGTTCTTCAGTACTTACAGGTGTCAAGAACAGTGATTAATCATTCTCTTTTATATTACAGGAGAAAGTCTGATGATGTAATTTATCTACTAGTTTTTGGACTTTTTGGACTGCCTCAATTAAGTGTGTGTTAAATTTGTCAGGCAATGATATTGGATCTTCATCGGTGTTATGTTCTCTGTATCTATTCTTCCCTGTTAACTCTCTACATATGTTCCACATGGATCTCATTATTCAATCTGATTTTATTATTCTCTCCTGAAGAGATCTCTTTTTGTCTTCTTTCAATACATGGTCATAATACTTTTTCGTGTTTTTGTATTGCTCTTTAAGAGATGGATTGTCAGTTGACAGTGTCAGTAAAATATCCAATTGATGTTTAACTCTTCCGCATGTTCACTCCTCTTGTATTTTTTTTTATTGGAAAGAAGCCTGGTAATTGTGAAGCTTTGGGTGAAAATATTAAAGTAGCCATTGATGAACCTCCTCCACTGCTCATCAACATCATTCCGATTTATTGCCAGTACCTCCTCCCAGGTTTGTTGCCTCAGTTGATCTACAAAGTTGTTTCTATTTTCTTCATCAAAGAGAAATCTCTTGCGTACAAACCCTCTTTTATCTTTTTTGTCTAAGGTGAACACAAATTTTTGTCCAAAATGATCAGATATATGCGATACAAGAATTTTAGAAGTGTTTCCATTATTCAGGTTGGTATATATGTTATCGAAGCAGTTTTTAGAGTGCTCCGTTACTCTAGTAGGTTTAGTTAACAACCGTTGTTCTGATGGAATAGGAAGTGAGCATTGTAGCTAGTTTGAGCTTATTACTATTTTCACCAGCATTTCAATATTGAAATCCCCTGTTATAAAAACAATCCTTTCAGGGTTTATTTGGTTGGAAAGAATATTCTCTAGCTGGTCGAGAAACACCTCAATAGAACCCTTCGGTGGTCGATAAATACATATGATAAAGATGTTCAATTCATTCAGGAAACACCCAGCCAAAGAACATTCAAACTCTCCAGGTATTGTGAACTCACTTGACTTTTTGTATTCCCTACTTACTATTGAATCTTTGATGTAAATGGCCGATCCTCCTCCACGTTGACCCTCTTCCCTGCAAAAACAGGATACCAGTCTGAAACCTTGAATACCAATCTGAGTGATTTGATCTCTTGACCTCCAGTGCTCTGTAAGACGAAGTATTATTGTTTCTGTATTTTCCCTCAGAAGTTGTTCAACTTGATCTATACTATTACCCAAAGCCTGAAGATTTTGATGTATAATGCTGTAGTCAACCACCCTATTAGAATATTCTTTGTTGTTTTTTATATACTTATGTGAATCCCTCTGATTTGAGTTACCATCTATAAAAAATCCTCGCATGGTTTATATTTTTGGAAGTGCCCAAAGTTGAATCTCTTCACTCCCACATTTTGTGGCCAAAAGGAGGGATCGTACAGTTCATTCTTTTTCTCGAGTGGTGCCGTCAATTCCAAACGTTTCAACTGAGCTGGTTAACTTGGTAACTCCTTCACTTCGACATTTTCATTGGTGAACGCGGGATTTTTCTTTACGTATTCTTCCACTTGCCCAGCTGTTACATGTCTTTTTATTCTATACAGATATATCCACGCTCTTCTTTCAGCTCCAACAAAACCTGTCTTTTCTTCTTCCTTGGAGACCCTCGTTGTACCAAGTCGTCTAGATGGTTTTCTGCGTTGAACTGTTTCGAAGCCATCTTCAGGTGTGTCGTGATCATATGATGCTTCTTTATTCGTATATCTATTGGGTAACTCTTTATTGCTTTGGTTATTTAATGTTGGCGTAAATTTACTTTGTTGTTGTTTTGTTTTGTCTTTGGGGTTATCTGTCAGGTATCTCCTGTCAACCTCTAATTCCTGATGCATCTGAACTACTACTCTTGGCACTATTTTACTGTCAGAGGTCGTGGCTGTTGCCTTATCTCCCCTCCGATCAGTCTTCAGTATATCGGAGTATGGTTTACCTTCATTATCGGTTTTTTCAACATATTTTTTTTTCAATGTCATCTAACCGTTGCTTCAGTAATCTATTGTTTTCTCTTAGAATACTATTATTTTCTTTCAGTATTTCATTTTTGGCGCTCTAGTTCCTCGGAACTGAGTGCTTATCAATTTGCGCAAATGTCTGTAATTTTCGAATATTTCGATGAAAATGGTCTTAAACGTTTTGGTTCGACTCACTGATCAAGAATCCGTGGTCGAAATTCATTCTGTCCGGCCGGATAACTCTCGAACGGAATGAGCTAGAGAGTTGAAATTCTCAGAGTAGGTTTGGGGGATGAATATCTCGGCTAAGTTCGTTACTGGGCAAAATCGGACAGAAGGTTTCGGAGTAATAAAAAAAAAATTTTTTTTTTACAAAACAAATTCCAAATTAAATTTTTTTTAATAAGCAGTTTTATCATAAGAATCCATTCATATCATTTTCAATTCTAACAAGCTAATACTTTCGGAGATATGATTTTTCAAAATTTCAATGTAAATCGTATTTCACAGGTTGATATAATTATTCTATGTATATTCTATGTATGAATTGCCATAAAGTCAACTTGACAGAAGGGAATATTGGAACTTCAAGAATATTGGGGTTGAAATACTCGTATTTTAGCGATGCAACGGGGACCTCACCCGAAAATGTTTGAAAATAATACGTAAATATTGAAAGCATAATTCCAAAGTTCGAGAGAGGAGAAAATTTTGTGAACGTAGATCAGGAAATTTTTGATCGATTACAAGGTACCTAATTTATTATTTCATAGATGTTTTATGGAATACCTACTATTTGTAGGTACTTTAAACCTGTTTTGGGCAATTGTCATACGAAACTTGTTTTTTTGGCGCTCTAGTTCCTCGGAACAGATTGCTTATCAATTTGCCCAAGTGTCTGTAATTTTGGAATTTTTGGCTGAAAATGGTCTCACATGATTTGGTTCGACTCACTGATCAAGAATCCGAGTGCGAAATCGATTCTGTCCGGCCGGCCGACCGGCCGTAGGCACGATAACTCTCGAACGAAAGGAGTTAGCGGATTGAAAATTGCAAGGTGGTTTTGGAGCGTAAATATCTCGGACAAGTTCGTTAATGGGCGTTAACCATCAAGGGGTTTCGGAGTTATGGCCGATTTTAGTAAAAATATTTTTTATGAATATTTCCGAAACCGATCACTCGATCTATCTGAAATTTAGCACCAGACTGTAGAAGACAGTAGAATCATGACCTTTATACGCATGTGAAGTTTTGTATTGACCAGATTACCGCAAAGTGTCACAAAAAAAATTTGAAAATGTGGTACAGTTCTCATTCTCATGATTGCTCATTTAATCTTCATAAATAAACTATTATTTGAATTGAATTTCCTTTTTGATGCAGTTCTATCATATTAATACATTGATATAATTCCCAACTCTGAGAAACCTATACCAGATATAATTTGTCTGTTTGAACTAGAGCGCCAGAAAGCTCCTGTCCACAGGGCTTGAACCCATTTTTTCATTGGATTCTAAACGGAGCTTACTCAGATGTTCGATTTTCAACTCCAATATTTCCACTCTATTTAGATTTCGCTGCCTATCCTGTAATTCATCACAGCACTCGACATATCTTTCATGGATAATTTTCATATTTTTCTTCTTCGCGCACGAATTATGGTAAAAGCCCCCACAATTCATACACACTTGAGTTGTGCAAGTCTTTTTAACACAGCAACTATAATTATTTTTCACTGAATTCACTTCTTTTTCACTGAATTCACTTCTTTTTCACTTCTAACGCTCTGGCCTTCACATAGGTCATCTTCAACTGACGCCATCTTTAATGGCGTCGAATGAGCTAGACAGTTGAAATTTTCAGAATAAGTTTGGGACATAAATATCTCGGCTAATTTCGTTATTGGGCAAAATTGGTCAGATGGTTTCGTAGTAACAAAAAAAAAATTTTTTTTTACTTTACAAATTTCAGAATAAGTTTTTCAGAAGATGCAGTTTCACCTTATGAATCCATTGATGTCATTTTCAACTCTTACAAGCTAATACTTTCGGAGATATGATTTATCAACATTTCAATATTAAATCGTATTTCTGTGTTTCCACAGAATGCGATAATTATTCTATCTATGAATTATTATAATATGATCCGTGTTGATACATGTTAAGTCAATTTCCTGAGAAATTTTATGTAAAATTTTGATATTTAATGCCCATGGTTAATACATATGATGATGGGAATGATAATGGTAAGTTAATAATATTGAGTTCAGAATATCTCCAGTAAAAAACTGAAACATTGGCTAACGTTTCAATTGATATAATATTATTTTCAGAGTGGATTTGAGGAAAAAATATATCGTTCACGATAGAATCGAGTAACGAATATCTCGGATGAGTTCGGAGTTCGTTGTTGGGTAGAATTGGTCTATTGGTTTTGGATTAATAATTTCTGACACTCTTGTTGAATTTAAATTCTTTTATGATGATGGAATTTTAAATCTGCTTTTATGGAGTTCTATCATAAGAATCCATTGGTAGAATTCCCAACTCTTACCAATACTTGATTTGTCAATCTTTGAACAAGAGCGCCAAAGCTCCTGTTAACAGGGATCGAACCAATTTTTATCGTTAATACGTGAAACAATGCATTGGCTATCAACTGAATCCAAATTTTAAAATGAATAAAATAGTGAACTTACTCAGAGGGTATTCGAACCCGGATATATTGCACCTCAGGCAAGCACGATAACCTCCAGGCCACCAAGTACTTGATACTACCCCGAGAATAACATGATTTTAATTTTCAGAAGAAGTATATACCAGTTCGGAATTTTATTTTCACAATAGTTGCTAAAATACAAAGAAGACCAAGATGAAGAACTCGATTGTTCAGTATCTAAATTACCAGTATGTTTTTTTCTATTTATTTCCACCATTCATTCCGTTAAATTTTGTCCTGCTGCTACTAAATGATTAGAATAATTAGAATTACAAGGGATCACGAGGGAATATTGGTTGATTTTTTGTCAACGAATCATCGTGTGTCTTCTAGTCTATGAGTGATTATACTTAATGAGTTTTGCAAGGCTACTGTTTGACGGAAATGAGATATTTAATGCTTAGGTTCGACTCACTGATGAAGAATTCGAGGTCAAATTTGATTCTGACCGGCCGGCCGTTGCCACGATATCTTTCTAACGGAAAGGAATACTGACTTCTCATTTCAGAGTAGGTATTCATATCTTACAAAAGATGAGAAAATGGTATCTATCGATGGTAAATGAATAGTATCTAAATGAAGAAATGGATCATTGAACATGCGCGCAAAAGCTCCTGACTTTACGTCAGTGTTTGAAACAATTTTTTTGAACTCTCTAGAACATTTCTCTAGATTCAGCTGAAAATTGTTATTTAAAGATTGACTCGTTATCATGAGTATTTTTTTTGTGATCCTTCACAGTAAATCGTGAGATAAGTATATATTATTCATCTATTGATACTAATGTAATGTTTGTGTAACTAGTCATGTATATTTTCAAATAAAAATGGGTTCAAGCCCCGTGGACAGGAGCTTTCTGGCGCTCTAGTTCAAACAGACAAATTATATCTCCGAAAGTATTGGTTTCTCAGAGTTGAGAATTATATCAATGTATTCTTATGATAGAACTGCATCATGAAGGAAATTAAATTCAAATAATAGTTTATTTATCAAGATTAAATGAGCAATCTGAGAATGAGAACTGCACCATGAAAGAAACCAAATTAAAATAGCTGAAATGAATTTGACTCTCTCTTATAGAACAGGATGAGTTGTACGAGTATGAACACAGATCATATAATAAAGCTTAGATAGAATAATTATAGCATTCTGTGAAAACATAGAAGTACGATTCATTATTGAAATTTAGAACTTCATCTTAGCAGAAATTTAATTCAAACATCATAGAAGAATTTAAATTCAACAAGAGTGCCAAAAATTATCCATCCAAAACCAACAGACGAATTCTACCCAACAACGAACTCATCCGAGATATTCATTCCTCAATTCTATGATGAACGATAATATATATCTTTCCTCAAATCTACTTCAATACACCAATATTCCAGTTTTGTTTTTAGTGGAGATATTCTGAACTCAATATTATTAACTTACCATTACCATTCCCATCATCATATGGATTGACCATCGGCATGAAAATATCAACCAACAAAAAGTATGATATATATCATACTTTTTATATTATAATTCTCATATTTATACGATTGCTGGAATGAATGACAATGAGACAACGTCATGTGTCAGGAAAATAAGTTGACATTATAACAATTCATAGAACACCCACAGAATAATTCTATCATTCTGTGAAAACGTAGAAATACGATTTACATTAAAATTTTGAAAAATCATATCTCCGAAAGTATTAGCTTGTTAGAGTTGAAAATGATATGAATGGATTCTTATGGTAAAACTGCTTATTGAAAAAAAATTCAATTTGGAATTTGTTTTGTAAAAAAAATTTTTTTAAATATTACTCCGAAACCATCTGTCCGATTTTGCCCAATAACAAAATTAGCCGAGATATTTATCCCTCAAACCTACTCTGAAAAATTCAACTGTCTAGCTCATTCCGTTCAAGAGGTATCGTGCCTACGGCCGGCCGGACGGCCGGACCGGCCGGACAGAATGAATTTTGGCCACGGATTCTTGATCAGTGAGTCGAACCAAATCGTTTAAGACCATTTTCATCGAAAAATTCGAAAATTACAGACATTTGGGCAAATTGATAAGCACTCAGTTCCGAGGAACTAGAGCGCCAAAAATGAATGTATCTATCTATCTAGATCGAATGATGAGGCTACTCCGACAGATTCATTCAACAAATACTCATTAATTGATTTTTGGCGCTCTTGTTCCCCGGGACCGAGTGCTTATCAATTTAACCAAATGTCTGTAATTTTCGAATTTTTGGCTGCAAATGGTCTCAAACGGTTTGGTTCGACTAACTGATCAAGAATCCGTGGACAAAATCGATTCAGTCTGGCCTTCCGTTAACACGATAACTCTCGAACGAAAAGTGCAAAAGGTTTGAAATTTACAGGGTAGGTTTAGAGCGTAAATAGCTCGGATGGTTTCGTTAACGAGCGAAATCCAACAAGCGGTTTCGGAGTTATGACCGTTTTCAGTAAAAATATTTTCATGAATATTTTCGAAACCGATTACTCGATCTATATGAAATTCAGCATAAAATTGTAGAATAATGACCTTTATACGCACGCAAAGTTTTGTATGGATCAGATTGCCGTAAAGTGTCAAAAAATTTTTTTTTTATTTTTATATTTTGTTTCAACAATAACTCTCGAACAGAATGAGCTAGGCAGTTGAAATTTTCAGAGGTTTTGGAAGATAAATATTTCGGTTGAGATCGTTACTGGGTAAAATCGGACTCATGGTTTCGGAGTAACGAAAAAAAATTTTTTTTTCACATTACAAATTTCGAATTCAAATTTTTTTTTAATCATTTTCACCATAAAAATCCATTGATATCATTTTAAACTCTAAGCTAATACTTTCGGAGATATAATTTTTCGAAATTTCAGAAATGAATAGTACTTCTATATATGTTTTCAAAGAATGCTGTACTTAATTATTCTTCTATGAATAATTATATGATGATCTGTGTTATTACACGTAAACTTATATTCCTATGAGAGATAAATGTCAAGATTATTTCGGGTTCATTATTCTTGATATAAAATACACCTCCTGTTCTAGAAAACAAAGTATGATTGAATGCAAAATGACCAATGAAATAACCTCAGCTTTCGTACAATTATGAGTATGATATGACATTATGCTTTTATGGTGATAATATAATGACCGTGGATAATCCTTATGATGATGGAAATATATTCTTTGGCAAGATACCTAATCAAATTGGGTTCAGAATACCTCCAATAAAAACAAAACTGCAATATTGTCTAAGTTTCAATTGATATAATATAATTTTCAGAATAGATTTGAGGAATAGATATTTCATATAAGTTCGTTATTGGGGAGAATCGATCTGTTGAAATTCATTTCTTTCATGATAATTTCTATTTTAATAATCCATTTATATCATTACCAGAGACCAATAACTACGGAGAAATGATTTGTCTAAGTTTGAACAAGAGCGCCAAAGCTTCTATCCACAGGACTTGAACCACTCTGTTTTTCAAAGGGTTGATATCAGCAGGATAAATAATAATAACGCATGATACAATTACATAATATGGGGTATCCCCATGCAAGTCATAAATTGGTGTAAGTAAATTGAATCACTTTGGAATACCCAATATAGTCCAGCCTTTTGAGCTTTTATCTACGGAAAAATTCGTAGTGAGCTGAATTTTTGTATACACCTTTATTACAGTGTTGTGAAGAAGATGATTGATATCGTGCCGGGTAAAAAATACATAAAGGTCAAAAGGTCACGAAAATCAGTTCTTGGCAAATATCTCGCGACCTATTGCTCGGAGGTCCATGGAGGTCAGGATAAAAATTGTTTGTCGTGAAATTATAAACGAAAAATGTTTATTTTATTTTTCCGTAAAATTAACCGTTTTCGGAGTAGAGCGCTGCGGAAGCGACTACATTATGACGTCGCACTCGTTTTCTCACCACCTTCGAGGTAGAATGCAAGGCGCGTTTTTGCGCCTTGGGGAATATCGCGTTATCGTTTTGCCCAAATGTCTGTAAATTTCGAATTTTTTGCCGAAAATGGTTCAAACGATTGGATTCGACTCCCTGATGAAGAATTTGATTCTGTCCAGCCGTTTCCACGATAAGTTGAGAACGGAAAGAGATAGGGACTTGAAATTTTCAGGGTATGTGCTGCATCTCAATACGACGGACCACTTCGTTAATGGGCATAATCAACTCAATGGTTTCCACTAATAATTTTGTTATCAATCAATACAAATCTGATCGCATTTCAACTTGGTGATTAGTTATAGAATACAAACCTAAGGACGTTTGTGAAATTTTGTGAGAATCATATCACTATAAAATTGAAAAACAAATTATTGAAAAATATTATTTAAGTCACGATAACCTGACAACGGAAAGAGATAGCGACCCGTTAAGATGTATATTTGAATGCGACATTTGAGTTTGTTTATAGGCATAATCGGATAAACGGTTTTGAAGTTATAACCATCTGATTTTTAGTTGTTATTTCCTCAATAACTCAAATAATACGAAACTGATCCAATTCAAACATGATTATTAGTTGTAGAATACCAACGAAAAAATTCTCACGAAATTTCGTGAGAATCGTATTTCTAAAATATTTTTAAAATATCATTGAAAATCATTGAAAAAAATTCTGTACACCTATCAGAAACTATTGGTATGACATCGCTGATGCGAGGGCCTTCAGAATCTAACTCTACTGCCAAGTTTCAAGTTTGATCACGATCGGATCTATATTATTGGATATCCGCGCAGCCTTGTGTACCTTGTGTAGCAATAGCTGGATGGGTGATCGTTGCCTCGGTAACTTTCGAACGAGGGGAGATAGGGACTTGCAATTTTCAGGCTAGGATGCGCATCCGAATGGCCGGATTCAGTTCATTTTTGGGCATAATCGGTTCTATGGTTTCGGAGTTATACCCACCTGGAATAATAGTCCATTTTTATTGTCCATTCTCCTGAATTGGACACTCTTGATCGAATTTACCATGGTAAATAAACGTCAGTGCTTGATACAATTTTTTTTACTAGGTTTTCCCCTAGGCATAATCCATGATGTGTAATACTTAAGATCTTTACAAATTTTGAATTGAATTTTTTTAAGATGCAGTCTTCCCATAGGTATCCAGTGATGTCATTTTCAACTCTAAAAAACGAGTACTTTCGGAGATATTATTCTCAATTCTATATGATGATTTCATGGAATACTCTAATTATAATTTCCTGATGTATCTAAATCCAACAAGAGATGAATCATAGACCTGCGTTATGAATTTAATTACGAAAATTCATGGGAATTGACACACGGAAGTCAACTTAAAAAAGTGCGATAGCCCTGAGGACAGGAGCTCTGGCGCTCTAGTTCAAACTTTGACAAATCATAAATCCGAAAGTTTTGGTTTCTCCGAGTTCGGAATGATATCAATGGATTCTTATTTTATTCATTTTATGATGCAGTTCTTTCATGCGATACCATTGATATCATTTCTAACTCTGAGAACCCAATACTTTCGGAGATATAATTTGTCAAAGTTTGAACATGAGCGCCTAAGCTCCTGTCCCCAGGTCTTTCCCACAGTTTTCATTTAAGAATTAATAATTTTTTATTTGAATAATGAAACATATAGAAAATATAAACTTTAGTATATAATATTTCGTTTTCTTTCATTGTTAAAATCTTCAGTTTCAATATCAATAACAGTTGCTGAGAAAACGTTGAGTGGACTTTTTCCTATATTTAAATGGACATTTTCATCATTTCCATCATTAGTTGACTCTGCGTTTGAGCATGACTGGCCACGGCAATGTACACAAACGTTTGAACATATTAATCCAATTTTTTTGCATCTACATTTGCCGCCATAACCTTTTGTTCAATTACAAAATATATTGTGTTTAGTAGATCATCGGGTGCTGGTGGTAATAATGGCTGTAGGACCTATATTATTTATTAACTTTCAACTCCACTGTTCTGGATCAATTCATCCTCGTAGCCAGGTTTTTATTTCCTAATATACTCGATAGATATGCTGTTGAGCTGCTGAAGAAGGAGGTGGTAATAATGGAAATTTCACAGCTGTGCTTTGTCTTTTTAGTTTAGCAAAGCTACAGTATCTGTGACTATCTATCGAATGTTCTGATTTTGGAGCACCGCACATTGCTAGTAGAAAATGTATTCCAGCATTGACAATGACATCTCGAGAGCAATTTTCTTTTTGGAATACTTCTGCATTTCTGAATCAATAAAACGATAATTTTTTAAACATCTTCATGACTTTCATTTTTTCTTTCCCAAAATGTGCTGAAGTTGTATCACATCCGGTCATGGCACGTAGAAATATTTCTCTTCCAATGTGGATACTTGAGACTATCAGACGAGTATATTGTTACTGAAAGGTCTTTTCTGGGTATTCTCTCCCAGAAAAAAAAAAACTTAAGGATTCAAAACTTAAGGAGTCAACTTGTATTTTATTGAACAGAGAATGCAATTTTGCAAATTGCTCAATTGGTATTGACCATATTTGGCTAAATTTATTGAAAAAGGAGTTGGAACTTGGAAATTTCTATGCGAAGTAAAACTATGATTTTTAAATACTGTCAATGTGACAATTCTTGAATTTCACAAAATAACTATCAACAAAATAATTCTAACGATTTTCATTGAGCGTCTGACGAAGGAGTCTGATATAGACTCCGAAACGTTACGATATAGTTGTTTCTTCGTTTATGTTGTTTCGTTGTTGTTTGTTAGGCAACATTGTTCAATTGATTGCTTCTGACAAATATCCTGTGTTTCTTACACAGAAGCAAATCACAAAATAATTAATTTTTATTTTATAGATATTTTATAGAGTTTGGGAGAGAAAACCCAGAAAAGACCTTTCAGTGATGGGTGTACCTCCCACAGTATCCTTTAATGATTACTTGAGTATATTATTATTTTTGTTTCTTCCTGGTCCTAAATGAAAATTTATGTAGGTTGATCAAGTATTTGTGTGCTTGAGGAGTACCAAAAGATCTATATCTTCGCCTACGATAATTGTAGTATCATTTATTGATTTTTCGTTCGCTGTTTAAACAATTGAGACGCCAGCATCATCACGCGATTGTCTTGTAGCAATACTAACTTCTCCGAGCTTATCAACAGGCATTTCAATTAATATTGTTTTGTTAAATCGATTAGTTAGATAAGAATTTCTCTTGACTGATAAGAAGCAATAATAAAAAGCAATTGAGTTTACGCCTTGGTGTACGGAACACCTCCGAATGAGAGTGCATTCTAGTCAAATTTTCAGCGCTTTACCTCGAAAACGTTTAATTTTAAAGTAAACTGCAAAAAACATTTTTTCGTGTACAATTTTACTACAAACAATTTTGACCACCGAGCAATAGGTCATGAGATATTCGCGAAAAACTGATTTTCGTGACCTCCTGACCGTTATAATTTATTTAGCCGGCACGATATCAATGTCAATTTTTTACAATGGCATAATAAAGGTGTATACCAAAATTCTGCTCAGTAGGAATTTTTCCGAGATTGGGGTTTAACATGCCTAAAATTACTCGACTAATATAGTAGGTATCTGTTATCGATCCCACATAATATTACCTGCTAATATCCTTTTTGCGAGCTCGTACCAGCGTAGGAACATTTTGCCCAAATTTATCTAATTTTAGAATTTTGAGCAAAAATTGGTGTCACGCGATTCTATTTGACTTGCTGATGAAGAATTCGTAGTTCTGATGTGTTCAATTGTATCCGTCTTTCCATCTATGAACACGATAGTCAGCAGTTTTTGCGTCCATTTTCTTTTGTCTATTCACGTCTCGGACACCCTCGCCAAATACTGAATGAACATTTAAGCCGTTTTTATAGCGTTAACACGTGAAAAAATGCATTGCACATAAACTGAATTCAAATTTACAGTGTGCTATCATTTTGCCCCCACGACCTCAGATTATTAGGTTCGAGTCACGGATGAAGAATTCAAGGTAAAAGAAATAGCGACTTGAAATGTTCTGGGTCAGTTGCGCATCCAAATAGGAAGGTTAGGTTTTAAAAACGGCACACGGTGAAATATTTATTGATTTTAATCATGAACAAATATTACGCGTGGCCGGGCTAGATCATCTAATCGCTCAGTGTTCACCAAAGAGGAAAGCGTCATTCAAGTGCTTACGCAAACCCAGGGTTTCATGGTTATTACCATTCATCAGTGTCACTTAGCCGATACTGAATGACACCGAAGGCATTTTTTTTTATTATTGGAATCGATTATTATATCCATAAGAATACTGAAAAAGTTCAACCGCCGTCAAAAAAATTCTATTTTCAACGAGGAAACGATCATTCAAATTTGGTTGCTTATATTGCCTGTTCAAACGATTGAAACTTGGCGCCAGTCCGTGACGTAACCCGTCATATCTACTCTCACTCCCTTCTCGTGTCCGTTTCAATCCTTATTCCAGTGTAACACAGCTCCCTATGCATAGCTCGTAGTCAGCATTCACTGTAACAAGCAGATGGTAAATTTTGATTACGTCATCCGTCATAGCAACGATTGCTTCTTGATTTACCGATTTTCCATACCGAAATATTTAAATTTCATAAATTACTAGCTGACCCACGCAACTTCGCCTGCGCCAAATCGGTTATTGCGGTTGCAATTTTATTTCCAAATGCGAAAAATCGTAAAAAAAACCTAGAACCCGATTGCAGCGCCTCCTACCGGGACAATTGAATTTCCAAGTTATCCAGGGACCCACTCAAATACGTAATTCTAAAAAATACCTATAACCCGATTGCGGCGCCACCTACCGGGTTCAATTGCGATTACGAACTACCCACTCAAACGTATCTGGTTAAGAAGAAAAGGTGAGAAAGACAGGAGACCGGCTTGGTTCTCATCCCTACTCCGGGCTGTTTACTGGGACGTGACACCGGTATACTCTGACAAATGAGTGTTGACCCAGAAAGACCTATTGCCAATAACTGAAAAAGACACACGGTGAAATATTTATTGATTTCAACTATCAACAAATATTCCGCGCGGCCGGGCTAGATCTCCTAATCGCTCAGTGTTCCCGAAAGAGGAGAGCGTCGTTCAAGGGCAGACAGAAGTCCAGGGTTTCATGGTTATTACCAGGTTCACTGGTTGGTGGTTTATCTAACCACACTAAACCTAAACTCGGCGTTTTCAGTCCGTAAAGATCTTATATAGGTAGATGGCAGTGCCATCGCTGACCCTCTTACGGCAAAAAGATCAACGTCGCTGAACATCGCTCAAGGTTTCTTCATCGCAGGGGGTCGGACTTCGTAAGGATTTCCATAGGTGCTGCTGGTGGGATTCTTTCTCTACCAGTTCGCAACCGATGGATTTAAGTTTCTCAGAACGCCTCCGGTGTCATTCAGTGTTGGCTAACTCACACTGGAGATTGGTAATAACCATGAGACCCTGGGTTTGTGTCTGCCCTTCAATGACGCATTCCTCTTTGGGGAACACTGAGCGATGAGGTGATCTAGCCCGGTCACGCGGAATATTTGTTGATGGTTAAAATCAATAAATTTCATCTGTGTGTCTTGTTTTAGTTATTGGCAATAAGCACAGTTCACCTCATTGAAGGCTAGGTATGTTAATAGGAATATTCATCAAAAGGGGTTTGGAGTAATACTCATCTGAAATATTGCTGCCTTAATAACTCAAAACATATGTTGATCCAATCGAATTGAAACTTTGTAGGTCTTTGTAGCATGCTAACGTTCCAATTTACGGAAACTTTCGTGAGGATTACTAGAAAGAAATATAAAAATGTGTCCTAGAAAATTTTGTGTTTCAGAAACTATCCGTGAAATTCCGCACAAACCTCAAGGCCGCCATTTTCCAATCGAGTACCTACTAGTTGAAATGGAATTTTCTAGATCTCGAATTTCGAATCATGTAAATCTCAAAATTGGGAACAATGGCTGAGATGTTAAACATTACAATTGGTTGAAGCACTGACGTGAAGTCAGGAGCTTTTACGCACATGTTCCATAGTCTATTCACGCCTCATACGTCCAGTCAATCGAGCATAGTTTCTGAAATATAAAATTATCCAAGCTAGCTGGAAAAAATTGAAAGTTGACCTTAAACCGACAAACTTACTATTAATATTGTTTCATTCACGTCTATTGGACACTTGGCCGTTCATATTCGAATTTACCATCGATATTGACCGTTTTCTCAGCTTTCATAAAATATGAATATATTTCGTACCATTTTAAAGACATACTTGAGTAAATAGAGAATCGTCTATGATCACAGAATTTTTAATTCTGACCTATGTATTCTATTTGAATTTATATTCTTCAAATATCTAAAGATATACGAAAAAACTAACTTCTCAAGTAATCTTAAGATACGATATTCTGGAATTTCGGAGAATTCTACAATTAATTACCGAGTTTTAATTGGATCGGATTTGTATATTATGAGTTATAGATGGAATAGCAATAACAATTCATATGTGTATAACGCCAAAACCATTTGGCTGATTATGCCTATCAACAAAGTCAAATGTCGCATTCAGATGCGCAACCTACCCAAAATAATTGTAAGTAGCTATGTCTTTCCATTCTCAAGTAATCGTGAGATTAATAACATTATGCTAAAAAAAATTTTAAATTTTCTAGTGATACGATCCTCACAAAATTTCACAAACTTTTTTGAGACGGTAATATACAACTATTTACCAAGTTCCAATTCGATCGGGTCTATATTTTTCGAGTTATCGAGAAAACAATATTCCAGATGGGTATAACTCTGAAACCGTTTACCGATTATACCAACATTAACATTACTGTCCCATTCGGATGCACAACCTACCCTGAAGATTGCAAGTCACTATCTCTTTCCATTTGAAAGTTATCGTGACAACGTTCACCCATCCAGCTACTGAACTCCCTCAATGCTGGTCAGATCTCCAAACAATATGAATCCGATCACGCTAATATTTGAACTTAGTTGCTCAGTTATATTTTAAAGCATTCCGCGAAATTTCATCGATATCAGACGAATAGTTTCTGAGATATAAAATTATTTCCACAGATTTTCAATGATTTTTTTAAAATTTTCTAGTCATACGGTATTCATGAAATTTTGAAAACAATTGCGGGTCAGCATTCTACAACTAATTTCCATGTTTGAATTGGATTGGTTTTATATTTTTTGAGTTAAGGAGGAAATAAAACAAAATTTTAGATAGGTATAACTCCTGAACTGTTTGTCCGATTGTCTGATGTGCCTATCAACGAAATCGTATGTTGCATTAGGATGCCCAACCTACCCTGAAAATTGCAAGTCGATATCTATTTGCGTTTTCACAAAATTGCACATACGTATTCAGGTCTTTAAACTACTCACCAAGTTTCAATTCGATCAGATCTGAATTGGTTAAAAACAAAATTATTACTCGGAAACCGTTGGACCGATTATTTCCACGAACTTATCCGTCGTATTGTGACGCGCCACCTACGCTGAAAATTTCAAGTTACCATCTCTTACCGTTCTCAAGTTATCGAGGCAACAGCCGGCCGGCCGGACAATTAAATACATTTGGTTATAATGAAAACGCGATGTTCCGCAGAACATGAGCGCAAAAAATAATTAAAATCTAGAAATCGATTGAAAAAAGGCGGCTTGTATCTCGTGAGGGACTGTTAGGTGTGAAAAGACTCTAAAATATGAGCGCAAAAGCAATTGATTTGTCGTCCGTGCGTTGTGGTAAGTCTATTATAGGTAATATGATGACCGAGATGTAAATAAATGATTATCAGCCCAAAAAATATTATATTAGGATGATATGTGGGAAAGAACTTCTCTTAAATCATTGAGAAAGGAATTATTCAAAATGAAGCTGTTCGTGAACCAGTTGTACTATTGTAGTTTTGGATTCGATATTTTTGGTGCACATATTCATTGTATATTTCGTTAATTTTGTTGATTTGTGTGAATATTTTCTTCTCTTTTTTCATATATTGGAACAGAGAGATTATCAATTTTCCCAAATGTCTGTAATTTTCGAATTTTTTGATGAAAATGATCATAAACGATTTGGTTCGACCAAAGTGGCCAAAATCGGTTCTTTTCGGCCGCTCCGGCCAGTCCAGCCTACCGTAGACACGATAACTTTCGACCGGAATGAGATAGACAGTTGAAATTTTCAGAGTAGATTTGGGACATAAATATCCCGGTTTGTTATTGGGCAAAATCGGCCTGCTCGGATTATAATATGATATTACACTTGGGTGATATTGTGATGTCCGTGGATAATCCATATTATGAGTGAAATATTATATACTTTGGTAAGTAGTTGGGTTCAGAATATCTCCAGTAAAAACAAAACTGGAATATTGGCTAAGTTTCAATTGAAATCTCGGATAAGTTCGTGGTTTCGGATTAATAATTATGGATAAGAATCCATTGATATCATTCCCAATTCTGAGAAACCAATACTTTGTGAGATATGATTTGTCAAAGTTTGAACAAGAGCGCCAAAACTCCTGCCACAGGGCTTTCCCACTTTTTATTTTTTTTTTATTTGGTCAGTTATTGAGTGTAGTAGCTGACGCTAGACTTCGCCCCAAGTGTACATTTTCTTCTGGTTTGCTAATAAAGACACTATTAATTTTGTGATGAAACATGCGTATCTCTGTTTTATCGAAAACATGCAAGTGGGAGAAATACTATTATGAAGAATATTATCGATTTCCTGTTCCTATATTGTACAGTGTAGTCAAAAGACTTCATCAAGTGAGGCTAAATTGAATATTAAAAGGTTTCTTTCTGGGTGTTCTCTCCCAGCTTTGCTTCTGCGTAGGAAACACAAGATATTTGTCAAAAGCAATCAATCGAACAATTTGAAACAATGTGAAACATGTGAACAACTTGAATTCTCGAATTTCAGAATAACTATCAACAAAATAATTCTGAAGATTTTCGTTAAGTGTCTGACGAAGGAGTCTGATATAGACTCCGAAACGTTACGATATAGTTGTTTTTTCGTTGATGTTGTTTGTTAGGCGACATTGTTCGATTGATTGCTTCTGAAAAATACCTTGTGTTTCTTACCCAAAAGCAAATCTCAAAATAATTTATTTTCATTTTATAGATATTTTTCAGAGTTTGAGAGAGAACACCCAGAAAGAATCCTTTTAATAATGAGTATACCTCCCACAGTATACTTTAAAGATTGCTAAATTTAATATTATCATTTTTCACTGCACTTCCAATTTCTTCATTTTATGGTCTGTGGTTTAGTTATCTGTAATCTACGTGCTGCTTTCCACGAATACATTTTTCGATAAAAATTGTCTTCATTGGTTACTTCATTCAACTCTGGAGCCATATCCGACATATAGTCTAGTCAACAAGTACTTTTGAGGTAAAATTTTTTGAGTATTCTCCGAAAATTATGATTGAGGTGTCATTCGATTCGGAATGGCATGCAGATAGTTTTCGAGGAAATGCTTAGGCCGCTCGCAAAAATTGCAATAGTTATAAGCAATTGAATAAAAAAAAAATGCACTGACGTGAAGTCAGTACTCTTTGGCGCGCGTGTTCACGGTGGCTAATTTGAATTGAATGATGAGTACTTCAAGCTCAGTGGATAGAGCGAGCCGAAGATCTACCCAAAGGATAGTGGACACCATTCACTGTCGGTTCAAAAATTAACAGTGCTGTATCTAAGCTGCCATCAGGATAGAGTAACAAAGTTGGAAAAGGACACAACTGACTCTCCTTAGTCGCACAAGCTCCTAGAAGATTTAGGAGGGTCAGTATAATCCTAATAATGTTTATAGCACGCGCGCCAAAGCAGATTGACTTTTTACACTTTTTCTTTCATTGTTAAGTCAATCTGCTTTTGCGCGCGTGCTAAAAATATGATTAGGATTATACTGACCCTCCCAAATCTTCTAGGAGCTTGTGCGACTAAGGAGAGTCAGTTGTGTTCTTTTCCAACTTTGTTACTCTATCCTGATGGCAGCTTAGATACAGCACTGTTAATTTTTGAACCGAAAGTGAATGGTGTCCACTATCCTTTGGGTAGATCTTCGGCTCACTCTATCCACTGAGCTTGAAGTACTCATCATTCAATTCAAATTAGCCACCGTGAACACGCGCGCCAAAGAGTAGTGACTTCACGTCAGTTTTTTTTTTTCAAGTTCCTTTAACAAATATAGCTATCAATACAGTTTGGCTGTTAGCTTTACCGTAGATCGGAAAAAAATGCAGTTGTGGGTCCTCCGTTAGGGACGCAATTGCATCTTCTCCAAATCCGAACGTATTTTAATATAGATCTACCGAATATAGTTATTTATAAATTCGCCTCAGGGCCACCATACAGACATTTCAAATCAAAAACAACGCTATTTCCCCCAAACTGACTCGTGTCCGTGCACTGAATTGACATGAATATTCTTTTAAAACTATATCGGCTCATTACTCCTAACATAACCCAAACAACCCAAAACCATTCACTTCTCGTCTGCGCAAGCGCAGTATACTCGTGGCTGCAAGTCCTCCCAAAATTACACACCTCACAAAAAACTCCGATTCTCCAACACTAGTGGTTCAGGAGATATCGCTTCTTGAATCCACGCATGCGCAGACCCTCACCAGGGAATTCTATAGCGGAATAGCATCCGCCACCCCAAAACCCCAATCCTCTCTGACGAAAGCACCAGCAGTTAAATCACTGATGGTCTACTCATGCGCATAACGAAAAATGCCCGTAAGGGGTTACATCAATTTCGAAAATAGCCCCATGGCCACGGTACGGCCACTTTAACTCTGAAACAAAGCTACATCCCCCAAACTGACTAGTCCTTGCACTGAATTGCTATGAATATTCTTTTAAAACCTCATAATATCGACTCAGCACTCCCAACATAACCAATCCAACCCAAAAACAGTCACTTCTCTTCTGCGCATGCGCAATCTACTCGCGGCTAAAACTCCTCTCAAAATAACACAACTTACAATAAACTCCGATTCTCCAACACTAGTGGTTCAGGAGATATCACATCTTTAATCCACGCATGCGCAGACCCTCAACAGGGGATTCTATAGAGGAATAGCATCCGCCACCCCAAAACCTTAATCCTCTCTGACGAAAACACCACCAGTTGAATCACTGATGGTCTGCTCATGCGCATAACGAAAAATGCCTGTAAGGGGTAACATTAATTTCAAAATTAGCCCCAGGGCCACGGTATGGACACTTTAACTCGGAAACAACGCTACATCCCTCAAACTTACTTGTCCTTGCACTGAATTGCTATGAATATTCTTTTAAAACCTCATAATATCGACTCATCACTCCCAACATAACCCATCCAACCCAAAAACAGTCACTTATCTTCTGCGCATGCGCAATCTACTGGCGGCTAAAAGTCCTCTCAAAATAACACACCTTACAAAAAACTCCGATTCTCCAACACTAGTGGTTCGGAAGATATCACATCTTCAATCTACGCATGCGCAGACCCTCATCAGGAATCTGAATTCTATGGAGGAATAGCATCCGCCACCCCAAAACCCCAATCCTCTCTGACGAAAACTACAGCAGTTAAAGGACTTCTCATCTGCGCATGCGCAATACAGAAAATGCCCGGAAAGGGCAGCATGAACCTCAAAAACATATGTTTAGGCATTAAAAAAGCAAAGTATTCCGCAAAATATTAGTAATTTTTTTATTTTTTTCATGTCACGTATTCTTCACGAAATTTTGCAAAAGTGTTTGCTTTGGTCTTTTGCATCTAACTACTGAGTTTCAATTTAATCAGATCAGTAATTTTCGAGTTATCGTGAAAACAAAATTTTCAAATTTTCAAAATTTTTTTTTGCCACTTTAAGGCCGTCCGTTCAACACAAAACTTCGCAGGCATATAAAGGTCATGATTCTACAATCTGATGCCAAATTTCAAAAAGATCGAGTGGTCGGTTCCGGAAATATTCATGAAAAACGTTTTTAGTAAAAACGGACTTTACTCCGAAACCGCTCGGTCGATTTCGCCCGTTAACGAACTTGTCCGAGATATTTACGCTACGAAACTTCTCTGCAAATTTCAACACTCTAAGTCGTTCCGTTCGAGAGTTATCGTGCTAACGGCCGGCTGGCCGGACCGGACGGACAGAATTGAATTTGACCTCGAATTCTTCATCAAGGAGTCGAACCCAATCGTTTGAGACCATTTTCGAAAAAAAATTCGAAAAATACAGACATTGTGACGAAATGATAGCACGCTGTTCCTTGCGGAACACGCGCGCAAAAATTGATAACCTGAGACATAAGGGATCATAAATGGCATCAATTGTTTTACTCATAAAATCATGAAACAATTGAGAATTACCCGAAAAAAGTATAATGAACTTGGTTTATAAATTCTGGAAAAAACTTCATTGTATCAGTAGCTTTTCAAAAAGGTACATATTTCAATAATTCTTTCACGAAATCGAAAAATATGGCTGGAAAACCGATCCAATGAGGCGTATTTTATTCCAAGGATACAATGAAATCAGAATTTTTTCTTTTCGAAACTAATTATCCTTAAATTTAAATTCTTCAGTTAAATTTTTTCTCTCAGTAAATTCAAGATTATTTCAATGTTCATTCGAGAAGCACTGTGATTTTTTTTAATTTCTACTAGACCTATAAATATATGGCTGGAAAACCGATCCAAAGAGGCGTATTTTATTCCAAGGATACAATGAAATATCAGCATTTTTTTCTTTTTGAAACTAATTATCTTTAAATTGAAATTCTTTAGTTTAATATCTTCTCTCAGTTAATTCAAGATTATTTCAATGTTCATTCGAGATGCTTTGTGATTTTTTCTATTCCTACTAGTCCTATAATACGTGATGAGCTATTGATAATCGCATTAATCACAAGATAAGAGGGATAACCAATTATCGAAACAGTCTGTTTCTGGCTCGGATTTCCGGCTATATTTTTGGATCTCGCAGAAAAATTGATGACATACTGTTACTTGCTCGGATTTCCGGCTATCTTACTCGCTCAAGCTCTTCGAGAGCTTATGAGGGGTCTCCTTGGGGAAGACCTAGGAAGGATCAGTATAATCCATATACTATACTATACTATATGTACTTGGAAATTTCATCAACTAAAGAAGTTTTTTCACTTATTTGTACAAAGTTTATTATATATTTTTCGAGAAATACTCTTTATTTCTCAGATTATTCGAATTATTAGTGAAGGATTTTTTTCTGGAAAAGATCCTCATCTCATAAGCTTTCAAAAAAACCTAAGTTCTATATTGAGTGTTGAGTATGCAAATGATATCTAGCATTAAAGGATCACGTCAAATTACCAAACACCTTGTATTAATTAATACTCGGTAATTACTTGGAAAATGCCGACCCACTAATTTTCGCAGAATTTCTAGAATATCATAATATACTGAAGTTACTTGAGGCGTAAGTATTTTCGTATTATTAGATATTGAACGAAGTCATTTCCAATATAATACAAATGTCAGAATTAAAAATTTTGTGATCATATTCTCTGATTACTAAATAGTAAAATGGTATGAAATGTATCAATATCTTGTAAAAGCTGAGAAGACATTATACAGGGTGTTTGGCAGAACGCTGAACATACGAAAATGGTGGATAGGTGGGGTTATCAGCTACTTACTCAGCTCTAATTTATTTGGCCCAGGCCCCCTGGATATTTTAAAAAAAAATATTTTTTTTTTTTTAGTTTCACCAGTTTCTTAACTTTAAAGTGTAATTGTTATTAAAAATGGGTAAAACAGGCAATATTTTTGTTTTGTTTTTGCGCGCGGGTTCCGCAAGGAACAGCGTGCTATAATTTCGTCACAATGTCTGTATTTTTCGAATTTTTTTTCGAAAATGGTCTCAAACGATTGGGTTCGACTCCCTGATGAAGAATTCGAGGTCAAATTCAATTCTGCCCGTCCGGTCCGGCCAGCCGTTAGCACGATAACTCTCGAACGGAACGACTTAGACCGTTGAAAATTGCAGGGTAGTTTTGTAGCGTAAATATCTCGGACAAGTTCGTTAACGGGTGAAATCCACCGAGCGGTTTCGGAGTTGAGGCCGTGTTTAGTCAAAACGTTTTTTATGAATATTTCCGTAACCGATCACTCGATCTTTCTGAAATTTGGCATCAAATTGTAGAATTATGACCTTCATATGCCTGCGAAGTTTTGTTTTGACCGGACGGCCTTAAAGTGACAAAAAAAAATTTCAAAAATTTTAAAATTTTGTTTTCACGATAACTCGAAAAATACTGATCTGATACAATTGAAACTCAGTAGTGAGATGCCAAAGACCAAAACAAACGATTTTGCAAAATTTCGTGAAGATCACGTGACATCAAAATCAAAAAATTACTACTATTTTGCGGAATACTTTGCTTAAAATGCCGAAAGCTATTTTTGCGCGTATGTTCTGGGGAACATCGCGTTATAGTTTTGCCCAAATGTCTGTAACTTTCGAATTTTTTGACGAAAATGGTCTCAAACGATTAAGTTCGACACCCCAATGAAGAATTCGAGGTCAAATTTGATTCTGTCCGTCCGGCCGTCCGGCCGGCCGTTGCCACGATAACTTAAGAACGAGAAGAGCTAGCGACTTGAAATTTTCAGGGTAGGTGGCCCATCCCAATACGACGGACAAGTTCGTTAATGGGCATAATCGGCTCAGTGGTTTCCGAGTAATAATTTTGATTTCAACCAATATAAATCTGATCGAACTGAAACTTGGTGCGTAGTTGTAGAATATAAACCTAAGCACGTTTGTGAAATTTTGTGCGAATCGTTTGGTTAGAAAATTAAAAAAGAATTATTAAAAAATATTTTTGTTGTCACGATAACTTGAGAACGGAACGAGATAGCAGCTTGAAGTTTTCAGGTTAGCATGTGCACCAGAACGCGATATTTCAGTTTGTTTATGAGCATAATCGGCCAAACGGTTTTGGAGTTATAGCCATCTGAAATTTTCTGAAATTTGGTGGTTTTTTGTTCCTCATTAACTCGAAAAATACTGAACCGATTGAATTCAAACACGGTTACTAGATGTAGAATGCCAACGCAAAATTTTTTGCAAAATTTGGTGAGGATAGCATTCGTAGAAATTTTTTAATGAATCATTGAAAAAAAAAAAAAAAATCTATATATCAGTAACTATTCGTTTGGAATTGCTGAAATTTTGCAAGAGCCTTCATAACCTAACTCTTCTGCCAAGTTTCTAGTTTTAATACGATCAGTTAAATATTGTTGGAGATTCGAGCATTCTTGTGTGAGTTCAGTAGATGGGTGACCGTTGCCTCGATAACTTTCGAACGAAAGGAGATAGGGACTTGCAATTTCCAGGGTAGGTTGCGTATCCGAAAGGGAGAGTTGAGTTCGTTTTTGGGCATAATCGGTCTAACAGTTTCCGAGTTATACCCACCTGGAATATTATTTCCTTAATAACTCAAAATATAAATATTCGATCGAATTGGTGCTTGGCAACTAGTAGTAGAAAATCAACATAAAGACGTGTTTAAAATTTTGTAAGAACCGTATCACTAGAAAATTTGAAAAAAATGACGCAAAAAAAAAATTTAAGAACCGTACCCCTAGAAAATTAAAAAAAAATCAAGAAAAAAAAAAAAGTTTCAAGCACTGACGTGAAGTCAGAAGCTTTTGCGCGTATGTTCTATTGTGCATTCTTCTGTATTGGACACCCTTAATCGAATTAACCATGGTAAATTCGATTAAAGGTGTCCAGTGCTGTATCTAAGCTGCCATCAGGATAGATTAACAAAGTTGGAAAAGAACACAAGTGACTCTCCTTAGTCGCACAAGCTCCTAGAATATTTGGGAGGGTCAGTATAATCCTAATCATGTTTATAGCACGGGCGCAAAAGCAGATTGACTTAACAATGAAAGAAAAAGTGTAAAAAGTCAATCTGCTTTGGCGCGCGTGCTATAAGCATGATTACGATTATACTGACCCTCCCAAATCTTCTAGGAGCTTGTGCGACTAAGGAGAGTCACTTGTGTTCTTTTCCAACTTTGTTAATCTATCCTGATGGCAGCTTAGATACAGCACTGTTAATTTTTGAACCGACAGTGAATGGTGTCCACTATCCTTTGGGTAGATCTTCGGCTCGCTCTATCCACTGAGCTTGAAGTACTCATCATTCAATTCAAATTAGCCACCGTGAACACGCGCGCCAAAGAGTACTGACTTCACGTCAGTGCTTTTTTTTTAGTATTTATCATCTTTAAAATGTCATCTTTAATCTTTTCTTCAGTCACCGTTGTAAAAAATTTGCTTGCTAGCGCTACTTGCATGATATTCGCATCTGCATGAACATCCGCATTGATTAATGCGGATGCGGATGCAGATGCAGATGTCCAAATCTATGCGGAAGTTCCTTATTTGCGGATGCGGATGCGAATGTTCGCAACATCCCTGCTTTTAACATAAGCTGTGAAAGCATGTATGTATATACAGGGTCTTTCACGAGGAACCTCACCCATATTTATACGGGAAACTACTGAACGTATTTTCATGAAATTCAGCACTTATAAGTATTTCACGATGCTGATGAAATCTAAAATATTTTCAAGGCATGAGCACCTCCGGTTTTTCCGGAAATGACGTCAACTTCCGTTTTTCAAATTAGAACACCATTTTTTTATTGCAGAAATAGATTCCTTAGAAAATTTCAAGATATTTTGATGTAACATTTTTCAGTTTTGGTTGGAAAATTCTCTCTGAGCGGGAAAATTCGAAAAAAAAATCGAAAATAGAGCTCCGCTGAAACAAGAATAACTTCGAGGGTTTTGGATGGAAAATTCTCATTTTTGAGATTTTTCAATATGTAAGATTGATGTATCCACTTTAAAAATCGAAATGGCGATTCATGATACAGGGGGTGAAAAAATCGCTTTCAAAGTTAGGGATGACAAAATCGTGAAAAATCAATTTTTTCAAATTAGAACCCCATTTTTGTATGGCAGATATTGAATCTACGTTAAAAAATAATGTGAGTGTATGCATCACACCCTTGCCCAAAAATGGATATTTTCTGAGTTATTCACAAAAAACTGTTTTTCGTCTTGAATTTTCAGCTATTTCTTTTCCCTTCACGCCAAAAATATGAAATTTTCAGGAACTGTTATTTGAACCATGCTGTAGATTTTTCACCCCTTCTTTAAACCGACTTCAAGGTACTATTAGGAGTACCATGGCAAACTCTCGCAGTTATAACTAGAGAAGATGCTCAAAGTTTTGACCGTTAATTTCTAGACATTTATTTATACGTCTCAGGAATGCTTCGTGCGTTGCTCTTCTTATTTCATCGGGAGGAAGAGATCTGCAAAAGTGTTTAAAAACCAATTGAGTTTCAAAACTATGAATCTAATTAATAGTAAACATAAAATGCTACTGAATAAAGAGGAATTTGGCAGATGTAATTAATGATATCTATCATTAAATAAAAAGAATGTAAAACATGGTAAGTTTTTGCATATGGTTCATAAGGAATTATTTATTTATCACTGGAGAGAAAACCGATGGCCGATTAGTTGAAATAAAGAGGTTTCCGATACAAATTCGAATCAAAATTCGCCATCTATTTAGGAACAACCTGTAACTTTTTTCTCTTGCATATTAGGGTAGTAAAATCTAAAACATGGTTTAAGTAATAGTTCCTGAAAATTTCATCTTTTTGGCGTGAAGGGAAAAGAAATAGCTGAAAATTCAAGACGAAAAACAGTTTTTTGTGAATAACTCAGAAAATATCCACTTTAGGGCAAGGGTGTGATGCATACACTCACATTATTTTTCAACGTAGATTCAATATCTGCCATAAAAAAATGGGGTTCTAATTTGAAAAAATTGATTTTTCACGATTTTGTCATCCCTAACTTTGAAAGCGATCTTTTCACCCCCTGTATCATGAATCGCGATTTCGATTTTTGAAGTGGATACATCAATCTTACATCTTGAAAAATCCCAAAAATGAAAATTTTCCATCTAAAAACCTCGAAGTTATTCTTGTTTCAGCGGAGCTCTATTTTCGATTTTTTTTTCGAATTTTCCCGCTCAGAGAGAATTTTCCAACCAAAACTGAAAAATGTTACATCAAAATAACTTGAAATTTTCTAAGGAATCTATTTCTGCAATGAAAAAATGGTGTTCTAATTTGAAAAACGGAAGTTGACGTCATTTCCAGAAAAACCGGAGGTGCTCATGCCTTGAAAATATTTTAGATTTCATCAGCATCGTGAAGTACTCATAAGTGCTGAATTTCATGAAAATACGTTCAGTAGTTTCCCGTATAAATATGGTTGAGGTTCCTCGTGAAAGACCCTGTATAATGCATTGGTCATCATCAGTGTGCAATTATCCGTAAATTGCCATACCACGGTATCATATTTTCTACATGTGACTGAATGGAACCTAGTTCGGTAATGAAATTATCGAGGAATTTTCGGTATATATTCAGTTTGATTTGAAGTTCCAGAATGCGTTGCGCATATTTAGGGTATTGCCGTTGCGTGCATGACCACAATTGATGCAACCGTGAAATGTTTGATTGTGATATTTTGACAGATTATATTTTCGGACTGGTACATAATTAAATAAATTCCTTACTGCTATAGTGGACAGATTTCAATGCAAAATTATATATTTCGTTTCATTTGAATATTAAACAATATTCCTGGAATACTAATTGTAGATCATTTATTCCATATTATTTAATACCATACGCTTATAGGGCGCAGCAAAATTTACCCAGTTATGGAATATTGATGAAAATTTTTTATTTCTAGGATGTATAAGAACTTGGTATGTTCACTGGTTTGAAACTTTTCAGGCGACACCACTGGAACTTCGTTTTTCGTTCTATAGAGGACGCCCTTCGTAAATGAATATTCATTACTTTGACTTTGTTTTAATTTCAAATTCGTTTGTGGCCTTACCTCATTTTGAATTTCGGTATTCGAAATGTTAGGAAAGAACCCTGTACGAAAATATATAGGAAATTGGCATCGGTTGGATTGGCTGAAATTTTGTTGTAGTGGGATGGGTCGTTAGAAAAATGTGTGAGTTTATTTGTATATTACAGCTGTCTTCCGATATTCCTGAACAGCACTGAGCAGTAAACTGAAACGTCAGATAATACTGAAATTCACTGCGATGCTTATTGTCACTAAAGAGCGTTCCGAAATTACTTTTACTGCGGTCAGTAGTTCCAGCGATATCGGATTCGGAACCCAAGGTATGTAACAAGAGTTCTAAGTTGCCCATTATGCATGAAGTGAAAAAGTTTACGCACGAAGCCGCGCAGCGGCGTGGGCGTACATTTCACGAGTGCGTAATGGGCTTACAACTCGTGTATCGTATTATAGTTTTTCTACGCCCACCCACCTTCTTTTATTAAATGAAGGAACCATAATTAGTTTGAGAAAATGTTTGGATACTTATTGTAAAATAGTGGGAAAGCCCTGTGGACAGGAGCTTTGGCGCTCTTGTTCAAGCTTTGAGAAATCATATCTCCGGAAGTATTGGTTTCTCAGAGTCGGGAATGATATCAATGGATTCATATGACAGAAATATTAAAGAAGAATAAATGGATGTAATTTGTCAAAGTTTGAACAAGACCGCCAAATATCCTGTCCACAGGCCTTTCCCACTTTTCAAATTTGGCTTCTATGCGAAAATTTTCAAGAATTTTCGGAACTTCTCATCTCATGTTGGATTTACATACATCAGCCAATTATAATTAGAGTTTTCTGTGAAATCAAATAGAATTGAGAATAATTATTGAAATTTTGAAAAACCATATTTCCGAAAGTATTGGTTTGTTAGAGTTGTGAATGATATCAATGGATTATTATGATGAAATTGCATCTCAAAAAAATTCAATTCAAAATTTATAATGCAAAAAATGATTTTTTTGTTACTCCGAAACCACTAGGCCTATATGGCTCAATAACGAACCTGACCGAGATATATATCTTCCAAACCTACTCTGAAAGTTTCAACTGTCTAGCTCTTACCGTTCGAGAGTTATCGTGGTTACGGCCGGCTGAATTGCCGGACAGAACCAAAATGTTTGATACCATTTTCAGTCAACATTTGAAAATTACAGACATTTGAGCAAATTAATAAGCACTCTGTTTCGAGGAACAAGAGCGCCAAAATTGACAACATAAATGACATGACGTTTATTTCCATAGTATACTGAGAAAACCCGATTTAAGTTATGAAAACTGTATAAGTGTATAATGTGTGCCGACATTTGGGGCCAACACTCTTTTAATCTAAAATGTGTCCCGCTAATGCTAAAAGTTTTTATGTTTTTCAATCGACTAAATTTATGTAAATAGACGAAATAAAGTCGAACTTTGATAGAAATTTGATTGCAATTCAATTAAACCAAAAAATTTAAGTTTTGTTATCAAAACGCACGTGTATGTTATGAGATCTCATTACGTGCAGGTTATAGTTAAACGTCACTTATAAGGAATGTCGAAGTTTACTGATATGGACGTAGAAAAATGGTTTTTTAATGGTTATGGTGGGTTTCACGAAGCCTCGATTAGCTCAATTGTGGATTTAATTCGGTGGTTGTTTAAAAAATGAGCTGGATATTGACATAAAATCGCACTAATTCGGCAATTAAGAGCTGTCAAAGCTTTGTGAAACCCACCGTTATAGTTTAAGATATAAACGGATATATGTTCGGAAATACGTCGTATTGGGTTTTGTTAGTCGAAATTAGATGAAGCCAGCATCAAAATGTATTGATCGAAACTTAGAAGCATGTCCTATTATAATCTTGTTAATGATAGTAAATTTGGGAATTTTCGAAATCGTAAGAAATATGAATTTTTAATATTTTGGATTATGTCTAGCCCTATTTTAAAACATTTTACAGATTGTGTTTGATCACAAAGAAATTAATTAATTGAAACTGTTGATTTGACGAAAGCAAAAGTCTTGTTCTGATTAATTCAGTTGTTCAATATTAACTTTAATTTAAATACAATTATAACCATTTATTAATAAACGAGTAATAACCCACCTGGAATATTATTTCCTCGATAGCTCAAAAAATAAATATTCGATCGAATTGAAGCTTGGTAACTAGTGGTAGAAAATCATCATAAAGACGTGTTTAAAACTTTGTAACAACCGAACCCCTAGGAAATTTGAAAAAAATGACGAAAAAAAAATTTAAGAACCGTACCCTCGACCGTACCCCTAGAAAATTTAAAACAATCACGAAAAAAAAAATTGGTTCAAGCACTGACGTGAAGTCAGAAGCTTTTGCGCGTATGTTCTATTGTCCATTCTTCTGTATTGGACACCCTTAATCGAATTTACCATGGTAAATTATGTTGTCCATTCTCCTGTATTGGACACTCTTAATTCGAATTTACCATTGGAAATTCGTCATTTTTTTCAAATTTCCTAGGGGTACGGTTCTTACAAAATTTTAAACACGTCTTCATGATGATTTTCTACCACTAGTTACCAAGCTTCAATTCGATCGAATATTCATTTTTTGAGTTATCAAGGAAATAATATTCGAGGTGGGTATAACTCGGAAACCGTTTAACTGATTATGCCCAAAAACGAACTCAACTCTCCCTTTCAGATACGCAACCTACCCTGAAAATTCCAAGTCCCGATCTCCTTTCGTTCGAAAGTTATCGAGGCAACGGTCACCCATCTACTGAATTCACACAAGAATGCTCGAATCTCCAACAATATTTAACCGATCGTGTTGAAACTTGAAACTTGGCAGTAGAGTTAGCTTGTGAAGGCTCTTGCAAAATTTCAGCAATTTCAAACGAATAGTTACTGATATATAGATTTTTTTTTTCAATTTTCAATGATTTTTTTAACATTTTCTACAAAAACTATCCTCACGAAATTTTGCAAGAATTTTTGTGCTGGCATTCTACAACTAATTACCATGTTTGAATTCAATCGGTTTAGTATTTTTCGAGTTAATGAGGAACAAAAATCAATCAGATTTCAGATGGCTATAACTCTAAAACCGTTTGGCCGATTATGCTCATAAGCAAACTGAAACGTCGCGTTCTGGTGCACATCCTAACCTGAAAACTTCAAGCCGCTAGCTCTTTTCGTTCTCAAGTTATCGTGGCAACGGCCGGGCGGTCGGCCGGACAGAATCAAATTTGACCTCGAATTCTTCATTGGGGAGTCGAACTAAATCGTTTGAGACCATTTTCGTCAAAAAATTCGAAAGTTACAGACATTTGGGCAGAACTATAACGCAATGTTCCCCAGAACATACGCGCAAAAAGTCCCTTAACTACAACTAATGTTTGGATTATGCATGGGTTACCAGTCACCCTGTACTATAAATCAAGCGCTATTGCGTCCAAGGTCTTAAGCTAGCCGCACATTGAGTGCAGGCCAGCACAGCACAGCATAGCCTAGCCAAGTAGAAGAGTTTGTAACAAATGCAATTGGATAGTATGCCGTATATTGGTCGTAGTAGAGCAGTGGCCTACGCGACGTAGTAACAGAGTACTCTGTCTTTACTATGTCAGTTGTGGAGTGAGTACAGTTTCCTCAGCAGAGGAATTTACCATGGTAAATTCGATTGAGAGTGTCCAATACATGAAAATGGACAATAAAACATACGCGCAAAAGCTCCTGACTTCACGTGCTTGAACCAATTTGATTTTTGTGATTTCTTTCAAATTTTCTAGGGGTGCGGTTTTTAAGAATTTTTGAACACGTCTTTATGTCGATATTCTAAAACCAGTTACCAAGCTTCACTTCAATCGAGTATATATTTTTTGAGTTATCGAGGAAATAATATTCCAGGGGGGTATAACTCCGAAACCGTTGGACCGATTATGCCCGTAAACGAGCTTAAAGCTGGCCACTAGGTCGGAAACGGGGCGCGGCGCGGCGCAGCGCGGCGCGGGGCGGAAATGTGTGCTAGAACTTTGAACCAAAATACACTAAGCTCCGTCCACTAGGTCGGTAGCGCGGCGCGGCGCGGAGAAGTCGAAAAATCTCCGCGCTCGGGATCTATCCAAACTTCTTGAGCGCGGCGCGGTTTCATGAATTCCGCGTCGCCGACCCAATGGACGGAGGGCGGAGCGGAAATATTCCGACCTCGGCACGACTCGGTCACTTTCGTTTCGATTTCTGTGAGTCCGTCGTTACAAATGTTGTATTTTTTATAGATTATATGATTTAATTTTTACACTTTTTTTTTCATAATATTTCAACTATGTATTATATTGTCAGAATCTGTGGATACATACATTATAATGAAATGCACCCACTCAACGTACCTTGAATTTTAGCGAATTGAGAAAACCAAATATCAAAAAAAAAGCACTGACGTGAAGTCAGGAGCTTTTACACGCATGTTCTATAGGACGTTTATTGTACAGTCTTGATTTTCAAATTAGCGTAACTCAAAAACCGTTTGTCTGATTATGCCTATAACTCAAATGTCACATTCGGATGCGAAACCTTCCCTAAAAATTTCAATTCCCTATCTCTTTGTATTCTCAAGTTATTGTGATATAGATAATAATTTTGCATATATGTTCATCATATCCTGAAAATTTCAAGTCGCTATCTTTTTCTGTTCTCAAGTTAACGTGAGATGAATAATATTTTTTTTAGAATTTTCTAATGATACTAACCTCACAAAATTGCACATTAGTGTCCATGTTTACTTTCTACAACCACTCACCAAGTTTCAATTCGATCCGATTGGTAACGGTTGATAAAAAATTAGTACTCGGAAACCATTAGGCCGATTATGCCCATTAATGAACTTGTCCGTCGCATTGGGACGCGCCAGCTACCCAAAATATTTCTATTCGATTTTTCGTTCCGTTCTCAAGTTATCGTGGCAACGGTGGCCGGCCAGCGGACAGAATCAAATTTGACCCCAGATTCTTCATCAGGCAGGCGAACCTAATCGGTTGAGTCCATTTTCGGCAAAAAATTCTAAAGTTACAGACATTTGGGCAAAATGATAACGCGACGTTCCCCAGAACATACGCGTAAAAACAATATTTTAGTGAAATATGATATCTACGGTACCTGGCACGTCGCCAGTCTTTCTTCAGGAGAAATGGCTTCCCGAAATTGAGTATTTTGCCTTTCAAACTCTGGCCTCAAAAGTTGCAGCAATTTGAAGAACATTTCTGGCGACATCCTGAAGTACCTGAAGAATTTATTTTCGTCCCTCAGGAGATCATCAAATAGATGATGAAATTCTCCAAGCTCCTTTCTTTTTGTATTAATTTCATGAACCCATATCCTTTTCCTCTTTCTCCTCACTGCTTCCTCTTCTTCAGCTTCCCATGCAGCAGCAAACACGAACAAGTCCTCGTCGTCAGAAGACATACCTCATGTGATACGCATATATCGACTGCCAAGTGAGAACTGTCCTGAAAATTTTTCCGACCTGACCGACCGCCCCACAGTGGACGGAGATATATATTTCCGCCCCGCGCCGCGCCGCGTTTCCGACCTAGTGGACGGCCAGCTTAACTCTCCCATTCGGATACGCAACATAGCAAAATTGCAAGACCCTATCTCCTTTCGATCGAGAGTTATCCAGGCAACGGTCACCCATCCATCTACTGAACTCACACAAAGCTGCTCGAATCGCCAACAATATTTTAGCAGTAGAGTTAGGTTCTGAAAGCTCTCAAACAATTTCGGCGTTGTCGGACGAATAATTATTGATATATATATATAATTTTGTTCACTAATTTCCAATGATTTTTTGAACCTTTTATAGTGTTATGATCCTCATGAAATTTTGCAAGATGTTTCGCATCGGTATTCTACAACTAATAACCATGTACGAATTTAATCGGTGCTGCATTTTTCGAGTTATTGAGGAAATAACAACCAAATTTCAGATGGGTATAGCTCCAAAACCGTTTGGCCGATTATGCCTATAAACTCGAATGTTGCATTCAGATGCACAACCTAACCTGAAAACTCGCTATATCTTTCCGTTCTCAGGTTATCGTAACATAAAAAATATTTTTTAATAATTTGTTTGTATTTTCTAGTGATACGATTCTCACATAATTCCTCAAACGTACTTAGGTTTATATTCTTATATATTATTACTCGGAAACCATTGGGCCGATTATGCCCATTAAAGCACCTGTCTATCGTATAGGAATGCGCCACCTACCCTGAAAATTTCAAGTCGCTAGCTTTTTCCTTTCTCAAGTTATCGTGGCAACGACCAGCCGGACAGAATCAAAGTTGACCTCATTTTCTTCATCAGGGAGTCAAACTCAATCGTTTGAGACCAATTTCGGCAAAAAATTCGAAAATTACAGACATTTGGACAAAATGATAACGCGATTTTCCCCAGAAAATACGCGCAAAAACGCATTAAGTACACTACCTCATAGGTGGCGTGGAAACGTGTGCATATTATGACAGTAACAACTTTTACAACTTTTTGAATCGTTATATCTCAGAAACGGCGGCTTGTAAGAAAAAAATTGGTTCAAGCCCTGTGAACAGCAGCTTTGGCACTCTGGTTCAAACTTTGACAAATCATACCTCCGATATATATAATCAAATATATATATATATATATATATATAAATGGATTCTTATGATAGAACTGCATCATGAAAGAAATTAAATTCAACCAGACCGATTCTCCCCAATAACGAACTCATCCGAGATATTCATTCCTCAAATCCACTCAGAAAATTATATTATATCGATTGAAACTTACACAATATTGCAGTTTTGTTTTTACTGGAGATATTCTGAACTCAATTTGAAGATGTATCTTACCAAAGTATTTCCATCATCATATGGATTATCCACGGGCATTATATTATCACCTTCAAAGTATAATATCATATCTTCCTCATAATTCTACGATAGCTGAGGTTATTTAATTGGTCATTTTGCATTCATAATTCTTCTAGAACAGGAGGTGTATTTTATATCAAGAATAACGAACCAGAAATAATTTCGACATTTATCTCTTATAGAAAAATAAGATGACATGCAAGAACACAGATCATATAATAATTCATAGATAGTAGATAGAATTGAAACTCTGAAATCATCAGCCTGATTTTGCCCAATAACGAACTTAACCGAGATATCTATCTCCTAAATCTACTCTAAAAATTTTAACTGTCTAGCTCATTATGTTCGACAGTTATCTTGTTAATGGAGGGCCGGCCGGAACGGACCAGCCAGACAGAATCGATTTTGACCATGGATTCTTGATCAATGAGTCGAACCAAATCGTTTAAAACCATTTTCTCCAAAAAATTCAAAAATTACAGACATTTGGGCAAATTGATAAGCAATCTGTTCCAAGGAACAAGAGCCCCAAAAAGTATTGATACAGTTTTTATAGATAATTTTATGGTCTACAATTTTTGTCTGGGGTACTTTTCTGATAAAACTCACCGTTTCGCTGAAAATTGTGAAAACATTTTTTCCGTATAAGGGAATGATGGGGAACTTAAAAATGTTAGTTATAATTATGAGTAGTAATACTACAGGGTTTCCCGACCAAACAATAGAAATCATGACGTCACATTTTGGGTGACCGCTTTGTAGGAATTAATGAAAAAATTCTCGGCGACGTAGAGATTCGAACCGGCACCCTTCAAATTATGAGCCCGACGGGTTACCCGACCCGGCCACTCAGGCTCGACGTTATTGAACCGTCTTTGGAACTACATATAGAGATCGAGCAGGTAGCACCTTTTCAGAGGAACATTCTAGAACTAATTAGCATGTTTGAATAGACATTGTGGGTGGGGTCGAGTATTTTCATTGTGAAATGCCTGTTATCGGAATCATTCAATAACATATTCCTATATACTAGTTATGATTGAATGCAAAATGACCAATGAAATAGCGTAATCAGCTATGATTATATAATTTTCAGAGTATATTATCGTGAATAAGTTCGACATTATTGGGTAAAATCAAAAACAATTTTAAAGGCATTAAGTATTTTTGGGCGCATGTTCTAGGGGAACATCGTCCTATCATTTCGTCCAAATGTCTGTAATTTTCGAATTTCGAGCTGAAAATTGGCTAATAGACTAATTCGGACTCCCTGATCACGAATCCGGTGTCAGATTTTTGGGTGCCGTCCGGCCGGCCGGCCGGCCTTCCGGCCGTAGGCACGATAACAGGAGCACCGAAGGTCCTATCGACTTCAAACTTTCAGGGTAGGTTTCTGATCAAAATGCGACGGTTAAGTTCGTTAACGGGCAAAATCGGCCGGACGGTTTAGAAGTTATAGACATTTCAAATTTAGAGGTTATTTCCCTGATATTTCAGGAACTAAAGAAGATGTTGAATCGAAACTTGGTAGTCAGTTCGAGGATATAAACGCGCAACTTTTGGCAAAATTCTGTTATGATCGAAATGTTGGTAATTTTTAAAAAAATATTTCTTTTAATTTTTTCGAAAAAAAAAAAATTTTTTTTCGTGAACTATTCATCAGATTGCAACAAAAACTTGTACTAACGTCAATTGTAGTATTTTGCAACATTGTGCAAAATTTTGGCTCTATACGATTTCAATTTCTGGAGATATAAGACAAAATGTGTCAAATTTCCTGGGTCTCTCTCAGTATTTTCATCGATTATTATATAATAATCAATAATATTAAGGTATTCAACATGATACTGCTTTTTTTTTCTTTATTTTCTTTACTGGTCAGTACGGGTCACAAGGAAGATGAACATGCGCCCAATAGCTCCTGTCCACAGGGCTTGAACCAATTTTTATTGACATAACGTGAAATGTCTATTATCCACATCATTCAATACCTTATTCTTATAGTAATACATACATTCTAAGATTACATAACTTTCAACAGAGGGATTAATTCTACAAAAGGAATTTATTAAATCTTCAATCGAATTTTGACTATTCTTCTGAGATAGATCTTTCATGATATCTAGGAACTTGTAATAGTAAAACGATATTTTTAAATTTTTCAACATCTGTAGGCGATGGGAAATTATAGCAGTATTTAATTGGATCAATTTATTCAAGTCGGCATCGCTGAAATACATGCAGTTTTCCCATTTGGCAACGCGGGTCATCACACCTTTGGATTTTTCAACTTCAACGCCACAATCTCTTTGATCAGCATCATTTTCAATTAATGCATAAACGATCTCCATTGCCAGTCGTCAAAAGATATTATACATTCATTAGATATGAGCATGACTGCAGGTTCAAAATTTCTTGCGGGACTTATACGACAATCAATAGAAGCAGACCCACATTCCATTTCCAGATGATTTTTATGTGTAAATTCCTATGAGGATTTCTAAGCTCGATTTTAGCAAAAATGGTTCTTTTCACATGAATATATGTAGATTTCTCAGCATCTCGAGATGATTGGAAAATTATTACTGCTCTCCACGCAATACTTTTTCAACCAAATAAACATCATGCTGCCATGTTTTTTGCAATTCTTCTTGATAGAAAGCACCACTTATTGGTCTACCGCTAAAGTAGGTAACTCACTGGGTTGATAAGTTGGACTTTTGTGATTTTAAATAGTTTAGTAGTCCATCGATACCCTTTTGTGAAAACGTGTCTAAATTTACGTACAATTCTTCTGAAATTTATGAGGTCGTGCTATTTTTATGTGACTGAAGGCTAATTTATCTATGTCGTTCTTTGTATTAACGTCACGGGGTTTCATGCCAATAGTTCACTGTTTTTGGGTGCATGTTCTAGGGGAACATCGTCCTATCATTTCATCCAAATGTCTGTAATTTTCGAATTTCGAGCTGAAAATTGGCTAATAGACTAATTCGGACTCCCTGATCACGAATCCGGTGTCAGATTGGGAGCTAGTTTGGAAGAATTAGCGTCGACATTAATTCTTGACAATTTTCAAAATTTAAAAAAAGAATTTGCAAGTTTTTGTGATGACGACTTTGAACTCCTAACAAGGAAGGGTATTTTTTGTTATGATTACATGACGGACTGGGACAAGTTGAATGAAACAACACTACCATCAATAGACAAATTTTATAATAAATTGAACGATGCGCACATTGACGTGAAAAGATATCGTCATGCTCAAAACGTTTGGCAAAAATTCGGTATAAAATCATTGGGTGAATACAGTGACCTATACATGAAAACAGATAGACTTTTGCTCGCTGACGTGATGGAAAATTTTAGGCAAACAGCATTAATGACATACAAACTTGACCCAGCATGGCATTATACTATGCCTGGGTACAGCTGGGACTGTATGTTAAATTATACTAAATGTAAACTGCAATTACTTAAAGATATCGATATGATCATGTTCGTGGAAAAGGGTATACGAGGGGGTATGAGCTGCTGCATGCACAGATTGTCTGAAGCCAATAATCCCCAGATGCCTAATTATGACGTCTCAAAGCCCGAGTCATATCTGCTTTATCTTGATGTTAATAATTTGTATGGCTGGGCAATGAGTCAATATTTACCATTTGGGGGTTTTGAATGGGTAGACATATCTGTAGATGTGAGCATCATGCCTGACGATTCTCCTGAAGGATATATTCTTCAAGTAGACCTGGAATATCCTCACCACCTACATGATCTGCATAAAGACCTCCCGCTGTGTCCGGAGCACAGCATCCCCCCGGGCTCAAAGTTTTCCAAATTACTCTGCACACTCTCTGATAAGAAAGACTATATAATTCATTATCGGAATTTGAAAACTGTTTTAGAATTAGGTTTGAAAGTAACACAGATTAAAAAAGTTTTGAAATTTAAGCAGTCTCCCTGGCTAAAACCCTATATTGACCTTAACACGGAATTGCGAGCAAAAGCAACAACAACATTCGGAAAAAATCAATTTAAATTTGCAAATAATTCAATTTTTGGTAAAACGATTGAAAATATTAGATTGCACAGAGTTGTACGCCTGGTATCCAAATATGAAACCAGGTACGGGGCAAAGCATTGGATTAGTTCGCCAAGATTCCATAGTCGCACAATTTTCGGTGAAGATTTGATGGCAATCGAACTTAATAAGAATGAGCTCTTATTTAACAAACCACTTTACATAGGTCAGGCATAGTATGCATTACCACTACTTTTTAGCATTCGACAAATGAGAGTATTGTTGAAACATATCTGGGGCGGTTTTAAGATCGAAACACCCAATAATTGTTAATATTTCCCCTTTTTTACCCAGATGAAGGAACCTCCTATATTTCCTTCTATCTGGGCTTTGATATACATTTTGAGACTGAAACAACTCACTACTACAAATACCATTGTAACTATTACATCTCTTAGTGCAAGAGACATAACTATTCTTGATCTGTCGCGAAACAATAACATTATCTTGTCTTCGTTGGCAACTTAGTAGTCACTTCTGCCCTTTTCCTATAGAAGGGAGATTTTATATTGTATCAATAGTGCATTGTACAATAATTCGTGCTTGTTATCGAAGTAACGGTAACAACAAAATACAGTTAATTGTTTATTAAAAGTGCGTTCGAATATTTCACCACTTCCTATCCTCGTAATTGTTACTTTATTACAAGTAACAACTTACGCAGTAATCAATGAGATTACTACTGGGTGCTTAATGTTAAGTATACCCCCTTCAAGCATCACCCTGATAAAACAATCAGGGTGTATAATTCTGGTCCTTCGAAAATAATTATATCCTGATAAAAGCATCAGGACTCACATATTGTCCTTCGAAACCATAACAGTCCTGATAAACTAATCAGGATACAACAAGAGTATTTTTAGCAATTCTTGAAAATTGTATGTACAGGATGTTTTACAAGATGTGGAATACAGAAAATAATTTTCTCAGTCTAGACCAGCGCTATCAACAAGTCATTATGAGTAAATATTAGGCATAGGCCTATACTCATTCCCTGAAATTGTCACCAAGATCCATGCAGGCTTTCAAGGATTATGCCGAATGAAAATTTTTGATGAAATACATCCTGTATCTCTTAAACGAATATAGTTAGGACACATTGCGAACACTGATTTAGACTCACCAAAATGTCCTGCACCTGTAATGAAAGCCTGCACAATCATTCGTGAAACACCCTGTATATATCGAATACCACACCTATAATGGACGATTACGTTGGAGGACTGATAGTTAATTTAACGACAAATTTGATAATGTCCATCCGTGGGACCGTTTGTACGCACTGTAACTTTAGAAATTACTTAGTTACTAACTGCATAGCTGGGCATGATGCACCCAGTAGGTCTCAAAATAAAATCCTTCAAATTTTAATTATATAATAGAATATTTTACGAAAAACGAATTGAACCAAGTTTGAAGCCGCTTTAACTTTATGCCGAATTTCCTCCATATCAACCGAAGAAGCATAGATAAGCTTATTTTAACAAATTTTTCTAAAGGGTTCTGTTAAAGTGCGTTACGCTGACATAGCTGCCAAACCAGACTTTTTAGAAATTTCCTTTGAAAGCATTTAAAAAATCACTCATTTGTTGAATAATTTTATTTGGGAACACCCTGTATATTAGAAAATAATTTCCTGAGATACAGAATTGAAACTACAAAGGGCGTGCTTTCAAACGAAATTTCTAAAAGGTCGGGTTTGGCAGCTATGGAAGCGTAACGCACTATTGCAGGACCCTGTATACCTCGAGAACAACTCTCCATGTGCATCTTGGAATTTGTATACAAGGTGTTAAAAACAACTGTAAAAGAGCTCAAATACGTCTAGTTTGTTATATAAAACTTTTTCGAATTCACACCCCTAGCTGAGTTATAAACCCTTGAAAGGATGAATTGATTTTTCAGTTTTCAATTTTAATGTACCGACCCAAAATATTCAGACACATTCATTTTAAAAAGTATTAATATACGATACGTGGTATTAGTACCACTAATTTTTAAACCCGCTACTATATTTACTTGGGGTTGAAACAAACAAGCCCTTCTATAAATTATTCCATAACTTCTCAGACATTCGTGAAATTAGAAAAGTGAATATATTTTCCGAAAGAAAATGCAATTATGGAAATGTTTTGTCTCTCGTATTTAATTCGTAACTTCAGTAGTTTCGGAGGCAATTATTGAAATGTAAGATCAATTTTTCTACGGTTGATACCAGGACCCCGAGATATCTGTAACTTTTAACAACTTACCCCCTTAACGGGGGGTGCAAGTCGGAATATTAAACTCATGAAACTGGGGAAGTTTCCGAAGATCCAGAAACATTTAATCTGGTAGGTAAAGTAAAATTAGCGAACAAACAAGATAAAAATTATTAAAACTTTGTGTGGGTCTGTGTAGGAAACTAGGATAGAATCCTAGAAAGCTGAGATTTGGTACCTAGGCTAGAACAAGCATACAAACAACAACAAAAAATGAGAAATTTATAATTTTCTCCCTCTATTCCCTTATTAAGGGGAGTGCAGTTTTGTATATAATTTTTATTAAATTCAATTACATTTGATGTAAATCCGGATGCAAAGATTCACAAGAAGCTTTTACAGTTAAAAAGTTATCAGATCACATAAATATGGAAGCCTCTAGCTATACAAGCAGTTTTTCTAGAAGGTCGAAAAGTATGGCTAGGCTAATTCATAGAACTATTGCATGACACAACTTTCTAACAGTGAAAGCTTCTTGTGAGACTTGGCAACCATCAGTTTTACATAAAATATTTTTGGTGCTAAAAGTATATCTGTAAGATAGTAAGTTTTTGAAAATATAATTTTTTGATGTACAATCATTTTCATTGAAATTCAATTGATACTTAAGGACTCAAAATAAGATAGCAGTTCACAAATGACTTATTAATTTTTTCACAGGAAGGATAATGAAAAAATATACTAATAGATGTATAAACATATTTCAACTGTATCCGCTTTGTATCCGCTTTGTGTGAGCTTTGTATCCGCTTTGAATCCGCTTTGTGTGAGCTTTGTATCCGCTTTGAATCCGCTTTGAATCCGCTTTGTATCAGCTTTGTATGAGCTTTGTATGAGCTTTGTATGAGCTTTGTATGAGCTTTGTATGAGCTTTGTATGCGCTTTGTATGAGCTTTGTATCCGCTTTGTATGCGCTTTGTATGAGCTTTGAATCCGCTTTGTATCAGTTTTGTATGAGCTTTGTATGAGCTTTGTATCCGCTTTGTATGAGCTTTGTATGCGCTTTGTATGAGCTTTGTATCCGCTTTGTATGCGCTTTGTATGAGCTTTGTATCCGCTTTGTATGAGCTTTGTATCCTCTCATCCGTTGTAAGTTTACTTTTGTAAGGCGAATTCTCCGTTTGGGCGGCAGACGAGCGTTACATGCAATGCTCGTAGACCGTCCACACGGACAATTCGCCTTACATTACGCGTTACATTACACTCGTCTGGACCCAGCATTAGAATGAGTTATCGGACAAGCTTGAGCCCAATTCAGAATCACGTTCCTCTTCATCTTAAAACATAATAATGTCACACCTGGAAATAAACTTGCCATCCCTAATATATTTTTGTGTGTAGTGCTAAGAATGCCTGCTTGATCTGAGATGTTGGTTTGACATGCGTTGTCAAATTTTTGGATATTCGAAGTTCGAAATTGCTTCAATTAATTCAGTTGCTTTATTTATAGAAATTAAGAAAGAATTTACAAAATATTTGATGTGAGAGACTGGTTGAATCAGGATAACTCACAATATTCTGTTATTGGAATTGGTCATGGTCGCCAATTTTCATTACAGAAATTAAGGTGTAGGTTTTCCAGACAATATTTTGACTCTTTTGAAAATAACTTCAATATTGTAAATCCACTTCCAAAATTATTTTGAATGTTTATTGATATAATTAATATTGATTCATGTCTCAAGTTGTACTGCCTTTATTTTCTAGTCATTTCCTGTGCCATAGTTGTTATATATTGTGATATATTTTAATTCGGAAAGATTTATGTTGAGATATTTATTTTCATATTGTTAAAAATTCAAAGAAAAATATTGAACCAAGTGAATGTACCAGAAACTTTGCTTAGTAGGTATATAGTTATTTTTGTCATGACTACAATTAACAGTGCTGTGCCTAAGCTTCCTGAAGGATACAGCAACTATTTTGGCGCGCCAAAACAGTTGCTGTATCCTTCAGGAAGCTTAGGCACAGCACTGTTAATTGTAGTCATGACAAAAATAACTATATACCTACTAAGCAAAGTTTCTGGTACATTCACTTGGTTCAATATTTTTCTTTGAATTTTTAACAATATGAAAATAAATATCTCAACATAAATCTTTCCGAATTAAAATATATCACAATATATAACAACTATGGCACAGGAAATGACTAGAAAATAAAGGCAGTACAACTTGAGACATGAATCAATATTAATTATATCAATAAACATTCAAAATAATTTTGGAAGTGGATTTACAATATTGAAGTTATTTTCAAAAGAGTCAAAATATTGTCTGGAAAACCTACACCTTAATTTCTGTAATGAAAATTGGCGACCATGACCAATTCCAATAACAGAATATTGTGAGTTATCCTGATTCAACCAGTCTCTCACATCAAATATTTTGTAAATTCTTTCTTAATTTCTATAAATAAAACAACTGAATTAATTGAAGCAATTTCGAACTTCGAATATCCAAAAATTTGACAACGCATGTCAAACCAACATCTCAGATCAAGCAGGCATTCTTAGCACTACACACAAAAATATATTAGGGATGGCAAGTTTATTTCCAGGTGTGACATTATTATGTTTTAAGATGAAGAGGAACGTGATTCTGAATTGGGCTCAAGCTTGTCCGATAACTCATTCTAATGCTGGGTCCAGACGAGTGTAATGTAACGCGTAATGTAAGGCGAATTGTCCGTGTGGACGGTCTACGAGCATTGCATGTAACGCTCGTCTGCCGCCCAAACGGAGAATTCGCCTTACAAAAGTAAACTTACAACGGATGAGAGGATACAAAGCTCATACAAAGCGGATACAAAGCTCATACAAAGCGCATACAAAGCGGATACAAAGCTCATACAAAGCGCATACAAAGCTCATACAAAGCGGATACAAAGCTCATACAAAGCTCATACAAAACTGATACAAAGCGGATTCAAAGCTCATACAAAGCGCATACAAAGCGGATACAAAGCTCATACAAAGCGCATACAAAGCTCATACAAAGCTCATACAAAGCTCATACAAAGCTCATACAAAGCTCATACAAAGCTGATACAAAGCGGATTCAAAGCGGATTCAAAGCGGATACAAAGCTCACACAAAGCGGATTCAAAGCGGATACAAAGCTCACACAAAGCGGATACAAAGCGGATACAGTTGAAATATGTTTATACATCTATTAGTATATTTTTTCATTATCCTTCCTGTGAAAAAATTAATAAGTCATTTGTGAACTGCTATCTTATTTTGAGTCCTTAAGTATCAATTGAATTTCAATGAAAATGATTGTACATCAAAAAATTATATTTTCAAAAACTTACTATCTTACAGATATACTTTTAGCACCAAAAATATTTTATGTAAAACTGATGGTTGCCAAGTCTCACAAGAAGCTTTCACTGTTAGAAAGTTGTGTCATGCAATAGTTCTATGAATTAGCCTAGCCATACTTTTCGACCTTCTAGAAAAACTGCTTGTATAGCTAGAGGCTTCCATATTTATGTGATCTGATAACTTTTTAACTGTAAAAGCTTCTTGTGAATCTTTGCATCCGGATTTACATCAAATGTAATTGAATTTAATAAAAATTATATACAAAACTGCACTCCCCTTAATAAGGGAATAGAGGGAGAAAATTATAAATTTCTCATTTTTTGTTGTTGTTTGTATGCTTGTTCTAGCCTAGGTACCAAATCTCAGCTTTCTAGGATTCTATCCTAGTTTCCTACACAGACCCACACAAAGTTTTAATAATTTTTATCTTGTTTGTTCGCTAATTTTACTTTACCTACCAGATTAAATGTTTCTGGATCTTCGGAAACTTCCCCAGTTTCATGAGTTTAATATTCCGACTTGCACCCCCCGTTAAGGGGGTAAGTTGTTAAAAGTTACAGATATCTCGGGGTCCTGGTATCAACCGTAGAAAAATTGATCTTACATTTCAATAATTGCCTCCGAAACTACTGAAGTTACGAATTAAATACGAGAGACAAAACATTTCCATAATTGCATTTTCTTTCGGAAAATATATTCACTTTTCTAATTTCACGAATGTCTGAGAAGTTATGGAATAATTTATAGAAGGGCTTGTTTGTTTCAACCCCAAGTAAATATAGTAGCGGGTTTAAAAATTAGTGGTACTAATACCACGTATCGTATATTAATACTTTTTAAAATGAATGTGTCTGAATATTTTGGGTCGGTACATTAAAATTGAAAACTGAAAAATCAATTCATCCTTTCAAGGGTTTATAACTCAGCTAGGGGTGTGAATTCGAAAAGTTTTATATAACAAACTAGACGTATTTGAGCTCTTTTACAGTTGTTTTTAACACCTTGTATACAAATTCCAAGATGCACATGGAGAGTTGTTCTCGAGGTATACAGGGTCCTGCAATAGTGCGTTACGCTTCCATAGCTGCCAAACCCGACCTTTTAGAAATTTCGTTTGAAAGCACGCCCTTTGTAGTTTCAATTCTGTATCTCAGGAAATTATTTTCTAATATACAGGGTGTTCCCAAATAAAATTATTCAACAAATGAGTGATTTTTTAAATGCTTTCAAAGGAAATTTCTAAAAAGTCTGGTTTGGCAGCTATGTCAGCGTAACGCACTTTAACAGAACCCTTTAGAAAAATTTGTTAAAATAAGCTTATCTATGCTTCTTCGGTTGATATGGAGGAAATTCGGCATAAAGTTAAAGCGGCTTCAAACTTGGTTCAATTCGTTTTTCGTAAAATATTCTATTATATAATTAAAATTTGAAGGATTTTATTTTGAGACCTACTGGGTGCATCATGCCCAGCTATGCAGTTAGTAACTAAGTAATTTCTAAAGTTACAGTGCGTACAAACGGTCCCACGGATGGACATTATCAAATTTGTCGTTAAATTAACTATCAGTCCTCCAACGTAATCGTCCATTATAGGTGTGGTATTCGATATATACAGGGTGTTTCACGAATGATTGTGCAGGCTTTCATTACAGGTGCAGGACATTTTGGTGAGTCTAAATCAGTGTTCGCAATGTGTCCTAACTATATTCGTTTAAGAGATACAGGATGTATTTCATCAAAAATTTTCATTCGGCATAATCCTTGAAAGCCTGCATGGATCTTGGTGACAATTTCAGGGAATGAGTATAGGCCTATGCCTAATATTTACTCATAATGACTTGTTGATAGCGCTGGTCTAGACTGAGAAAATTATTTTCTGTATTCCACATCTTGTAAAACATCCTGTACATACAATTTTCAAGAATTGCTAAAAATACTCTTGTTGTATCCTGATTAGTTTATCAGGACTGTTATGGTTTCGAAGGACAATATGTGAGTCCTGATGCTTTTATCAGGATATAATTATTTTCGAAGGACCAGAATTATACACCCTGATTGTTTTATCAGGGTGATGCTTGAAGGGGGTATACTTAACATTAAGCACCCAGTAGTAATCTCATTGATTACTGCGTAAGTTGTTACTTGTAATAAAGTAACAATTACGAGGATAGGAAGTGGTGAAATATTCGAACGCACTTTTAATAAACAATTAACTGTATTTTGTTGTTACCGTTACTTCGATAACAAGCACGAATTATTGTACAATGCACTATTGATACAATATAAAATCTCCCTTCTATAGGAAAAGGGCAGAAGTGACTACTAAGTTGCCAACGAAGACAAGATAATGTTATTGTTTCGCGACAGATCAAGAATAGTTATGTCTCTTGCACTAAGAGATGTAATAGTTACAATGGTATTTGTAGTAGTGAGTTGTTTCAGTCTCAAAATGTATATCAAAGCCCAGATAGAAGGAAATATAGGAGGTTCCTTCATCTGGGTAAAAAAGGGGAAATATTAACAATTATTGGGTGTTTCGATCTTAAAACCGCCCCAGATATGTTTCAACAATACTCTCATTTGTCGAATGCTAAAAAGTAGTGGTAATGCATACTATGCCTGACCTATGTAAAGTGGTTTGTTAAATAAGAGCTCATTCTTATTAAGTTCGATTGCCATCAAATCTTCACCGAAAATTGTGCGACTATGGAATCTTGGCGAACTAATCCAATGCTTTGCCCCGTACCTGGTTTCATATTTGGATACCAGGCGTACAACTCTGTGCAATCTAATATTTTCAATCGTTTTACCAAAAATTGAATTATTTGCAAATTTAAATTGATTTTTTCCGAATGTTGTTGTTGCTTTTGCTCGCAATTCCGTGTTAAGGTCAATATAGGGTTTTAGCCAGGGAGACTGCTTAAATTTCAAAACTTTTTTAATCTGTGTTACTTTCAAACCTAATTCTAAAACAGTTTTCAAATTCCGATAATGAATTATATAGTCTTTCTTATCAGAGAGTGTGCAGAGTAATTTGGAAAACTTTGAGCCCGGGGGGATGCTGTGCTCCGGACACAGCGGGAGGTCTTTATGCAGATCATGTAGGTGGTGAGGATATTCCAGGTCTACTTGAAGAATATATCCTTCAGGAGAATCGTCAGGCATGATGCTCACATCTACAGATATGTCTACCCATTCAAAACCCCCAAATGGTAAATATTGACTCATTGCCCAGCCATACAAATTATTAACATCAAGATAAAGCAGATATGACTCGGGCTTTGAGACGTCATAATTAGGCATCTGGGGATTATTGGCTTCAGACAATCTGTGCATGCAGCAGCTCATACCCCCTCGTATACCCTTTTCCACGAACATGATCATATCGATATCTTTAAGTAATTGCAGTTTACATTTAGTATAATTTAACATACAGTCCCAGCTGTACCCAGGCATAGTATAATGCCATGCTGGGTCAAGTTTGTATGTCATTAATGCTGTTTGCCTAAAATTTTCCATCACGTCAGCGAGCAAAAGTCTATCTGTTTTCATGTATAGGTCACTGTATTCACCCAATGATTTTATACCGAATTTTTGCCAAACGTTTTGAGCATGACGATATCTTTTCACGTCAATGTGCGCATCGTTCAATTTATTATAAAATTTGTCTATTGATGGTAGTGTTGTTTCATTCAACTTGTCCCAGTCCGTCATGTAATCATAACAAAAAATACCCTTCCTTGTTAGGAGTTCAAGTCGTCATCACAAAAACTTGCAAATTCTTTTTTTAAATTTTGAAAATTGTCAAGAATTAATGTCGACGCTAATTCTTCCAAACTAGCTCCCAATCTGACACCGGATTCGTGATCAGGGAGTCCGAATTAGTCTATTAGCCAATTTTCAGCTCGAAATTCGAAAATTACAGACATTTGG